>JAJKFL010000031.1:15146244-15797911 GCA_021186555.1 Reticulitermes speratus
ACACACCACACTCGGTAGGACTCCTCCGGACAAGCGATCAGCCCGACGCAGAGACCTCTACCTGACAACACACAACACTCACAAGAGACAGACATCTATGCCCCCGGCGGAATTCGAACCCGCAATCCTAGCAAACGAGCGACCGCAGCCCCACGCCTTAGACCGCGCGGCCACTGGGATCTAAAGGGATATTTTTTTTTTCTATGGCTCGACAGCCCTATATGAGCCTGGGCCTCCTCGTTTCGTCGAGGTTTCATGATCACACACACTTTAGACACACCACAGTCGGTAGGACTCCTCTGGACAGGGACCAGCTCGTCGCAGAGACCTCTGTCTGACAACACACAACACTCACAAAAACAGACATCCATGCCCCCGGTGGATTTTTTTTTTTTTTTTGCCTGTCCGGGGTTTTTCCCCTTTGATCCATTTTTGTACTGTTTAATCTTTCGTCTTATGTCACTTTACGTCATCTAGTCCTTACAAACACAACACAAATCCATGCCCGTGGGATTTTTTTCTGTCCGGTTTTTTCCCCTTTGATCCATTTGTACTGTTTAATCCTTCGTCCTTCATGCCCTTACGTCCTGCTACCGTCCTTACAACAAACACAACACAAACAAACCATGCCCGTGGATTCGAACCCACGATCCCAAGTGAGCGGACGAGACCCACGCTAGACGCAGGCCACGAGACCCCGCCACTGGATCGGCTATCGAACCCACATCCTAGTAAGCGAGCGGCCGAAGACCCACGCCTTAGACCGCATGGCCACTGGGTTCGGCAAAGGGATGTATACCACTGTTAAATTCCGTTTTCGACATGGCATATAATTTATTCTTCTTTCCAGCGGTATATGTCACCTAGCAGCAGATATTATTGCTTATTTAATGATGTATCCTAGTGTCGAAAGTTTCCTCGTAAATTTAAGTAAGTCTTTATATATCTCCAAATGCTGATCTACATACTTTACGCTAGAACCGATATCTATCTAACCATTACAGATATTCGTACAAATCCGTTGTTACTGAGTTAATCACACTACACGGAGCAATACAATATTTTCCCTTGTGTTTTATTAAATACAATACCACGTCTGAATTGAGTTTAAATGAAGAAATGTAAACCTTGTGGAATCTATGGAGCCCGTGTTGTGTATCAGATTTTTGTGTGATCCGCTATTTTTGTAAATTGTACTGGCTTGAATATCAGCGTCATATAAAATAGATTAATAGATAAATAGTCTTATACCTTGAGGTTCTCCAAGACAAATGTTGAACTATCCCGCTGTCTTATTCTTCCATGCATCTTTCCCATATTTCCGGTTTAATTGTGTAGCACTACTGGATGTAGACTGCTCAATATGACGACGACATTCACATGTAAATTTTACAGCCTTTTGTTACTTCGTCTTCCCCTGAATTTAGATATCTTTCTCAGCACCATCTAAGTTTGATACTTATATGACCCGTAGGTTCATACTAGTATTACCAAATCCCACAATTATACATGACCTTGAAAAGGCTTTATTTACCTCAGATCCTCACAATGTATCTCCGTATCGTCATCCTTAATGTTATTCTGCTATTTTCTACTCCGTCATACATATAGTCATTTTCCAAAATTTATAAAAACATTGTGTATTAGTTTGTTGCTCTCAACCGCCTAAAAAACGAGTACTTTCACTCGATTCAGAAGTAAGGAAGTCACGATTGAAATTGAATGTGATATGAGTTTTGATTTCTGGCCATAAATAGGGTTGCTTTTTGACAGATTTGTTCCCACTAACATTTTGCAATTTGTAAATGCATGAATTAACAAGCTGCAACTGAAGTATACATTTCCTGACAAGCCATCATAGCATATGACCCCCCCACCCCAATACATGTCTGTCCTTGTCTGTGTATGGGAGCTCGTGTGTTTTACAGTGACAGACAGATTATAACACCTTGTATATTTAACGAACATAACAAATTTAAATAAATTTCACGATGCAATTAAGAGCAATTTCAACTACAAAGATTGTTTCTACCATTCCATCCTAAAACGTGATCTTCTCAACTCCTGTTTAAAGAACCAAGAATTAATTTAGAGCTCTGTGATTCTTCCTGTCGTGTATGAATGTGAAGCTTGGTCTCCCATTATAAGTTAAGATGTAAATTTAAATGTGTTTGAGAACAAACAGCTGAGAAAGATATTTCGCTTTTAATAAGGTGAAGTAAAGGGGATTAGAGGAAATGGCCCAATAATAAGCTTCATAGTTCCATTTTTCTCCCATTTTAATAGGAAAATTCACTTAAGGGGAATTCAGAAATTCACACAACACTGTGATCGGGAAACTTCAAGGTATGTGTAGTTTACGTAGGGATCAAATGTTAAAATCTGCTTAAATAAATTTGCTGTGAATGTGTGAATTGGATTCATCCGGTTCCGTATTGAATTTAAAGGCGAACTCTTGTTAAAAATTATGGGTTTTATGCAAGCAAGGAATATCGACCGGTTGAATATGCATTCACGTTCCGTGTAAGACTCTGTGTCACTAAGTCAGTTAATTACCTAACAAACACGTCAGTTCTACACACACGAAGTCCCGGTTGGTGTTGGACTAGCATTTTGCGCTTGTGTTCTGGACGCAGCGGGTCTCATCTCGGTCAGACTATCGGCTATCTTGGACCGAAAAGTTTTCTTGATTTTGTTAGCCTCTCAAGAAAGTTACTATGCAGTCTTCTAAGTATACTTTCAAAGGCGAGTCTTTCCACAGCCTTATGTACTTTACATTGAATGTCATCTTCCTCTATCATTGGACAACATAACCTACGAAAATTTAACATCGTATGGCGCCAGTCTGTATGATGAGAATATTAATAATATTAACTAATAATATGCAGTTTTGTGCACAATTTACACTATTATAACTTTCCATTACATTAAAGTTTCTTCATCTGACTTCACATTTTCATATTGTTGCAATACCTGTAATTTGAAAATAAAGTAGGTCATTTGATGTAGAATTTGTCGGTTTGGGTATTATCTATTCCCACACAAAAGTATTAGTTGCCTGTCTCTAATGGTATACATTATTAGGTAGTCTACCATCAAAAGATGTAAATACGGATTTTGTACAGCTGTCTTGCTGTATTAGAGTCTGCAAAAATATCTTAATCAGAGGATCAAATTGTTTAAAGTTATACGAGTAGCCTCTTATCAGACAAATTCTCATGATCGTACAAAAGAGGCTCTGGTATCGCTGCATATCCAAAGTACTCACGGTCGCCATGTTGGTATTATTGATGACAGGAGCAAGGTGTTATCGCCTCTAGTAATCAGTTTGTTGTGTTTGTACCGAGTCTTTTGAAAATCGTCAGTGTGTCAGAAGTGGCGATGATAATTGGTGTCTTCATCGGAGACGTCTACGTCGGTATTTAATTATTTTACCGGATGAGGACTTCTCAAGTTGTGAAGTACTCTGCCTAATTAAATTCAGTCTTAAACACTTCATTTTACCTTCATATTTATTTAAATTTGCCACACGTGATCTACAGAAGATTACATCTTCTATGCAGGTTGTAGGTCCCAGTTGGTCTCAACGTTTTTCAATAATTTGAAAAAAATAATTTAGTTTTAAGTTTTGTGTATTGTATTTATTTGCGTTATACAACTGGCACATTATTCATACACTTCTGTCTTCCACATAAACAATTTTTTTAATGAACAGGTTCTTTGTTTTTCAGCAAGCATGCTTTTAGACAAATAAAAAATTTTATACTGCAGGGAATGTGTGTGATATATCGATGCACCAAATCTATATTGACTCCCAGTAATTTTTTGACGTAATGTGTCGGTAAGGTATCTTATCGACATATATCAGCTGAACCTATTTAAAAGTCGTTAGGGTTTCGGACACGCTGTCATGAGGACGTCAATCTATCTTTAGTTGTAAAAATGACCTGCGGTGGGCCCGAACAAGAAACTGGGATTAGCCTGGTGCTGCAGCTAACGTCAGGAGCTCGGCTGGTGTTCTTAAGCGAGAAACAAATATGTTAGCGGCAAGAAATTACAGCAGCTGGACACTTTTCCGATATTGGATCGAAACATGTCCAGCCTTAATATCTTCGCTCTGTTTGTGACAGATACAAACATAAGAACAGAGTGGCAGTTCCAAACTTTGAAGGGGAAATTTGACTGTGTTACTTCGACTGAAGTTGTACCTATCCTAACTAGACACCACGGTGCAACAGCCATTATCTTCCTTGGCTCATTTCACACCTCCCTAAAAGTTTCGACCTTTGTGTAAGATTTTTCTATAACCAGACTACTATTAATTCACAATTTTAGGCCATGCTATAGCTCAGGCGGTTAGTCGCCGGCCTCCCACCGTGGAGACTCGGGTTCGATCCCGGGTCAGTTCATGTGAGAATTGTGGTGGACAAAGTGGCGCTGGGACAGGTTTTCCCCGAGTACTTCGGTTTTCCCCTGTCAGTTTCATTCCACTTGTGCTCCATTACACGGAAAAAACAAAAAAAAAACTGATCATCTTTCTCTTCATCTTCATCACAGGGTTGCACAAAAAGTCTTAAGGCTGCGGTGTCTCTGTAGCTTCTGCTGCGGGGCCCTTCACCACAAAGAATAATTAAAATTTTGGTGGTGCACTTATCAGGGCTGAAGGTGACATTTCATGTATTTTGAGGCATGCAAAATTCAATGCTATTTTAATTATGTCCTTACATAGGTGAACTAGAGAACATATGTACAATAACAGCAAAAATGTGATCGCCAATTTTGGGTATAAATATTTTTCAAAAATATTGCTTTGGGGTTTTAAATAATTCAGTGGCATTTATGATATTTTGTTACGAATCAAATCTTGCATGGAGAGAATTAAAATTAATTTCTCATTCATATCATCACATGTGTAATTGCACTAATTTAAATCTCCTTTTTTTTCGTCAAATTAAAAAAAAAACAAAAAGTTGAGAAAGAAACGGAGGATAGAGAGGTTGAAAATAAAAGACGACATAAAGTGACGAATAAGTAAAGGAATGTAACACAATTGTGAGACAAGAAAGACTGAGGATCGGTGTGGGTAGGAGCAGAAGAAGAAATGTGAAGTAGAGAAGTAGAAAGGGAAGGAGTAGTGGTATCGGGATATATAAAAACAAACACGTGTTTCGTTGTGCAGCCTGAACAGTTACTCCCTCCAATTGGTACCGGGAAGGCAAAACCGGATGTAACATGAAGCCGATCACTATCGAGTTGATCAGATGTGGAGCCTTACCTACATTGCTTATTTACGCCTTCATGGCGTGGTGCTTAGATATAAGGATAATTTATTTCCATCCTTTTTACATAATTACAGTTATCATTCAGAGAACAACCACTTTACGGGAAAATAACTTCTTGATTACGTAGGATTAAAAGTCACCAGGTTGTAGTAATCGCTGGGCTGTTCTAAATACTGCTGTGTGTTATCGTGTAGACTGATGAGTTTGTTTCGCGGAAAAGTTTATTTTAATTTGACAAAATTCTTTAACCTGTTGTAACGTAAGCTTCTTTGATACAAAATCTTCGTTTGAAAGAATTACGGTTCTGCACAAGAAAATAACGTGAGACGTGGTAGTGCAGTCTGCTGAATCGATAATTGGGCCCCTGAACTCAGAGGTGTTTAACTATTCAAAGAATTACATTTCTGAAATAGGAGCTTGTCCAATTATCGTAGAAATTACCGTATTTTTCAATGAATTACAGTTAATCAGAAATGTATCCCAGTATCTTAGTTTTCCAGAAATGCTGTTTTAATTACATTATCTCAAAAGTGATGTATTTCAAGGAACTGCAGTTCCTAAACGGCAAGTATGCATAGTAACCTAAGAATTGTCGCCGTTTTCGTACTCATGCTTATTCACAGTGTTTTATTAGCATAATTCCTTTCAAATAATTATAATTTCGAATATGGAATGTGACATAGGATTTTAGGATCGATAACGTTTCTCAAAGAATTACAATTTCGAATTTAGAATTTTCACATGTTCTCAGAAGCTATAGTATATTTCAGTAAGTAAATGTTGGATAAGTAATGTGCCACAGTTTCTTGCAGTAATAATGTTTAAATGTATCATAAATCGTAATCACATATTTGGCAAATACCGTACTTCTACCAGCTGTAGTTCATTCCATAGATTTACAATTTTTAATCCGGAACTTACGAGCTCAGCGTGTGACACTAAACCTTTTGCCGGTAACCTTCAGTCCATCGGATATGATCAGCAGTTACTCCTGATCTCTCTCTCTCTTCCAACATCTCTCAGAACGCACAGCTCACCTCCGTATGTTCAGCCACTTAACCTTCCACAAAGTGACTGACTAATTAATCTCGTGGTTGTCACAACCTCTGGAGGGGTTTTCATCTGTAGAAACCGCGAACTCTGGTAAACACCACTTCACTTTCAACCTTCAAGTTGTTCAACAGATAACCTGTATACATATATTAATCAGTATCCTCATCAGTGTAATTATGGTATATCTTGTTCCAGAAATATCTTATCATTACATAGTTGTACTTTTGTTTATTAATGATAAAGTCATTTTGTTAATGAGTTTCTGCAAGGACTTTCCGCTTCCGCGCTTTAATGATTCCATCCTTTATCGGCCTGTACTTATCAAAGTGACGTCATAGCTTGCCTCAACAAATAATAAGAGCAAGACATAAAAAGAAACTGTGTTCCAGGTCCTTAGATTTTTTTCAGACTTCCTGACTGTGCGACCCATTTTAGGCGCATTTGCAAAATTTTTTCTAACTAGAATTGGCGATCCACTGGCACAGGTCTGAATGAGCGGACGTACCGAAATGTATGTTGAAAACCAAATCTCAGTTAATTACTGGTCTATATCTTACATTTGTGAGGAATATCCTACATACAATAAAAATAAGGAAGGCTAACTGGATTGGTCACATCTTGCGTAGAAACTGCCTTCTAAAACACGTGATTGAAGGAAAGTTAGAGGGAAGGACAGAAATTACGGGAAGACGAGGAAGAAGACGTAAACAGCTACTGGATGACCTTAAGGAAAAGAGAATATACTGGAAATTGAAAGAGGAAGCACTAGATCGCAACCTGTGGAGAACTCGCTTTCGAAGAGACTACTGACCTGTTGTAAGATAGACTGCAGAATGAATGAATGAATCTTACTTTAGCTACTCAGTGGGAGACTTCGCCTTGCTTCAGCTTAACACGGACCCAGCTATGTGCAGTCAGTGACAAGGTACAGCGTGTTCCCGTTTTTAAGGTTCAACTTATATTTTCTAAAGGGATTTTCTTTCAGACACGTAATTTGTTAAAGTGAATCACATTCCAATTAAATTCAGGAAACACGCACAATGTATTCCTACATCTTAAGAGAGGTAACGTTGTTCTTAATTGTAACTTAGCAGAATATCTTATGCCTTTCACATACAAACAGTTTCGAATCAGGTACTTGAAGCAGTATTTTAGCAGTATCAAGTTCAGGCCCTTTATCTGTTTGGTTAAGATTTGCGTACCTAAATCATAGTCATTGTTCTTCTTCGTTAAATGTCTTATTTTGGGCTCTATGAATAATACCTATGCATAGATTTGAAGATAATATTAAAATGGATCTTAAGGAGGAAGGCTGTGACAGTGTGGACTGTATTCAAGTGGCGGAATGATTTGAGCTCGTAATAAGCTCTATACAAATTACATCGATAATAGCAGGAATTATGAAAAGAGCACCTTCAACTTTGAAGGAACCTGCATTGGATTTCCAGAAATAATACTGTCTCCTTGGATGTGACGTCTTATGGTGGGTAGAAATTTACCAAAATTTTAGAGCAACCTGTAGCCTCCTTCAGGGCAGCAGGTTTTCCGAAATGTTGGTAAATTTCTACCAAGTTACTCGACTTTATATGCCAGCAGACAATATTCTGTACAGACACCATTGTAGGAATCTCATCAGTGCCAACGAGACGGCGGGGAGAGGTGAAGACGGTACAAGTTACCCGGGCCCGGCGGTCTGGAAGGGGCCCCGGGCGCCCGACTATGTTGCATGTATTTTGTCTTTCTCGGTAGTATACTTATTTGTCGATTGTTAAAATTAACAATTTCAGACCAAGCCTACGTCACTCTGCAACTGAGAGTCAGTCTTTCCGATTTAGTGTAAATATTTTAGCCGCTCCGCTCTTGTTTTGTGGGGGACCGAAAAAATTGTTCACCGGGGCCCAACCCGCTCTCGGCGGCCCTGAATCTCGTATCTCAGTATATGAAGAATTGTTGAGAATGTTTTAAAGTTGTTTCTTAAGGCGATTAATCCCGTTGTATTTGAAATATTAAAACAATAAACCCTTTATATGACCCATATTTATATTAAGATATAAATCGAGCTACATGTTTCGGCTATTTAACTAGCCATCATCAGGATTCATATAAGAAAGTAAAAAAACACAGAAGTTATTAAGTTTTTTTCTTTCTTACTTTTTTATATACAGCCTGATGATGGTTAGTTAAATAGCCGAAACATGTAGATCGATTTATATCTTAATATAAATATGGGTTGTATTCGACGGACGTATAAACGGTTTATTGTTTTGAAGCTGGTTCTTTAGGCTTACTTCTCGTAATCCAAGAAGTGTTGTGACCTGTGTCGCCCTACTTGCATTTAAGGGTCAAAAATATTCTTAAAATTAAGAAGTATTTGCTTTCGTTTCGAAATACTCCATTTTAGCCCTGTGAAGTATAGGAAACACACCTTAGAGCAGTATTTTTAGACATCAGATCGTATCGTCAATCCTGTGGTTGAGGTGGAAGCCCTTACCAACCGAATCCAAGTCAAGAGCCAGTCATCCATATGGGATTTGTATCGGTGAGCTGCGTGGAGTGGGCTTTTTCGGTCTTTCCAAACAATCTTTCCCTCGCCCACATTCTGCCACGAATATCCCTTATAGCCCCACAAGGTAAAGATGTAAGGGTCAGGACATTGATGAAGAAAGAGACGAAGTAGGAGGGGTGTAAGTGAAAGAAGGCCGAAGGTAAGTATGAGAAGAAAAGATGAAGAGGAAGAAAGGAACATGGAGGAAGAATAGAAAGAGATGAAATAAAGAGGAGAAGATAATGACGAAGAACAGGGAGGAGTAAACAGTAAGAAAATAAATCAAGTTCTTATTTCTACCCACCTCTATACCTTCCCTGATCAAAAAACCATCGCTTCAAACAGACTCCGGCTTAAAGGCTGGTTTCTGAAGCAGGTAGAAGTTTCTAATGGTAGCTCTTCCTCACCATGAAGCAACTCTGTTCTAAAGTCAGTAGTGCAAGTGTACAGACAGTTGTCATCAGTGGCGTATCTTGGAACTGGTAGGACACCAGGTCAAAACTGAAACCCCAGGCTCCATCTATTTCTGACACACAGTATAGACACAAGATAGCGATTTAGTATAATTTTAATGGAATTCATCCCATTTACATTTAAATAATACTGGTGGACAAAATGCGACTATTACCTTCACAGTGCTGCTGCGTCTTTGATTTAGGTGGATTAAACCTCCAAGTGTAGCACATCCTAGAATAATTCCACTCTGTTTTCAGTTGCCCGAAGAAAGCATGACAGCGTAGCCCCGTATAATTATGTTATTTGCCTGACACACACGGTATCAAGCCGCGTGTCAACAGTTACAAAAGCAAAACCGACAGAATTATTTGTAGAGTGTAGTTTGAAAGAGATCAATGCTTTCAAAAAAGTGGAATTAGTAGTAGTAGTATAGTAGTAGTAGTATAGTAGTAATGAAGACGTCATCGTAGATGTGGCTGCCTGAGTCGTGTGCCCGGTTCAACGCTCGACCTGCGGGTATGACCATTGGATATGGTAACATAGCTTATTGTAATGGTAGTTCAAAGATACTAAATTCGACCTTCAAAAGTGAGTGTTATAGTAACGTTAAATAAAATGTATCAGGCGTCTACAAAAGACAAAAGTATGCGTCACCAAATAAACAGTGTACAATCTACTTGCACAAACATAGTCTGCTTGATGTTACTGCAGTAAATCTTACAGTTACATCGTTACTGCATCGTAAGCCGTAAGTATAAAGTAGTGTAAGTTTGGATATTCCGGTCTAACGGGATGTCTAAGAAGAGCGGTTGCCATGATAAATTTTCGTTTGCCTTATTCATCATCACTTCTCAAAGAGAATAGAAAGGGATATCGATATCACAGTTACTTGACTGTAGAAGTAACTGGTGAATAGCGTTTAAGCGCTCTTTTCAAAAGCTGTATATACGTTTTATTCATAAGTAGGGTACAGTTTTGTAGTGTCCAAAATGCAGCCCATATTTGGACTTTAGTGTATATTTTCATGTTTATAATCCTGAAATTACGTTTTGCATAACTAAGTATATAAATTTTTAAAGTACTATACCAGTTTCATTCAAACTAACAATCAGAACACCTACAAATTGAAACCACATATAATGTGAAATAAAATGTCAGTTGCTTTAACGGAATATTTGTCTGACTTGGTAGTTTTTATAAGCATTTTTGACGAATTATACTCTGAAATGTAATTAAAGCAATCCCATTACAGGCCTTGACAGCCCTTAGGGATCCAGGAGGTGGAGGCTCCCAGATTTTTTAGACAATCGGCACATGAAGGTGGCAAGGTTGTCAGCCCTACGCACCGGCCGCCTTTACCCCCCAGGAAAGATTCCTGGTACTCATTTCTGTCAGAGGCTGAGTCGACCCCAGGGCCATAGTGCGACCGGAACGATTATGCCAATGAAAAATTCCAGTGACACCATCGGGAATCGAACCCGCGACGTTCCGGTTTGTAGCGCAGTGCCTCAACCAACTGCGCCACCGCGTGCCCCCTGAAATGTAATTACGTACCATAATGTGCGCGGCTGTCACAGATTTTCGAGTCTGCATGCGTTACGGCGACAGAGTTCCAGATGCTGCACGGCGAGTGTTACAGTGGTTGCTGTGGTTTCAAGTCCGTGAGATGCTGAAAGTGAAGGCATTAAAGAGAACCGACACCGACGGTGACTGCTTTAACTTTCGTTTACGACTTGTGTCAACCCAATTCATGTTTCTTTACTGAACTGTTCCATATTATAAATGCATCCATACACAGAATGATCAAATATCCGTCTGTCCGTATCGCCGTGTTTCTGATAGAAAAGAAAGTTATAAATAGTCGTACAAAACAAATGTTTCCCATTTGAGAGACAACCTTGGAAAAAGTATCCACTCCTTTTTTATCAAAAATTAGGTACAGTGTTTCTTTCTCCCAAGCGGTAAGAAAATGGTGGATATATGGACACTGATTAACTGCTGAAATTTTAAAATCATTTTATACTGTTCTTAACCAAAGATCGATTTGCATAAGGTGCTAACACTTTATACGATTTAACTGAATTAACTTTTCAAATGAGCATGTCAACCAATTCCAGTCATGCCCCACGGAGCCGTCAACGGCTAGTTGTAGGCGACTGCTGGCCAAGTCTTGTCATAGGGCTCACCAACTACCTCACAACTATATCTCAACCAGGAGATCAACAACTATCAGTGCAAGTGGACCACCACGAACAGTAAACATAATAAATAATAATTCTTGCTCAACAGCCCTGTATGGGCCTGGCCTCCTCTTGCCTCCTCTTGTCGAGTTACTAAGTCATGCGCATTCATGGCAGCTGGTGACGGCCAGCTAGCCGCGCTTAGTGTTCTATCGATCCTGATGTGCACGCCAGAGCCATCTGGCAGGCAGTCAGGAGACTTGGATGAGAAATGGAGGCAATTTGGCTTACGCTTGGCTTATTCATGCCCGTAAGGTTCTTTTACATGCCGTAAATCTACGACATGGACCGACGGCTTTACTTCCCCTCCGAAGGAAGTGGTGCTCCGGATTTTTATCATCCTTAAAAATCCATCGACCACGCTAACCACTAGTCCACCGAGGTCGACACGAACAGCAAAATACGTTGCGTAAATTGCATGTACTTTCTGTCTGAAGCTTAATCATGTCTTATTATTAACCGTGTATGAGTGACTGAGTGACGGACTGAGTCACATAAGGTACATAATGATCGACAATAGCTATTACTATGCGAGCTAATAGCTAGCAGTAATCTATAGCTGTCGATACTGATTGTTAATAATCGATAATAACCGGCAGTAATACACTCGGATCAATAATAATCGATAGTAATCGATAAGAGTAGATAAAAATTTTTATTAATCCATAGTAATTACTGTTAACCTGTAATAATATATACTAATCCTTGAGAATATATAAAAATGATGGAGGAAATGAACGCCTGGTTCGCTCTAATAACAAGGAATGGACACGAGAAAGAGGCCGCGGTGTACCGAGTGTATGTTGTTGCATCCCGTGATATGTCGAGCAAGTAGCTAGTTAGTTGTGTAGTAAATAGGAGGGTCACGTTACGGAATATGAGTTGGGCGGGACATGTAACACGCAAAGGAATTGCATACGACAGTTTAGACACCCGCTTTCGTTATCTATGATGTGTAAGCTGAGATCGCAGCAGGAACATAAAACATTGTAAAACAGATATTTTACATAGCAACTCTTTTTAGTAACTTTTTCCTGATGATGGCTTTATACTTGAGCCGAAACGTATAGCATAATGACCAATATAAGAAAAGTATTGTGATTGACGGATGTTTTTCCTATACTTGTGCTCATAATCATGCCGTCGTGTAAGTTTTAACACGTAATTATTCCTAAGACAATTTGCGAAGATTAACTTTAACTGAAGCCAGTAACTTGGCGTCAATGCAGACAGTCAATTGAATTTCATCGTCGGTATTGTAGTCGGAGAACGTGGAGTGGATGTGCTTTGTTGTAAATTAGAGTAAAGGAGAACAGAACTTTCACATATGATGCCTTAAGTGAGAGTGAACAAGTGAGCCAATTATGTGTTGATATACTAAGATAATATAAATTATGTGTAGAAGATTCTTCATTTCTCAAGCCGAATGCAAACACGCTGAATTCAAATTAGATGGAGTAAATTATTAACCTCTTGTAGACAACTTATCAAACCTGTCACAGCCTTTTCACTCATTGTTCCGTTATCTACCAAGTTGTTTTTGTACGTTCAAACTTCTCAGTCAACCTAGAACATCCATTATTTAGTGATTTCTGCTTCCACGAACATTAACTTAATTACGCTTTTGGGCTTAATATTTGAGGGTGAGGGTGTATTTACCTTATCGCACGAATCACACAGAATGCCATTAAATACTCTTTTCTTCCGTAAATTTTTATCCAATCTTCTCGTCCACCTTGGTTTGACCGCCCTAATAATTTTAGTGCAGCGTGGCAGTAATGAATGTTTTCGTAAAGTAATTTTGTTCACCCATCCTGTTAATTCCTCTGCTACGTCGTAATGGGAGCACTTTCCACGGAGTGTTAGCCTTTCGGTCAGTATTCTTACTGTAAAATAAAACGCACAAAACAAAACAAAAACATTGCTGGAACTTATGAAAGTATGACCACAATTGTAATATTAATACCAATAATAATAATAATAATAATATACTTCATTTCGTACAATTCTTGGGACTACCTACCGATAGACACCGGTTTTTCACGGTGGTAGCCTTCGCCATTTGATACATATCACATTTGCAAGTCTTTTCTCGTGCTAAACCGTTTATATATGACTTTATCTAAATGTCTGCCTAAATATTTTTTTTAAATTCATTACTACATTTTAATATTGTCTTCTATGTTATCCCCTTCATTCATTTTCAACCATTTTTCATTTAAGAATCCCGTTCTTGACCTGCTAGTTTCTAAACAATTCAGATATATATATGTATTTCAAATCCTTTTCACCTAAACACAATGAGCATCTGCCTTTATGTGATTTCTTTCTAATTCCTTTCAACTTCCACACGCCTGCTAGCAACCACGCCGACCCACCTCTTTCCTTCCTATAGCAATATTCTACATATATGGTCCTTTACCCCAGTTAGAATTCATTTGTCGATGCAGTATTAACGAACTGCTCTCTGGCTTTCTGCTATCGTATTCTGTCTTTCCATATCATTGCATCTATCTTTCAGCATATGGCCACAACTAAAATTTACAAAATAGGTACAGTCAGACAGTAAAATATACTACTTAGGCTTAAAAATAAGAAACATGAGACTGAAATGAGCTTTACACAGGAAACCTACTACAACTGATTACTTTACACTGACTTCACATTGACATAAAGTAAAGCAGATACAGTGTGATAGATTGTGTAATTAAATTTTAGCGTAAAAGTGTCATTTTATAGGAAACTGTGACTGCTTGACGTTACGACAAGAGAAACAATTATGGTAGAGAAATTTCGATTTTAAACCGAAATCACTTTTATGAATTACATGGAACACAAACGTATTTTTTAAACGACTGCTACCTTTCACACCATTGATCCCATAAAGAAATTCTGATTTCACAAAGAAATTGAAAGTTACAAATGTAGTTGAGGGGATAAAAGAATTGAACAGAAATGTAAAAATCATTTTGTGGACTGTGGACGATAAAACGGACGATGGGGAGAGGAAAACCATTTGGGATTATCAGGGACACGTCTTAATTGCTTAAATCTGCAGTGCTTATTATGTTAAATTAATTGTTGTATTGGCAGGAGGCTGCATAACTAAATCACTAGCAGTATTCGTACACAGAACAGGCTTTGGATTGCCAGCAGCTGCGTAAACAGAACAGTATGTCTTAAACTTGAATTTGCAATATCATATTCTAATCTTAAATTATAAGTAGATAAAACAAAGAGCAGACCATTTGTAATCGTAAATTTTGAATCTTCGTGAACATTGTGACAACACCGAAACAGTCAGGTTTCGAAATTTTATATGTTATAGGTACATTTGTGACACTAATTTCAAAATAAATAGAGGGCTGAAGATGCTGTCTTTTGAAAAGTGACGTCGTTTAGTTTGGTAGATAGGTACTAACATTTGGAAGGAAGCTGTTACCTCCACCTTCAGGGTAAACCCTCAAGACAGAGGCGGCAGGTTCTTTCGAAACGTCCGTACCTATCTACGAAATAGCACTGCTTCGCATTTCATAACACAACTGTCTTCATGGAGGTCGAAAAGGCTGAGCCGTCACGGGAGGAGCGTTACCGCCGAGTGATAGGTTTATATGTTTAAACAGTATAGACGAAAGAATTATAATTGTGAATTATCGTAGATTAATATGAGGAAGAGACTATAATGATTTCTGTCTGTGACAACAGCGTAATGGGAAGTAGTGTTAAGGAGGAATATCGTATCATGTTGAGCATTGCGCTATGCCGCGTTAACCAGGAATTAAACCTGGCAGTCTTAACTGACCATTCCAGACTGTAACCACACATGCCGTAGAGATTAAGGAAATTTTCGAATATTTTACTCCCTGTCTTAAAAATAATTAAAACACTTCAATTTATAATATTATAGTATATTCTCACAGGCCTATGTTTTATCTTTAAACCGTGTTGTAAAATAGTTAAATATCTTGCTCATATTTGTAAGCATTTTTCAATATAAGAGTAGGAATTTTTAAGAATCCTCTCGCTGGTTGATCTACGAGTGCATAGACCTGTCCCACTTATATCTTCCGTCTGAGGAACAGGCCTATACAAAAATAGATCATAAAGTGTGTGTACCTCCCACAATAAGTTTGTTGTCGGTCTTTTCTATAATGCCATATTTTTCAAATGTCAACAAAAGGTAACATATTCTTCGTTGTTTTACGCAAACAAATAGCGATCTTTAACAGTTTTAATTATGAAAATGTATCAGTCATACGCTTTTCTGAAAATTACCCAGAACTCCGGTAAAAATCTCTTATCTGTCCTGTTAATTGAAATGTTCACCGGTGTCCTTGCATAAACTTTGTCTATAAAGTTTCCATTTTATATAATTCAATATGTCGCTATTATTACTTTGGAAATTACTTTTCAGAGTTAACATCTCAAAAGTTTGCTTTTCTATAAACTTCTCACTCGTATATCTGAATGTTGAAAGTTATCCAAACTTACGAAGTTGATATAAAACTTCCGTGTTTTCACACTTCAATATAAAACGTTATGTATTTCACATTCCTCAGGATTTAAGGCGATCATTTACATAGATAATACTTAGAAACATGTTTACGTTGTGGTTATTGCCTCTCACAGTAACAGATCCAAACTCATCTTTTGTAGCTATTAACAAACTGATATGTCATAAACAAACCTGATGGTGCAACATCGCTACCAACAAATCCCGAAATTGGACACGATCCTCAGTCATTTCCAGGAACTGTCTGTCGTCAAAATTTATTTTCTTAAAACCTATATTAATGTTATCCTAAGCCTCTTTCTCGGTCTACGGAACGGACGTTTTGCAAGAAATTCCACGCTCCAAAAACTCTGTATGCTTTCTTTTTCTCCCTCGTGTTAGCTCAATGCTCATCCCATCGTCACTATACTGTTGTTGCGCCCAATAAATCGGCCACGACACAGATTCCAAAAATTGAACCGACCCCACTGCTACTCCTTTCCTATTCTTATATCATCGTAGTTGCTGCGTAGTCCATCTGCTTTTCTGCGCGGTGCGGTTAAAATAACTTAGCTGTGCAAATGCTTCCCTTTCTTGCGCGTCGACGTGGCGTTGCAGCTCTCGAGGATTTCACTGTGCCATTCACCGGCCACAATGCGCCATTAGCAGCTCCAGAGAAACTCCGAGAAAGTTGAGTTACGCATATATTACGCTGTTACGGAGACCAGAGACAGACTATGTGGCAGATGTGGTGGCTGTGTCGCCCTCTGTTTGTAAACTGCAACACCCCCTCCTGGAATACGGACTTTCTTTGTAATCCTAGCTTTCAGTGACACTGGCACTTGTCACTATTGATTATGTTAATACGCTCTTACCATCGTCAGCAGCATCCTGCCTGTCACTCCAAATTTCTCTCACGCATATCGCGACAGATATCTGGCTGGGTCCCTATCGATGTGGCTATTATGAAATTTAAATACTGAATCGGCAAGAAGACAACCGTCTTCTGGCATATAATACGGTGTAGTCTGGATATTTCGCCTCCATCGTCAGGGTGGATGTCCTGATTTTGGATGTGCTAGGTCCCTGTGAAACGTAGCCACATATCTACAATGCTAAGTGGTGTCGTACCTAAGAAGGCGGTTATTTTCGTAGCTACCGCCCTCATAACCTGAGATCACCCTGAATACATATTTCGCGCCGATGCTTTGATTTCATCTAAGAGAAAAATGAACTCATTCAAGCCAGTAGACTTCCTTTTATGCGCTTGTAACGGTAAACAGAGCACTTCCACCTGATACATCATGTCTGTTAGGCCGGTTTCGTACATGCATGGTTTGCTGTCTTATTTTCACTGTCAAGAAAGGTACATTACGCTAATTCAAACAAGAAGGGAGTAAGGCCATTAATTGCACAAAGTTGCCACTTATGTTCAGTGTTACTATGTGGCAGGTGGTTCTGATTGGGCGCTATTACATTATTATTATTATTAGTATTATTATATTTGTTCTTCTTTGGGTGTTACACTGCTTAATTTAAATTTAGAGGGTTTATTAAGTAGTTACAAATTTTATCAATTATTGAGGATTCGCATGAGTCTAATACAAAGTCGACAAGCTGGCTGCCGTATATGAAAGAGACATTTTGAGGATTAAGCTGTCTACACTATATGCAAGAGAAATTCTGAGGATTAAGCTGGCTGCCCTATATGGAAGAGAAATTTTGAGGATTAAACTGGCTGCTCTATATAGAAGAGAAATTCTGAGGATTAAGCTGGCTACACTATATGGGAGAGAAATTCTGAGGATTAAGCTGACTGCCCTATATGGAAGAGAGATTCTGAGGATTAAGCTGGCTACACTATATAGGAGAAATTCTGAGGATTAAGGTGGCTGCCCTATTTGGAAGAGAAATTCTGAGGATTAAGCTGGCTATACTGTATGATAGAGAAATTCTGAGAATTAAGCTGACTAAATAATATGGAAGAGAAATTCTGAGGATTAAGCTGGCTGCCCTATATGGAAGAGAAATTCTGAGGATTAAGCTGGCTGCCCTATATGGAAGAAGAATTCTGAAGATTCCCCCCTATCACTGTTTCATGCATACCATAGCAAGTATGTGGAACCAGGTGACAGGTCATATATAAAGAAGAAACAGGTGTTTTACTCTGCGTGAATTACGAAAGTTTATAAACGAGGGAAGACCTCAGGTTAGGCAGACACGCGGTAAGTAGTGCATTCATCACATTACTGGCGAATAAGAGCACATGTGGCAATTAGACGGGCTGAGGGAAAAGGTCCTAGAATAAGGGCACATGTGGCAATTAGACGGGCTGAGGGAAAAGGTTCTAGAATAAGGGCACATGTGGCAATTAGACGGGCTGAGGGAAAAGGTCCTAGAATAAGGGCACATGTGGCAATTAGACGGGCTGAGGGAAAAGGTTCTAGAATAAGGGCACATGTGGCAATTAGACGGGCTGACGGAAAAGGTCCTAGAATAAGGGCACATGTGGCAATTAGACGGGCTGAGGGAAAAGGTTCTAGAATAAGGGCACATGTGGCAATTAGACGGGCTGACGGAAAAGGTCCTAGAATAAGAGCACATGTGGCAATTAGACGGGCTGACGGAAAAGGTCCTAGAATAAGGGCACATGTGGCAATTAGACGGGCTGAGGGAAAAGGTTCTAGAATAAGGGCACATGTGGCAATTAGACGGGCTGACGGAAAAGGTCCTAGAATAAGGGCACATGTGGCAATTAGACGGGCTGAGGGAAAAGGTTCTAGAATAAGGGCACATGTGGCAATTAGACGGGCTGACGGAAAAGGTCCTAGAATAAGAGCACATGTGGCAATTAGACGGGCTGAGGGAAAAGGTCCTAGAATAAGAGCACATGTGGTAATTAGACGGGCTGAGGGAAAAGGTCCTAGAATAAGAGCACATGTGGCAATTAGACGGGCTGAGGGAAAAGGTCCTAGAATAAGGGCACATGTGGCAATTAGACGGGCTGAGGGAAAAGGTCCTAGAATAAGGGCACATGTGGCTGTTAGACGGGCTGAGGGAAAAGGTCCTAGAATAAGGGCACATGTGGCAATTAGACGGGCTGAGGGAAAAGGTCCTAGAATCACCAAAATCAGTGCAGAGGACAGCAATGGCATTGAACCGCTTCATGAGCAGTGTGTACTTCCTTATCGTAGACCATTTGTTCGCACGTTACACATGTTTCCTTACAAGTCACGTAATGCACAGTGTCACCACACGTGGACAACAGTAGAAAGATCGTGATATTATTTACCTCGCCTCTCAAGTATTGTGAAATCGAGTTTAACTACTTGCATTATTACTAAAAGTGAAGTTTGTGCTGAACTTACTAACAGTGTTTAGGAATACGGGTCATTGAATTACTAAAATTTTTTTTAAAGAAGTGCTATACTATTTTCGGGCAATGGTCGAGTTGCTAACAATAATTTGTAACAGAGGTGGTCATAAAACCTGCGTAAAATAGTTTGCTGCTATACGGAACGTGAAAATTGAGGTCCCCACTACCACCTCTCTCCCGCCCTTCCATCACTATAGCTGTTACGTAGTCCGTCTCCTTTTAGCAATGGTACTGTTAGAACATTACTTAGAGTGTAAGTGCCTGGAAGCCCGTCCTCCCTCTTCCATGCATGTGTGGCAGCACTGCGCTGAAGGATTGCACTGTGCCATTTACTGCCCACCCTTCGCCGTTTCCAGCTCCATAGAAACAAACTCAGAGGAAGTTGGAGTTCCTCTCTACGAGAACGGGATTAGAGGCTGAGTATGTGGCGAACGTGGTGGATAAATCGCTCGCTCTGTCTGCCACCAGCAAACTCTGTTCGAATAGAAACCTTCATATAAGCATTTTGTGTCTAGATGTTAGCGACCTCGTCATGTTACTAGACTCTATTGTGAATGTTTCTGTTTTTATGTTGTTAGACTTGCTGGTTGCTTATTTCTTCCCTGACACTTGCTTCTGCTTTCAACTTTTCTGATTAGCCTAACGCAGCATATGGATCCAGCATGTTCTCTTGTACGAGCTATTTCGCATGGCACAATTTTGAGGATCTGGATTTGTAACTTACGAAGTGAATACCCGCCGGCTTCTGTGAGGTGGTCAATATTCATACTTAATCCCTTTTCCTGTATGTGTTGCATTTCCAGGTTAAAGTCAGGCACACAGATTTCGATACGGCGCGCACATTATAAAACTGGCGCCGAACCCACAATTTTAACAGCCACACGCCTACTGATTACCACCCCGCGCGCACCTTTCCATATAGTGTAGAATCTACGTTATAGGTTGCTGGCTTTCTTTCCTTCTCGGACTCTTGAGCCGTGAAGATCGGACCGTTACGTTGTCCCGAAACGTCGGTAAAGAATTACCACACGACGCCGCGTAATATCCCAGACGAGCGTAGATCTCACTAACAGCCAAAACACTGAACATGAAGGAGGAGGAGGAGAAGAAGAAGAAGAAGAAAACGAAGCGTATGGAACACAAACAGAAGAGGGAAAGAAAATGGAGGAAGATGGAGAGAAATGCGAGACCAGGAAAAAATGACAATGACTGTGATGATGATGATAAGGAAGAGGGGTAATAAAGAAGAGAAGGAAAAGAATAGTAAAGAAATAATAAGACATATAGGTAAAGGTAAAGTACAGTTCACTCTATAACAGGCCATGAAGGCCCAGACGAGGAGTAGAGGTATAGCTCTACTGTTTCTTTAACCTCTGCGTTTGATGGGGTGGGTGGTTAACGCCACGCCCCGGCCGCATTACCCCCGGGAAAGAGACCCGGTACCCATCGTACAAAAGGCTGGGTAGCCTCAGGGCCGGTGTGGATGGGTGCGGAAAATCTCTCCCCCACCAGGATAAGAACCCCGGACCGTCCAGCCCGTAGCGAGTCGCTGTACCGAGTACGATATCCCGGCCCAAAAGACAAACAGGAAAAGAAGTCGAAGATGGAAAGAAGAGTAAATTGGAGGATAAAGAAGAGGAGGAGATGGACTTGAATGTAGAGATGAAGAGACAGATGAAAGAGCAAAATAACTGCTTTCTCTGTAGTATCGATTCACATTTTTTTCTCACAAAATCATCAATCAACATAACTCTCTCCTTCTTCATGACTTTGGACTGAAGGCATTGATTCTTTTTCTTTACGGAATGAGAGGTAATCTAAACATGAGTCTTTTTATTCTCATGTGTTGGGGCGAGACTAATTCCTTGTGGAATTGTGGCCTCTAATGGGCTCATTGTTCATCCCCCGGATGATGGATGAATGAATTTGAAACGTTGGTGGATTTATATCGACATAAAAAGAACCTAAGTGTCCGTAAACTTGTCCAAGTAACACTTTGCCCACCACAGATCCCACATGGATTGCAGTGTGATTCAATCCGGTCCTCTGAGTTTAGAAGCCGGCAACTAACCACCTGAGTTATGGCACGACCCATAATCTGAATCTTCGTCTAAAGTGAATTCGATTTATCAGAGTCTACTTACCTGTTCTGAATACAATTAATTGAACACCGAAACATCAATTCGAACCAACGTACTTCTTTTTTTACGGCTATGAATACCGGACGTAAACATCGCTGTATTTTAATAGGTTATCCATGCTGTTCTTCTGTTTTGTATTTAATAACATCCGTTTTGGGATTCAGTTTCCGACAAATAAGTTGATTTATTAATTTATGGGTTCACCCTCTAAATAAAATTTAATTTGTTGTACAGTCCCCCCTCCGCTGTGGATACACTGACCGCGGCTTTGTCCTGAATCTAATCCATAACGTCATGTTATGTAATCCAGGGCACAAAGTTAAAACTGGGAGAACACGATGCCTAATGACGTCCATGAGGGTGATAATGAATCGTGATTAGGTTGCGGAACGAGGGGGGAAATACAGGCAACTAATGTTGCATGAATTATCCAGGATAAACATTGTTTATATTCTTGTTTTTAGGGAAAAAATATAGATGTTTATATCCTACTATTAACTTTGAAATCACTAACCGACCATTACGAAAATCGAAATCCACGGTAACAAGAACGGAACTGTTTAATGTTCTCTGTGCGTATTTATTTGTTCCATATACAAACTAATTTATTTCCTTTGTCCTGTGCAATTTGCGGCGTATTTTTGTGGCTCAGGTATGCTATAACATACCGTAACGTAAAGAAACCCATAAGTCTGTGACATTTCCTCAACATACAGGTCTGCTGAGAAAGGTACTAAGGAATCGGGAAGTGCATTATTTTGTTCCATTTTATGATAAAGCAAAGCACATTAAGATTTTTCAATTAATATTTTACAGATATGTTACAGTAGTTTAATAATTATAATTCCTTCCTATATGTATTGGATCTGAATACTAATATTTTATCAAGTAAACCAGAAAAGCCTGCCGTTGTTATAACGTCGCTTCTGAAATTGCTTGTTTGGTCGAAACATGTCGCATTTGAATAAAACATTATTTCGTTCCATTTGACTCTTATTCAATTTTCATGTTCAGAAAAAACATAACTAATAACAATGTAATAACTTCCCTATATTTCTACGACATTTGATTTGCCATCATCAGGTAGTAGTATAGTGCACATGAAAAAGAAAATTATCGTTTAATTGATTGCTTAATTAATTCCAATTAGAAGTGAAGGCATCATGAAAACTTAAATATCATCTGTAATTTTGTGAACGAAAGACGTTGTATCACTGAATATGATATTGGGAAACTAATATAAAAAAGCCAGTAAAATGTTTGAAATTTATTTTTTACTGATTTTATTGCACATAGAAAATATACAAAACATTTACATCTTGGAATGTGAGTAGGAAAGTGTTTGAAGAAAGCATTCATTGCCTACTGTAGGGCACATTAACCCTCATAGACAAGAAAACTCCATAACACACCGCAGTAAATATTGTCAGTAATGCGGCATACATGTCAAACGGTACTTCCCAAAGACAGGTCAGTATCATTATCGGCATACCGTTTCATTGGTGCCAGAATCTTCACGACCGTTGAGATTGATGTTACTCGATTATGTTACGGTACTATTTGGGTTATGGTACGTAGTTCAACTATCTCATTACAGGCCTGGGCAGGCCCGCAGTGCTCCAGAAGTTTGAGGCTTCCAGAATTTCTGGACAATCCTCACATGAAAGTGGTATGTTTGTCAGCCCTCGGCACCGGCCGCCTTTACCCTCCAGGAGATATCCCTGATACTCATTTATCTTAGAGGCTGAGTCGACGCCAGGGCCATAGTGAGGCCGGAAGGAGTAAATCAATGAAAAATCCCAATGACCCTATCAGGAATCAAACCCGCAACCTTCCGGATCGAAATACTAGAAGTAAGTCGTGTATTATTTCGAAATGTTCTCCAAACATTTGCATAGAGAACCGAAGACAAGGACAAAAGTCCGTATCAGGTCTGTAGGTCAGTGTTCGCGCAAATTCCTCCAGACTGCGTGCCAGACATGTGACTGTTCAGCCAAAGAGCGAACGGGACGCTGCATTATCATGCAGCAGAGGATCTGTGAATACGTTTGCTAAACACGATTCGACGGAATTCTAGGTTGTTTGCCAAACAATCGACCTGTTCACTGAACATTATTTCAAGTCGTTTGCTGAACACTCAGTACGTTCACGAACAACCATTCAAGTTATCTTCCAAACACTTTATCTGTTCGTGAACAGTTTCAGTTTGTTCTCTAAACACTTGATTTATTTATGAACCATCTGTCAGGTTGTTCGCTAAACACTTTATCTCTTTATTAAGCCATCTTACAGGTTGCTTGGTAAACAGTTTATGTGTCTTTCGGGTTGTTTGTTAAATATTTGGCATAGTCTTCGAACAGTGTTTCAGTTTTATGAACAGTTTATCTGCTGATTAAATGACTTTTCAAGTTGTTTTCTAGAACACTGATCAGTTCATCAAACAACCTTGAAATTTGTTTGATAGATGCTTAATACTTTGTGATATTTGAAGTTCTGACGGCGGTGATTGATACAGCCTGATGATGGAGACAGTAGACTCCTCTGAAAGATCGGTTCACGTTCACTAGAATACATGTTATTACATCCCAAAACGGCTATTTTCAATTGTTCGGCTCATTGAAAATCTTTCCATATTATTTCCTTGTGAGCAACCCATTGTTTTCTTAGTTACAGATTAGATTCAATCAGTATGCATCAAAATAACTACAGATCATGGGCTTTATTTAAAAATCTGTTGCAACATATTTTTATCCTAATTAATCATTATCAGGCACAATTTCATATCAGGTATGAAACGCAAAATTCATCTCTGTTTAATGTTTTTTTAAATGTTGTAACCAGATATCCCGGGTTTATGACGATATTCAGTTATACGTAGGTTAAACACTCAAACTTAAGTAAAAATTATTCAGCTTATGATCCAGATGTTTTTTAGTTGTAATTCTTTATGAGGCTGGTAGTAACCTGCATATCTCGGTGTCTTAGGACGATATGGAATACCTTTATTTGTAGAGTGCGTGTACTATCTTAATGGTGTTGTGGAACAGTTTGTAATATACTTTCAGTATGATGTTGTGGTTGCAATGTGGTGGAATGAAAGATGAATGTTCAGCATCTAGATAACGTGGGCCTGAAGTTTAGCAGCAACTGGAAAAATTAGCTGAAAATGCATCTTCAAATAGTTTTTTTTCAAGCCCTTTATGAACAGACATCACCTTAGCAAATACTGATATGTAAATGGGAACCACTGAAAATACAGTGCAGCTGCTGTTGCGGCTGTTGCTTGTTAACACATACCCTGAATTACTTCGTATATATCATGTGTAACTTCATCTATACATTGAACAATAATTTTTCCGTTTTTCGAAACACATGATTGATATAATGCACAGTTTCTAGTATATCCGACGCTATGTATCGTAATATATTGGACACTTTGTTTCCTAACATACCCGACACTATATTCTAATATCCGACATTGTGTGAATTAACATATCCGACATTATGCTAAACTACCAGACATTGTATTCTGACATATCAAACACTGTATCCTAACAATCGACACTGCTTTTGCTAACATATCCGACGCTTAATATTCAGGTCTCCTGGAATGTTCCGTTGTGTCGTTAGATAAACACGATTAGTTCCAGGCGTTTGAAAGGATCTTAGTGTCTTATCTTCAGCTTCAGCCAGTCCAAAGTCAGTCTTATTACAATGTCTGACTGAAGATAAAGACAACGATCTTTTGAAACGTCGAAACATTTACCCATTGACACAGCATCACGTATCTTCAGCAATACCGCTGTGAAAACCTCAAGTCTCGCATATCCGACACTGTGTTTGCTAATATATCCGACACTGTGTATGTTCCAGCCCCAGAAGTGGTGATTATGGACGAGAATAGCCACGAGGTATCGGAGCGGTACTACAAAGCAGGGAGTGCGGTGGAACTTACGTGCCTGGCGACTCAAGTCGAGGACCCTGGCGATTACGTCAGCTGGCGTCACGGTGACGTCACCCTCGCGAAGGGAATAAGGTAAAGTGTTAGACAAACTCCTGTTGTTGATGGAACACAAGCTACTTTAAGACTAGAATAGCCAATGAGTCTGTCCGCGGTGGAGTTGCACAAACATTCCGGTAAAAGCTCTGGAGATTTGACGATACTCTAAAGATTAAAGAAGGTGACGGTACGATAATGCTTACGTAGGTGAAATCTACATTAGTTCCTGTAAAGATACTTAAACCTGCCTACAGTGATAAGACTTTTCTTCCGTGTGGGTCAAATATCAAAAGCGAAATGGATTCAAGCTGCTGAAATGAGATATCATCGATCATTGTGCATCATATTCCAAGACATAAAAGGGGTGAATACATATTCTGTACTACAGAAGATTGGGAAGTTAACAATATTTTAGTCAGAAGTTTAAACTACAGTGATAAACCTTCTGGTCATATTTGTTTGCGTTATTTAACGACGCTGCTTTGATGGAAGCTCTATCGCTTCGCTAGCGGCTTTGGTAATATTTACTTCTTTTTCATGGATCGACAGCCTGTAATCGGCCAAGGACTCTTCATTGTCGAGGCTTCACGATCACACTCACTTAGACACACCACACTCGTTAGGACTCCTCTGAACGGGTGATCGGTCCGTCGCAGAGACCTCTACCTGACAACACACACCACTCACAACAGATATCCATGCCCCGGCGGAATCCGAACCCGCAATACCAGCAAGCGAGCGGCCGCAGAACTACGCCTTAAACCGCGCGGCCACCGGGATCGGCGATATGCACTCTACACTCAAGAAACAAATGTTATTAAGTCAATATAGCGTTCTTAAGGGTCACTAGATTACACCCCATAAAGAGGTCTGAATTGCGGTTCACCAAGATAGAATTTTGTAATAAGAATTTATGGAATGACATTTTCATGGACGTGGCAAAATCAGTTGGACTTAATACTTGGATGTTCTTTAATTATATACTTTTATCAGTTGATAACACTTCAGTTTCTGAAGGCGCAGTACTTTATTGTCGGAATTCCGTGGTCTTCGCATAATCGCAGATCCACAAACAGACCAAACACATTCCGCCACTAAGTTACCATCTTATCATAATTACGCGCGAAGCTGGCTGTAGCTAGGGTGCGGGGACAGGTGATTGAAGACGTAACTTCAATCATGGCGTTGGAAACTCAGAACCTCTCAGGTAAACAGAAATAAAGAGCCAGATGCTGAGTGAAATTAATTGCACACAGTGATGCGTCTCAAACACGCCTCTGTGCAGCTGTGTAGTTTGTAAGTCATACACTGCAGCTCAGCACACAGACATCTGCAAGGAGTCTAAGAAAGTTTTAATTAATTAATTAATTAATTACTTCGAGCCTAACAATTGAAACATTGTTTGAGTAGATCTGTCTTCCTGAAAAATTTAACACGGCTGATGCGCAAAATTAATTAAGTCGGCGTCATTTATGCATAAATGAAACCATTAAAATACGTAAAATTAAACTATTACGTTGACTCTATAAGTTGATACACTACATTTAGTTTATTTCTTCTTTTTCTAGTCTGGCCTCTTTTACCTACTCACTGTAAGTGTAGAGGGTTATTGTTGTACTGGATCACACTCAATTACACACACACACAAAATCAGTAGCACTCCTCTGGACGAGGGATCGGCCCGTCACAGAGAGACTACCTGCACAACACACAACATTCACAAGAAAGAAACATCCATGCCCCGGCGGCAGAGTGCTTTTTTAACTACCTCCACGGAGTATGTTCCAGTGATGGGATCGTGGTAGCCGCTCATTTATTCAAGATATTTCCTAACTTTATGGAACCGAAAATTTCATTACTGATCCATAACCTGTGCTAGTTTAACATCAACCTCCCAACCACGTCTGGGTCTCCCAAGCTTTAGGTTTCTCTACCTGAAATTTATACGTATTTTTCCTGTCACAATGCATGTTACGCACTTGATACATCTCATCGTTGATTTGACCACTCTGATAACATTTGGCAAGCAGTATAAATTATGGTATTCTTCACTGTTCTTTTCACCTGTATTCTCTTCTCTGTTTTCTAACCGTAAAATGGGCCGTGCCATGGCTCAGGCGGTTAGTCGCCGGCCTCTCACCGCGGAGGCCCGTGTTCGATCCCTGGTCAGTCCATTTGGGATTTGTGGTGGACAGAGTGGCACTGGGACAGGTTTTTTCCCCTTAAGTACTTCGGTTTTCCCCTGTCAATTTCATTCCACCGGTGCTCCATTACTCGGAAAAACGAAAAAAAAAACTAATCATCTTCATCACAGGGTTGCACAATAAGCCTCAAGGCTGCGGTGCGTCCGTAGCATCTGCTGCGGGGCCCTTTAAAAAACCGTAAAATGAGAAACAAAGTCTCAGACATGTATGAAACAACAGGTAAAGTATATTTATATGCAGTTTAAGCTCGTTATTTTAGGCAGAAGACGGGAGTATTCAAGATGTTGAACGAAATGGTAGGAAGCAATTTTCGGTTTAAATTGCTGCTAATTTCTTGTAAGTGCAATTTTTATTTGTTACTGATATTTTCAAATATTTAAACTGAGTCATGTTTTCGAAGTGTTGAACATATTTTCTATCTCTGGCCGACTGTGAAGAGATTATACATTTTTTTTTTCTGATCGTACACTTGCAGTCCAACCTTATTAGCCTCTAATGGAGTTTGTGTTTTTCTTTACGGTGTTTATGTCTGTTACTGTATTAGCGCCTTGCATATTGACGACTGGTGTCCTGAACAGAAGATAGTTTTCCCACGTGTTCCACGGAGGAACCACTAAGACTTATGCATTAGTCATAAGATCTACCACAGATCTCGTTTGGAGAGGTCGGCAGGCTTGTTTCTAGCGGATGGTACAGCGCATCATCTAATGATTTCTACCTTCATCGTCCCCAGCGGTGTACGTTTCGGAGTTTCCGGAACTAGAATCGTCACCGTGGGCAACCGACACTGCGGTCTGGTGACGGATACCACTACGTTAACATGAGTTAAAAAGTAAGGATGTCTGCAGTTTTGCCAACATTGCAGCCTTTCTTGCGCGTGATGTACACTTAAGAGATTTGCGTGCCACCCAGCAGCAATAAGAGAAAATGCTATTTTGTGGTCTGTCTTACAGCAGGTGGCCGTTCTACGCAAAATTTTACGTTTCTGTTTTGCCACACCGAGACGTAATGTCGTTACTTTTCGTCTGTGAGCGCTTAGTGACATAGACTGTCTGTATATTCTTTTAGTGAAAGCTTTAAGTAACTTTAATAACAGGCTATCACATTCCCCTACGCTGCATGAAGGCGGTGTTTAGTGTTATGTGTAATTAGTGTGCTTTTAGAAGACAAATTGAAAATGAATTTATGTCAAATAATAATAGAAAGAACTGCAGTGTTCTTTTGCCAAGGAGGGTACTGCCACACTGGCATTATTATACTTATCCTATCACACTCTTTTCTTCCAGAACTTCTGCAGTTTACGAGCTTTGTGTTCCATAAAACCGTAACATTGCAATGACCCTCAAGCCCTATAATGTATGTGTGTGAATTAATGGAATAGTGATCTGTGGAAACCATAGCTAGATATGTTATCCCACTGTTACTCATAAAACAATTACCTCATTAGTCATGTTCACTCCCTGTTGTAAAGTTAACTGACGATGTTCATATTACACTGCGCAGAGCAATATTATGGGCCTACATTTCCTTAAAATAGTTCCCGTACTAATACATTTTAAGAATTAAAGTTGAAGACCTTAGTGACATATATATTTTATATTGATATATAAACCTTCCGTTCCAAATCTGACAAGATTCAATTCGTGTAAAGCACACAGAATTGATTTTTTTTTTCCAATGGCTCGACAGCCCCTTGGGGGCCTAGGCCACCTCATTTTTCGAGGCTTCACGATCACACATTTTGAGACACACCACACTCGGTAGGACTCCTCTGGACGAGGGACCAGCTCGTCGCAGAGACCTCTACCTGACAACACACAACACTCACAAGAGGCAGACATCCATGCCCTAGGCGGGATTCGAACCCACAATCCCAGTAAGCGAGCGGCCGTAGACCCGCGCCTTAGACCGCGCGGCCACTGGGACATAGAATTGATACTGACCGAAATGAAATTTACCCCAAATTTTAGGATCCATATTAGACTTCTAGGGCCACAGATATTTAATTTTTACACCCAGTTACAGATTACGTCAAAATCAACCTGTTGATTCGTCTCTTAGATTAAATGTGCACGCACACACGCACACACACAATCTCCCAAGTATGCGTCAGTTTTATGTATTTAATGAATAGGATGTAATGCTCTTTGACAACACAGAAATTACGATATTCTGAAGGAACTTAAGATATAACTACTTTTGAAGGAGATAAATAACTACAACAATAAACAGGCACAACATGTTTGTAAATGGGCAGACCGAGACTCACAAATTCTGTTAATGAAATACCAACCAGCATGAAAAAGGAACCCAGGACCCCCATTAAAAAGACTTCTGGGTTGTAATATTGAGACCGGAGAGGGTCACCACGCCTGAGTCCTTGAAAGCGTGATGATGGTGATGGTGATGATGATGATGATGATAAGGGCGTAATTTATGTAGAACAAATGATTAAGACATGAATTTCCCCTACATCTTATGATTGAAAATCTTCGTCAATTACATGTTACTTGTTTTCAAGACATTTCACTGCGAATATAATTTTAGCCAACTCCCTAAAATATTTCGCCTCCCATCACAGTTTCGCGAATCACATTTTAGGTGTTAAAAATTATAAATTCATAAAGATGTAAGGTTCGTGTGTCTGTGTAATCATGGTCGTCATTTGTCATGAAGATAGTAAACATTTGGGCATGTAACTAATCATGAAAGAACGCCAGCTGTTTATGAACTCACGGCCCGTCCTGTACGAAGCGTTCAGCAAGGCACATTGTACAAATTTAGTTGCGACAGTACCCCCCAATAAGTTTTACGAAAAGTTTGTTCCCTGTAATTTTCTTGTAGTTTTCAGCCTACTGTGATCTAACTCGCGTTAATTACAAGGGCAGTAGACTTAATTACTAAACTCTAGACCAGTGGTATTCAACCTTTTTTGTTCGCGTACCCCCACATATAATTTCTCTTCAACTTTATACCCCCAAAGTTGTTGGTGCATAATTCAAGTTATACATAGTCTATAACCTACGTCTAAAATAAGTTAAATAAATTACATCCAAAATACTGTATTAAATAAAAAGTTTTAAATAAAAAAAGGAGAATCAAGCTATTAAAAACAAATATATTATTGCCTATCATATAAAAATTAATAAAGGAACAAAGGTATTTTAGCAAAGCAAAACTATATGCACTATGTGGAATAAAATGAAATTAGCCGCCCAGATAAGAATCGCATAAATGAGAGAGAGAGAGAGAGAGAGAGATGGCGCTCCCAAATCGCATGTCCTTACGTCCGGGCCTCTTGTGGCTAACCCTAAATCTGGCCCTGATTATTCATTGGTTATCATGAAATAATATATTTATTTTTTGTTAATTTTACGTACCCCCTAAGATGTCTTCGCGTACCCCCAGGGGCACGCGTACCCCAGGTTGAATACCACTGCTCTAGACCACCATGACAGCTGCAGTTATTTCGTACGTGCGTGCAAATTAACGTGTGGAAAATATATGTCATGTGCAGCGTTAAGAACAAAAGAGTTGCCACCTCAAGAAACTCTTCAATAAAACGCCCCGGCAGAAAAGATTTGACACTGCAGCTGGGTACAGTCCTGAGCCAGCTGCATCCACTTCCAGTCCTTACGGTCATTGTCCTCCTTCCCAGTTGACCACGTTCAAAGGGCTTCCTCGCCAAAATTGTACAGCCTGTGCCTATCTGATGTCACTATAAATAAGCAACGTGCTAAACCCATACTATCCACGTATGTTGTTGTCGTAATGTTTTGCATAAATCATTAAGCTCCTCGTTATGTAATATCCTAATCCTCAGGTACTTTATCACCTTAATATGTCTGCATATTTCGTGAAGCTTTTGCTTGCATGAAAGTAACTGTCTCCTGAGATATGACGCCGTGTAGTCTGATAGATATGTATCGACGTTTATGAGGTTACTATAATCTATGCATCCCTTTGTGAATTCGTGCAATGAAACAAAGTAATACACAGGCCGTGGTTTACAGCTCAGATCTTTATAGTTAATCGCCACTTAGTGCAACATGTTTCGGCCTTAATAACAGCCATAATCAGGTACTGCAATTTAAAAACACATTGAGGAGAAATACTAGTGTACAACATCAGGTCGAGAATCAATTGAGATCCCATTCTTTACAAACAATATTCAAATTCAAATGCTAGATTTTCAAGACGATTGATGTAAAGTAGCCAAAAATTGTACAAAATGTTTTGCTAAAATATATATTGCTAACAAATATGGCTAGTGCTCCTGTCTATAAACTGCATACTTTGAAATGTTTGTGAATTTCATAAAATCGTGTCCTTCGTTTTTATGCCCGTCCGTCTGTCCGTCCGCATGGAACAGTTCGTCTCCCAATGGACGGGTTCTTATTAAATTTGGTATTTGAGCATTTTTCGAAAATCTGTCGAGAAAAGAAAAGTTCTTTTTTTAATCTGACAAGAATAACGGGTACTTTACATAAACACCTATGTACATTTGCGATAAAATCTCACTGAATTCCTCTTAGAGTGAGAAATGTGTTGAACAAAGTTTGTATAGAAAAGCAAAACGCACATTTTATATTCAATTACTTTTTCCGAAAGTCATGTCGTTTATGACATAATGTGGAAGAATATGGTGGAGCCAGAGAGGCCACAGATGACAATATATGGCGCATGCGCTTTGCATGCTGGATAACTATGGCTACAGACACACACTCACACTTTTTCAAGGCACCAATGGTTATGCGAACGGACCTTAATGTTACGTTTTACGTACAGTGGCTATAGTATATAGAATACTTGTAAATTTACTGTTTTCAAAATTATTTCTTTATTTGCAGTTTATTTAACAACGCTGTCAGCAACTAAGAGTAACAAGTCTCGATTAATTTAGTGATAGCAAATAATGATTATAAAGACTGTGACCTTTAACTGGTCCTGTTTACTACTACATAATATTGCAGTGTATTATATCAACATATGTTCTATCATGTTTTCTTCCTTTAAGTGAAGGTCATATTAGCTTTGGGTTATGCTGAATAAAACATTATGTGCATCATTTTATAGTAGTTGAATTGATCTAGATTTAGAAGGAGGAAACAATGTAGGAAATAAATAATTAAAGGAATAAAGAACAACAAAGAAACAGTGGAAAAGACAGGAAAGAGAGATTTATTCAGGAGTTACTTTCCTAGCTGTATGTTTACAAGGTAATGACTTTAGCAATACGCAGTCCTTGTGGCCCCAGCTGTAACTATCGTTTAATACTGTGCACGGCAGTTAAGGGACACTGTGTAGCATACATAAGCTGCAGTTTAATGTACTGCTTCTGCAGTTAGGGGAGCAATCTTTCACTCGAGAATAAGCCGACCTCTAATACATCCAACCGTAGCGGCAGTATAAACAGTTAAGTGTACTTTATATTATGTTGGCACGATCCGATACATTGTACGGTCTGCTTTATCAATAACTGGCCCCAGAGGCAATACCGTGAGGCGTGAGCGTGACTGGCTGTGTTCCCAGGTCTGTTCTTGGTTACGCCTAAAACACTTTACAGTTGTTACGTCTGTAATGTATGGTACTTTAATTGCATGTTAATGTGTGAAGCGTCATATGCCTGCCACCGGTAGCGTTCGGTTAGTGGAGATTAAAATGTCAATGAAGTTTGCTGGTGCCAAGCTGGAGGACTGTCACTGCTTTAAAAAAATATGTCACACGTTAAGAACCTAATGAACAGGATCAGAGACACCGTTGCTTGTATTACGCCTCACACCCTGGATCAAATCTGGGAAGAGATTATCGATGGGACATATTCCGTGTGACAGTAGGAAGACGCATTGTCACTGAGGACCTGCTGCTAATATAACTTAATGCATCCGACTGTATTGTCACTCGGTGTTGTTAAAAGTATATTTTACTCTTGTCAGTAGTACAGTCAAAACCAACACACACATTTGCGACACGTAATCAGGCTACCGGTTTCAGCTCAAAGAGCCATCATCAGGCCTGTGACAGAAAACTATGAAAATCAAACTCCATGCATTTGATAAAAGGAAAAATTCCCCCCTCCCTTTTTTTTTTACAATTAGTCAGCTGTGTGCCATGTCGGTCCATGTCTGTATACTTTCAAATTTGCGAAGTTGCTTTATACCCAATCTGTATACTGTTGCCGGTTATATTATTGCAGAGGTTGGCAGGTGTTGGATTCAGTTTCAGAAAGAAGTTCTAATTAGACTATTGGCTGTTCATACAACATTGAGATGACACTGACATTTGTAACTGTCACAGTTTATCCTAGCTCACCATCCATACACGAATATATACATATAAGTCTAACCAGTCTGTCGTTGTTAGTGGTTACAAATGGGACAAAGACGTGGCAGCAGTAAACGGAATGTGAGGGATCTATGCTTCAGTCAGTATTGCAGTCCCTATCTTTGCAAAACGAAGTTGCAGAATGTGTATTTTAAATGACATAAGCTTGGACGTGGTCCTCAAGAGTTAGAACATTGTTAGAACGCTGGAAAGGGTGCCTGTGGAAACCGCATTTAGGGGGCGGGAATTATCAAACTTTCCGCTTCTAATTTCAGTGATCTTTACATTAGTTTAATATTCGTATATTGTGTTTTGTCACCCTAACAACACCAGATGCAGAATAAACAGTTAAATTCCTAATTACGAAAAATTTGCCATCATCAGATGACTACCACATTCGTTCAAAAACTGCGTTGCCTGTTAAAAAAACTAATGTGCCTACACCAACATTTTTTTGCATAACTGAAATAAAAAAGAATTAGCCTAACAACGAACATGCTAATCAGCCTTATTTCCAGCAAATACGCTACAAAATTTTGACATATTTCTTATATGAATGCACATTACTCAGCTGTACTGTGGAATTTAATATCTAGAATGACTCTGTATTAATTACAGCATACACTGTGTGGTTTTATCCTCTGATGCCGATAATTTTACAATGTGAATTTAATTTTATATCAAAGATTCGTTCGAAAATGCCATCCATGACTTTCCTTTCCATCTGTTTCTGACATGGATATAATTAATATAAATGATGCATAGCCCTCATATACAAGTGCTGTGAAAATTAATCACTGCTGTTCTGCTTGTATGCATTTTATCTAGATGTTTTGTTCACTTTCATTCTCTTGTGTTTTGTGTAGGTCTGTACATATTTTGACAGAACTAATGAAACAACATGCCCAATTAATCCTTGAAACGTTCGTGGTTTCATCTGATTTTGCTACTCTTAATGATCATTTGGTGCTATTAAAATAGTTCTTCCCATTTATTTGGAGCCCTAATTCGTACTTCTAATGGAGGCCCACCCAGGGGAGCATATGAAGTTTTTAGGACGGTTTGCATGTTTTAATACATTTTTATTTCCTCTTATCACTAATTAGAACTAAAATAGGATATACTGCATTCTATATAGTATGGCGATTGAGCTCGTTTCAAAGTAGGCTGTCTTAATAAACATATTTGTAGTAATAAATTGTTAAGCCCCTTTGAAGCATAGCAGATTTTATTCTGGCTAGGCCTAGAGTAGTCAGCATAAGACTTTTAGAACGCCAAAAGGGAACCGCGAAATAATAAGCTCAGGAATCATCGCTTTAGATTATTCGGTAAAAGTTTACCACGCAACTGTAGTAGTGCTCTATTGTCCGTGTCGTTCTTTTACCATTAAACTCATATTAAATTCATAAAATCCAACATTAATAAATTATTTCCCAAATAAATCCAAATCTTCAGAAATGTTTGCATGTGTGGTGCCTTGTTCAATGATTTGGAAAAACTGCATCTGTAGAAATCATATCTTCTAAAAGGACGTGGTCTAAGTCATTATGTGTAAAAAAAATCGTAAAACAGCTCTTAGGGTATATTTTATATCTAACCTTAGAAGGGGAATTGAGAGGGGTGGTAATGGACAAACATATTTGTTTTCCTATTCTAGAAAACGTCTATCGAAGCCTCTTTTTGGCTCTTCGGTATCCACCACAAAGTACTTACTCAAAATACAGGCGAAAGCATTTTTACTTCTAAACCGCCAGAGGCGGAAAATGGAAGAGAGCAAAATATGATTCGCCGACATGATACGAAAATAAAAAAATAATGAAACCGTTGAATTTGTAGTATTAGGTACAGGATGTCGTAAAATATAATGCTTCGAAACCGTGAGGAAGAGGAAAAAGATAATACAGTGTATATATATATATATATATATATATATGTGTGTGATGTGGTGTGTGTTGTGTGTTTGTGTGTGTGTGTGTGTGTGTGTGGTGTCTGTGTGTTGTGTGTGGTGTGTGTGAGGGTTGCCCAAAACATTTTGCGACACATTCTATACTTCAGTCAAAATCAACACGAAATGTCTGCAAATTATCTATGATTAATTATGAATGTCCCGCTTTTTACTACGGTGTCGCAGGAAAAATACGTTTCCTCGCGCATGCGCAGGGGCTGTCAAAATGGCGTGGCATGGTGATGTGCGTTTTAAACAACCGGCTGTTTTTAAATTTCTTGTGGAAGACAAGGAATCAATAATGAACATTCACAAGCGTTTAAAATATATACGGTGTCAATGCTGTTGGTTAAAGCACTGTTAGTCGTTGCGCTTCACGAATTATAGATTCTGAGAAAGGCCAAGCGAAGCTCAGTGACGCGCATCGCTCTGGCCACTGTTTTGGCGGGATTGGGTAGACATTATGACACGTGGTCATATTATTAAGTCAGATCTGTGCCTTCAGACTCTTAAAACCTTGCAGGAGCGTTTCAGGATAGTTAGATATCACAAATATATTTCTGAAATCCTCCTTCAACTCGACAACGCACGACCACACACGAGTTTTAAAACACAGGTAGCAATCACAAAACTCAGATTGCTCTTCCCCACCCACCATATAGCCCAGATCTTGTTCCCTCAGATTTGCACTTATTTGGAGCTCTCAAAGTTGCCATCCGTACGAACAGGTTTGCGAATAATGACGAGGTTGTTGAAGAAGTGAGAAGTGGCTGCGAGTGCGAAATTCAAACTGGTACAAGACGGTGACAGATGATCTTGTTTCTCGCTGGCGCAAGGTTGTTGAAGTTGATTGAGGTTATGTAGAAAAATGTAAAAAAAAAAATGTACTTATCCTATGAATATGTTCAAAGAATTACGTAATACAGTAATATCATTAAAAATTGTGTTGTAGAACTTTTTGGGCAGCCTTCGTATATGCGAGTACGCTTAAAGGAGGTGCAAAAATTGCATCGAATAAGACACAGGGTTGTTACAATTCGATGTGATCCTAGTTTCATATTCTTCACCGTCTGTGATGTCTAAACGCAGAACTGTATGCACTAGCCTTACCTTCAGAAGGCAATAATCATTCGGTCAAAAGATTCCCATCATTCTATGGTTTCTGTTAGGGAATGGGCAAAATTGTATTGCTTTTACGTTACAGTGTAAATGACTTGTCTGTGTGTTGACAGTATAGCCACCACAACAACGGCAAGCCACGCTCTGAAGCAGCAGTGTGGCAGTTACACATGCGCAGTTGCAAGTTTGGCCTGACAACTTGGCTTTGTTTTTTACGTTACATTATGAACGGGGGCCTGGTTGCTGGCAGTGTGGCCACCACACTCGCAGTGATCCACTTTATGAAGCAGGATCCTGGCAACTATACATGCGCAGCTGCAAATTTGGCCTGACAACATGGTTTTATTTTTTACGTTGCAGTACGAACGTGAGCTTGGGTGCTGGCAGTGTGGCCACCACACTCACAGTGGAGTACGCTCTGAAGCAGCACTCTGGCAACTACACATGCGCAGTTGGAAGTCTCGCCTCGGCTACTGTCGCTGTTCATATACTAAATGGTAAGAGAAGTTAGCTCAGTCAAACGTCACTAAATTCAGTGCCACTTCGTGCAAAATTCATTCTTTAATTCTGTATTTTGTCTTACAACAGGTCAATAGCCTCTTCCAAAGCGAATTCTCCACTGAGAGCGAGCTAATGCTTCCACTTCCAATTTACAGTATCCTCTCTTTTTTAAGGTCATCCACTAGCTGCTTGCGTCTTCTTCCTCGTCTTCCCGTCGCTTCTATCTTTCTTCAATAACGTGTTTTAGAAGGCAGTTGTATGCTCGATGTGACCAATCCAGTTAGCCTTCCTCCTTTTTATTGCATGTAGGACATTCCTCTTCTTCTTCACTGTATGTAATACTCCTTCATTTCTCATACGATGGGTCCAACTGGTCGTCTCCATTCTTCTGCAGCACCAAGTTTCAAAACTTTCCAGGTATTTTTGATCTACTTTCGTGCAAAATGCACGTTCATATATAGTGTGTTTTTTTTTTGCATCGTGCACGAACTGAGCACTATATTAGAGACGGCTGGGTAAGATGAAAGCCGATATGGAATCGAACTGCGGAGTCATCCATCCTATAATCAGGCACTGACAGATATTCCTGTTAAGCTGCACTATATATATTACATCTGGATAAAACGCACAATTTTGACAGATTCACGTGAAAGTGTAGTCCTGACTTTCGTGAAAACTGTCTTTCAGCCCTCTTTTTCAATTCATTGCAGGGTCATTCTTCTGTCAGCTTTTACTTACCATGAAAGTTCAATCCCTATTTCCCACATAAGTACACATTGACTAAATGTCGCTTTGGAATTGTTCTGTTTGACCTGAAATCCAGCCCTCCATCGCCGAGAATCGCTTGTCTTGTGTACTTACGAATAACATATCGCTGCATTATGCGTCGTGGGCCTCTTCTAAACTTGGTACTGAATCTGCGGTTTCAATAAAAACTGTAAATTGTTTCAGCTGCTTACCGATTATCACTTAATCAAGAGAGACTCTGCGACATGCCCCTAGTGGCTATGTTTCATATTAAACAAACTGCGTTATATGAAACTATGAATACTAGGTTCATATAAAGAAATGCTCTCAGATTCCTGTTATAACCCCACACTCTGTTTTGGCTACAAAAGGGCATGTTGTAACAGAGAGAGACCAGCCTGACGTCTAACCTAAGCCCCTCTCGTATGGCGACACAATGGTAGGGTTATAACAGGAAAGGTCCAAATAGTGCTCTGAAATGACATGTGGTGTAAATTTAGATAGATTACACAGAATAGAGTGACTAACACGCAGTTCTATTACGTAGGACGGCATCAGATGGAGTAAGATAAATAACGGAGAACAAATCAACGGAAGCCATTAAAAGTCATGGCGGTTTTCTATATAGGTACATTTTCATCCCCGCATTTTTATAGTACATGGAAGCATCGTTAAAATAAAGCTAGAATTCTGTGAATGCAAATCTTTGAACATGTCGTTATTTTAGCACCAAATCCGCTATGTTTGATTTTAGTTTTGTACTCTGATGTGTGCGATTTTTTTCTGCAAAAATATTTGTTAAGCTTCAGGGGATTTTAATTTCAGGTTATCCTTTTATGGGTTTTGTATGACGCACATTTCGAGACATTGCATTTAATTATAATGAGTTTGTGGAACATGCATCGGCGCCTTTAGTGGAATATTTAATGTAAATTATTTAATGTAAATGTAAAATTGGCCGCAGTTTAACTGTAGAAAGGTGTTATATTGCACTTGTAACCAGGAGGTCTATTCAGTAAGAAATTTGTACCTACGAGAAGAAGAAAAGTAAGAAACGTGGCAGTGAAGAGAAACAAAGATTTGGTGGCGGTGATGAAAAAAAAATATATTGATGGTGATGGTAATCATATGTTTACGTCTCTTTGTTGTGACGACAAGAAGTAGGTAATGACATCGGCAACATTTTATACATAAGCAAGAAATATGTTCTGTCAGTATAAGAAATTTACGTTTTGCTATGACCCAGCACGGGAACAATGATCCGCCAAATTTATCAGTATAGAGCAGTGGTTCCCAAAGTGGGCGGTACCGCCCCCTGGGGGGCTGTGGAATTACCGAGGTGGGCGCTAATAGGTACGAGAGGTGGAAGGCAGCGCTGTTATCATCACAGGGGGGCGCTAGTAGACAATTAGTGCATTTATTTTTATAACAAAATTCAAATAAAGTAATTTTTGTGTTAAAAATAAAAAATGAACTAAATTTCTTAGTATTTTAATTTATGAATCTTATTCAAGCACATATTTTTTAAATAAATTATTGCTAGATGAATTATTGTTAATCATAAAAAATATAATAAATTTTAATGTATTAATTAACACATAAAACATTAAGTTTAACTGTTATAACTTTATTTAAACGATTTTTTAAATATACAATAAAAGTGGGAACAAAAGCGCATTTATGTTTTTTTTAAAAAAGGTAGGGGGGCGCTGTGGGTGTGTATATGGAACCAAGGGGGCGGTGGACCGAAAAAGTTTGGGAACAACTGGTATAGAGCATAGTAGACCGAACTGTGTAAATGTGTGTGTGTGTGTGTAATGACAACGAAAAGCGATTGGTTCATAGCCATTACATTAGTACCATCTGAGGATCGTTCCATTCAAACTCGCCCTTGCTTGAAATAGTGCCCCTTTCTGTAATATGCCCATGGATTGTGTTTATGGGCGTTGGCTGCAACCAGAAACAACGCCTACTGTCAAGTACGAGAATTATTTTTGTCCCTCCCTTTTGTTTATATATCACGAGGATCTCTGAATACAGCCCAGCGAGTGGGGGGCATGTGTAGGCACACATAACCTCCAGGGGTCAATGGGAATGTTATGAAGTGTGAGAAGTGCCGTGCAGCATATCGGCATTAGCAGCATGCGGCTGTCAGCAGTCAGCAAAATTACGTAGGCTACTCATATGCGAGACAGGCTTGGGGAAAGAACGGGTCATCCGTGCTAACAAGAGTCGGCACTGTGACAAGTAACAGTAGCTCAGTCAGTGTAGTGACTAGGCCACGTGTTGAAACGACTGGAGTTAAATTCACGGACATACCGGCTTCAGTTTCCACCAGCCTTCCATCTACTGGTCACCGTGTTTCTTCCACGGGTAAAGTTGACCACTCAACTCTTTCAGGTGCTAAGGTTATAAATACATGGATCTATACTTCTGCTTCCCCATACGGCATCATGGCACGGTGCTTAATTAAGTGTGAGGTCAAACTTAATTCTCTTTACTGTACTTGGTCAGCTTCCAATCTTTTATGGGCTCTGAGATTTCATCACTGTATTACGAAGTACCTCGCCACTGGACGCTACCCTGACCCAATCCAATTCATTCCACAGCACATTCATTCCTTACATTGTCTGTCTTACGACAGGTCCTTAGCCTTTTCCAAAGCGAGTTCTCCAAAGAGTGCGATCCACTGCTTCCATTCCAAGTTCCGATACCATATATTTTCCTAAAGGTCATCCAGTAGCTGCTTACATCTTCTTCCTCGTCTTCCTGCCCCTTGCATCTTTCCTTCGTTTTATTGTACGTAGGATGTTCTTTTCCTCTTTTACTTTATGTAATAATTCTTCATTTTTCACATGATAGGTCCAACTGATCTCCATCCTTCTCCAGCACCACACAACATCACAACCTGTATTTTTTCCCATTTGCAACTAGGCTTCTGAAGCCTTATTTTCCCTTCAGTTTTTTCTAGCAAGCTTTGCATTTGTCATTGTTCTTGAAACTGCCACACGTCACTTTCACCCCACCAGCGTTGATTTGATCACGCTAATAATATTTAATGAAGTGTAGTAATTACGAAGCTCCTCAGTTGCAACTTCCCCCGTAGGCTCATCACTCCCCTTTTGTTCTCCTAAACACTACTTTCTCAAACGCCACAAACTCTTCATCAGTAATAGTATCTGCAGCGGTATGAAGTTTAATATTAGCTAGTAAAGTGCTACATTTGGAGCATAGTTTTATATGGTGCTGAAACGTGGACACTTCGGAAAGTATATCAGAAATACCTGGAAATTCTGGAAATCTGATGTGGTGCTAGAGAAGAATGGAGAAGATCAGTTGGACCGATGGTGTGAGAAATGAAGAACTATTACACAGAGTCAAGGAGGAGAGGAATATCCTACATACAATAAAAAGAAGAAAGGCTAACTGGATTGGTCACATCTTGCGTAGAAACTGCCTTCTGAAACACGTCATTGGAGGAAAGATAGAAGGAAGGATAGAAGCGACGGGAAGACGAGGACGAAGGCGTAAGCAGCTACTGGATGACCTTACGGAAAAGAGAAGATACTGGAAATTGAACGAGAAAGCACTAGATCGCACTGTATGGAGAACTCGCTTTGGAAGAGGCTACGGACCTGTCGTAAGACAGACTACAGAATGAATTATGATGGTCGCCTTAGTCCTGAGGCGTGGTCCACAATGTAAAGATAAAACTGAATACAAGTATTAACCTCATATTCATGTGGTACACCCAGCTATGCCGGATTCATGCATGATACAACACAGTTTCAGCTGTAGATGTTGTGTGTCCTTGTATTAGATGGGATGTTAGTAATGATTGGTGAATTTTTGATTTGCAAGGAAAGCAACATGTCCTCTTGCAGTTGCCCCATTCATCTTTTGAGACAGAAGGACATGAAGACAAGCAAGAACTGCCAAACAGGCAAAGAGTCTAATAGGGTAGATAACAGTCCATTGCTTTACTACTGCACCAGTCTGGTCATTATAACATACGAGGCCCTAGAGATCGTGTTAATGATGGTATAATGATTACATTAGTGCGAAAGGAAACTTCTCTGTTAAATTTTCGTTACGTATGGATTCGGTTTTTAATTTTTTTATCTCGTTTAACGTGCTGACAGTTTAATAATGAATAATACATTCCGTTCAATTTCAAACGAATTGAACTACTTTTACATGACGTCATCACTACTTTATAAGCCGAGTGAAATGTGATTTCTAAAAGTCTTTCTCTTGTCTTCTTCGCTCAGCGGATTAGCCAATTTAATGCATGTACCGGCCTCAGGATCCTCTTGTCAAAATTTCCTTGGTATTCCTCTTATACGTCGTACTGTAAGTTTATAATCCAACGCCAACTGTCCACCTATTATACCTGTTTAGTTTTTCTAGGCCAACTGACCTTACGGTTCACGCCTTTCCTCCAAGTGTCCTACAGTGTGAATCTGACAGAAATTTTCTTTCCTACCTTTCCCTTTACCATCCTATGTCAGAACCTTAACCATCGAGCAATGTGACTTAGTAGTGACGTTATAGATGTGTTTTCCAGAAGTACTTTCCTAGCAAGCGAGCGGCCGTAGACCCAAGCCTTAGACCGCGCGGCCACTGAGTTCGGCGATATATTAGATTACACGAACAAAATGCTGTGATAGCGTAACATTACAGACAGCTGCAATAACGACAAAACATGTCAAGTTCTGTTGTACATGCGCATGCGTGAAGTGGCATTGCGAACCTACAAGTATTTGCCTTCTATTGTTTCGCGTCTGTAGATTAATATTCTGCGGCACACCGTCTAAATCAGTGCATAGTTAAGGTGGGCACATTCCATAGCGTCTGAGAAGTTCTGACTAGATGTTAACCTTATCTGTGAGCTCACGTAAAGGACAATCAGTACCCCAAATACAAAACCCAAGAGTTCTTTCTCAGACGCTCTGTATAGCCTGTGGATTTGAAGCGCCTCACTTAATTCACTGGTATAATCAATACTTCATACAATTTGGGATATTATTTTATCAGATTACAAACTATTCCACGAATAAAAAAGTGTGTTTTTGTTTTGCAAACCTTTCTCGCAATTTAAACTCATTAGATTTCCAGGATACTACTTCACATAATTGTTCAATTCTTATTATAAAAGCTGACATAAATTCTAATTTTCCGAAGTTTCACTATCATGAAATATTATTTATTGATAAACGATGTGTGTTCATTTGTTGAGTCTCAGGTACATCTTACAAGGATTGCAAATGCTAACAGCATGTTTTCTTCAGTCACACATCTCTTACATTAAATCTTATGATCTGTACTATTTACCAAAATATAGTTAAATCTATCGTCTTTCTATTACATCCTCCACTCTCTCACCCAGCCCTTTTGCAGTAGCTATTCTTTGGTTTCACCATTTACATTCCATCTTATATAAAAATGTTTTTCAGTTCTCAATTCTAAAATGTCAGTACAATTAAGTAATCCCATACATGATGTCTCCTCATTTATGTCTAACCATATACTATTCTGTCGCCCTCGGTGGACTAGTGGTTAGCGTGCTCGCCACTGGACCCAAGGTTCGCGGGTTCGATCCCGACCGAGGGATTTTTAAGGGTGATAAAAATCCGGATCACAACTTCCTTCGGAGGGGAATATAACTAGTAATGCTCGTAAGCAAAATTCAGCGGCCATTTCTTACCCAATGTCTCCTGACTGCCTGCCAGATGGCTCTGGCAGTCACGTCAGGATTGAGTAGAACTTGTGCGGTCAGTGGGCTGGTCACTCGCTACATCAACGCACATGACCATAGAAACCTCCGAAATGAGACCCCTATGCTCCGCGTTGGAGCGACAGGGACAAACAACAACAACATATACTATTCTGAAGTTTCTTCCTCCATCCTCACGATTAGATCTTCTTACGAGTACATCGTCTCCGTCTTCTTCTCTTAGCTGTGCCGTAAGTAGAAACATAGAGTAAAATCGATGAAGTTAAGCCGTCTGGCTTCAGACAAGCATTTGCTCTTGGAACACTGTAACTGTCGTGTTGTGATGATGCAATGTCGCAACATATTGAACTTAATTTATATTTCAGGCTATACATTTGAGGCTTAAAACGCGCATGCACTCGGGAGTATCACGTATTGACGGCGTAATTAGTTGTTCACTTTCGTACAATATACACGGTAACAATTACAGGGGGACCTGATGACAAGTCAGAACTCTGATACTTCTGTAACTATATCCTGTATGCCGTTAAAGCGTAATTTGTACAACAATCTCGAACTGTACCGAGACTCTGATATTTGATAAGCCTGTCAGTGCTCTGTTTCTTTAGCAGAAATGCAAACCACAAGAATGTGAATCTGCGTAGTAGTGAATATCTGCGCACATTGAACTGGTTTCAACATGGTTCCCTCTCGATTTATCAACACAGTACAGTATAGGAAATTTTGCAAACTATTAACTTTAAAGTCCAGTAGATATACAAAGAGATTTTGCCAATATTGTTAGACAGGAAAGCTATTGTTTATAAATCGACAAGTGGTTCGTAGCGGCTAAAGATATGTAGAATGCAGGAACTAGTTGCAAACGTGATGCTATGGAGGATGCGTGCATAAATTTCGTAAGACATTAATTCTTCTGGGATGTTACGCGGCGTAGATTTGTAGTTATTTACTGCCGTTTCGGGAAAACCTATCGGTCCCACCTTCAAGGTCAAACAGTCCTAGAAGACTTGGACTGCTTCACCCTCGAAGATGGGACCGATAGGTTGTCCCGAAACGTCGGTAAATAACTACTAATATACGCCGCATAACGTTCTAGAAGAGCGAAGATTTCAAGATTTTCAACAATACTTAGGCCTATCGCACATTGTGTCTATTCCTTGGACAGTTTCACTTCAAGTAATTTACGGACATACATCTTTCAAAATTGTGATGTGAGTTATCGATGGGGGTCGTTGTTAACTTACCATGAAGTGCAGTGCTCGCATTTGATACTGAATAAAGGCGTGTGGACTATGAGCTGTGAGAATATGTATTATGTGTGGTCTGTGAACTTAACGAGCTGTTACGAAGGCAATGAGATTGAGGGGCATGGCTTGTATTACGCATGGAGGACAGGGAATTTTTAGTCGGAAACCAGAAACAAAGAAACCACTGGAAGGGGAGATAGCTAGATATGAGGATAATATTAAAATTAATTTTAAGGAATTTGAGTATAGTGTTGTGGTTGATTCATTGATCGATATATGATTTAATGGCTAATATTGTAACGGATATTCCTGTTCACAGAGAGGAAACGACTGATATGAGCTAAAGGAGGGGAGCTTAAATCTATTAGGGCTATATTTATCAGGGGTGACAATTTCCAAATTGGAGCACATCAAAATCTTGCGCCCATGGTGACACAATCGAGGTATGTACTGAGCACCCATGAATACTAGGGGCCACCCTACAAAATTCAGTCGCCCAGGCGACTGGCGCCCGGCATATGTACGCCCTGATTTATATAATTATTTATTGTTTATTTAATGACGTCGGTTGCTGAGATGTGTAGCGTCGAATGATAGGATGATTACTGAATGGCGACAGTTGGAAAGGACGCGAAAGGAAGCTGTTGTAATATAATTCCAGATCAGCGCATCATTTGCTTGAGGAACTGGGAAAGAATCACAGTCTGTATGGACGGTGTCCCGACAGAGATTCTAACCAGCCATATTATGAATATAACCAGAGCCTCACCGCTTGACCCAATTTTCTCTTCAAAAAGTCTCTGCTTTAGGCATTATTTAAATTTGTCATTATATGCCGTAAAACGACTCCCCAACATACCCTTGATGTCAAAATCCGCGTTCGTACCACTTTGTTAAGTATCATAAAATGTATTTTTCTTTGTTGAATACCTCCTTGAAGATAGTAAAAAAATTCCGAAACGTGTAGGAGGTTTACCACAATTTGTTTATCATTGTATCTAATCATAGTGCAGTTGTTGGTATATATGTGGTAACTTATATTACTGCACGGAACATGGATAGTTAAAAACGTTGAATCATAAAATCAATTTTACAGTCGTGTGCTGATTTCAGATGCACAATGACATTTATTGCAGTGTAAGCTGGTTATACAGGGCATACACAAAAGAATGGTGCGGATTTAATAGTGTTCACTATTAAAACCGCACCATTCTTTTGTGTATACCCTGTACTACAGGGTCACTTTTTTATTTTAGATGTGTCAAGCTTTAATTAGGAATCTGTCAGTGCATTCATCTTTACAGATTGCGTTGCTCATTACGGTTTTCAATGAATATTATAGCGTTACAGTACATCACGTAACGAGCGTAAAGCTGGGCTCTGCATCTAAACCGCAATACTTATCCCTCCTGAAACTGATAACAAGTTACGGAAACAAGATTATGATCTGTACCCATGTGAACTAGTTTCAGTCAACCTGTCAGCACACCTCAGATGGGCAAAAGCAGAACAGAATATTTATGCTACAACCATATAGGTTATAAAGCACCGAATTAAATCCGAAGGTATTCAAGAATTTCAAGTATGCATTGTGTGGAAAGTAATGGTGGTGGTCTCTTTTGAGATACTGTCCCGGAATTTGTCTGAAGATAGTAATTAAAACGTGGGCATAGTCCGGAATACAAGTCTACGGTCCTGCCACTAAGTTACAGTCGAACTCGGTTCTAACGTCATGAAAAGGACTGAATATTTTGTGTCGTTATAAACGAGTGTTGTTATAACCTAGGATATAATGTTAGGTTATCAGTGAGGAATTAATTGGTACCACAGAATATCTGACGTATAGACGAGGTGTCGCATAAATCGATGTCGTTATAACCGGGTTCGAATGTATCTTGTTCGTGTCATCTTGAATCTGTTGGTCTCCTCAAAGTGGACTTGGTGATGAAACTAATGTTGGAAATCGTGTTCAAAAACTTGAGCTTCATCAATGTTTAATTCTCTTTTCAAGTCACATTTATACTGATTTATTTATTTATTTATTTATTTATATCGATCGATCGAGCAAGCGAGCGGTTGAATCTCGGCTTGCGCGTAGATTTCATTTACCCCTCCCCGAAAATACTGGGGTAATATCTTCATATATCCAGTGACGAAAACGAATTTTATCTATTCACAATTCCTAATTATTACATTTCAAATTTCGACGTGAAAAATCTATTTTAATTAATATATATTTTACAATAATAATTATCACATGTAAACTAAAGCTAAGCCGTCACAACAGCAAAACTTGTGCTATACGTTATTGCCACAATCCCCTCTATGCTGGCCTACATTATCGGAAGTCCGGCAATACGGAAGTGGATAGGTGGTCACCCACTCCAACCCCGTGTATCACGGAGAGGTGAGCTCCGTATGTATGCACCTGAAACTTCCTTATGTTACCAACACTATGCCTTTGATGCAGGTGAGCTGCCTGCTGCGGTGCATCACGGGAACTTGGCCTGCGAGCAGCCCCGCCCCGCCTGGGGTTGGGTATCCCTGTTCGTGGTGCTCCATACCGCTGTCTGCAGGTGACACTGCAGCCATGTGTAGCGCCCGCCACTCCAGCTGCATTTCACACGGTGAGTACACTTACTGCTGCGTCTTCAAGAGTCCTTGTTTTTTGGCTGCGACACGCGATTTTGAGATTGAGTTATGGCAACACTCCATCGGCAGTATTTTTCCTCTCCAAAATTTGTTTTTTTCTTTCATGAACACAAAACATTTTATTACCTACGTTTCGTTGAAATGGGATAAGTTGACTTATAAAGGGGCTGTGTGCCTGTAATCCATATCGCAAATTATTTCTTCGACATTATGATTACTTGTATTAAATACAGTCGAACTCGGCTATAACGTCATGAAAGGGACTGAATATTTTGTGTCGTTATAAACGAGTGTTGTTATAACCGAGCAGATTAATGTTACGATTAACAGTGAGGAATTAATTGGTATCACAGAATATCGGACGCTATAGACGAGGTATCGTATAAACTGATGTCGTTATAACCGAGTTTGACTGTATAATGTTTAAGAAAAACATAAAGCAGTTGGACAAACATGCTGTATTTTCTGGCCGAAATAATATTTAAATAATCATATTAGACCCTTTTTTTTTACTGAGAAGTCCTTCAGAAACTACAATCTTACACGTGCGTACACACATACATACACACATACATAAATGCATACACAACCATACACGCACGCACACACACGCACACGAAAGCACACTGCTGCTGCTGGGTGTTGAGGCGTATGTTTATGTGTGAGATGTGGAAGTTCTCAATATAAAGGGTGTAGATTTAAATGTTAAATTAACTCAAGCTAGTCGTAACATGCATCAGTAAAAAATATATCAATCCTAAGTGGAGAAACAGTATACTGCATGTTAAATTAACAGCTGAAGTGCTCGATGTTTGATGGCAAACAAGTGAATATAAATGCGAAAAGGAGTGAATCGTTTCACATTTACATTTCTTTTACATGTAAACACGAGCGGTTTAGTTCGGTACGATACATGTCCATATTCCACTGCGCGTGCGTAATTTGTGACCCTCTTTCTTTTCCCATGTATGTTTACTGCAGTCATTGGACACCCAACCACAATCGATTATATATATATAGGGCCGTGCCATGGCTCAGGCGGTTAGTCGCCGGCCTCTCACCACGGAGGCCCGGGTTCGATCCCAGGTCAAGTCCATGTGAGTTTGTGGTGGACAAAGTGGCACTGGGACAGGTTTTCCTCCGAGTTGTCGGTTTTCCCCTGTCAATTTCATTCCACTGGTGCTCCATTACTTGTACAACTTGGTAAAAAACTGCTCATCCTCATCTTCATCACAGGGGTTGCACAATAAGCCTTAAGGCTGCGGTGCGTCCGCAGCATCAGCTGCGGGGCCCCCTCACAAAAAAATAATATATATATATGTATATAGTAGATTATATCAGTAATAAACGTACCAATGTCTTTATATGGATCCAAACAAACATTAGTCTCCTCAGAGTGATCTTGCGACCCAGAATGTCGGATCATAAACGTCACGAAGATATTAACCCTTTGAAACAGAGTGGTTAACATATGTACCACCTGATTTCCCATTAAATGTCTGTACATTGTGCCCACGTCGTTTGTGTTCGCACAGTGATTAGTTTACCAAACAGTACAGGCGGTTCGGTTGTTAAAATGAAACTCTGGATGTTAACTGTGAGGTGTGACCTCAGTTTTGAAATAGCTGTTTTATCGTTGCCATGTCTGAGGTGCCGTCATCTTATTGTGGAGGCCTGGGTTCGATCCCGGGACACTTCATGTGAGATTTGTGCTGGATAACATGACATTAGGACAGGTTTTTATCCGGGTACTTTGGTTTTACCCTGTCATTTTGTTTCTAATAATAATAATAATAATAACCATGGCTCGACAGCCCTATATGGGCTTGGGCCTCCTCTTTCCGAGGTTACTTGGTCTTGTGCATTTTGTGGCAGTGAGTGACCAGCCCACTGGCCACGCTGTTCGACTCAATCCTGTTGTGACTGCCAGAACCATCTGGCAGTCAGTCAGGAGACTTGGGTGAGAAATGGCCGCTGAATTTTGCTTACGAGCATTACTAGTTCTATTCATGCCCGTAAGTTTCTTTTACATGCCGTAAATCTACGACATGGGACCGACAGCTTTACTTCCCCTCCGAAGGAAGTGGTGCTCCGGATTTTTATCATCGACCTCGGTCGGGATCGAACCCGCGAACCTTGGGTCCAGTGGCGAGCACGCTCACCACTAGTCCACCGAGGTCGACATTTTGTTTCTACTATTGCTCCATATTCATTTTAATTGTCGTTATTTTTAGGCTAATTTCTTTCCTAGACAGAAAGTAGATTATAATCTACTGACAATCTCACGCAGGCATGCATGCATGCTTACTCTGAGTCAAATTTGTCGGTCTCTATCTTTCAGTGACCTCCCATTTCAACTGTGGAACATTTCACCGATTTTTAAGAAACCCTAGTATGATCATTGTCACTAGAGGACCCCCAAGCGCCTTACGTTGTAATCCGCTGCACTGGGTAATACCAACATCACAGACGCGCGAATTTGTGAGGTGGGAGCGACACTAGCGACGCTTACTTTTGAAGAAGTGTTTGAAGAAATGTGCTAATTTGTTAATGTAATATTTTGTACTGCAGTTTAAAGTACCATCATGGCGGACATGCGAAATTATTCTTTAGCTTTGGATGTGATGTAGAGTAAAAGTGAAGTAGATCCTGTTCACGTCATGGAACCGTATAGGGGGAGTAGACGTATACCTCTACTCATTTTTAACCTCAACGCTAGATGAAGGTGAGTGGTCAACGTCACGACGCGGCCGCTTTAACCCTCGGAAATAACCCTGTATTCATCGAATAGGAGGCTGTATTTTTTGGACGAGAGAAATGTGTCTCGCCCCTACCGGGATTCTAACCCCGGACTGGCGGAATTTGGTACGGAGATTATAAACCTACCTACACGTTATATGTGAAAAACGTTACAATTAAAAAATCACCGGCATGGCCGATGATTCGAATCTCACTGGAAGGAACCATGGAAACCGTCAGTTCTGACAGGCGGGTGATCCGCCCGAGTTACGCAGAGTTTACTTGCCAAATACAAATGCTGACTTCCGTCATTCTGCTCAGTAGCTTCTTGCGACAATTGTAAACAGCAATATGAAACTATATCCAGCTTCTGAACTAGTTGTCGGTTTAGAAACCAATTTTTTAAATATCGAAGTGTATTACAGCTCGATCAGAAGGGTGGTTCGTGTTAGGGTGCTACAGAGATAAATTTTTGTTTTATCGTTATGGAGATTAATAAATTCGAGAGTAGTACCGCTGGTGTGGCATTTTGTGGCTCGTTTTTCCCTGTAGCTGACCCATTAAGGGATAAATTGCTTATTGAATGTTTTTTCTGTGTTGTCGTCCCCCCCCCCCCCCCTCCACCTCAACCGCACAGTAATCCTACATTTTTAGTCGTTTCATGCATCATTTGTTCCCTTTTACGGTTTCTCTATGCTGTTATATCAGCTTCAAAAACATATATATATATAGTCCATATTTCATGAGTAATCTATATCCAATGGTTGCATGATAGCATATTGCATTTTGTGGATTATTATCTGTGGATTTGATTACGTTGATGTAAAAATGTATTTATTTATGCCATATTACAAGTCCTTCAACGCTGTTACGTGACGTGACGCCAACTTTTTATGTTGTCTGCTTTGTAGACCTGTGATACTTAATATGTGATCTGTGAGGTCACAGCACATGTTTAATAATCACTCCATTCCAACGCATTTTTAAACATAATCTTCGTTACACATAGCGTACTCAACACGAGCAAATGAAATTCAGAGAGTACGTTCCGCGATTTTCTTCGGAATGTTTGTAGTTATGTTTCTTAAGTTCAGTTTTAAGTAGGTATGAAACTTGGTCATTCGCCTCGACGAATATATTGAGAGTGTATGAGTTCAGTGTGCTGAGGAGAATAATATTGCTGCTAACAGAGATGAAATAACAAAGTACTGACTACAAGAATGAGAGTCATAATTGAGACTTCATACTCGAACGGCTGGAAAAATTGTGCCCCATTTATTGAACCCAAAAGTTTCAAAAATTCTTAAAAATGAACTGCTTTTCTTGCCGTATCATAGATGCGTATAGGTAATACACGAATGGAATAGATTAATTTAATTTTAGTTTGTGTCTGGACAAAATGTGAATTACGTTACGGTTCACAGCTTCCCTGATTCCATCGGAACGAAGTGGTTGTGGTTCGGCTTTCAGCCACCGTTGCACGGCTTCTTTCAATGACTTATTCTCACTGAACATAAATTTTTGCCATTGCCTGTTTTCAGTTGTCCCAAGTACGCTGATTGATCTGTACCTTAACCTCAACACTTCGCATTCTTACACCGTTCAGGCATTTGTCATTTGAATCTTTCCGTAAACCTGTAAAATCTTCTATTGATCGTAGAGTTTCACAGTACTGATCATAAATGTAGCAGTTTTGACACCCTTCGACTACAAGAATCGTATCACAGATAGCGTTGTTTGGTGCTTTCTGTCACTGAAACAGTCATGTTACACGTATCACAGCATTATTGCTACAGAACGTACAAAGAAAATCGACCAGGCGCAAAGAGGAGTGATATTTGAGGTTCTGGTAGCTGTGAGATGGAGGCAGCAGGTGTCTCCGAGGTGTCGGTATCCATCTACGAAACTACATTGCGTCATAACCCGAAAGGCCATAATCTTGAAATGAGGGAAGGTTCGTATTTGTTATATTCGCCATCTCTTTCAGTGCTGTCAGCATCACGTTCGAGGAGAAATGCATTTGCCTTTCATATGGCGACTTTATGGATTATGCCACCGTGTCATGGTAGTTGAATATAAACGTCTAGGAGGAACTTCCTGTCTTTATTTTTAACCTAAACGTGGAGACAGTATGTCTTTGCAGAACGTTGATTGTCTTTCTACTAACTTGTGCTACAAACACTTTGTTCCAAAGTAATTATTAACCATTAACCAATTATTTAACACCACATTACCTGATTTACTGTCATTTTTGTTAAAAAGACTACAAAGTGTCACATCGCCAGATGGCCGTATTATGAACCTTCACCTGCCTAACCTCAAATCCAGATTTTTCTTAAATTGCTTACAAATATAACTACACTGTCACTGATTGTATTGATATATTTAAATGAGAGGTAATTAATTAATTTTTTATTTATTTGTATATTGCGTATACGCTGCTTGTATCTTCTCGATCCATCTGTACGTTTTGAGGACTAAGGGGTTTCTTTTTTCGGACGACAGAATTTCGGAAAGACTCTGATTAAAAGTTTACTCAAATGACTAAAAACGCCGAATTTCATGTGCGTTGGTACAAAAATTCCATACATTCTGAGCTACTAAAATTTAGCATTTGTGGTGGATATAGGAAATCCCATTCCATGGTAGTTCTCCTGAGTACAGCGAGCTGATGTAGTCGGGGGGTGGAGTGGGGTGGGGAATGTGACGCACTGGACACCGGCACTGCATATCGGCGCACACTGCGTGCACTGATTTATGTTCATCCATGTATTATACATAACGGACCTCCCCTCGGAATGCCTGCCACGGCAGGCTCTGGCAGTGCAACATGGGAATAGTGAGACCAAAATGTGATAGGTATTTGTTGTGAGTTCTTGTGTGGGGGCGGGGTAGGCGGGAAGAAAAGTCTGCTAAGTGAATGCAAGTCTGGGAGTTTGTTTCAGCCCATTCGTCAGCGCACGATTCGTACCCGAAGGTAATGAACAGATTTACATAAAATTTGGTATTTGTAATTCGCACCAAATTTTGCCGATGCCATTGCATTTTGGCTCGTATCGGCTGATTAAGACCCCTAGATTTTTATCTCAGGCACTTCTCTATGCAGTGTATATGTGGGGCTAACTACATACAAGCAACAATAGCCTGTTACTATGTATTGTTTTACACCAGCTGTATTGTAGTGTTATCAGCAACAATTGAACATAAAGGCCAATGAGATAACACTTCATACAAATGATACTTAAATATTAGAAGTGTTAAAAGTATATTATTTTACATCTGTAAGGAACCTTTTTGGACCACGATATAATTATTTCATGACGTTTATGAAATGCATAATTACTTAAACATATATTTTTTTCAGTCACTATGAAAGATTCCGGAATCGATATACCTGTACAAGAAGGTTACTGTATTGTGGGAAGTGACGTAACCTTCATTATCACCACCATGAGAAGCTCAAATCATATCCCCGAATGTCCTTATTCTACGCGGTTTTGTATGTAGACCACTCTTTTGTTTAGACCTAATGGATGTACACGTCATCTGAACATTTAATTACATCACACTGTTGCCCTTTATGCCTGACCGAAGTTTCACATTTGATAACCAAGTATATATGTATTACCTAGAACAGGCCACGAAGGCCCAGAGAGGGAGTAGAGATATAGCTCTACTCTTTCTTTAACCTTGGGTGGGCTCCAGGGCCGGGCTGGACGGGTGCTGAAAATCTCGCCCCTACCGGGATTCGATACCCGGACCGTCCAGCCTGTAGCGAGTCGCTATACCGACTACGCTATCCCGGCCCACAAAAAGTATGTATGATCAAACAGTAAGGACCGCATAACCGCCAAGGCTCGGTCGCCTTGACTTTTCCTATTATAGTACTTTTAAAGACAAAGTGAGTTTTCATTTGAATATAATGTAACTTAAGAGATGCATTTGCGATATGCCGTTTTCACATTTCATTTCCTTTAATTAAATAAATACCTTTTCAGTCAGAATATCTGTAGCCCAGGAGGTCTAGAGGTATTACGTCATATTACTGTTTAATGGCCTCTGGCCTGCACGAAAGGGGAGGAAAGACATGAGGAGTGGGAGGGAACACAAACCTCGACCTCACCTGTCTGTATCAAGAAATTACTCTCAGCACAGCTATGGATATGCTGAGCAATATTATCCGTCAATTACCGTGACATTTATTGACGTAATGTCACGCGATATAGGCAGCATGTGGCAACAATTACTTTTCCTCTCGCTAGTGTCGTCAGACTAAAGTCTCTCGACTTAGAATTTATCGTGCTTAGCTATCAACAAATAGTCACACACAAAAACGTGCCATGTGTGACGTAAGGCTGTTAGTGCTGTTTCCTGCGCAGCTAAATCTCAACGGCCACCACAAAATAGTAAGCCTGTACACATCATAATGATGATGTAGAGTTGCAGCAGTGTTCTTGCAGTTCCATTCTGTATTTCAAGTGTGATTGCGCCACGGACGCTCTGGAAAGAAACGTAATATGCGCCTGATAATAAATCATAAGAGACGTCATAAATACCAATACTCGTGCGCAACGATATCGCGCGCGCCTATTTTTATAACAAAAAAAAAGACGTGTATTCCATTGCGGCCCAATCATAAAACTAATATTAAATCCTCCCTCCCATTTTTATTTACGGCTAAATGAGACAGTGCAAATGCTTAGTTCAGCACATTCAGTTGCCCGTAAATTATCAGTTATCGACACAAAGCAAGCGTAAAGCCGCTGATGGGTCTGTTGCTGATAATGTCGGATTATAGCCCGCAGTGTCGTACGGGTGACGTAGAAAGAAGCCGTGACTCTGTATTACGTTTATCCTTCTGTAATCTAGAACAGTCACGAGATCTGCGCTCTTCTGGGACATTAACTGGTGGACTCTTGACCTGTGAAGATGGAACCGATACTTTGTCCCGAAACGTCGGTAAACAATTACCACACGACGCCGCGTAATATCGGAGAAGATGATCAACATCGCGGCGTAAGCCTGAAATCAAGGTTAAAACAGTCACGTTGGATACCAAGCGTTATCAAAATCATTTTGGTAGGTTTTTTTAGGAGTGTGAAGCTGTAGTCTTGTAGGCGCTCCTGGTCTGCTATCCCTCTTTTTAAGTTATGTTGTTGATGTAATTATGGAAGCCAATAGGAATTTGTACATTAATTGATGTTGCATTTAGCGATGGGTGGTGGGGACTTGTAGGAAAATCAGCTGGAAGAACCGAGTAACTGGCCCAGTGGTAAAACTGAGCTGCATTCGTGGGCCTTTAAGGTTCACGTCTACGAATTCGCTTCGACAGGTCGAAAGACAAAGTTGGTGACAACAAAGGAAATAGCGTTGCAATAATGCTTCTCCACAAAGTACTAGTTACGTATGCTGCTCTGCGTGCCAGCCCTGGTGGCTTTCTTGATTTTGTCCACATTCATTCCGACGCTTCTACTTGTCATTCTTCTTCTTATGTATTACAATGAAGAAATCCGTAAGTAGGTTGGAAAAAAGAACTTTCATTTTTTTTTTTTTTTTTTTTTTTTTTTCCTGCGTCTCCGTTTTCTACGTTGCGTGTTTCAGATTATTTTATTCACAATACGAACCAGCATCTCACCCCTGTATTTTGTTCATTGTGTGCGTCTTCTATGGTACAACAGCGGGCCTATAGCACGCTAGACTTTGTTGCAGCTGCCCACTAAAGGCTCCGTAATTAAGGAAGATGTCCTGACTGTGAAAGAAAATCCTATTGCTACCCAATCCTACACGATAGGTGCAATAATGCAGTGTTCTCATGCAATGCATTACAGTGTTAGGGTGGATAACTGAGCGCGTCATTTTGTTGCAGTGTGAATAATTTCAGCACAGCGATTCTTAAAACCGTCTGCTGTCTCCCTGTCTGATCTGAATTTTTTTTATGACTCGACAGCCCCTTGGGGGCCTAGGCCGCCTCATTTTTCGAGGCTTCACGATCACACTTTTAGACACACCACACTCGGTAGGACTCCTCTGGACGAATGACCAGCCCGACGCAGAGACCTCTACCTGACAATACACAACACTCACAAGAGACAAAAATCCATGTCCTAGGCGGGATTTTTTTTTCTGTCCCGGGTTTTCTCCCCGTTGATCCATTTTTGTACTCTTTAAATCCTTTCGTCCTTCATATCACTTTACGTTCCATCCTTACAACAAACACAACACAAACATCCATGCCCCGGTGGGATTTTTTTTTTTTTTTGCCTATCCGGAGTTTTTCCCCTTTGATCCATTTTTGTACTGTTTAAATCCTTTCGTCCTTCATGTTACTTTACGTTCCATGCTACCGTCCTTACAACAAACACAACACAAACATCCATGCCCCCGGTGGGATTTTTTTTTTTTTTTTTTTTTTTTTTTTTTTTTTTTTTTTTGCCTGTCCTGGGTTTTTCCCCCTTTGATCCATTTTTGTACTGTTTAAATCCTTTTCGTCCTTTATGTCACTTTACGGTCCATATTACCGTCCCTACAACAAACACAACACAAACATCCATGCCCCCCGGTGGGATTCGAACCCACGATCCTAGTAAGCGAGCGGCCGAAGACCCACGCCTTAGACCGCACGGCCACTGGGATCGGCTTCGAACCCACGATCCCAGTAAGCGAGCGGCCGCAGACCCACGCCTTAGACCGCACGGCCACTGGGATCGGCAATTCGAACCCACGATCCTAGTAAGCGAACGGCCGAAGACTCACGCCTTAGACCGCACGGCCACTGGGATCGGCAATTCGAACCCACGATCCTAGTAAGCGAGCGGCCAAAGACTCACGCCTTAGACCGCACGGCCACTGGGATCGGCTCTGATCTGAAATCCCCAACCTAATTCCCTTTACTTTTAAATTTTGTTAAGTTTTTGTAAGATTATTAATAAACGGCTGTTTACAAGAGCTTGCCTCCAAACATTACATCGTGTGTGTGTTACACGTGAACATTTGAATTTCTCACAGCAGTCCAAGAAGAAATTTGTCTTGGACTGCTTCACTCTGAAGACGCAAGGCACTGCGCTTCATATTCAGTTCAGTTCTGTGCTTGAATGTCGCTATAATACGAAACTGTATACTACCCTAGTGTATTGTAAATGACATTAAGTAAGAGAAGAAATATTAGAGATACGGAATTTTGTTTAGACTCTTTTAATTACGAGTATTTGCTCCATGTTTGGTACCAAGATTCAAGTGCGGGTCTTATCTAAAATAAAGAAATTGTGTCAGTAAGTCGCGAACTTCGACGAAGAATCAAACCGACGGCGTTTTAGACACGTTAAAGGTGATACCGACGTAACAGAAAGCTTACTGTGAAGTAAAGTCACTCATTGTACGTGTCGAAGAGAAAGTTGAACAGGCACGGACACCTAGAGGTGCGATTTGTTGACCCATCTAATATAAGAGAACAACTTTAATGGAATAAGTAAAGCGCGAATGTTGGCAGAACTGGTGTACACATTTCCAGGCACTTGTTCCGCAAACACGGTGACTTTAATCAGAAAGACATTCAACATTTCGCTTCAGTGTAACTTGGTTGATATGGCACAGAATTATGTCGCACAACTTTGTCTTCACTATCCGAAGTTTGGTGCTGCTCGAATGTTATTGTCTTGTAAGGGTCTTATGAGACTGTACTAGAATGCTTATCTTGTTAATATAATAAGGACTACATAACACACAGTTGTACCATTTATCTATAATTTTTTCCTTTCAAAGTTGTAACCGTAGAATACTATAATTCTGAAATAATTTGTGTATGTCTGGTACAGTTCATTCAGACGCAGTAAACTTACGCATACAGACGAACAATCCTTGACTACCCATCTTGGTGCACTATCAGTAGAAGTTTTCTGTTAGGCAGGTAGTCTGTGCTCCCTCTTAAAGCTAGGAAACTCCTGCACTGTCACTAAGGTCCTTCAGTTACAACACTGGTTTGTTGTTGCTGCTGCTGCTGATGCTGATGATAATTATGCTACAGCAGTTAGAGTTAGGCCTACCCAGAAGGTCTGTTCACTCGACGTTTGACCCGCAGCTGCCCATTTCGAATATCGGCCATGACACTGGCGTCGTTTGTTATTTTTCTGCGAGGCACATGTAAAAATTTTCCCCATAATAAATGGTAACACTTTGTTACAGAAACACAAACGGATTAATTGTGCTTAATTACGTATCTTTTCGTTCATGGGGAAAGGGAGGCGGAAGAAAGAGAGAAAGAAAGGGTTAAAGGAACAATGAAAGTAGTAACGGGGAAGGAAAAACAGAAACTAATATACCAATTAGGAGAAGTAATCAGTACAAAACAATTTTTAAAACATACAGAAAGTGAGATGAATGTCGAGCAGTCGAACGAAAGTCATGAGAAATCATTTTGAAAACTCTACAACTTATACAAAAAGAAATTCACTTACAAATTTCTTATCATACCATATTAGTAAAGGAACGAGTTCAACCTAAAATGGACATCTCATTTCACATTTACTTAAAATTTAAGGTATAAAATCTACATAAATCCGCCTCAAAACTCTGTCTCTCAACCACTCCCAGTTTTTGTGGGGTGGAGACAGATTTTATATAGATTTTATACCTTAATTTTATGTAATAACATACTGGATTTTAATATGTGTAATTTAAACTATAAAATCAGTGACTGCGGCTGTGATTTATGTGCATTTTATCATTCAGATACATGATGTACGCTGCTTATGTCTATGTACGATGACTCCCTGATGATGGCTGAGATAGTCAGCCGAAATATGTAGAAATGTATAAAGTTATTGTGCAGTTGTTGGTGATAAAAACTTGTAAATGTGACCATTATTATTATTATTATTATTATTATTATTATTATTATTATTATTATTATTTTTATCCTGTGCATAGAAGGTATTAATATTGGCGGTACCGAATGTATTTGTAAAGCGTAGTATCCTGTACATAGAAGGTATTAATATTGGCGGTACCGAATATATTTGTAAAGCGTAGTATCCTGTACATAGAAGGTATTAGTATTGGCGGTACCGAATGTATTTGTAAAGCGTTTGTATCCTGTACATAGAAGGTATTAGTATTGGCGGTACCGAATGTATCTGTAAAGCGTAGTATCCTGTACATAGAAGGTATTAGTATTGGCGGTACCGAATATATTTGTAAAGCGTAGTATCCTGTACATAGAAGGTATTAGTATTGGCGGTACCGAATATATTTGTAAAGCGTAGTATCCTGTACATAGAAGGTATTAGTATTGGCGGTACCGAATGTATTTGTAAAGCGTAGTATCCTGTACATAGAAGGTATTAGTATTGGCGGTACCGAATGTATCTGTAAAGCGTAGTATCCTGTACATAGAAGGTATTAGTATTGGCGGTACCGAATATATTTGTAAAGCGTAGTATCCTGTACATAGAAGGTATTAGTATTGGCGGTACCGAATGTATCTGTAAAGCGTAGTATCCTGTACATAGAAGGTATTAGTATTGGCGGTACCGAATATATTTGTAAAGCGTAGTATCCTGTACATAGAAGGTATTAGTATTGGCGGTACCGAATGTATCTGTAAAGCGTAGTATCCTGTACATAGAAGGTATTAGTATTGGCGGTACCGAATATATTTGTAAAGCGTAGTATCCTGTACATAGAAGGTATTAGTATTGGCGGTACCGAATATATTTGTAAAGCGTAGTATCCTGTACATAGAAGGTATTAGTATTGGCGGTACCGAATGTATTTGTAAAGCGTAGTATCCTGTACATAGAAGGTATTAATATTGGCGGTACCGAATATATTTGTAAAGCGTAGTATCCTGTACATAGAAGGTATTAGTATTGGCGGTACCGAATGTATTTGTAAAGCGTAGTATCCTGTACATAGAAGGTATTAGTATTGGCGGTACCGAATGTATCTGTAAAGCGTAGTATCCTGTACATAGAAGGTATTAGTATTGGCGGTACCGAATGTATCTGTAAAGCGTAGTATCCTGTACATAGAAGGTATTAGTATTGGCGGTACCGAATGTATTTGTAAAGCGTAGTATCCTGTACATAGAAGGTATTAGTATTGGCGGTACCGAATGTATCTGTAAAGCGTAGTATCCTGTACATAGAAGGTATTAGTATTGGCGGTACCGAATATATTTGTAAAGCGTAGTATCCTGTACATGAAGTATTAGTATGGCGTACGATATTTAAGCGTATATCTAATAGAAGGATTAGTTACATATTATATATTAGTCTAAGATATTTGGCGTACCGAATTAAAGCGTATATCTGAATAGAAGTATATATGGCGGTACCGAATATATTTGTAAAGCGTAGTATCCTGTACATAGAAGGTATTAGTATTGGCGGTACCGAATGTATTTGTAAAGCGTAGTATCCTGTACATAGAAGGTATTAGTATTGGCGGTACCGAATGTATTTGTAAAGCGTAGTATCCTGTACATAGAAGGTATTAGTATTGGCGGTACCGAATGTATTTGTAAAGCGTAGTATCCTGTACATAGAAGGTATTAGTATTGGCGGTACCGAATGTATTTGTAAAGCGTAGTATCCTGTACATAGAAGGTATTAGTATTGGCGGTACCGAATGTATCTGTAAAGCGTAGTATCCTGTACATAGAAGGTATTAGTATTGGCGGTACCGAATGTATTTGTAAAGCGTAGTATCCTGTACATAGAAGGTATTAGTATTGGCGGTACCGAATGTATTTGTAAAGCGTAGTATCCTGTACATAGAAGGTATTAGTATTGGCAGGTACCGAATGTATTTGTAAAGCGTAGTATCCTGTACATAGAAGGTATTAGTATTGGCGGTACCGAATATATCTGTAAAGCGTAGTATCCTGTACATAGAAGGTATTAGTATTGGCGGTACCGAAGTATTTGTAAAGCGTAGTATCCTGTACATAGAAGGTATTAGTATTAGCGGTACCGAATGTATTTGTAAAGCGTAGTATCCTGTACATAGAAGGTATTAGTACTGGCGGTACCGAGTGTTCGGGTTTCGCTATTTTAGTGTTAGTTACTAATATTAGATGCAAATGAAATTATGAAGAGATAGAAGACTGTCCATTTGAAACGAACATCAGTCTTTCCTTGCGAATCACAGAGATGAAACGTGAAATGTATTTGTTTTGAGTATGTCTAGTATACATCAGTGGCATCGCTGAATGTTATAATGACAGTCCATTCCTTCGTCAGGTACATGAAACTTTATAACTGACACGAAAAGACAAATTAATTTTCCATAACGTTTACATTAAACTCAATTCTATAATTATCCCACACTTTCCGTTTGTCACATTCGTTGTCTCGTACCCTATCATACTTGGGCAAATAAGCCATTGAAGGACCTTTTACAGCACCCTTTCATAATTACGAAGAAAACTCACTGAAAGATCAGGTACCCTTTCATAGTTAGGAAGTCATACCTACCACGTATCATTTTCAACGCTATATTGCCACTCTTATTGGGGATGTTTATTGTTACAGACTGTCCTTGAGCATCATGGGTGAGAATCTTCACCACTGGGCTCCTCGCTGTTGAAAATATCGACTCCTACATAAACATAAGAAGATCTGGAAGCGCAACCCATCTCGAAAGAGTTCATCCATCACTCAGACAGTTGCATTTAGCTAAATACAGCAACATATCTCTCCTTGTAGGGGGTCACGACATCTCGAATATGAGTAGAAGATACTTGATTGAAACTATTTTTTTTCGAACAAAGACGAAATTTTTTGAGTACTATTAAGCTTTGTGTTAAAGAACGTCCTTTCGATAAATCACTTGTTTTGTTTTTTGAATATATTAACATGTTATAATATATTTTATAGCCATAAGTGGCGTGTTTGCACTGTCTTTATGCCTCACCAGCCTCCCAGACTCACACACACTCATGTATAGACCTCACAATTTTTCTGTTTTACGAAATATTAATTCAACCCCCTTGCGTACGAGGACAGTAAATAATTTGCTAATTTCATATTAATTTCATTTAAAGACTAAAATGTACAAATAAGTTGGCACGTTAGGAAATTCTGATTCAGCAGCACCTACATGCACTACAGGAAAACTGTCTGCAAACAATACAGAGATAAGGAGTTGCTTCATCTAACGCCCCGCCCAGCACAGGGACCCTTCTGTTTTAACGACGGAAACAGCAGCAGCTCCAGAAACTTATAATAGGCGTACTTGCTTGTCCAGATAGTAGATAGCCTTTAAAGAAACCTTTCTCATAACGAGATTGGGTCATGTGACAAACGTTTAAAATCAGACGACCCCATCCGAGGTCCATTTTTTCCATTGATTCTGAAAGTCATTTTCACCGGGAAGCTTTCTTGGCTTCGAAAATAAAGTAACGGATACCAAATCAATAATATTCATATCATTAAAAGTTAAATGTAATTGAACACGTTAATATAAAATCAAGGAACTAACTGAAGCATAGTGTATATAATTGAATTCCTACGTTTAATTGGCGAAATAGAACATTAGTAATTTCTCTGGATATTTTACGTTGTACCATTAGTCTAGCAAAACTTCGTAAATATACAGTTCAGTAGCTGCGGTAGAAGTTCACAATTGCAGAAATTCCATAATCATCTTAACGACATATCAATGAATCAAAAATTAATTTATGCGAGAATAGTTCACACACTGAGAAAAGTGGGCAGTTTTGAATGATGAAAATGGCCGAAGATGATGTTTTTGCACTGTCCACTATCGACTGAATGTTTGTTTATTTATCGACACTTTATGAGATATATAAGTTATATAATGACGTTTGGGAGGATAATTGTGAATGGTGACTTGACAAGTACGTGGAAGGAAGCCTGTTTTAAGGTACAGATTTTTGCTAGAAGAAACGAAAACCGTAATGATGAAGTGACATTTCAGCCGGCATCATTTTCGAGGCTCGAACACGAGATATTTTATCACGAAGCTGGACTATTGACCACTAAGCAGTGACGTCTGCTTCCCGGCTGTTATTTGACATTCAGTTTTTTTTTTATCTTACGGTGGTTCATCCACGTTGTGTTTCAGATACAAGGATGAAAACCAACTTACAATACGTCAAACACAACATAAACAATACATGTTATACAGGGCATACACAAAAGAATGGTGCGGTTTTAATAGTGTTCACTATTAAAACCGCACCATTCTTTTGTGTATGCCCTGTATGTGACGATTGTAAGGTGGTTTTTATGATGATTCCATTTTTACTTCGCTCACTCTTCCCCTTAAATGCGCGTATATTTAATAGATAATATAACATTGTCGCGCACCCAGGATTTTTCCATGTTTTGGGGGAGGGAGATTAGGACCAGAACTCCTAGGGAAATTTTGTGGGAAGACGAAAAATAACATTACATGCCAACCGTCATTTAATGTTAATATTAGTACTTGCAACACTATCTTGTAATCAACAAACATAAGAAATAAAGTAATATTACTCAAACAAAAAAAAATACTTTTTTGATAGAGTCACTTTGGAGGGGGGATCTGATGCCCAGCGGTCTCTCCGGATGAGCCCCTGATATGGAGTAAATACGTCTTGAAATTTTTTTTTGAATTTAACCCTTTGCAGTCCAAATTATTATCGCGAATTCTAACAGTCTGGTCCAAATTAATTTTCCAGAAAATCTCTAAATTTCTAATTTCAGAAGCCGTCAGTATATGGCGGGAGCTTAGGAAAAACCAAATTAAACATTGTAAAATATTTGAGCTCAACATTCGACCTGGTACAACGGAAAGCGCTGTCGAATTTAAGTCGACATTGGACCAATCAGGGTTAACTTACATACTTTGGAGACGTGTGTTTGCGCATTTATTACATACCGTTACAATACAAAAGATTGGTAAAAGCTGCTTGGCGAAAAAGAAATGTAAACTTGGCGTGATACTTTGTTAACTAAATATATAAATCTGTAAAGCAGATAGGGCTGTGTTCAAAACATTGAGCCGCGAAGGATAATTCAAGAATCGTAACTTGTCGTTAAAGTTGTAAACGACATCCATGCACACTTCCAGAGTGACCTCCGATTGCTGTAGTTGAAGAGCAGTTACGGATGACGCATGGGGCATGTTTCTTCCACCCACCTTCTGAAACCAGTCCAAAATGACCACTTTTTGTAAGCAAGACATTGCGCCTATAGCATGGAGCGCCTGTAAAAAGAAATGCAACTGAAGCGAGAAAAGTGAGGCAGTGTGACAATTTATTTCTCTTTCCCGTCCACATTATTGGCTTAATAACGCTGAGACACAAAGAACAACACGCCACTTACACCCTTGTCTTTTGTGCTTAAGTTTTCTGTAAACAAAAAACTGTGTAATAGCAATGGAAACGCAACGGAACTCGACGTTTCGTCCGTTTAAAGCGCATCACGACGGACTTCAGTATGTAAAAGAAGTGCATTTCCGCTGCTGAATGTGTGTGTTTTTATGTGATTCTTAGAATAAACAACGATATTTCGCAGAATGGTGTTAACCGTGTGGTATTTGTAATGGAGGCGCAGTGTGTTTTCTAAGGGGTAGAACTGATTGTTTTTAATATTATGTAGATTAACCCTGTTCTTTTCAGTCCATGTGGGATTTATGGGGGACAAAGTGGCACTGGGACAGGTTTTTCCCCGAGTACTTCTGTTTTCCTCTGTCAGTTTCATTCCACCGGTGCTCCATTACTTGTAAAAATGAAAACCTGATCATCTTTCATCTTCATCACAGGGTTGCACAAGAAGCCTTAAGGCTGCGGTGCATCCGTAGCATCTGCTGCGGGGTTCTTCACCAAAAAAACCTGTTCTTTAGAGAATTGACAGTTGAATAGAGCCATTCCCCCTCTTTGAAAGGAAGCGTACTGAGCAATAACATATGTGCCTCCTGTAGTACAAGGTGAAGTTACAGTTGTCCTTGTGCTTGAGGGCGAAGGCAGATAGTTTCGTTGTTTCTCAAGGATTTAAAAATACAACCAAGCATTACCACATCCAAAAAATGTTTATTGTTTATAATTTTGTTATTTCCCCCGGGATTTAATTTTGTTTTGTGGCGGTGTGAAAATATTTACCCTTAGCTCCATTGCGTTTACACAGTGACCAAACAAATGAACTGTTTGACGGACAGTCGACGCAGTGTTTGTCAAAATAATGGTTCAAAGATTCAATAACACTTGCTTGTATGTACAAGCATGACTGTTTGTAGTGATATACAGTGTGTCTCACAAGTGTGTTGTCAGTAGTGATATACAGTGTGTGTCACAACTATGTTGTCTGTCCTTCCTCCATACATTTACTAGTGAGTGTACTGCACCTGCACGGAGTCCGTGTGTCTTCCATTACAAGCAGAGGAGATATGAAATGGAAGACACGGCAGTCAATTTATTTATTCTCGTATAATTGTGGATACAACCTACTGACACTTATGAACATGTCTTCATGCTTGACTGATTAAAACGGAAGTTTTTGCCAAGGTAGTCGTAAAACTGAGAAATCGAAATTCTTTGAATGAAGGCGTAGATGGCGAAAGATAAAATTATACAGTATGAGTGTTTACATTTCAAAAAAAAAACTACGTGTTTTCTTCTTTAAAATTTCCATAGGCTGAAAAAAAATCACAGTTCTGTAAACTTAAAACGTCCTACAAATCGCCAATAGCCTTATTTATAATCCTTCTCCTTTAAAGAGACTTAATCTTGACATTAGGATAGTAATCTGGCCAATAAATCCTTTAGAAAATTTCTATATCCAACTTTTTTTTTTCAACGGCGAAATGAAATCATTAGTGAACTAACTCAGATGGATAAAAACCCCTTTCTTCGTCTAATTTATGATATACAACTCAACCACGCATGCGCGTGATCCCCTCACTCACTCTCCTTGCTGACCTGTTTGACTTTAGTACAGTGTGGACTGCAGTGCTGCTTACATCACGACACATTCTCTTGGTACGTATTCCATTGACTGCGTTTTACCTTTCCATTTTACTGGTTTGTAAGTATTAAGTGTCCAATAATGCATTATAAAATTTCTTATACTTACATATTCCTATTATTACAGGATCGTAAATTACTGTGTGAAACCTCAGCGTATACCATCCAATATTCATGTATTTATGTATTTGAAACTATGGATTTTATTATTGTTATTTTATATCTGTGGATTGGTTCTGATACTCCTGTACTTTCATGTTATACTCTTTAATTTATCCATCCTTTGTGTTTTACCTCCCGGAAGATAGCCACATGGCTGGCCGAAACATGTAGGTCATTATGTGTATAAATTAATTTAAATATACGTGTGTGCGTTTGATGGTACTACTGTCATATACATACAGTTTATGTTCTGTTAAACGTACCAAGATTGCAGCTCAGTGGCACAGCCCGAATCACTGGCAAATTTTGCGACAGTTTTTAATCCCTTGTATTAAAATGCAAACCTTCTACCATTATTTTTCATGTTATATATACATATTCCCTATATAAACTAGAGTCATTCCGGGGGTGTTGCCACGCCAGGGAGAGACGCTGTACTTCCTGATTTCAAACTTCTGACACTATCAGGACGTTTCTCACGCATATAGAAGACATGTAGAAGTATTAGTTACTGTACCGAGTTAATTGTGAATACGAAAGCGAGAAACCCCTAGAATGTAAGGACAGTTGATTATTCCTTTAATGTAGTGCGCCTGTGAAAGATTACAGGATCTTGTTACCCGTTCTTTGATTGTCTTTGCTGTCTTCATATGGACGATGTTCGCTACTGGATAACATTGGTATTTCAAGGTGATATCTCCAGCCCATAGACTCTGCTGCTCGAAACACATCGTGGCCAGAAACTACTATTCAAAACAGATATATTTAATTCGCGTTCATAGGAAGGTGGAGTCTGTTGTAAGGAAAAAATTATCAAATAATTTGCTTGCTTTCCATAATCCCTGTTGGTGAACCAAGTAGACAGATATCGGCGCACATACAGGATGATTAAGGAGGAAAGGTCAATATTTTGGGAGGTGATAATATCGGCCATTGGGAGAAAATAGTTCATATGAACATGCATCTAATTCTGAATGGTTACCGAGATAGAGCTGCTTGAATCTACGTATAAAAAGCAATGTGAATTGTAATAAAGAAAGAGAAATTACTTACTGTTAATTTAATTATAATTTTAATTCAACGTTTAAATGAAAAATTTGTTACGCTGAAACGACAAATTTGTTACAGTTCACAATAAATGTTCGAAAATCCCACCGTCAACTTCAGTGCACTGTGCAACTCGTGTGCGAAGATCGCGTGTTGTTCGTCTGAGTTGATCTTCATGTTTCTTTGTGCAGGCAGCAGCATCCAAAATGCGAGCGAGCAATTCGTATCATGTATCCACCTTTCTTCTGTAGACGTCACTTTTCATGCAACCGCACAAACAAAAGTCTAACGCAGTTAGGTCTGGATATTCAAACAGCTCTTTCTCGGTAACTATTCAGAATAAGACATGTGTTCATACGAATTTTTTTCCTCACAGTGTCGGATACCGTCATCTCCCAAAGTACTGTATCTGGATTGTACTGTATCTCTGAGCGAGAATTGTTATTTTGGAAACGAAATGCATATTATTCAAAACCTCAATTCAGTATATTATGTTTCGTTTTATATAGTGTCCGTTTTGAAACATAACTGTAATTCTCTGTGTTTCGAGTAGCCCTTGTAGCCCTTAATTTAGGGATCTCCCCCCCCCCCCAACCAGCTGTTCCAATTATATCGTGGTTCTGTGCCCATTATATAATGTCTCTCTTCCCCAGTTTGCTCCTGAGCCCTTCTATGTTCCAAAATCCGACCTTTAGTAACCCTGCCACGCCTCTCTTTTCCTAGATTGACCTTCTCTCACTCGGCCCTTTCCTATCCCCGATCTTTGGTTAAATTCTTCTTTGTTAGCCAACTGCTCGAGCTGCATTGGCGGCTGTTGGCCTTAGCACTCGGTCGCTCTGGTCTTGTCGTCTGCCGCTCTGGCGGTCCACCTCTTGTATTTTCTCTGCCTCCGGTCTCCCTCCGCCGAAGGGCTACTTGTTGACTTTGTAATTGATTGACCAGCTTACTGTTTTGACAGTACAGCAATTGGTCACAGTCTCAGAATTTCGTCATACCCATGTAGTGGATGATGGAGGAAGATCGAAGCAGATTGAATGCTGTGAGTCCAACTTCTAAAGTTAGTGACACACAGTATAGCCATTTTCATACTTGGCTGACATTGTGTAATCAAAATACTCAGATGCAACTCTGTTTCACCTGATGAACCCATTTTAACTACTTAAAAACTGTGTATAATTGAAGTTACTGGGAAATGCAGATCAGTGTAATTTTCGCTTTAAAACCTCAATAATTTTACAAGACGGATTAGTATTATTTGTTCATTTCTGATCCTTAAATTTTGGTATAATGGTGTAGTGTCGTCATAAGGGTATTCTCTTTGGACATTTTCTACGAATAAGTGTAGGCCCTATACACGTCTGTTAGGTGCTGTTTCTGTCTTCAAATATGAGCAGAACTGGATTATTTATACTCGAAGACAGAGACAGTAGGTGCATTCGAAACTGTCATATCTTCATTTAGATAGGTTACAGTGTCCATCGAAAATATTCCCAGGTTTGTTGACGGTCTGTCAAACAGCACACCGACAAAACAAACTTCCTGAGTTTATAATTTTGTCTACTAATTGAGAGTTTTTGCCTTATTATATTAACCTAAAGAGTATTGTATATGTATAAAAGTGGATAAAAGGACCTTTTAAAGGAACTTATTCATTGCATTCATATATATAATATTTGACTAAAAGGTAAGCAATTCTAGATGACGTCAGAACGTCAAATTACAGAAGAACAGTTTGAGTGGTGTGTTATTTGTTTCTTTAAAGTGTTTATGTGTGTCGTGCGTCACAGCTCGTCCTGTGACTACTACGACAGATTACCAACCACGCGAAATCAAATTATATTTTTCTAATGTAAATGAACATTCTAAGTGAAACACTTCAGTGTTCCCGCCATTCCTGTAAACGAGACAGTGACTTGGTGCCATGTAATATAATATTAAAAATGTAAACCATTGTTAATAATAAAGTGATATAAAGATTATACGAGAGTGAGTATGGATTTGCAAGAAAACTTTCAGGAATGCTTCTTTAGTTTAAGTTTTACTAAGGCTTCAGGGAAGAGATCACTTCGGAAACCCAGACGTTTATTGGAGAATAATACTGCATGAAAATCGAACAACAGTATGTAGTATATGAATGGTGGACCGCCTCAAGTTAGGATACATCTTGGGCTGTTGTAAACAAGGTAGTGAACCTTCGGGTAGCATAAAAGCCCGTGCATATGGTGACAAGTTGAGCAACTGCTAGCTGCGCAAGATACACTCTTCAAGCTGAACTTGGGTGTGCAGGTACTGTTACAAGATTCCTGTATGATTCCATTTCTTCTGTTAGACTTTTACCTCTTCAGCTGTCAGCAATTTGTGGGTTCTGATGAGAAGCCAGTATCACAGCAAACTGAGTCATTTATGTGTGTGTACTTACGTCCTACACTGTAACACCGAGGTCGCCTGACTCTAGGCTTGGATTTGCGGAAACCTAAAGGTACGTCCACACTACTCACACTAGTAGTCGTGCTCCGACTCAGTAAATGTGGACGGTTTCACGAGCCCAGCGCAAATTGCTCGGTCCACTGGAGATCTGGGATCGAGTGGTTAAGCATAAAAGTGTTACTTCAAAAGGAGGCTCAACGAGGCGCATTGCAGTTTGGATGATTCGAACCACTGAACGACCAATTCTGCACAGCCAGCAACAATCGCTGTCAGTATCACAAGCACGAGCACAGTAAGGGTCACCTAGCTGTACATTTCTTATAATGTAATATTAATCTATTGCACCAGTACAATCCGGAGCGAAGGGCTGTGTGCAGACCACCCAAGAAGCAGTAAGCTGAACTTATTCTCCATTCATGTTCGATCGTCATACAACATTAACAGTAATTCATGGACGCTGTTTGAAAAATTCATGTCGAAGTCTGCACGAATTTAGGAAGAACTGTAGATAAGATCTGCGCTCTTTTGGGATTTTGCGCAGCGTAAATGGTAGTTTCTTACCGATTTGCCCCCAAGGAGACGGTTCTTAACTTCAGCGGCAGACAGTTGGATGATGCCGTGTACCCAATCCTTCTGAAGGGTCTGAACTATGCGGTGGCTGTGACTGTTCTGCCCAGAGACGACATCCTTACTGGGGTGGAGAAGGCTAAGTCACTGTCTGTTACGTGGCTGAAGAAGCCAGGAAGGAAACAGGGTAGTTAAGGATTCTTCCAGACCGGAGGGTAACTTGACTGGCGCAGAGAGGAAGGCGCTCAGGTGTCTACGGACGAATACTGACCTCACCGTCCTTCCGGCAGACAAGGGCAATGCCACAGTGGTATTCAACACTGTGGACTACAATCAGAAGATTGGTGCCCTCCTACAGGATCCAGCTTACAGTCGGTTGGTCAAGGACCCCACAGAGACGGTCGACAGCAAAGCCACACTTCTTAAGAAGTCAACACTTGCAGGGGAGCTTTGCAAACGTTTACGGCCCTCGGGTACAAAACCTCCGAGGTTATATGGACTCCCCAAGACTTATAAAGAGGGGGTCCCTGTAAGTCCCATTGTGAACAACATTGGAGCCTTTACCTACCAGCTGTCCGAGTATCTGGCAAGCATATTCAGCCCACTCATGGGGCGGCGCAATATGCAGTGCTCGAAAAACTCCATCGAGTTTGATCACACCGTGTTCTTTACGAGTCGGACCAGAGGACCTGCTGGTCAGTTTCGACGTGGTGTCCCTGTTCACCCGAGTGCCTATTATGGAGTCTCTTGACCTACTCAGTCGACACTTTGGTGAAGACATCCTGTCCTTATTGAAGCATGTCTGACGCCCACATACTTCAGCTTTGGTGGACAATTCTACGAGCAGACTGACGGGGTGGCTATGGGTTCCGCGCTGTCCCCCGTCATCACTAAATTCTTTATGAAAGACTTCGAGGAGAGGGCCTTAGCACAAGCGATCCATAAACCGCTGTGCAGGTTCCGTTATATGGATGGACAGGTGGACAGGTTCCTTGACCATCTCCAAGACACCAAAATCCACTCTACCAAATCCGGCTACATGGACCGACTTATCAGGGAGGCAATTGAATTGGAGCTTCACCCAAACAATAAGACAGGGAGAATGGCCTGACTTTACACGGGTTCTGGAAACCTCTCATTCACCTCCTTAGAGAAATTAGGAGGCCCTCTCTCTCAATAGTGATAGCTAGCTCACTCTCTTTGCTCCTCTCCGACTCTGTGACAGCGGTTTCATTCTCCAGCGCCGCTTTTCGTCAGAGACCTTGGCAGTTCTACTTACTCTCCTCCTTCCCTTGGGCTCGGGTAGCTCTCCTCCCTCCTTTTCTCTTCCCTTTGCCGATGTCTGCTACACTCTTCGGCCATTAATCCTCTAACACCCACTCCCCATTGACGAAACGGCCCTCTCTCTACTCTGCACAGGTCTACTTATTCCATTATGGCCGGCCTCCCCACCATACACTTATCCCTCGAGTTCCTTTTTCATTTCCTCCGTCTACTTTTCTTCTCCGTTTTCGTTTTATTTTTACTTTTATATTAATTATACCTTATTTGATACATTTTCTCTATTATTATTATTATATTATTATTATTATTATTACATTTTTCCTTGACGTCACCCCTTCCTGCACTTTTAGTGGCTCAACCTCACGGGGCCATTAGACCTCAGAGAACCACTGTTGGAACTCCACTTCTTTCCTCCCTCCCGCCTCCTAATTGGCTGGCATTGCGTTCTCTTTGAACCAATCAACGTCCACACCATTTCCCTATATAAACTGCGTACCTAAGTTATACCGGCATTCTTCTTCGACTGCTGGGACCTTGAAGATGGGACCGATAGGTTGTCCCGAAACGTCTGTAAGAAACTACCATTCTACGCTGTGTAAAATCCCAAAAGAGCGCAGATGTCATTTACACCACGACAGAAGCCTGAAATCACGCAACTGTAGGTAGGTGGGTGAATAGGTAGATAGGACGGCGGATGGAGGGAGGGAAGAACGGACGAACAGACGGAGAGACGGATAGAGACTTAGTTATATACAATATATATAATATAACATATGTAATACAATATATTTAATATGGAATATATTATATATAATACATAATATATTATATGTCTCAGTACTAACCTATTTGTGTATCTGTACACCATATCGTTCCATCTACCTACCTACCTATCTATTAATCTACTTACATACAAACCCCTGGCCCATGCCTACGATCGAATCCCACACTTGCTCCATTAACCATCTCGGTTCATGCATAAATGAACGTTACAGCACTCATACAGACTAAATGCAGAATGCATTTTAGTAAAATAACAGGCATTTCTGTGAAATGGTGGACACACCACAAAACCTTTAAGCAGTTAAACGTTAATGAAAGAAATGAAAGCTGATAATGAAATTTAGGTTACCTTTTAACATGGTTACAATTGACAACAAGAAAACGTTTCCACCAGTCCAACAGTTTAGTATTCTCGTGGTAACAAAAAGTTTGTTGTTCTCGAAGCTTAATTGGCGCCTTTGCTTCCATTTCATTTTAGCAAGAAAAAAATTTTTTGGAGCTCCTAGTAGTTTACGTGTATAATATCACATACCTGAAGCCGGATATGAAAAGAATTAAAGTGTAGTCCGCTCTACACTTGACTTGATGCCTGCTTTAACACAGTGGAAGCACCAGAGGTTTAGGATACAGTGTTCAAATTAACTATTATTAAAGTTGTTTATATATATTCTAGTATTTCTGACAAGTGGCCGATCCCAGTAGCCGCGCGGTCTAAGGCGTGGGTCTACGGCCGCTCGCTTACTGCGATTGTGGGTTCGAATCCCACCGGGGGCATGGATGTTTGTGTTGTGTTAGATATATGGACGATAGCATGAAACATAAGGTGACATGTAGGACAAAAAGGACTTCAACAGTACAAATGGATCAAAGGGGAAAACCCAGGAATTAAAAAAAAAAAATCCCGCCTAGGGCATGGATGTCTGTCGCTTGTGAGTGTTGTGTGTTGTCAGGTAGAGGTCTCTGCGACGGGCTGGTCACTCGTCCGGAGGAGTCCTACCGAGTGTGGTGTGTCTAAAGTGTGTGATCTTGAAGCCTCGAAAAAATGAGGCGACATAGGCCCCCAAGGTGCTGTCGAGCCATTGGAAAAAAAAATTCTGTCAAGTGCATTCAGCAGGATGAGTAAAGAATAAAAATGTTAATGTTTTGGCCTACAAAATTCTTCTGTTTTGGCTGTCCCGTGTAATTTAACTTCAATTTGCCTTAATCAGGCTCCAAATGCAAGTATCACCTCAGCCATACGTGTTACAGATCTGCATTAAGATTTGCCTGGTAGATTATATTAAATTATTTATAATAAAATTATATTATTCATACTAAACGACAAATGTTGCTGCAGCTGATTTTCTAATTAAGTGTTTTTCGAACTTATTTTTCTTGCGTACCACTGTCACAATACAAAACACGTACGTGTACCACTAAGTACTGCAAATTTTAGTGCCTACTCCCAGGATATTGGTCTTCCGGGATGTTTCGCTGAATGGCAGGTTTGAAACCTGCCATTCAGCGAAACAACGCTGTGGAAACCTCAAATTAAGCTCTCGCTACTTTTCTAATTTAACGCGATTAGACGACATAGGATAGTCTGTGTTTATTTTCGAACAATGAAATAGTGTGTTGGTACACGCCGCATATTTTTTATATGCTTTAACACTTTTGAAACAAATTTAATAGTAAATGAACTTTTCTAAATTTTAATTATTAAAAAAAATAATTCCTAAATATCTTCACGTAACACCAGGCGACAGTCCGCCTACCACCAGTGGTACACTTGTCACCGTTTGAAAAGCACTGCTCTAATGCTTAAAATTGAATTACGTTTAGTGTTGTAAGTATAAGTGTTAGTTTTTCATTGAGATTCACAGTTAATGAACATATGACTACAGTAACATTTCCTGAACGTTATGAAGTGAAATTAGACGGATGCGGAGGTCTGATGCGGTCTCCAGGGAAGGGCGTGGAGTCTGCAGTCTGGCAATCGATACAAGTTGCCAGAAAATCTCTTCCCTCGTAGCCAGTGATAATATTTAGTAGCTATTTTGCTCTTCCAACCTGTTATGCTACTCCCCAATATTTTCTCCAAAGAACATTCTCACACAAGAATTCCTTAAAATGGTTCGGGTTTGGGAGACAGGGTATGCAGATAATCCTAGTGGGGAAGCGGAACACATATGGAAGTAGTGTACGTAAAGTAACAACGCAATTTACAAAAATGTAACTCAGGACCGCCTTTGTTTAATAATAGTCACAAAACATAGGTGCAACAAGTAAATGAAAAGCGAACAATACCAGAGGCCCAAAATACTCCTTCTGCAATTTTTTCTACAGTACTCAGTCGGACTGTCAACCGAAACCATCTGCGTGCTGAACAATCAGCCTGTATCTCCACGTTAATCTACGTCACACTCAGTAACCAATAAGAAATTACAGACATTCACCCTTGTTTCCTGTATCTCGTCTTCCATTCTCCACGCACATTCGTTACAAATGTTACTTTGGTTGCGGTGAGTCCGTAATTAAGGGCCCTTTACGTGAAGAGCAGTGCATCCTCTCGGCTGTATCTTGGCTTCCATAATGTGCATATTCCTGAAAATTTTATCTGGGACGCTACGCACAATCAACGCTACGATCAATAATTAAGGGCACTTTCGTTGTAAAGCAGTACATCTTTTCGGATGTATGTCGGCTACCATTGGAGGAACTTCCAGAAAAGTTCACGCCTTAAGCACTATGTATGATCCGTACAAAAATGTAAATTAAGTTGCTTTCGATCAGTAATTCAGATAATTTCCTTGAAGAGCAAATGTGTCTGCGGATGTATCGGAAGGATTTACCCGAAACATTCACACATCTCAGATTTCACACATACGCTAAAATTACAGACTTTGAACTTCATGTAAAGAGCCCTTAATTATTGTAACCATGCCTATGACATCTGTAACGACTTTGAGTAGGATGCAAGAGCTGTGTGAAGAGAGGGATAAGAACTCGGGCAACGAGTAAGTGCCGCGGGTGTGAAGAGAGGCGGCCGACATAACCACACCATCCCCTCTAATTACATTCATTGTTCTAGGTCAGGGCACCAATGAGAGCCTCACTGCCGGGGCTGAATCCAAGGGAAGCCACTTCCGATCACCATCCACACCGGTGCATCGGTAACCATTGCTTGGCCCGACATAGTTGTACGAGAAACCGAGACGAGTACAAGCACACGCAATGTCTTGAGACGGAATCTGGACAGATCGCCTAAGAGAAAAAGGAGCCGATGTTCGAGCTGACTCCGGGACTGCGGGCTCTGAGGATATGGACGTTCTATCCTGAGGGTACAAAGAATTTCATCCTGCTGTCGGATTCCCACGGGCCTATGATGCCTCACTGGACTTGGGATGCCACCTACTAAGAATGGACAAAGAGGAATTGACGCTGTGGAAACCCGAACTCTGACCAAAATCATTCCGGCTCCCCTTGGTCAGCGACGAACAGTTCCTGGCTAGATGTGAGATTACGGTAAAGGCAGTGCTAGATGAACACTTGGTGGCGGCAGATTTCCTCATCGAACCCAGTCGGAAAGTTTTCTGAATATGTTTGTACATAGCAAGGACGCTGGTCCGAGACTGGCCCAGAGTACTTCTCTGAACCATGAATGTAACCAACCACAATCAGGCGCTGAGTGAAGGCACTACGGTAGGACACGGACAGCCAGGCGTGTGTACCACCTCAGCGATCGATGAACAGGAGCCGAAGCCTCGACGAAAAGATAGACTCTGTAAACAATTCAAGGAAGTTTTATCCGGCGACAGGCCGACACGCAACCCCGGAGGAACCCAGGAATTGAAAGAACTCATTGCTGAGTAACAAGATGTCTCCGAAACGAAGAGTGACGAGAAAGGGAGCACGGACAAAGAGTACCATCTGATCGTACTGGCGAAGCCCAGCTCATTCCTCACACTTCATGCAGACTCCCTTTCGGCTTGAAGACCGAGGTGAGTACATGTTGGAGGACACGTGAGGAAGACGAATGATTAAGGACTGATGTGAATGAAATGTTGGGAAGATGTACGGATATCCCACGGGCAGACAACTTGCTCTCTACAAAACCATCGACAAATTCAAGTACCAATAATATTGGGGGCACAAAAGGGTCGACGTCTTGAAATTGTGTCAATAGAGTGAAATTTGAGAGTCCGCGGATAACCCAGAACCAGAAGCCGGAGTCTTATGCACCAGTAAACGTCTGACCACCCCTCAACAGAATCGCCATCGACATTGCTGGATCCTTCCTGAAGAGGGACAGGGGAAACTGAAACCTCATGTTCGACATAGACTAATTCACCAAGTGACCAGAAGTATATGCCCAACACAAGTGACAGTCATCGACGGTGGCAGACGCTCTGGTGACCAACTTCTCCTGCTTCGGGGTGCCGCGGGAGATGCACAGCGACCAGGGCCGAACCCTCAAATAGACACTGATGCAGGAAGTGCTGAAAAATTCACAGTCAGCAAAACCAAAGAAACGCCGCCAGCTCTGCAGTCACATGGCATGTTGGAACGCTCCTTGGAGACGATTCTGAAGCACTTAAGGAACGTGGTCTCTACGCACAACCGAGATTGCTAAAGGAGGCTATCCATTTTCCTGTCAGACCACCAAGCATCAACACATGAATCCACAGGCATGGCACCCGCGAACAGTGGAACTTCCAAACCTGCAGCCCGCCTAATTTCGAGATTGCGAGAATTGAACACGATGCGCGCTTGAAGAGCCAAGTTATCGGATCGTCGGCTTACGGAAGAACTGTGTTCTAGCAGAGATATAAAATCCAACTGCACAGAAACTGAACTCAGAGGCAGCGAGGAGAGACCTGGATGGAAAGAACGAAATTTCCATGTGAATACGTGCACCAGACTTCACCAAACAATCCGCTCGATTTACAACTTATGCTCTAGAAAAGGGGACAAATGACAGTCTCACAGCCGAGAGCCCGATTCATGTCAGGCCGTGTCGGATCGGCATTGAAAAACATACTTGTGTAAAAATCACCCGGCTCACATAGATTCCGTGAAATCAGAAAAAGCAAGGAAAACTTTGTGTCAGACCGGTTCTGCAGACACCATCCAAGTGAAGAAGGAAGCGATTGTTTAGCTAAATCTGGGACTACGGTCTTTAACTATCCTTGTTTTCGCTGGGGTACAGAGGATTTTACCCCGGTGTCGGATAATCTACGGGCCTATGATACCTCACTGGACTTGGAACGACACATATGTCTGGGCCAAGTGGAAATACCACTGCGGTGAAGCGACGCTGAACCCTTATCACACCGCCTGCGGTGTAAGGAGACAACGTAATACAGACTCGCAGTGACAGTGTAGTCACAGGAGGGATTTTGAAACTCCTGTCAGAGGTAAACGTCTACACGGAACACAGCTGGAAAATTTCCCGCGACGGTGTATACACAGCCAGGACGCCAGTGCCAGACCGGCTGCGAGTAATTGTCTGGATCTTGAATGGGACCAATCACAACCCGAACCTGAATTAACGCACTACGATAGAACATAGAAGGCGAGACGCTTGCAAGTCTGTGATCTATGAGCCGGACACCCATCCTCGAAGAAACCGAAAGGCGAAAGAAATCCTCCTGACATCCACAGACTACATCACCAAGTGGCGACCCCTCGCCAACACCAAGACGGAGGCAGCCCACCCTTTTATTGACGGAGTACTGCATTAGGAAGTGAGCTAGCATGACCTTACCAAGGTATTCTAGACGCTGGTTGAGGTCTCGGTTGTCTTATTCAGCGTCTGATGTACACCGGTAAGGGGATGCAAACTCGCCTTTCCTCAGAGTAGGCTCTCTATGAAGGCGTCTCCGGCCATTGTATGTATGCCAGGAGCAGCCACAATGTGAAGTACATAGCGGCCAGCAGTTTTCCGTTTCCTCTGTCGCTTCCGTCGATGCTGCGTCTCTTTCTCATCGACCGCAGTTCTCCGTGTTCTCTCGTAGAGCATTTGCTGAGGACCTGGTATTAGTTCGTAACATTCGTGATCCGGAAACGTACTCTTTACCAAGCTCGTAATAACGTGTTGCTTGTGGATGCATTGGCTCGGGATATTCCGGCCTGTCTTCCATGTGGACCTTTGCGGCCACCAGGGGTTTTTACACACACCCCGTCACTATTTTCTCCCTGCGAGCAAGGATTACTTCGTCGCTTTCCACCACAATCATGGTAATAATGCTCGGGCATCATGTGCCCACAGTGTTACTTCCACTTGGCCCAGGCGTAGTAAATGTCGTCTCATGTCCACTGAAACATCATAGACCCTTGGAATATTCGACACAAGGTGAAAACCTCTGTAATCTCAGGGACACCCACACAGACCATCAGAGGCCGCTGTACCAGGGCCACATCGACCAGTGGCTCCAACTCCACTGGCATGGCGTCACCAGACGCCGTATTATAGGCAGGATCTGCATTCGTTATCACCGGGTGTCCGGTAAAAATATCAGGCCTAGCGATATTTCCCGACGAATTCGAGTCGATGCTTTCCAACAAGGCTTCTCTTGGATCCAGCCCTCGAGGGTATGCTAGCATTGGTCCCCTGACGTAGAACATCAGATGTTATTCAAGGGGATGTGTTCGTGTTGCTGGGTGTCGCTATTAACACCTGTATTAAGCGTTTCCCGAGTCCAGGTCCCTCTTTTCATGAGGACCCTGCTTGCAATTTATGCACTGTTGACCTCGCTCTCCGAAAAGCAAGCACACGTATCTTCTGTCCCAACAGCAATAAGCTGACTGGACTGCTCCTGTGAAGATCTTTGTCTGCCCTCCCAACCTCACGATAGACGAGTTGCCGCATTCGCACCATCCAGGTTTAAACCCTAGTTTCAGTTCGCATCCACTGGGAGAACCGAAAACTTGTGGACGCAATGGATTTCATCAAGTGTCTGTCTCTTGCCTACACGAGACGGAAATAGCCCAAGCTTCATAGCGGACTACTGGACTGGGGTAGCGTCCCCTTGCCGGTGTTCACCGGACGATGAATTAGACCTTAACCAGACTATAAGTCTGGACGCTGCCGAGCCTTCATTCAGCCGGCTAATATCGAGACTACGAGTGTTCAACAGGAGGCGCTCTAGAGCAGCCGGAAGATCTGTGTTTGACACGGTGATGGGAAAGACTTGATGCGCAAATATCAGCAAACATTTCCCTATATTTACACCTTATGTACCAGGTCAGCGAACCAATGACAGCCCGACAGCCTGATCCGAGGCACGCCGTAGCGGATCAGAATCCAAACCGATGCTTGATGAAAAATCGACTTACCCGACGTAGCTGCCAGAAAATCGGAGAGAAATAAAACAGAGCCTTTGTACCAGATGTAAAAGGCCTGGACTCCACGGACTACTGTACTAAGTGGCTGCCCGTGGCCTACACTCAGACGGAGGCTGCCAACGCTTTCATTGACAGAGTACACGACCGGGAGGTAAACTATCTTCACCTTATCAATATAGAATGGACGATGAATGAGGCCTTAATCAAGCTTTATACCTCGACCCTGCCAATGCAGCAACTGGGCCACCCGCAAGGTTGCGAGTGCTGAACAAGACCTTAGCCGGAGAACACCAGTCATCGGATCGCCGGCGGACAGAAGACCCGTGTGACATGCCCGAGGCCAACTGCATAGATATTCCACCCAGATGCCGCGTGAGGAGAGGATCCTGGACTCGGGAAATGAGAAAGTGCCGGTCTGAATAGGGGCACCCGACATTACCAGCCCATTTGCTCGAGTTACACCTAATGTTGTAGGTCAGGGGAGCAATGGTAACCTCACCGCTGAGGGCTGGATACAAGGGAAGAAGTAATTATCGCCCGGCCCGAAATAATTGCCGCACAACCGGGCAAGAATTGAAGAATAGCTTATCTAGCAAACGGCGTTTGCAATCACTAATACCAGTGAAGCTGGAGTCACTGGTCGAGCTGTCCGTAGGATTACGGGCCTATGATGCTTCAGTGGACTTGGGACGACACCTACTATGGCTGTGCCAGGTGGAAGTAACGCTCTGGAGACATGACCCTAGCCATTCATCTTGCCCACTTTCGTTGGACGACGACGAAATGAACCCGGCTCGCAGTGAGAAGGTGCCCTTTTGGGCGGCAAGAGTCCACATTGTAAATGGCCGGTATGTTTCCAGAAAAGGAGTATCCTGAGCCAGGATTTTGGTCCTAACCCGGGCCTCGGTATCCGAATCATGAAGTAGACCACCAAGATGATGTCCTGACTGAAGGCACTTTGATACGAAATAAAGAGCGAGGGGCGTGGTTCTCTTCGATAGACGAGGACGAGCCGCGTCCTCGACGGAAGCGACAGAGGAAACCGAGTGTGCGGGTGTGTGTGAGACATAGCAGCGGGAGAGGTATGCGTAAGTAGCAGCTGATTGGTGATAAACTTAAGGCCAGAGAGGGAATAAGAATAGACCCATGATCGATACCTGTGTATGGACTACTAAGCTTGTTTGAAGAGCAAACTAGTGACAAGTGCTGTAACAACAGGAGGCAACAAATGTGTAGATCTTTAGATAGGGCATATGGACCCAGAATAACGAGGTCATTTAACGAGTGCATTATAATTTCGTGTAAATGATTCGTGTAACTGTGTGTGTAGCTGTAACTGTAGTGCTATTAAATATTGGCGATTGAACCCACAGCCTTATTCGTTACAGTCATGTGTGCCGTTTCTCGGATATGAATTCTCATCAATATCCGTGTATTGGGAGCCGAGTTAATGCCTAAAACAAACTAGTCTCCATGTAAAATTCCCTAATTATTGTGCCATTTTTACCATGTTTGGCGTATGTATAAAGAGTGTGTGTACTAGTATGCTATATATGAATTCTTGCCAGAATCCCTCATGTGGGGGCTACGAAACAAGGTACACTATACACTGGTCTTCATGTAAAGTACCCTTAAATGTCGACCCTTGGTAACTAAAATTATAGCCAGTATATGGAACGTGTACCGTGATTTTGGTAATGAATTCCCATGAAACTCCGTGTATTGGGAGCCGAGATACAGCCGAAAACGTACATTGGTCTTCATGTAAATTCTCTCATAATTATATCTGTATGGCCACAAAGCTTATGGTGTATGTAAGAATTTACGTTATGATAGGACAGTAAATAAAGCCACTTTTCATGGAGGCCAATGCAAGTTTTTTTTGCTGTATCTGATCTTCCACTAGAGAGATTTTCGAGAAAATTCGTATCCTGGTATTTGCACGTTCCTGGACATGCCGTAAATTTTTTTGCTCACGATTAGTGATTAAGAAGGCAATTTACATCGAAACCAGTGTACCTTTTCGTCTGTGTCGAGCCCGCCAATAGAGACATTCTCGCGAAACATTCATATCTGGTATGCTAAACACACTAACTGGGCACGTTGCGAACATGCCTGCGATAATATAGTAAATATGAGCACTTAGTATGAAGGCCAAGTTGCGCCTTCAGAAGTATTTCGGCTAATAGTATGAGGATTTTCCTGAAAATTCAAATCTGTTATATTAGGCACATTCCCTACACGTTATACTCATCTGCCTATTCATTTCTGGACACAGCAAAAAATACAAACTCATGAAATGTCACAGGACATCAGTTTGGCACGTAGAATACAAACTTAGGGAGTTCAGAAAAACAATTATAATAATGGCGACATAGTACAAATTTCGTCATATATACACGAATACCATGCCAGTAACTACCAAACGTTACATTTCCTCACAATATCTTCAAAAAAACACTTCGTAGTATAAAATAAATTAATATACCGCTGCATGCTGCGAGTATTTGCAACAGCCTGGAGCATATGAGACTAAAACGTAAGTACATGCTTTTCAGTACAACAGGTTATGGTATTATCAAGCTGTGGCATAGGCAATGCAACTAAATACCAGTATGCCCACCAGAGTATGCATCGATCAGCACCAGAATTCCCTCAAAAGTTGCAATGTGGGAATTGAAGGGTTAAAATACACAAATGTAGTGCTTCATGTATAATTTCCACTGTGCAGTACAGAAGCTTACATGATTACAAGACATAATGTATCAAGGCAATGCAACTTAACGCTCTGGAATTCACCAGTATGCCCCATAGGTATGCACCAGTATGCCCCATAAGTATGCACCGGTATGCACCAGTATGCACCGGTATGCACCGGTATGCCCTCAAAAGTTGCAACGTGGGAATTGAAGGGTTAAAATACACAAATGTAGTGCTTCATGTATAATTTCCACTGTGCAGTACAGAAGCTTACACGATTACAATACATAATGTGTCAAGGCAATGCAACTTAACGCTCTGGAATTCACCAGTATGCCCCATAGGTATGCACCAGTATGCCCTTAAGTATGCACCAGTATGCACCGGTATGCACCACACCTCACGTAAATACAAGAAGTGAAATATTGCTATAAATTGGTATGAATCGGTATGCACCGGTATGCACCAGTATGCACCGGTATGCACCAGTATGCACCAGAATGCCCTCAAAAGTTGCAATGTGGGAATTGAAGGGTTAAAATACACAAATGTAGTGCTTCATGTATAATTTCCACTGTGCAGTACAGAAGCTTACATGATTACAAGACATAATGTGTCAAGGCAATGCAACTTAACGCTCTGGAATTCAATAGTATGTCCCATAGGTATGCACCAGTATGCCCTATAAGTATGCACCAGTATGCACCAAACCTCTCGTAGGCACAAGAAGTGAAATATTGCTATAAATTGGTATGCACCGGTATGCACTAGTATGCTCCGGTATGCACCAGAATGCCCTCAAGAGTTGCGATGTGGGCATTTAATTGTTAAAATACACAAATATAGTGCTTATGCATAATTTCTTCTTTGCAGTGTTAAAATTACAAGTTTACAAGAAATAATGTGGCAAAGGCAATGCAATTTTATGCTCTGGTATACAACAGTATGCCCAATAGTTATGCACCGGTATGCACCAGTATGCACCACACCTCACATAAGCACAAGAAGTAAAATATTGCTATAAATTGGTACGCCCCGAAATGCAGCATTATGCCTTCCGAGTTTCCAAAGGTGTGTATTAGAAAAGGCTATACGTAGTATTAAGGGTTATCAGGATGAGTTATTTTGGTTCACATCAGTTCGATAAAAGCTACAACCAAAATTTATTGATTATCAGTGCATAATACAAAACAGTGGCCAATGATAAGTAGCACAGATATTTGAAGTCCAAACTTTTGCATAAAACACGCTAAGTACTGAAGAAGAGGCAAAGTCCGTATTCTGTGACATCTGCAGTGACCGCTGCATGCTTTTCCACTCTTGTTACAACAGCTTCTGAACAACCTGTAACAAAAATGTAATCTCAAATTATCACACAGCAATTTCTGAAACCATTCATCTATTACAAGGAGTAATTTTGCTTTTGTGAAAATCTGTGTGATACTATAGTTCGGGTTGATTGTCGAAATTACGACTACAGTAAGCACTCATAATGTCACTATTTATCTCGTCGTACATTGGTCGACAGGTGAGGGCGCTGCTCTGGCCTTTGTTCGCCCGGACGACGTGGGATCAACCAGCCACTGTGGTAGCGGGCACGATGGGTGAGGGCGCTGCTCTGGCCTCTGTTCGCTTTGTCTGCGTGGTCTCATAGAACCACTGTAGTGGCGGGCACGACAGGTGAGGGCGCTGCTCTGGCCTCTGTTCGATCGGTCGGCGTGGGCTCAGCAAGCCTCTGTGGTGGCGGCACGATAGTTGAGGGCGCTGCTCTGTCCTATGTTCGCTTGTCGGCGTGGGCCCAGGAAGCCACTGTGGTGGCTGGCATGCCAGGTGAGGGTGCTGATCTGGCCTCAGTTCGCTTGGTCGGAGTGGACACAGCCAACCACTGTGGTGGCGAGCACGACAGGTGAGGGCGCTGCTGTGGCCTCTCTGCTCTTAGTCGGCGTGGGTCCAACCAGCCACTGTCGTGGCGTGCACGATAGGTGAGGGCGCTACTCTGGCCTCTGTTCGATTGGTCGGCGTGAGCTCAGCCAGCCATTGTGTTGGCTGAAACAAAAATTGATAGCGTTATTCTGGCCTCTGTTCCCTCGGTCGGCGTAGGCTCAGCCAGCCACTGTGGTGGCGGGTACGACAGGTGAGGGCGCTGATCTGGCCCCTGTCCGTCCAGTCGGCGTGGGATCAAACAGCAACTGTGATAACGGGCACGATAGTTGAGGGCGCTGCTCTGGCCTCTGTTCGCTTGGTCGGCGTGGGCTCAGAGCCACTGTGGAGGCGAGCACGAAAGTTGAGGGCGCTGCTCTGGCCTTTGTTCCCTCGGTCGGCATGGGCCCAGACAGCCACTGTGTTGACGGGCACGACAGGTGAGGGCGCTGATCTGGCCCCTGTTCGCTCAGTCGGCGTGGGATCAATCAGCCACTCACAACAGCGACCTCAAATGTCGTGCCCAATTTTACAGTGGCTCTAAGCCCACGCCGGCCGAGCGAACAGAGGCCAGATTAACTCCCTCACCTGTCGTGCCCTCCATCACAGTGGCTGTGTCAGCCCACGCCGAACAAGCGAACACAGGCGAGAGAAGCCCTCTCACCCGTCGTGCCCGCTACCACAGTTGCTGGCTTTCCAACGCCGAATGAGCAAACAGGGGCAAGAGAAGCGCCCTCACCTACCGTGCCCGCCAACACAGTGGTTGTCTGGGCCCACGCCGACCGAGGGACCAGAGGCCAGAGCAGCGCCCTCACCATTCGTGCCCGTCACCAAAGTGGCTGCCTGAGACCACGCCGAACGAGTGACCAGAGGCCACACTAGCGCCCTCCCTTTGCGAGTCAGCCACCACAATAGCTGTCTGAGCCCACGCCGACCGAGAGAACAGAGGCCAGAGCAGCGTCCACACATGTCGTGCCCGCCAACACAGTGGTTGGTTGGGCCCAGGCCGACCGAGGGAACAGAGGCCAGAGCGGCACCCTCAGCTCTCATGCCGGGCACAACAGTGGCTGGCTGAACCCACGCCGACAGAGCGATCAGAGGCCAGAGCAGCGCCCTCAATTGTCGTGTCCGCCACCAGAATGGCTGGCTGAGCCCACGCCCACCAAGCGAACAGAGGCCAGTGCAGCGATCTCACCTGGCATGCCAGCCAACACAGTCGCTTCATGGGCCCATGCGGACAAGCGAACAGAGGCCAGAGCAGCGCCCTCGCCTGTCGTGCCCGTCACCACAGGGGCTGGCTGAGCCCTCGCCAACCTAGCGAAGAGAAGCGAGAAAAGCGCCCTCAACTGTCTTGCACGCCTCCACTGTGGCTGGCCGAGCCCACGCCGACCAAGCGAACAGAGGGAAGATCAGCGCCGACACCTGTCGTGCTCGCCACCACAGTGGCTGTCTGATCCCACGCAGATCAAGAGAACAGAGCGTAGAGCAGCGTCGTCATATGTCGTACCCGCCACCACAGTGGCTGTCTGAGTCCACGCCGACCAAGCGAACAGAGGCCAGACTAGCGTCCCCACCCCTCGTGCACGCTACGACAGTGGCTGATTGAAACCACGCCGACCAAGAGATCAGAGGCCACAGCTGCTCCCTCAACAGCCCTGCCCGCCACGACAGTGGATGGCTGTGCCCACGCCGACCGAGAGTACAGGGGCCAGATCAGCGACTTCACCTAGCATGCCAGTCACCACAGTGGCTTCCTGGGCCCACGCCAACAAGCGAACACAGTCCAGAGCAGCGCCCTCAACTGTCGTGCTCGCCACCACAGAGGCTTGCTAAGCCCATGCCGACCGAGCGAACAGATACCAGACCAGCGCCCTCACCTGTCGTGGCCGCCACAACAGTGGCTGTATGAGTCGACGCAGACCATGCAAACAGAGGCCAGATCATCGCCCTCACCTGTCGTGCTCGCAAACACAGTGGTTGACTGAGCCATCGTCGACCATGCGAACAGAGGCCAGAGTAGCGCCCTCACCACTCGTGCGCGCAACGACAGTGTCTGTTTGGACCCACACCGACCAAGAGAACAGAGGCCAGTGCAGCGCCCTCATCTGACGTGCCCGCCACGACAGTGGTTGTCTGAGCCCTCGCCGAAAAAGCGAACAGAGGCCAGAGCAGCGCCCTCAACTGCCGTGATCACCTCCACAGTAGCTTTGAGCCCACGACGGAAGAGCGAACAGAGGCCAGTTTAGCGCCATCACCTGTCGTGCCCGCCACCACAGTGGCTGTTTGAGAACACGCCGACAAAGCTAACAGAGGCCGTAGCAGCGCCCTCACCTGTCTTGCCCGCCACCACAGTGGATGGCTGTGCCCACGACAACCAAGCTAACAGGGGCCAGATCAGCACCCTCACCTGGCATGCCAGTCACCACAGTGGCTCCCTGGGCCCACGCCGACAGGTGAACAGAGGCCAGAGCTGCGCCCTCAACTTATGTGACCGCCACCACAGAGGCTTCCTGAGCCCTCGCCGACCGAGCCAACAGAGGCCATAGCAGCGTCCTCACCTGTCGTGCCCGCCACCAATGTGGCTGTAAGAGACAACGCAGACCAAGCGAACAGAGGCCAGAACAGCGCCCTCACCCGTCGTGCCCGCTACCACAGTGGCTGGTTGATCCCATGCTGACCGGGCGAACAGAGGCCAGAGCAGCGCCATCACCTGTCGTGCCCGCCACAACAGTGTCTGGATGAGCCCACGCCGACTGAGCGAACAGAGGCCAGTGCAGCGCCCTCATCTGACGTGCCCGCCACCACAGTGGTTGTCTGACCCCTCGCCGAAAAAAACGAACAGAGGCCAGAGCAGCGCCCTCAACTGTCGTGCCACGCCTCCACAGTGGCTCTGAGCCCACGACAGCAAAGCGAACAGAGGCCAGATTAGCGCCCACACCTGTCGTGCCCGACACCACTGTGGCTGTCTGAGAAACACGCCGACAAAGCAAACAGAGGCCAGAGCGGTGCGCTCACCCGTCGTGCTCGCTAACAGAGTAGCCGTTTGATCCCAAGCCGACTAAGCGGACAGGGGCCACAGCAGCGGCCTCACCTGTCGTGCCCGCCAACACAGTTGCTGGCTGAGCCCACGCCGACCGAGCGAAAGAGGTCAGATTAGTGCCATCAATTTTCGTGACAGTCACCACAATGGCTGGCTGAGACCACGCCGACAAAGCGAACAGAGGCCAGAGCAGCGCCCTTAACTTACGTGCACGCCACCAGAGTGGCTGTATGAACCCTCTCCGACCAATCCAATAGTAGCGAGGACAGCGCCTTCAACTTTCGTGCCCGTCTCCGCTCTGGCTGGCTGAGACCACGCTGACCAAGCGAACAGAGGGTAGAGGAGCGCCCTAACCTGTCGTGCCCGCCACCACAGTGGCTGTCTGGGCCCACGACGACAAGCGAACAGAGGCCAGAGCAGCGCCCACACCAGTCGTGCCCGCCAACACAGGGGCTGTATGAGACCACGCAGAACAAGCGAACAGGTGACTGAAAATTGCCCTCGACTGTCGTGCTCGCAAACATAGTGGCTGCCTGAGACCACGCCGACCAAGCGAACAGAGGCCAGAATAGCGCCCTCATCACCCGTGCACGCAACGACAGTGTCTCATTGGACCCACGCCGACCAAGAGAATAGATGCCACATTAGCGACCTCACTTGTCGTGCACGCCACTACAGTGGATGGCTGTGTCCACGCCAACCAAGCGAAAAGGGCCAGATCAGCACCCTCACCTGGCATTCCAGCCACCACATTGGCCTCCTGAGCCCTCGCCGACCGAGCGAACAGAAGCCATAGCAGCTTCCTCACCTGTCGTGCCCGCCAACAAAGTGGCTGTATGAGACCACGCAGACCAAGCGAACAGAGGCCAGAGCAGAGCCCTCACCCGTCGTGCCCGCTACCACAGTGGGTGGTTGATCCCACGGTGACAGGGCGAACAGAGGCCAGAGCAGCGCTCTCACCCGACGTTCCCGCTATCACAGTGGCTGGTTGTCCAACGCCGACTAAGCGAACAGGGGCCAGAGAAGCGCCCTAACCTGCCGTGCCCGCCAACACAGTGGCTGGCTGAGCCCACTCCGACGGAGCGAATAGAGGCCAGATTAGCGCCATCAATTTTTGGTGTCAGCCACCACAATTGCTGGCTGAGCCCACGCCGACTAAGCGAACAGAGGCCAGAGCAGCGCCCACAACTTTTGTGCACGCCACCACAGTAGTTGGATGAGCCCTCTCCGACCTAGCGAAGAGTTGCGAGAACAGCGCCCTCATCTGTCGTGCCCGCCTCCACTGTGGCTGGCTGAGCCCACGCTGACCAAGCGAACAGAAGGAAGAGAAGCGCCCTCAACTGTCGTGCCCGCCACCACAGTGGTTGTCTGAGCCCAAGCCAACCAAGCGAACACAGGCCAGACTAGCGCCCCCACTTCTCGTGCACGCCACGACAGTGGCTGGTTGGACACACGCCGACCACTAGAACAGAGGCCACAGCAGCGCCCTCACCTGTCGTGCCCGCCACCACAGTGCATGGCTGTGCCCACGCCGACCAAGCTAACAGAGGGCAGAGTTGGCCCCTCACCTGTCGTGCTCGCCAACACTGTGGCTGACAGACCCCACGCCGACCAAGCGAACAAAGGCTTTAGAAGCGTCTTCACCTGTCCTGCTCGCCAGCACAGTGGCTGGCTGATCCCTCGCCGAAGAAGCGAACGGAGGCCAGATCAGCGCCCACAACTTACGTGCCCGCCACCACAGTGGCAGCTGGAGACCTCGGCAACCAAGCGAACAGATGCGAGAGCAGCGCCCTCAACTATCGTGCCCGCCACGACAGAAGCTTGCTGAGCCCACGCCGACCTAGCGAACAGAGGCAAGAGTAGCGTCCTCACCTGTCGTGCCCGCCACCACAGTGGCTGTATGAGACCACGCAGACCAAGAGAACAGAGGCCAGAGCAGCGCTCTCACCCGTCGTTCTCGCTACCTCAGTGGCTGGTTGATCCCACGCCGACTGAGAGAACAGTGGCCAGAGCAGCGGTCTCACCTGTCGTTCCCGCTAACACAGTGGCTGGCTGAGACCACGCCGACAGAGCGAACAGAGGCCAGAGTAGCGCCCTCACTTTTCGTGTCAGCCACCGCAATGGCTGGCTGACACCACGCCGACGGAGCCAAAAGAGGCCAGAGTAGCGCCCTCAAATATCGTGCACGCCACGACAGTGGCTGGTAAGACCCACGCCGACCACGAGAACAGAGGCCACAGCAGCGCCCTCACCTGTCGTGCCCGCCACCACAGTGCATGGCTGTGCCCACGCCGACCAAGCAAACAGAGGCCAGATAAACACCCTCACCTGGCATGCCAGCCACCACAGTGGCTTTCTGGGCCAACGACGACAAGCGATCAGAGGCCAGAGCAGCGCCCTCACCGGTCGTGCCCGCTTCCGCATTGGCTGGTTGATCCCACGCCGACCGGGAGAACAAAGGCCAGAGAAGCGCCCATGGCATGTCGTGCCCACCACCACAGTTGCTGGCCAAGCCAACGCCGACCGAGCAAACAGAGGCCAGTGCAGCGCCCTCATCGGACGTGCCCGCCACCACAGTGGTTGTCTGAGCCCACGCCGAAAAAGCTAACAGAAAACAGAGCTGCGCCCTCAACTGTCGTGCCCGCTTCCACAGTTTCTCTGAGTTCACGCCGGCCGTGCGAACAGAGGCCAGATTAGCGCCCTCACCTGTCGTGCCCGCCACCACAATGGATGTCTGTGCCCACGCCGACCAAGCGAACAGAGGCCACATCAGCGACTTCGCCTGTCGTGCCTGCCACCACAGTGGATGGCTGTGACCACGCCGACCAAGAAAATAGTTGCCATATAAACACCCTCACCTGGCATGCCAGCCACCACAGTGGCTTTCTGGGCAGGTGAGTTCTGGTTGGTCTCAAGAAGCCACTGTGGTGGCGAGCACAACAAGTGAGGGCACTGATCTGGCCTCTGTTCACTTGGTCTGCGTGGTCTCATATAGACACTGTGGTGGCGGGCACGACAGTTGAGGGCGCAGCTGTGGCCATTGTTCGCTCGGTCGGCTTCGGCTCAACAAGTCTCTGTGGTGGCGGGCACGACATTTGAGGGGCTTCTCTGGCCTCTATTCGCCTGTAGGCGTGGGCCCAGGAAGCCGCTGTTGTGGCTAGCATGTCAGGTGAGGGCGCTGATCTGGCCTCTGTTCACTTGTTCGGCGTGGGTCCAACCTGCCACTGTCGTGGCGTACACTAGAGGTGGGGGCGCTAGTCTGGCCTCTGTTCGCCCGGTCGGCGTTGGATCAACCAGCCACTTTGGTAGCGGGCACGACGGGTGAGGGCGCTGCTCTGGCCTCTGTTCGCTTACTCTGCGTGGTCTCATAGAGACACTGTGGTGGCGGACGCGACATTTGAGGGCGCTGCTCTGGCCTCTGTTCGCTTGTCGAAGTGGTGACAGGATGGCACTGTGGTGGCTGGCACGCAAGGTGAGGGTGCTAATCTGGCCTCTGTTTGCTCGGTCGGCGTGGGTTCAGCCAGCCACTGTGGTGGCGGGGACGACGGGTGAGGGAGCTGCTCTGGCCTCTGTTCGCTCAGCCGTCGTGGGTTCAGAGCAACTGTGGAGGCGGGCACGACAGTTGAAGGCGCTGCTCTCTCCTCTGTTCGCTTTTTCGGCGTCAGCTCAGAGAAGCACTGTGGTGGCGGGATCGTCAGATGAGGGCGCTGCACTGGCCTCTCTTCGCTCGGTCGGAGTGGGTTCAGCCGGCCACTTTGTTGGCGGGCACGACGGGTGAGGGAGCTGCTCTGGCCTCTGTTCGCTCGGCCGGGGTGGGCTCAGATCAACTGTGGAGGCGGGCACGACAGTTGAGGGTGCTGCTCTGACCTCTGTTCGCATTTTCGGCGTCGGCTCAGACATACACTATGGTGGCGGGCACGTCAGATGAGGTCGCTGCTCTGGCCTATGTTCGCTTATACAGCGACGGCTCAGTCAACCACTGTGGGGGCAGGCACGTCAGGTGAGGGCGCTGCTCTTGTCTCTGTTCGCTTTGTTTGCGTGGTCTCATACAACCACTGTGGTGGCAGGCACTAAATGTGAGGGCGCTGCTCTGGCCTAAGTTCGATCGGTCGGCGTGGGCTCAGCAAGCCTCTGTGGTCGCGGGCACGATAGTTGAGGGCGCTGCTCTGACCTCTGTTCGCTTGTCGACGTGGGCACAGGAAGGCACTGTGGTGGCTGGCACGCAAGTTGAGGGTGCTGATCTGGCCTCTGGTTGCTTGGTCGGCGTGGGCATTTCCATCTACTGTTGTGGCGGGCATGACAGGTGTGGGGGCTGAGTTGCCCCTGTTCTCTAAGTCGGCGTGGGTCCATCCAGCCACTGTCGTGGCATGCACGATAGTTGAGGGCACTAATCTGGCCTCTGTTGGCTCGGTAGGCGAGGTTTCAGCCAGCCATTATGGTGGCTGACAAGAATATGGAGGTCGCTCCTCTGGCCTCTGATCCCTTGTCGTCGTGGGCCCAGAAAGCCACTGTGGTGGCTGGCATGCCAGGTGAAGGTGCATATCTGGCCCCTGTTCGCTCGGTCGGCGTGGGTTCAGCCAGCCACTGTGGTGGCGGGCACGACGGGTGAGGGAGCTGCTCTGGCCTGTGTTCGCTCGGCCGGCGTGGGCTCAGATCAACTGTGGAGGTGGGCACGACAGGTGACGGCGCTGCTCTGGCCTCTGTTCTCTCGGTCGGCGTGGATACAACCAGCCACTGTGGTAGCGGGCAGGAAAAGTGAGGGCGCTGATATGGCCTCTGCTCCCTCGGTCGGCGTGGGCTCAGTCACTGTGTTGGCGGGCACGGCATGTGAGAGCGCATCTCTGGCCCCTGTTCACTCAGTCGGCGTTGGACAACCAGCCACTGTGATAGCGGGCACGACGGGTGAGAGCGCTGCTCTCGCATCTGTTCGCTTGTTCGGCGTGGGCTCACACAGCCACTGTGGTGGAGGGCAGGGCATGTGAGGGAGCTAATCTGGCCTCTACTCGCTCGGCAGGCGTGGGCTCAGAGCCACTGTAGAAGCGGGCACGATAGTTGAGGGCGCTGCTCTGGCCTCTGTTCGCCGGGTCGGCTAGTGCTTTGCCAGCCACAGTGGTGGCGGGCACGACAGGTGAGAGCGCTCTTCTGGCCTCTGTTCCCTCGATCGTCGAGGGCCGAGGCAGCCACTGTGCTGGAGGGCACGACAGGTGAGGACGCTGCTCTGGCCCCTGTTCGCTTGGTCGTCGTGGGCTCAGACAGCCACTGTGGTGGCGGGCAAGACAGGTGAAGGCGTTGCTCTTACCTCTGTTCGCTTGGTCGACGTGGGCTCACCCAGGCACTGAGTTGGCGGGCACGAAATTTGAGGGCGCTGCTCTAACCTCTGTACCCTCGGTCGTCGTGGGCCCAGGAAAACAATGACAGATGTGCTTGCTGCTCTTACCTCTGTCCGCTTGGTCGGCGTGGGCACAGTCATCCACTGTGGTGCCGGGCACTAGAAGTGAAGGCGACACTCTGGCCTCTGATCTCTCTGTCCGCGTGGGCTCAGCCAGCCACTATAATGGCGGGCAAGAGAGCTGAGGGCACCGCCCTGGCCTCTGTTCCCTCGGTCGGCGTGGGCCCAGCCAGCCACTGTGGTGGCGGGCACGAAAAGTATGAGCGCAGATCTGGCCTCTGTTCGCTCGGTCGGCGTGGGATCAAACAGCCACTGTGGTAGCGGGCACGTAGTGTGAGGGCGGTGCTCTGGCCTCTGTACGCTTGGTCGGCGTGGGCTCAAATAAGCAATGTGGTGGCGGGCACGACAGGTGAGGGCGCTGGTCTGGCCTCTGATCTCTCGGTCGGCGTGGATACAACAAGCCACTTGGTTGCGGGCACGACGTGTGAGGACGCTGCTCTGGCCTCTGTACGCTTGGTCGTTGTCGGCTCAGACAACCACTGTGCTCGCAAGAAGGACAGGTGAGTTCGATAATCAGGCATCTATTCGCTTGGTCGGCGTTGGCTCAGACAGTCACAGTGGTTGTGATGACGACAGATGAGGGCGAAGGTCTGCCCTCTGTTCGCTTGGTCGGCGTGGGCTCAGCCAGTCACAGTGGAGGCATGCACGATATTTGAGGGAGCTGTTCTCGAATCTGTTCCCTTGGTCGCCGAGAGCTCAGGCAGCCACTGTGGTGGCAGGCACGTAATTTGAGGGCGCATCTCTGGCCTATGTTCGCTTGGTCGGAAAGGGGTCAGCAAGGAACTGTGGTGGCGAGCAGGAGAGCTTGCGGCGCTACTCTGACCTCTGGTCGCTTGTTCGGAGTGGGCTCAGACAGCCACTGCGGTGGCGGGCACGACAGGTGAAGGCGCTGATCTGGCCACTGTTCGCTCGGTCGGAGTGGTCTCACGCAGCCTCTGTGGTGGTGGGCACGAAATGTGAGGGCGCTGCTTTGGCCTCTGTTCCCTCGGACGGCGTGGACCCTGACAGCCATTAGGGTGGCGGGCACGACAGGTGAGAGAACAGCTCTGGCCCCTGTTCGCTCAGTCGGCGTGGGATCAACCAGCAACTGTGTTGGCGGGATCGATATTTGAGTTCGCTGCTCTTGCCTCTGTTCGCTAGATGGCGTGGGCCCAGGAAGCCAGTGTGGTGGCTGGCATGCCAGGTGAGGGTGTTGATCTGGCCTAAATTCGCTTGGTCGGCGTGGGTACATCCATCGACTGTGGTGGCGGGTACGACGGGTGCTGCTGTGGCCTCTGTTCTCATGGTCGGCGTGGGTCCAACCAGCCACTGTGATGGTGGGCACGACAGGTGAGGGCGCAGGTCTGGCCTCTGTTCGCTCGGCCTGCGTGGGCTCAAAGCAACTGTGGAGGCGGGCACGGCAGTTGAGAGCGCTGGTCTGTCCTCAGTTCGCTTTTTCGGCGTGGGATCAGACAAACACTGTTGTGGTGGATACGTCAGATGAGGGCGCTGCACTGTCCTCTGTTCGCTTTGTCTGCGTGGGATCAACCAGCCACTGTGGTAGCGGGCACGACTGGTGAGGGCGCTGCTCTGGCCTCTGTTCGCTCGGCCTGCGTGGGCTCAGGGCAACTGTGGAGGCGGGCACGGCAGTTGAGAGCGCTGTTCTGTCCTCTGTTCGCTTTTTCGGCGTGGGATCAAACAACCACTATGGTGGTGGTTACGTCAGATGAGGGCGCTGCACTGGCCTCTGTTCGCTCGGTCGGCGTGGGCTGAGCCAGCCACTGTGGTGGTGGGCACGACAGGTGAGGGCGCAGCTCTGGCCTCTGTTCGCTCGGCCTGCATGGGCTCAGAGCAACTGTGGAGGCGGGCACGGAAATTGAGAGCGCTGCTCTGTCCTCTGCTCGCTTTTTCGGCGTGGGATCAGACAAAAAACTGTGGTGGTGGTTACGACAGATGAGGGCGCTGCACTGGCCTCTGTTCTCTCGGTCGGCGTGGGCTCAGCCAGCCACTGTGGTGGCGGGAACGACATGCGAGGGCGCTGCTCCGGCCTCTGCTCCCTCGGTCGGCGTGGGATCAACCAGCCACTGTGAAAGTGGGCACGACTTGTGAGGGCGCTGCTTTGGCCTCTGTTCGCTTGGTCGGCGTGGGCTCAGACAGCCACTGTGGTAGCGAGCAGGACAGTTGAGGGCCATCCTCTGGCCCCTTTTCCCTTGGTCGACGTGGGCTAAGTGAGCTACTGTGTTGGCGAGCACGACAGGTGAGTGCCCTGCTCTGCCCTCTCTTCAGCCAGCCACACTGGAGTCGGGCACGACTGTTGAGTGCGATGTTCTCGCATCTGATCGCTTGGTCGCCGAGTTCTCAGGCTGCAACTGTGGTGGCGAGCAAGACAGGCGAGTTCGCTGCTCTGGCCTCTGTTTGATCGGTCGGCGTAAGATCAACAAGCCACTGTGGTACCGAGCACGACGGGTGAGGGCGCTGCTGTGGCCTCTGATGGCTAGGTCTGCGTGGTCTCATACAGCAACTGTGGTGGCGGGCACGACAGGTGAGGGCGCTCCTCTGGCTTCTGTTCGCTTGTCGGCGTGGGCCCAGGAAGCCACTGTGGTGGATGGCTGGCCAGGTGAGGGCGCTCATCTGGCCTCTGTTCTCTTGGTCGGCGTGGGCACAGCCATCCACTGTGGTGGCGGGCACGACAGGAGAGGGCGCTGATGTGGCCTCTGTTCTCGTGATCGGCGTGGGTACAACCAGCCACTGTCGTGGCGTGCACGACAGGTGAGGGCGCCAATCTGGCCTCTGATCTCTCGGTCGGCGTGGGCTCATCCAGCCACTGTAATGGCGGGCACGAAATGTGAGGGCGCAGCTATGGCCTCCTTTCACCCGGTCAGCGTGGGATCTAACAGCCCTTGCGGTAGCGGGCACGACGGGTGTGGGCGCTGCTCTAGCCTCTGTTCGCTTGGTCGGCGTGGGCTCAGACAGCCACCGTGGTGGCGGGCACGACAATTGAGAGCGCTAATCTGGCCTCTGTTCGCTTGTCGGCGTGGGCCCAGGAAGCGAATGAGGTGACTGGCATGCCAGGTGAAGGCGCTGATCTGGCCTCTGATCGCTTGGTCGGCGTAGACACAGCCATCCACTGTGGTGGCTGGCACGACAGTTGAGGGCGCTGCTGTGGCCGCTGTTCTCTTGGTCGGCGTGGGACGAACCAGCCACTGTCGTGGCGTGCACGAGAGTTGGGGGCGATAGTCTGGCCTCTGTTAGCTTCGTCGGCGTGGGATCAGACATTCACAGTGAACGTGGGCACGACGTGTGAGGACGCTCTTCTGGACTCTGTTCGCTTGGTCGGCGTGGGCTCAGACAGCCACTGTGGTGGCGGGTTCAACAGGTGAGGACGCTGCTCTGCCCTCTGTTCGCTTGTTCGGCGAGGGCTCAGACAGCCATTGTGGTAGCGAGCAGGGCAATTGAGGGCCATATTTTGGCATATTTTGCCTTGGTCGACTTGGGCTCAGTGAGCCACTGTTTTGGCGAGCACGACAGGTGATGGCGCTGCTCTGACCTCTCTTCGCTTGTTCGGCGTGGGTTCAGCCAGCCACAGTGGAGTCGGACACGACTGTTGAGTGCGCTATTCTCGCATCTGTTCGCTTGGTCGCCGAGTTCTCAGGCTGCACTGTGGTGGCGAGCACGACAGGTGACGGGGCGGCTGTGGCCTCTGATCTCTTGGTCGGTGTGTCTCCAACCAGCCACTGTCGTGGCGTGTACGAGATGTGAGGGCGCTCATCTGGCCTCTGTTCGCCTGATCTGCGTGGGCTCAGTCAGCCACTGTGGTGGCGGACACGACATGTGAGGGCTTTGCTCTTCCCTCTGTTCTTATGGACAGAGTGGTCTCAGGCACTGTGTTGGAGGGCCTATAGACAAGGGCGTTGGTTTGGACTCGCCTCTGTTCCTTTGGTCGGCGTTGGCTCTGTCACTGTGGATGCGGGCCGATAAGCAAGGGCGTTGGTCTGGTATCGCCTCTGTTCCTTTGGTCGGCGTACGTTCAGCACAAGCGGTGGCGGGCCGATAGGCTAGGGCGTTATTCTCGTCTCGCCTCTGTTCCCTTGGTCGACGTAGGCTCAGTCACTGTGTTGTCGGGCCGATAGGCAATGGTTTCGTCTGGTGTCGCCTCTGTTCCTTTGGTCGACGTGGGCTCAGTCACTGTGGTGGTGGGCCGATACGCGATGGTCTCGCCTCTCTTCCTTTGGTCGGCGTGGGATCAGTCACTGTGGTGGCCGGCCAATTGGCCAGGACGTTGGTGTGGTCTACCCTCGGTTCCTTTGGTCGGCATGGGCTCAGTCACTGTGGTGGCGGGCGGAAAGGCAAAGGGCGTTGGTGTGGTCTCGAATCGGTTCCTTTGTTCGGCGTGTGTCAGTCACTGTGGTGGCCGGCCGATAGTCAAAGGCGATGGTCTGGTCTCGCCTCTGGTCCTTTGGTCGGCAATGGCTCAGGCAGTATGATGGAGGACCGATAGCAAGGGCGTTGGTCTGATCTCGCCTCAGTTCCTTTGGTCGGCGTGGGCTCAGTCACTGTGGTGGCAGGCCGAAGCCAAGGGCGTTGGTCTGGTCTCGCCTCTCTACATTTGGTCCACGTGGGCTCTGTCGCTGTGGTGGCGGGCCGTAAGGCAAGGGGGTTTGTCTGGTATCGCCTCTGTTCCTTTCGTCTTCGGTGGTTCAGTCACTGTGTTGGCGGTCCGATATGCAAAAGCGTTGGTCTTGTCTCGCCTCTGTTCTTTTGGTCGACATGGTCTCACCCACTGTGGTGACGGGCAAATATGCAAAGGCGTTGGTCTGGTCCGCCTCTATTCCTTTAGTCATCTTGGGCTCATCCTCTGTGGTGGCTGGCCGATAGCCAATGGAATTGTACTGCACTCGCCTCTGTTCCTTTGGTCGGCGTGGGCTCAGTCACTGTGGTGGCGGGCCGAAGCCAAGGGCGTTGGTCTGGTCTCGCCTTTGTACATTTGGTCCACGTGGGCTCTGTCGCTGTGGTGGCGGGCCGTAAGGCAAGGGGGTTTGTCTGGTATCGCCTCTGTTCCTTTCGTCTTCGGTGGTTCAGTCACTGTGTTGGCGGTCCGATATGCAAAAGCGTTGGTCTTGTCTCGCCTCTGTTCTTTTGGTCGACATGGTCTCACCCACCGTGGTGACGGGCAAATATGCAAAGGCGTTGGTCTGGTCCGCCTCTATTCCTTTAGTCATCTTGGGCTCATCCTCTGTGGTGGCGGGCCGATAGCCAATGGAACTGTATTGGACTCGCCTCTGTTCCTTTGGGCGGCGTGGGCTCAGTCACTGTGGTGGCGGGCCGATAGGAAAGCGCTTTGGTCTGGTCCGCCTCTGTTCCTTTGGTCGACGAGGGCTCATTCACAGTGTTGGCGGTCAGAGGGGCTAGGGCGTTCGTCCGGTCTCGTCTCTGTTCATTTAGTCGACGTGGGCTCATTTACTGTGGTGGCGGGACGACAGGCATGGGTGTTGGTCTGGTCTCGCCCCTTTTCCTTTGGTTGGCGTGGGCTCAGACACTTTAGTGGCTGGCCGAAAGGCGAGGGCGTCGTCAACCGAGGCGTGAGCGGGTAGCGAGCAGAGGCCGATCTGACACCAGACGATAGAGCGCTGAGCGAAGGCAAGTCTCAACATTCGTCCAACAACAGGCAATAGGGGTTTATTCAAGTTTCAGGGAAGACAGAAATGTTCTCGGTTGGAGCAGCAGCGAATATACCCCGCATGCTGGGCCCGTACATACAGTATGTCCTACTAAAACGAGACGCAAACACTTAAAATATTCCGAGGCAGGTATGATCTCCTACCACGAGCCAAAATTCCTATGAAAATATTAGCATGTATTAGCTCTAGAATTACCACAGATATCCAAAAAACTGTCCACCATCTAAGGAAACAACACTGATTAAATCAGACATTCGTGGTTTCACCTTAATGTGGCTTGCACTCAGACATGCATGACATAATCTTTGAGACAAGCATATGACCACTGGCAGAAACAACCAGGGACCCGTCACTGTGGTGCAAGTACCTCTTTTCCTTTGGACGGCATGGGCTCAGTCACTGTGGTGGCGGGCCGATAGGCAAGGGAGTTGGTGTGGTAGCGCCTCGGTTCCTTTGGTCGGCGAGGGATCAGTCACTGTGGTGGCGAGCCGATAGGCAATGGAGTTGGCCTGGTCTCGCCTCCGTTCCTTTGGTCGGAGAGGGCTCAGTCACTGTCTGGTCGGCCTGATAGGCAAGGGCGTTGTTCTGGTCTCGCATCTGTTTTTTAGGTCGGCGTGGGCTCAGGAACTGTGGTGGCGGGCCGATAGGCAAGGGCGTTGGTCTGGCCGCGCCTCTGTTCCTTTGGTCAGCGTGGGCTCAGTCACTGTGGTGGCGGGCCGATAGGCAAGGGCGTTGATTTGGCCTTGTCTCTAAATCTTCGACCGTCGTTGGCTCAGTCACTGTGGAAGCGGGCACGACAGGTGAGGGCGCTGATCTGGCCTCTGATCTCTCGGTCGGCGCGGGATCAAACAGCCACTGTGGTAGCGAGCACGACGGGTGAGGGCACTACACTGGCCTCTATTCGCTTGATCGGCGTGGGCTCAGACAACCACTGTTTTGGCGGGAACGACAGGTGGGGGCGCTTCTTTGGCCAGTGTTCGCCCTGTCGGCGTTGGCTCACGCAGCCACTGTGGTGGCGGGCACCAAAATGAGTGCGCTGCTCTGGCCACTGTTCGATCGATCGTCGTGGGCTCAGCCAGTCACTGTGGTGGCGGTCACGAAATTTGAGGGCGCTGCTCTGGCCTCTGTTCTCTCGGTCGGCGTGGGCTCTGGCAGGCACTGTGTTGGCGGGCACGCCGGGTGAGGGCGTTGTTCTGACCTTTGTTCGCTTGGTCGGCGTTAGTTTAGACAGCCCCTGTGGTGGCGAGCACGACAGGTGAGGGCGCTGCTCTGGCCTTTGTTCGCCCGGTCGGCGTGGGAACAACCAGCCACTGTGGAAGCGGGCACAACGGGTTAGGGCGTTGCTCTGGCCTCTGTTCGTCGTGGACCCAGAAAGCCACTGTGGTGGCTGGCATGCCAGGTGAGGGTGATTATCTGGCCACTGTTCTCTTGGCCGGCGTGGGCACAGACATCCACTGTTGTGGCGGCCACGTCAGGAGAGGGCGCTGATGTTGCCTCTGTTCGCTTGGTCGGCGTGGGCACAGCCAACCACTGTAGTGGCGGGCACGACAGGTGAGGGCGCTGCTGTGGTCCCTGTTCTCGTGGTCGGCGTGGGTCCAACCAGCCACTGTCGTGGTGTGCGCGATAGTTGAGGGCGCTACTCTGGCCTCTGTTCGCTCGGTTGGCGTGGTGTCATCCAGCCACTGCGATAGCGGGTACGAAAGGTGAGTGCGCTGCTCTGGCCACTGTTCGTTCAGTCGGCGTGGGATCAACCAGCCACTGTGGTAGCGGGCACGACGGGTGAGGGCGCTGATCTGGCGTCTGTTCACTCGGCCGGCGTGGGCTCAGAGCAACTGTGGAGGCGGGCACGACAGTTGAGGGCGCTTCTCTGTCTTCTTTTCGCTTTTTCGGAGTCAGTTCAGAAAATCACTGTGGTGGTGAGCACGTCAGGTGAGGGCGCTTCACTGGCCTCTGTTCACTCGGTCGGTGTGGGCTCAGCCAGCCACTGTGGTGGCGGGCACGACAGGACAGGGGCGCTGCTCTGGCCTTTGTTCGCCCGGTCGGCGAGGGATTAACCAGCCACTGTGGTAGCGGGCACGACAGGTGAGGGCGCTGCTCTGGGCTTTGTTCGCTTGCTCTACGTGGTCTCATACAGCCACTGTGGTGATTGGCAACACAGTTGAGGGCGCTGCTCTTCCCTCTTTTCTCTTGGTCGGCGTGGGCACAGACATCCACAGTATAGGCGGACTCGACATTTGAGGGCGGTGTTCTCGCTCTCTTTGCTTGGTCGGCGAGGGCCCAGTAAGCCACTGTGGTGGCGGACACGACAACTGAGGGCGCTGCTCTGGCCTCTGTTCGTTCTGTCGGCGTGGGCTCAGCCAGCCACTGTGGTGGTGGGCAACAGAGCTGAGGGCGCCGTTCTGACCTCTGTTCCCTCGGTCGGCGTGGGCACAGCCAGCCTCTGTATTGGCGGGAACGACAGGTGAGGGCGCTGCTCCGGCCTCTGTTCGCTCGGTCGGCGTGGGATCACCCAGTCACCATGGTAGCGGGCACGAAGTGTGAGGGCGGTACTCTAGCCTCTGTTCGGTTGGTCGGCGTGGTATCTGAAAAACACTGTGGTGGCGGGCTCAGACAGCTTGTCGTCTTAGGCTCAGACAGCCACTGTGATGGCGAACAGGACATGTGACGGAGCTACTCAGGCCTCTTTTCGCTTGGTCTTCGTGGGTTCAGTCAGCCATAATGGTAGCGAACACGACAGATGAGGGCGCTAATCTGGCCTCTGATCGCTCGGTCGGCGTGAGCTCAGACAGCCACTGTGGTGGAGAGCACGACAGGTGAGGGCGCTGCTGTGGCCTCTGTTCGTTTGGTTGGCGTGGTCTCAGGCACTGTATTGCAGGGCCGATAGACAAGGGCGTTGGTCTGGACTCGCTTCTATTCCTTTGGTCGGCGTGCGTTCAGTACATGCGATGGCGGGCCGATATGCAAGGGCGTTGTTCTCGTCTCGCCTCTGTTCCTTTGGTCGACGTCTGCTCAGTCACTGTGTTGTCGGGCCGATAGGCAATGGTTTGGTCTGGTGTCGCTTCTGTTCCATTGGTCGGCGTCGGCTCAGGCACTCTGGTAGCGGGTGAAACGCAAGGGCGTTGATGTGGTCTCGTCTCTGTTCTTTGTTTGGCGTGGGCTCAGTCACTGTGTTGGCGGACCGATATGCAATGGCGTTGGTCTTGTCCCGCCTCTGTTCCTTTGGTCGGCGTGGACCCAGATAATGTGGTGGTGGCCCGATAGGCAAGGGCGTTGGTCTGGTCTCGCCTCTATTCCTTTGGTCGGCGTGAGCTCTGTCGCTGTGGTGGCAGGCCGTTAGGCAATGCGTTGGTCTGGTCTCTCCTCTGTTCCTCTGGTCGGCGTAGTCTAAGTTACTGTCGTGGCGGGCCGATAGGCATAGGCGTTGATTTGGTCTCGCCTCTTTTCCTTTGATCGGCGTGGTCCCAGTCACTGTGGTGGCGGGCCGATAGGATACGGCGTTACACTGGTCTAGCCCCTGATATCTTTGGTCGGCGTGGGTTCAGTCATTGTGGTGGTGGGACGATGGGCAAGGGTGATGGTCAGGTCTCGCCTTTGTTCCTTTGGTCGGCGTCGGACATTCACTGTGGTGGCATGCCGATAGGCAAGGGCGATGTTCTTGTCTCGCCTCTATTCCTTCGGTGGGCGTGGACTCTGCCACTTTGGAGGCGGGTCTATCGGCAAGAGCTTCTATTTGTCTCGCCTCTATTCCTTTGTTCGGCGTTTGCTCAGTCACTGTGGTGGCGGTCCGATAGGCAAGGGCGTTGGTATGGTCTCGCCTCTGTTATTTGGTCGTCGTGGACTCAGTCAATGTCGTGGCGAGCCGATACACAATGGCGTTGGTCTGGTCTCGCCAATGTTCCTTTGTAGAGCGTGGGCTCAGTCACTGTGGTTGCGGGCCGATAACAAGAGCCTTGTTCTCGTCTAGACTCTCTTCTTTGGTCGTCGTGGTCTTAGCCACTCTAGTTGCGAGCCGATAGGCAATGGCGTTGGTCTGGTCTCGCCTCTGTTCCTTTGGTTGGCTTGGGCTAAGGCGCTGTCTTAGTGGGCCGTTATGCAAGGGTGTTGGTCACTTCCCGCCTCTCTTCCTTTTGTCGGCGTGGGCTCAGTCACTGTGATAGCGGGCCGATAAGCAAAAGCGTTGTTAAGGTCTCGCCTCTGTTCCTTTGGTCGGCGTGACTCACTCACTGTGGTGGCGGGCGGATAGGCTAGGGCTTTGGTCTGGTCTCGCCTCTGTTCCTTTGGTCCGCGTGTGCACAGTCACTGTGGTGGCGGACCGACAGGCAAAGGCGTTGAACTTGTGTCGCCTCTGTTCCTTTGGTCGGCGTGGGCTCAGTCACTGTTGTGGCGGACCAATATGTAAGAGCGCAGGCCTGGTTTCGCCTCTGTTCCTTTGGTCGGCGTAGGTTCAGTCACAGTATTGGCGGGCCAACAGGCAAGGCGTTGCTTGGTCTCGCCTCTGTTCCTTTGGTCGGCGTGAGATCAGTCAATACTTTGGGCGGCCGATAGGCAAGGGTGTTTTTCAGTTCTCGCCTCCGTTCCTTTGGTCGGCGTGGGTACAGACACTATGGCGGCTTGCCGATAGGCAAGGGAGATGGTCTGTTCTCGCTTCTGTTCCTTAGGTCGGCGAGGGCACAGCCGCTATGGTATGTCCCCCTAATACGAGCCTGCATGTCTTTAAAAATATTAGCAAGTATTAGCTTTAAAATTACCACCGTTAAACAAGAAACTGTCCACCATCTAAGGAACCATAACTGATTTATTGTGCCATTTGCGGTTTCACCTTAATGTGTCTTTCACTGAGAGAAGCATGGCGTAATCTTTGAGACAAGCATACCATTACTGGAATGATTAACCCGGGAACCATTACTGCGGTGCGAGTCCCTCACTGGGGCCGCACGAAGGCCGATGTCCGCGACGTTGCTATGAGGGTGAACCAATTTGCCGGGCGGAGGACTGCCCGGTCTTCTTCACTGTCTCAGTTTCTCGTCCTTCTGAAGTATCAACTGCACCGTCGTGAACCCAGGCGTGAGCGAGTGGCGAGCAGAGGTAGATCTGGCACCATACGATGGAGCGCTGAGCCGAGGCGAGTCTCCGCATTCGTCCACCACCAGGCAGTAGGGGTTTATTCATGCTTCAGGGAAATCACATTGCATCAGCGCCCGCTAGGACCGTCGCAATGCTTTGTTTTAATTAGACAGTCGGATTCCCCGAGTTCGTGCCAGTTCTGATTCTACCGTTGAGTGGCTACCAGACTAACACGGCCCCTCGGAGCGTGGAAGATCCAAGGGAGGACGAGGCACGGGACCGAGCTCGATTCCGCACGCCCGTTGCCGGGCGGGATCTCCTCGCCCAAGCCCGGCTCGTTGGCGCAGGCCCGCTTCCCGACCACGCCCGACACGCCCCGGTCCACAGAGCCAATTCTTATCCCGAAGTTGCTGATCCAATTTGCCGACTTCCCTTACCTACATTCTTCTATCGCCTAAAGGCTCCTCACCTTGGACACCAACTGCGGATATGGGTTCGAGCCGGCGCGCCACCTCCGCGTAGCCCTCTCCCGGATTTTCAAGGTCCGAGGGGACGACACGGACACCGCCGGAACTGACTGACTGACTGACTCGTGTGCAACGGCTCTTCACACGAAAATCTTCTCCGCATCAGCCCTAGAGTATTTGCTACTACCACCAAGATCTGCACCGGCGGCGACTCCAGGCGGGCTTACGCCCAGACCCTTCCGCGCTCACCGCCGCGCTCTCCTACTCGCCATGGCTTCAGCATAGCGGCCTTGCCTTTCGGCGGCCGGGTATAGGCACGGAGCTTTAGCGCCATCCATTTTCGGGGCTAGTTGTTTCGGTAGGTGAGTTGTTACACACTCCTTAGCGGATTCCGACTTCCATGGCCACCGTCCTGCTGTCTTAACCAACCAACGCCTTTCATGGTCTTCCATGAGCTCCGGTTTAGGCGCCTTAACCCGGCGTTTGGTTCATCCTACAGCGCCAGTTCTGCTTACTATAATTGGCCCCTTGGCACCATCACCTGTCTTCTCGCGGCTTCGCTCAAGCAAGCCGCAGATCTCACCCATTTAAAGTTTGAGAATAGGTTGAGTTCTTTTCGGCCCCAAGGCCTCTAATCATTCGCTTTACCGGATGAGTCTGGCCCACTCCAACTCGGCGCCAGCTATCCTGAGGGAAACGTCGGAGGGAACCAGCTACTAGATGGTTCGAATAGTCTTTCGCCCCTATACCTAGCTGTGACGATCGATTTGCACGTCAGAATCGCTGCGGACCTCCATCAGGGTTTCCCCTGACTTCGTCCTGGCCAGGCATAGTTCACCATCTTTCGGGTCCCAACGTGTGCGCTCTGGGTGCGCCTGAAGCCGAGGCCTAGGCGCCCCGGGAGTGCTGGCCGGCCGCACCGGTCTGGAACGACCGGCCGTGCTCCCCACGCTTTCCACTGTGCCTCTGGGTTTAGCATATCCTAGTGACTCACGCACATGTTAGACTCCTTGGTCTGTGTTTCAAGACGGGTCGGAAAAGCACGAGTGGAAGCGCCGCCGATTGGAGTGCCCGAAGAGGTCTGAGGACACCGGGGTCCAACAGCCTGCCGGGGACCGGGGGCGTGACTAGAGCCACACACACCCGGCTTGAACCCCCAGGAGAGCTTGGCCCAACGGGCCGGACGCTCGCGCCTCTCACCTCCTTACGAGGGGAGAAGGCAGCTGGCCTTTATCATCCCTAAGATGAAGACCGTCGGAGGGCGGCCGGGCATAACCGGGGCCCGAGGGCACCTTTGACCCGCGCCTCAGCGGAAGCACCCCCAGTCTCAGTCCCGGGCCTTAGGCCGCTACGTCCGGAGACTGCTTCCAATGGGTCGCGACGTCCAAATCGGGGCCAGAAGTGCAACCCCGCCACGGCCGCGGCTTTAGACCCCGGCCGGCCGGTGCACCCGACTTGCACCGGAGCGCGCCTTCCGGCGCGACCGGCGGCCGGGAGAATCCGGCACCCACCCGGGGGCCGGCAACGCGGACGGGGCTGAATCTCCCCTATGGTCTTCCGGTCTCTCCCGCTTACCCCTGAACGGTTTCACGTACTATTGTACTCTCTCTTCAAAGTTATTTTCAACTTTCCCTCACGGTACTTGTTCGCTATCGGTCTCGTGGTCATATTTAGCCTTGGATGGAGTTTACCACCCTCTTAGTGCTCCACTCTCAAGGAACACGACTCTGAGGAGAGCCCCACCCGGGAGCGGACGCACCCTCTGGTACCCTCTGCGGGCGACTTGGACTCGCCGCACCGCGCCCCGCGCCACGACATCTCCCTGCGCGTCACCCGCGGGATTTCCGTGCTGGGCTCCTTCCTGTTCGCTCGCCGCTACTGGGGGAGTCCTTGTTAGTTTCTTTCCTCCGCCTAGTAATATGCTTAAATTCAGCGGGTAGTCTCGCCTGATCTGAGGTCGGATGTAGAGTGTGAAGCTGCTGTGTGTGGAGCGGCCGCTAGTGCCCTCGCTTGCAGAGATCTCTCTCGTACACTCTCGCGCCCGGCTCCTGTCTCGTTGAAGAATTGACCCCTCTGAAGCTGGACGCCGGAGGGTGCGGTAGCCCACAACAGCGCTATTAATAGTCTTCAAGGGCGTCGCCCGACCCCACCGGGGAAGTTGAACGCGCGTGCCCTCATCTTCGGGCCCGCAGCCGTACGCGGCGGGCCCAGTGGATTCAGAAGGCCGACCCTAGCCAGGCGTGGTCCGGGATTGGAAATCCAAGGACCGCAACGTGCGTTCGAACGTCGATGTTTATGTGTGACACAGCAAATGCTGTTTTGAGGCAAACTACACTGAATTCCACCGATACAAATTTGCGGCCAGAGTGCAGTGACTACGCCACACAACCGGACTTCTACGCTAAGTACTGTCATAAGTATTTTACATAAAACTCAAATGGAATATTATCATTTGTCTCAAACTTGTAACGGTACGCGATAGTGTAGTTGGTTGAGGCACTGCGCTACAAGCCTGAGATGTCGCGGTTTCGATTCCCAATGGGGTCATTGAGATTTTTTATTGACTTAATCCTTCCGGCCGCACTGTAGCCCTGAGGTCGACTCCAGCTCTAACAGAAATGAATATCAGGTATATGTCCTGGGGATAAAGGCGGCCGGTGCGTGATAACCCTTGCCACCTTCATGTGCCTCAACCTACCTAGAGCCCCAAGTGCCTCTCCAGGCTTTTGTAGGGATAGCTGTACCTGCACCTTAAAATTTAGGTGTTGCAAAAGTCAATATATATCGGTAAATTTACAGCTTTTATTTGAAGCATTCTTGGATATACTACACTGTACCCGTATTTAACAAAATGTATGACAAACATGGATTACGCAATATTCTACTTAGTGTGAGTCCCTTCTAAAACCAGTTTTGTATTAGCAGTATCACATTTACAGTTGATATGAATAAGTAACATATGCATTTATTTATATGTGAATATCCTCTATTGCCTTTTATTCTTTTTTCTACTGACGGGCTAGGAGAACGTTCTTACAAAGAGAAATTTTTAGATCCTCATTTCTAATCATATGGAGATCTATAGCCCTAGAAATGAAGATGTGAGACAGCGAGGAGAAAACAGCAGATAGCTGTAAAACGTCAATGATCTTCATTGGTAGAAATATGAATTTTAATCCCCTTTTCTGTCTTTTCAACCACACACAAAGTATGCAGCCTGTGACTTTATCCCCAGTGGTGCTTCCAGCACAGGGCCGAATGCAGGCATAAATATTGTCAACTTTCTGACATGGTTCGAGCAATGTAAAAATACTATCCGTATGACTACCAAGTTACCATCCCTGCATCATTAAACCGGTCACCAACCATCCTCGCACTCGCCCAGCCAGCCACAGTCCATTTCCCACAATTTTCCATCCATCGACTCCTGCAACCATCAGCCATCCATCTATCGTCCGTCCGCTTATCCAGCCACAATTCATCAATCCACCCAAGGCACCATCCATCCACATAACCACGATCTGTTCACCCAACCACCACTCGTGAATCTAACCGTTGTCTAATCATCCATTCATCTAACTACCCTTCACCTGTTTCTGCGATCTTCACGCATCACTGGCCCTCGGTCTGCATTTATACCACATATATATTCAATCTAATCGCACTTTCTACCAACCTGCAGGCAGGAGTGTATGATTTTTCTTCTCATTTTATTTAATAGTTTCCTTGTAAAATATTTTCGTTGTACAACGTGAAGTAGATTTATTTTGCATCGATGCCATCAAAACTTCCTCGCCTTTTCACATCGACTGTCAGTACCAAATTCCACCGGAATCTCTTCCATATACTAGCACTTTTTATTAAATACGGAACATTCTGTAAGAAGATCTTCCAACAACCCCACAAGTAGACGCATTCTGCTTTAGACATGAAAGTGGCTACAATTATACTTGCCGACTTCTGCCCTGAGAGAACAAAGGTTGAAATCCTGCTACAGAGGCATTTGGATTTTACAGATGGCTGCCCTTATTGTACTCATTGTACAATTAAAGTGCATTGTTATTAATTTAATTCTTTCAGAGACCTCCCACACACTTTGTCGGAATGGCCGCTCTTTTCACAAGTCCTCTGAAATATTTTCCCCACGCAGCAATGTCTTCAACACAGTCAGAGCAGACAAATGAGGTGAAGAAACGACAAAAGAAAATTGGAACCTTGAAATTTAAAATTCTAAAGCAATGTGTACCACAGCATATCATGCACATAATCCGCCTCTCTTTCTCGGCCTCAAGACATGAAAGTGTACTGTGGTGAGAAGAGGCTTCCTGAATTCTAGACCACGGTTCTAATTGCAGGTGAAAGGGCCAGCTTAAAGCTCCAGTTGCTTTACCGGAGGGCAAAGACCAGAGATGTCATAACTACGGTACGAATAAATCCCATACCACATGTTAGAGTTTGTGACGATATAGACCTCGGCACTATGTGGAGATAACATTCACACTAAAGCCGTCTTGCCACCGAAATCCATTGAAAAATGGGCTGGCTAGGACCTAAAATCTGTCTGGATTCAGTGGCTAAGAAGGACCCTTTCAAGCAAGGTAAATCTAAATCCTGAAGTATAGGGCGAGTGAAGGAAAACTTTTGTACATCATAGACCTGAACCCAAAATTAAGATTATTTATTAACTTCAAGCTCGTTACGTTTTGGATAGGATGTTTAGAGCCAGTGTTAACGTAGGTGCAAAGGCAAAGAGAAATTTTGCTCCTCTTGAAAAGCAAACTCCGATTTGACGCCACAAATTCTGGTACCAATATCATAGACAAAAGTCACTAAACCCTTTACGAACCAGTTAAAAGCTGGTTTTTTTTATTTTATGCGACCCAAAGAAGACTTGACCACCATTGATCTAGATCACTGAACCCTTACACATGTAGCAACACCGGCAATCTAGCAATGTATGACGTCAAAGACGGAAGCTTCTACATCGTATTCCCATTTCATTCATTAGATCAGTTCCTAGTGGTAAACTTACGATAGAAACAGCTTGTGAGATTTATACTCCTCAGCTGGTTTTGATTTATATTCTCCTGTCTTGAGCTCAGAACGTTTGTTCTCTTGAGAGAAAGGTAATTTAATACGAATTTATCTACCTGCTTCCCAGGAAGAATAAGAAAGGCATTTAAACTTACAGTGATTGATTAAATTCTGTGAAATGTCTGTTACCATTCCGTACAGATTCTGGTGTTTCATCCTGAGAAAAGGACCGTAGTGGCGTGTCTGAAAACAAAATGCTGAGAAGAGTAACTTGGAACTAAGAGAAATTAAAAGAAATTGGATTAAGTTATGTGAGGGTTTACCTAGAGTATGAGGACAATGAAAACGAGGGTGAGATGTATACCGTATGTAGCACGCATCAGCAGTTACATAATCAGCATAATGTAATATTTTTGTCAGAAAATTTCAAATAGATAATTTGGAACACCGTATGTAATCACACTTTGGAAGGTAAAATTATGAAGAGTCTTAGATAAATTGGATGCGAAGTTATTGATTGAATTATTACTTTGAGCATTAACGTGAATATATGTCCAACTACATATAAAACTTCATTCCTACCTCACAGAGAACCCAGCCCATGTCCCTTGTGAAGCCCAATCGATAAATGATGTTTATGGAAATAATTCGTATTAACTGTATTAACCGTATGAAAAAGACACACTTGTGGCAAAACGCAGGTTTGCTTGATGTTACAGCGGGTGGCATACATAGTCACCGCAGGGCTTTAAAATGTTCTGACTACCCAGTATATATCCACCGATGGGCCTTCAAGTACACAGTCATGACTTTCTGGATCATGTATAACCTCTACATATAACCAGTGTTCCTTTTTTCGAAATGCCGATAACCACTTATCAGACTGCACGGTTTCATAACCGTAAAAACCACAGTATGAATTTTCTCAGTCCTGAAAATCTCAAATGTTACGTATATTGGAGCTCCATAAAAGCAAATAATTTCTTGGCCCAATGACTGCATACGTCTCAAATAATACTCCTTGCCGTTACGTCATCGAGCTTTATCTTAAAGAATGATAGTAATTAATTATCTGTGTACGAACTGGTTCAGTGTTATGACGTCTCATGGCAGACATGACAAATGAGTCTGTCTTCTCACAAAACCCTTAATATCACGTTTGCCATATAAAGTTCTCATCACAGACAAGAGGGTAAGAGAAAGAGAAATAGAGCGAGAGGATGGTGAATACGCGGCCCATTAATATGTAATCCGCTTTTATGGTCCCATTTCATCTCTTTCAGCATTTCCTTAAAATTGCCCATAGCGATCCGCTAGCTTCATTCTGGTCCCGTCTTTATCAGTCATCATTTCACTCTTCTTGTCCCGACTGATTCGAGAGCGTTTAGCCTGAGATAACATATCGAAAGAACTAGAATAAGCAGATGTACTTCGGCTCCAAGCTAGAGCACACACAAATACGTTTTCTAAACGCTTCATTCATTTCTAAATCTGCAATACCCACTCCTCTTCAAATTTGTGGGGAAAAAAGGTAAATTTCGCCCTATAACCTACCATGAAGGCAAGGATGGGGAGTAGATGTATAGCACTACTCGTTCTTTAACCTCGGTGCTAGATGGAGGGTGGGTGGTCAACGCCACACCCTGGCCGCTTTACACCCGGGAATGACTCAATACCCATTTAAGGAGGCTGGTGGGCCCCAGGTTCGGTCTGGACTGGTACGGAAAATCCTCGCCCCCACCGTGATTCGATCCCCGGAACGTCGAGCCCGTAGCGAGTCGCTATACCGACTGAGCTATTGCGACCAACCATATTTGTGGGAAGGTGTTATTAAACGAAAACATCTAGGTCTATGCGTATATATTATATATATATATATAAATGTCGTCTGTTTCTGGTTCAAAATCACAGCCTGGGGCTAGAGATTAAAGCATATTATGTAATTTTGTCTGATTAAGGAAGGAGAGACAGGCTCCGAAATGTGCATTTAAACAAAACAAGAAATATCGCACATACAATCCCTATCATGCCTCTGCAAAACCCAGTCTTAATTACAGCACCGTTCCTAGAATATTCGGAAAATATGCACTGTTACATTGAAGATTTTTCTAAACAAGACACGCTAGTACGTATATTACAAGCGTAACATTTGTCATTGTTTTATGGCACCCCGTACGACCAGCTGCTAGAAACGAAAATGATAAAGAAGTATGATGTAACAAGAACGGGAAGTCTAAAAGAATGCTGTAGGGGAAGTAACCTGGATTATCCTGAAAATTATGCGGCTCCAGGGTCCCTCACGCGGCACAGGATAATGGACAAAATTATTCCCTTGCGAATTCCACCATGAGATTGCGGGCAACAAAAGACACACACAAAAAAAAGTTACAAACCTCAATTTTAATTTCTGAGAGTAACAAATGACTTGAACATTTTATGGCTTCGTTCCAACTTTCTACACTTTTCAACCTCGTCTCAGATCACTGAATTATAAATAAATTGTAAATTTTCCTAAAATTTCACAGCTTAGTTTCAATCAAAATTTATTTTTGGTCATATCACGTCTCCCACTTAAAACTGACACGCGTTATAAAAATATATGATGGGCTCTTTCCCCCCCCCCCCCCCCCCCCTCCTCGTCCTGCTAATTCAGTGTCCGCAGTATTCAAACTTCCTGTGACATGTTTCTGAAATTCAATTGTACGTGAAAAGCCGATCCCAGTGGCCGCGCGGTCTAAGGCGTGGGTCTACGGCCGCTCGCTTACTGGGATCGTGGGTTTGAATCCCACCGGGGGCATGGATGTTTGTGTTGTGTTGTAAAAGACGGTTGTGGAACGTAAGTGCATGAGGCGCAAAAGGATAATAAGAACAAATGGATCATACGGCGAAACCCAGGAATTAGTAAAAAAAAAAAAGAAAAATTAAATCCCGCCGAGGGCATGGATGTTTGTCTTCTTGTGAGTGTTGTGTGTTGTCAGGTAGAGGTCTCTGCGACGAGCTGATCCTCGTCCAGAGAAGTCCTACCAGCGTGGTGTGTCTAAAGTGTTGATCTGTGAAGCCTCGAAAAATGAGGCGGCCTAGGCCCTCAAGGGGCTGTCGATTCATTGAAAAAAAAATTTTATGTGAAATGAAAGAAAACTTAAATTAACTATAGTACAGTCTGCCACATATAAAAATATGATGATTCTTGAAGTAATATAGTTCAAATACTTGAGTCTTAATGTGAAAACAGAAATAATCTTCCATAGTCAGCTGCATTTATAAACAACAGTAATAGAGATGTGTTTATGTGTAGGGTCTGCGGTACTGCCTAATCAATATCAAACGGCAGATGTGTTAGTCTAGAGCTTGCCTTATCAAAATACACTTCAGACTTCAGTATTCTGCTGCTTACAATATCGTATCGCTTGCCCCACCCAGCGAAAGTGTGTGGCACGTGTCACTGACCTCCATAAAATAACATTACAGTGAATGGTACCCGGCCTCGTCTGTGAAGTAAGATTACACTTACCCCTTTCAACCCTTATTCAACAGTACCGGGGTTTGTGTATTAGCAACCCTTGACGTAAAAGAGATAAGCATTTTTCGCCAGATTTTGCTTTTATTTCTTTTTTTCTGGAATAAATAGCGGTGGTTCCCCCAAACATCAGCACTTTACACAGGTCTATCCCTGCCGCAGTGGGCAGAATCTTCCAGGCGTTCTTTACATTCTACAATTCGTACGGTTTCCCGATACACCCCTGAATTTAATTTTACTTATGCCCCAAAGAAAAATAATGGTACTCCATTGGCCGATTTTGACAAAACTCACAAGTTCTCAACAGCATTATTTTCAGATCCCTTATACCAAATTTCACCCAAATTCGGGTATTAAATGTGTAAAGTAGGACAGACATTCACGTACACTTCTAAGCAAATTAGGGTTTTCACTGGGCCGATATTCAAAAAAACTTACAACCACAAAGTAAGTTTTTGTGAACATGTCCTGTACCAAATTTTATGCAATTTGGGTAACAATGTAGAATGTAGGGCAAAATTTTTTTAAGCCACTAAGTACACTATGGCTTTCACTGTGCAAATTTTCATGAAAGTAATAGTTAGTTATGGAAACTATGTGAAGGCATTCTATAACGAAATTAACGCAACTCGCTCAAGAACGTGTAAATTACTGGCAGACATTCAGTTACGTCTCTCAGTAAAGCATGACGGTCACTGCATCGCTTTTAGGAAACTAATGTAAGCGGGACAAGTTTTTGTAAGGAACTCCTATACCGAATTTCACGAAAATCCGACAAACGGTTTAGTCGCTGATAATGAGTCACAGACAGACGCACGGACGGGAGGGTGTGGTCTCCATACAAGGCGTTCTTTCTTTACTTCGCAAAGGACGCCTAATAACCGGCTAATCTTTTCAACCGAACTAACTGACTTTCTTCACGCAATCTCTTACACTAAGGAAGCTGCAACACCTCCAGCTGATCTCTCCAGTTTTCCCGTGGCCATTCAAGTTGTCAGGTTCCTGTGGGTCGAACCTTGTTACGAAGTTCGTAATTCTATTGTCTTTCATGCGTTCTGTACGTACGTACCATTTCTCTCTCCGTGTTAAGATAAATGTGCTTTGTTATTCAAAGTCGCTTTCCCCTATTAAGGAATCTAAGGCAGTAAGTTTTGCGGGATTTGAGATTCTCACAGGGCTGTTTGATGAATATGCCAGGCTTCTGCAATATTACACCATTTGGATAGGTACATGGCGCACCAACGTTTCGCGGCCCCATGGTAGGCAGTCCACGAAGAATGGTAAAGCAATCCATTACAGGCCTGGACAGCCCTTAGGGTTCCAGGAGGTTGAGGCTCCCAGATTTCTAGACAATCGGCACATGAAGGTGGTAAGGTTGTCCGCCTATGCACCGGCCGCCTTTACCCCCAGGAAATATTCCTGTACTCATTTCTGTTAGAGGCTGAGTCAACCCAGGGACATAGTGCAACCGAAAGGAAAAATTCCAGTGACACCATCGCAATCGAACCCGAAACTTCCGTCTTGTAGCGCAGTGCCTCAACCAACTGCGCCACAGCGTGCCTCCCACGAAGATGGAACACGGCTATTTGGCTGGCTTGATTCCAAGGTTTCTAGAATACCCTGAAGATTCTTCTGCAAAACTTTTGTACATATGTACCAGTAAACATGATGCCATATCCAAGAGGGACTAGAATCTTCAGTAACTATTTGTCTGTATGGTAGGTGGCGGTGGCGGCGGTGGGGCGGTGGCGGCGGTGGCGGCGGTGGCGGCGGTGGCGGCGGTGGCGGCGGTGGCGGCGGTGGCGGCGGGGCGGGGCGGTGGCGGCGGTGGCGGCGGTGGCGGCGGTGGCGGCTGGTGGCGGGGTGGCGGCGGTGGCGGCGGTGGGCGGCGGTGGCGGCGGTGGCGGCGGTGGCGGCGGTGGCGGCGGTGGCGGTGGTGCGGTGGTGGCGGTGGTGGCGGTGGTGGCGGTGGTGGCGGTGGTGGTGGCAGAACTCCACACAATGGGGCTTATGGTGATGTTTCAGAGGAGAATAAAGCACGCTACGACAGATGTTCCTTTTTTTGGCTCTACAGCCTGCAGATACACTGAATATGAAACTGTGTCTTCAAAAGTACGAAGAAATAAATCACTTATTGTCAAGCTTTAGAAACAAAAGCTGAGCTACAGTGCTAGCCAGAATATTTATAATATATTACAAAAGTATAAATGTTTCAAAATACACCCAATTTCAACGTCGCTATGCTTACATATTTTGCGCCATGTACAAATATTTCGCATAGGTAGCCATTTCTAGAAACTAACAAGCTCAAGTCAAGGAAGGTCTTGGTTTCAAATCGTAACTAAGAGACCAGCAGTCTTACCTCAGATTTTCCGTAATTTTCCTTGCTCTCTTCCAGAACATTCGGGTTAGTATCTCAACTAGGCCACGAGCCCGTCCTTCCACGTCCTTTCCAACTCAGTATTCATTACAAAGAAACCAATAAATATCGGTCAGATAAAACATTTATTTATTAAACCCACATTCCGGCTCGTATTAAGCCACCCTCAGACTGTACAAGAATTTATAACGAGCAAATATACAACCATGTACGTAATATTACTAAGAATTTATATCTATTTTGTCAAAATTATTATATTCAAAAGTTGTAATTGTCTTAAGTTTTATGTAAATACCAATTAGTTGGTTGTCACTTTTGTTCTGGTATTTTTTTTTTTTTGGTGATGAAGGGCCCCGCAGCTGACGCTACGGACGCACCACAGCCTTAAGGCTTTTTGTGCAACCCCAATGATGATGATAGATGGATAAGCAGTTTTTTACCTAAGTTTTACAATTAATGGAGCACCAGTGAAATGAAATCGACAGGAGAAAACCGACAACTCGGAGAAAAACCTGTCCCAGTGCCACTTTGTCCACCACAAATCTCACATGGACTTGACCTGGGATTTTTTTTTCTGTCCGGGGTTTTCCCCTTTGATCCATTTTTGTACTGTTTAAATCCTTTCGTCCTTCATGTCACTTTACGTTCCATGCTACCGTCCTTATACAACAAACACAACACAAACATCCATGCCCCCGGTGGGATTCAAACCCACGATCCCAGTAAGCGAGCGGCCGAAGACCCACGCCTTAGACCGCACGGCCACTGGGATCGGCGGGGTCGAACCCGGGCCTCCGTGGTGAGTGGCCGGCGACTAACCGCCTGAGCCATGGCACGGCCTTGTTCTGGTATTAGTACTTGTTGAGCCGTATGGATTATAACATATTAAAATCATTAGGCACTTGTTACGCAAACAAAAAAGAAAATATTTAGAAATTTCAAACCCCACGGAAGTAAAACCCAGGGAGGTTTTGGGTAAGTATTGCATGGCCGAAACACGTAGCAGCTTTTAGGTTTTTAATCAATCAGTGCTGCGTTTGACGGATATTTATTGATTTGTGTTGTACATAACGCAAGGGGATGAACCACAGCAAGTCATTATTCTTTCATCATCCAACCATTCGACGCTATATGCCTGGCTGATGAAAGCATCGCTAAATAATCCAAGAATAAATACACTGATTAAAGGTAATTGGTAATCTCGTCCCTCTGTATAATTGAGCACCACGCCATGAAGACGTAAGGGGGAAGTGGAGGTTTGGCATCACGCATTCTATATTTCTGGGCTAGAAAGAGGTAAGTGGCCAAATTCAGCCCCAGCCAGCCGCTCTACGCCCTGGGAAAGAGCCTCCAGTAAGTACTGGATAGACGGCTGGGTAGAACTCAGAGCTGGTCTGATCGCTGTGAAGAAGAAAAAATCTCTTTCCCCTGCCTGTAATCGAATTCCGATTTCTCTGTCGTCAAGCCCGTAGCCTAGTTACAATACCGACTTAGTTCCCCCCCGTATATTTAACTGACACAGACCAAAATCTATTTCGCCGGACATTCACTATGGAGCCCCAGTACCAAATTTTATCGAAATCCTTTAAGTAGGTCTACATTCTGAGATAAATATGTGCAGTGACATACACGACCTCCCCTCTCTGTATTATATCATTCACTTTATGCAAAAAAAAAAGAATAACGTTTTACAAAAAGTAGTGGACTTGATGTAATGGTACTCTGAACCATACTGCATTAATATATCTCACAGTCACTTTCTGTATTTCCTATCTTCATCATGGCTTCCGCTGAATACAATCGATAAATAGCACAGAATTGAGTTTGAACGCCAATATTTCATGCCGCAGTTGATGCAAATGGTTTACGTTTACACTGATGTAATCTAGACTCCGTGAATACTGAAGCTAAAGGAACATATGGCCAATTCAGAATGGAAGTTTCAACAGCTCACATATCCCTGTGTATACAAAGAGCATTGACGTTACGTGGGCGATAGGGTACTTAATTATATTTGGCGATTGTTCAGAAATACATGCAGTAACTCATGACAGGTGTATTTACTAAATGTGATCATACTTTGCCTTATATATATACATTAATTTGCTGTCACACCTAAGCACATAATTAATAGCTTTACAAACCATATAAATTTTGAAGAATTAATTACCGGCATTCAAAAGTACAGAGGCCTAGTTAATTACGCAGTCAGCTAATGGATGCATGCAGGAAGATTCACGGCACAACCCTCTGTCGGTATGACCTGTACGTAATATTTTGTGCGATTGGTGGATGAACTTAGTACTTCAGCAGTCTTTAACAAAATTAACAGCCGAATTGTTCATATATGAGTAAGTAAAGTAAAGTAAAGTTTTCCCTATAACAGGCCATGAAGACCCAAAGGGGGAGTAGAGGTATAGCTCTACTCATTCTTGACCCCGGCGCTATTTGGGGGTGGGTGGTCAGCACCACGCCCCGGCCGCGAAAGGTCCGGTACCCATTGTATAGGAGGCTGGGTAGGCCCCAGGGCCGGTCTGGACGTATGCGAAAAATCTCGCCCCCACCGGGATTCGATCCCCGGACCGTCCAGCCCGTAGCGAGTCGCTAAACCGACTACGATATCCCGGCCCCCTATATGAGTAAGTACTTGGTTTTTAATATGAATTTTTAGTAATAGTAGACTAAGAGTACATACGGCACATATGATCACACATATGAAGCTGGTTTTATTAAATAAACCTCCTCTTCGTATCTACGGTGTATTATTTTTTCTGGCGATAAATTGGGTAATATTATGTAGATCCTGACTCATTATTGGAGTATATATTATTATTTCCTGCCGATCCCAGTGGCCGCGCGGTCTGAGGCGTGGGTCTTGTGAGAGCTGTATGGTGTCAGGTAGAGGTCTCCGCAACGGGCCGATCTTTCGTCCAGAGGAGTCCTACCGAGTGTGGTGAGTCTATCTGAGTGTGATCACGAAACCTCAACAATGAGGAGGCCTAGGCAGTGCGGTCTAGCCATTAAAATATAAGCACCACATGCTTCTTTTATATAAAAAATAATCTATTATTTTTACAACTCATACCTGGGGAGTTTATAAATCGCCGGTAAATGTAATACGTGTACGTATTATATTTCTCACGTTCACTGGCCTAAAACTACCGGACGTTTCGTAAAATCATGATTTCGCACTTTACGGTAATACATGAGTAAACATATTTGTTAGAAAAGTCACCATGGATAGCGTTTTTAGAGATACAGATAAGAGGGCGTTAATAAACCAGATCTAAGTAACGCAGGCTGTAAGACTGTCGGTTGGACTCAGGTGGCTCAACATATGTCTGGTATGAAGATAACATTCGGGTTCAAATAAAAACAGGATTTGTCGAGTAGCTGCCTAAACCTAACCATATCTTCTGATCGTTATTCTACTAAGGAGTTGGTTGTGGGCTGTTTAGTTGGGTGTACGTACGAGAAGTAACATGACAGGCAATGTACGTATAAACGTAACAATGAGGCGCGTTCGTGTAACCATTGTTGCCGTGGAAAAGCAATAAGTATTACATATTCTAACTGTGTGTCTGTAGCCTTACTCATCCAGCATGCAATGCGCATGCGCCAGACTATATTGTCAGCTGTGACCCGCCTGGCTCTACCACATTTTTCCACATTATCTCAAAACTGTATGATTTTCGGTAAACCGTTATTGAATATAAAATGTTTTTTTTTCTCTACAAATGTTTCCTAAAACATTTGTCATTCCAAGAAGAATTCAGCGAGATATTACCATAAATGTGCATACGTCTTCGTGTAAAGTACCAGTTATTCTTGAGATTTTAATCAAACTTGAATTTCTCGACATATATGCGAAAGATCCTCAAATATCAAATTTCATGAAAATCCGTCTATTGGGTGCCGAGTTGTTGCATGCGGACGGGCCGACAGTCAGGCTGACATGACGAAGCTAATAGTCTCTTCTCGCAATTTTGCAAACGCGCCTAAAAAGTGATCCCTCTACGTTAGAGACAATGAATGCCGAATTTAACTGTACTGGTTAGCGTTCGTTACAGCAGCGGATAAGTTGTATTGTCCTCCAGAACCCAGATCTTCCCCCAGAGAGACTGCGGTGGGTGAAGAAAATATAATGCAGTCCCGGACAAATCAAATGTTCAATAGTATTTCGACTTTGAAGTGAAATTAATGTAAGACCGTTGAACGTAATTTTGCAGGCGAGGGCAAGATCAGATGACTTCCTGTGACGTCGCCATGTTGTTGAGGTGCCCACTCCATCAGATATGCGACACCTCATGGTGTTAATATGTACTATTTATGCATAGTGAGAGGGCAAAGGTCTCGATATAGGACGCTGTGTAAATAGCTGAGTTACACAACATTCAGACACACTCATTGCTTTTATGAATAATTTATGGTTATGGAGATAATTATGGAAGTGCGCTGAAATATTTGTAGTGTCTACTAAGACCAGAAATCCCTTCGTGTGGCTAGGAAGTCATTAAAGACGCTTGTGGCCATTTTGAACATGCATAATGAGCTGCAATTATGAAAATTAATGTGCCTGCTCAGAGTAATATTCCAGTCTAGAGTACAGTGAAGTGTTCACATATTGACTGATTTTAAAGAACTTTGTATTTTGTTTTAGCGGTAATACACGGGACTTGACTTCAGAAAGTGTCTGATTCAAATCTCGGCCGTAATACTAGTACGTACATATCCTGAGGTACATTCCGTGACGTTTCTCCTTTGCTGTTTCGGATGTGGAGAAAATATTTTGAAACAGACCACAAAACATCCCTTAATACCAGTAATTAGTGTTCATATATATGTACACTCTGTAAGAATCTTATTAATCATAAGTGCAAATATTAGTTATTTTGGCCTACAGAAGCAGCTAAAATCCCAGACCATCTCAAGAAAAGCAAACGTCCAGCTATGTAAAACTCTGATTAGACCAATTACAATGCATGGAGCAGAGTGACGGATTATCTGCCAATCGGATGAACAAAATCTCGATGTGTCTGAGAGGAAAGTATTGCGAAGGATCTATGGCGCAATACAGGACGGTGGCATTTGTAGAAGCAGGTAGCTATAACTTTGAATTATACATACCTACATTCTACAAAGGACGAAGATTGACAGCAGCCGTAAAAACAGCAAGATTAAGTTGGGCCGATCAAGTTCGACGTACCGAAAAGGAGCAGACGCCTAAGACAAGCCTACATACAAAAATCAGTGTAAAAAAAGAAAAGTGGCAAGACCAAAATTAAGAAGACTTGGTGAAGTTAATGCAGACGCAAGAAAACTGGGAATAAGTATGGGGTGGAGAAGATCTTTGGATACAGTGGAGAATACTCCTGTTGGAAGCCAAGACTCTTCGGTTGTAGAGTGCTGTGCTGATGAGATGCTGCTGCTGTGATGATGATGATGATGATAATAATGATGATGGTTATTCAATGAGTGCATCACGACTGCGAGAATAACGCAGGTAATTGCGCTTTGTTATTAAAGGACACTGAGAAGAAGAGAGATACGTAAAAACAAAAAAGTCCGGACACTTCCGTATTGAATATTTCTAGTCATTCCACTGTTTGGGATCCGAATTCACGAAACAAATTAATTTCATATTAACAGTCTGCCACATAAAGCCGATCCCAGTGGCCGTGCGGTCTAAGACGTGGGTATGCGGCCGCTCGCTTACTAGGATCGTGGGTTCGAATCCCACCGGGGGCATGGATGTTTGTGTTGTGTTATACGGTATTATGGAACATAAGTGACATGAAGGACGAAAGGATTTAAACAGTACAAAAAAATGGATCAAGGGAAAAAACCCGGACAGGCAAAAAAAAATCCCGCCGGTGGCATGGATGTCTGTCTCTTGTGAGTGTTGTGTGTTGTCAGGTAGAGGTCTCTGCGACGAGCTGGTCCCTCGTCCAGAGGAGTCCTACCAACTGTGGTGTGTCTAATGTGTGTGATCATGAAACCTCGAAATGAGGAGGCCTAGGCACCCGAAAAGGGGCTGTTGAGCCATAGAAGAAGAAGAAAGAAAAGAAAAAAAAAAGTCTGCCACACAAACTTGATAATTATAGAGCAGGCCAAAAAATACTTACGATTCTTGAACCTCTTCCTTCCATAATTACAGGTCATTTCAGAATAAAATTTTGATGAATAATAATTATTCGATTGTCCCGGATACGCTGCTTGATCTGCTCCATAACCTAAGCCCATGGCTACACAGAAGGCACATTAACACGGTTCTTCCGCTACCTCTCAATTCTTGTACATTTCGTAAACATTCCTCAGTCTTGCATAATTATCCCGACAATAAATTATCATTATTCTGTAAATTTCTGTAATATTCACAACTGTGACCGCACGATCGGACCACAAATCGTTGTTCTTTGATAAACTGTGTCAATGTGGCAGCCATTGTACCTATCGCCGTCAGAGTCATTGAGGTACAAATGAGGGAATAGCCATATGTTTAATGCTTCCATCATTGCTTTTGCAATAAATTAAAATTCTCTTTACTCTTTAGCTGTCCCTCTTGTAATCTTATGATAGCGTCCATAACCATTTCATACTCATGTGATTATAATTAATACATCAACTTATGCAACTAATAAAATACGTATTTTTTGCTATTGTTATCATTACTATTATATTATTTTATTATTATTATTATATTATTATTATTACATGCATGTATTATGTGTATATATATATGTATGTATTTTATTAAGTGCATATGTTGGTTTATGTATTACTTATAAGAATATGCACGCTATGAATAACCACGTAATTATGTATAAATACGTCTTTAGGTTTCCTGATTCATAGCACGTGGATAGCTTATGACATAAATATAATAAAGTGAAATGTTTCCGCTTATTTCTCTTCTTTTTCTGTCTAGCCGACCACTGTGGAACAAACACAAGCGACGACTGCACGTTCAGCAGTAAGGTCAAGGCCAAGCAGGCAGGGGGGAGGTAGAGGTATGGCTCTACGCATACTCGACCTCGGGGCTACGAGGTGGTGGGAGGTAAGCACCAAGCCCCGGCCGCTTTAACCCGTTAAAGAGACCCAGTGCCATTGTACAGGAGGCCGGGTGTGCGTCGGGGCCGGTATGGAAGGGTCCAGAATATCTCGCCCCCACCGGGTTTTGAGCCCCAGAACGTACGGCCCAGTAGCGAGTCGCTACACCGACTATGCTATCCCGGCCGCCCCGTGTTCAGCAATGTTGCATTTAATGTCGGTGTGTTATGATCTCACAATAAATAAACAATATTTTTCAACACAAAGTTATGGCCGTGCCATGGCTCAGGCGGTTAGTCGCTGGCCTCTCACCGCGGAGGCCCGGGTTCGATCCCTGGTCGGTCCATGTGAGATTTGTGGTGGACAAAGTGGCACTGGGACAGGTTCTTTTTCCAAGTACTTCAGTTTTCCCCTGTCAATTTCATTCCACCGGTGCTCCATTACTCGGAAAAACGAAAAAACACTAATCATCATCATCATCATCACAGGGTTGCACAATAAGCCTCAAGGCTGCGTTGCGTTCGTAGCATCTGCTGCGGGGCCCTTCACCATAAAAAAAAACACAGAGTTATGTCTGCAAGGTCTGAAATGGATATCGATTACCATATTATAGAGACCTAAGTCTTATTTACTGTCCATAGAACTACAATTCGTCACATCCCAGAAGAGAGAATATTCATAGTGACCGCTGATAGAAACTGAAATCTGATACAAAGCATGAATTCTATTACCGAATTTCTAATAAGTTTCCGTGACTCAATATCTTCAGTCTTGTGACTTTTCACTTTTGCACTTACGCCTCCAATTTGCTCCACATGAATTCTTCCGATAAGATAGCAAAGCTTACCAAAGATGGATTGAAATTTCTGCGCAGTAAGCACAAAACCCGACCCAATTTTGTGTAACCAATACAAGGAAAACTGAAGCAGATAGCAGCACCTGGCAGTCAGTTTTATGACCTCTCCACCATAAACCCCGAGGTTCCTATAGAACAGTAAGTCTTTGCTACCTGTTTTACGATATTAGCTACAGCGGTATGATGCTGGAGAATGCAGTCAACTTCATGGAGAAAGCATTGTACGACGTTTGTATTCAGGACTGTGTCTAAAATATTGCACGGAAGGGACACGCTGAATATAGCGAATTGTAAAATGTGTCTTTTCAAAGGTGGGTTTTTGTCTCGGATTTCAACGTGAAAATACCTAACAAAATGGCACGGAACTTTATTTACACTGCTTCAGCACCCAGAAAGCTTTCGACCATGAATGATTCATCTAAGATGATGATAGTTTAATACATAGGGGACATAAAAAGGTAAGGAAATACACGCAGAGCGTAAGACTTCTAGAGCGTTCACTCTGTTATTTTTAGCTCCATGCTGAAGTAGCGAGTACTTTCCAGAGAACATCTCTCAGTATTTTACAAACACTATAAAATTTTCCCATACATTAGACATGTATTTACCTTTAACTTGCTAAGATTCATTCCTATGCGTCATGTATCGAAAGGGACCAATAAATATCCGTCAAATATCTTAAAAACCCCACTCGCAGCTACATGTTTCAGATCGTGTTAGGCCATTCTCAGGCAGTACAAGATTGTATAAAGAAAAAATATATAACTATTTTAATAACATCACATATATGGTTGTTAATTTCTCTTTATAGGCCTACAACATTGTACAGCCAGCGGATGGCTTAACACGTGCCGAAACATGTAGCTGCAATTAGGTTTTTAATGAACAGGTGTTGTATTTGACGGGTATTTATTGGTCTCTTTAAACATACTGACAATCGATCACAATCCTGTCGTAAGCTGGGAGGTTTACAATTGATATCTCTTACACGTGGACGCTCGACATTTACACCGTATCACACTCGATGTGCGATGCTCACATGTTTCTCCGGCCTCAGCGCTTACCTCACAAAGAACACAGTCTCTCTCAATTATGAAGACCAACCACGGCGAGAGAGCAGAAATTCCTTGATCTTCGATAAGTATTTACAGTATCAAAAATTTTTACTTAAGTGTTGAGGTCAGAGCTAATAATTGTACATAATTTGGAGAGGAAATTGTGTAGTTTATTTCGGGGTTCATGTAAAATGGTGATTAATTAAATTCTCTCCAGAAGCTTTGGTGTGTCCTCACCCAATTTCAAATTTTATCGAAAGTCATATGATAATACCGCGCATTTAACATGTGGACGGACAGGCACAACCTTCCCATTGGTTTATTAACCTCCTGCATATAACACGTGACAAGCTGACACCAACTGTCTGCCGATTTTTGACCACTGCAACTGAACCCCAGTGTAATTCACTTCAGTAGTTCCGAAAGAAAAAACTGTGTGCTCTCGTGTTGATTTATATTCCGACTCCCACACACGGCACAAAGGACGCACTTAACAGAAGATTAGTTGCCTCGGTATTGGGTAGGGAAATTTCAAAACAAATAAAATTTCCCCGCAGAGGAACAAGGAGACGATACACTGTAAAAAAAAGTGAAATAAAGTTTTTCCTGTGCATGCAATAAAGGCATATGATAGAGTAGAACTATAGCTCCACTCACTTCTAATCTCAACTTCAAGTCCGGCCGCTTTATCGCCCGCAGAAAAGCCCCAAGTTTGCACTATAGGAGTTTTGGTAGTGGAAATCAGTACCGATGAAAGGAGGAGAAAGGGGGAAGTCGATACAAATTACCAGGGCCCGGCGGTCAGGAAAAGGGTCCGGACCCGACTATGTTGCATATGTTTTTGTCTTTCTCGGTAGTATCATAATTTTCGATTGTACCAATTAACCCTTTCAGACCAAGCCCAAGACACTCTGCAACTGACAGTCAGTCTTTCCTATTTAGTGTGAAGACTTTTAGCGGGTCCGCCCTTGCTGGAGTTGCCGAAAAGTTTTTTCACCGGGGCCCAAACCCGCTCTCGGTGGCCCTTGTGGCAAGCCAAAAATCTCTTGTCAATGCCGGTATCGAAGGACCTGTCGGTTGTCCAGCCCGTGCCTAGTTCCTGTACCCTCTGACCTATTCCGGCTGCGCACTGTATAATGATACCTTAAAAGAGGTGTGTAAATACTGAACATTCCGAGGAACCGTAGTGGCATTTTCGACGGCAATGTAATGGTCATCTTTAAATCATGTCCTTCATGTTGCCTGACCGAATAATTTATACCAGTCCTATTCATATCCTACTTAAAATAAGAAAGCCATCTATTCCCTAAGACAATGGCCTATTAGTGATTACGTAATTCCACTCTTGCCCTGACATTACATAGAACTTGCAAACTCAAGAGATCACAACGTTTCTTGTCTTCGGACACGTGACACGTGACACGTGCAGTCTAGTAGACGAATAAAGCAATGTGTTAATACATAACTCAATCTTAGTAATTTAGGAACTAGGGTGTAATGACATCTACGTACAGTAACAAACGATGTATCGCTGTGCCTCGATTCGGAAGCACTGAAATGATGTTGGCCAACAAGTCCACTGCTTATATTATCCTTGCAATTTCGTCATACAAATCACAGATAAATACGCAGTTGCGAGGCAAATGGTACATGAATGATTATCGATAATACAAACTAATCATGCAAGTAATGAGACAACTGATGCACTCGGCATTGTTACAAGTTATATTCCAATTTTCTTCGGAAAATAGAGTTGGTACCTACGGAAAATTGCGTTTTCCCAACTCAGCTCTGTAACTAGGGAGATGATGTGACAACATCCACGCTTTCTCCTGCCGTCTTATACGGCTCATTGTTCTTAAAGGTCTCGGAGGGATATATTGGCACAGACAATTAGTGGCTGATAAGCCAGACGTGTTATAGTGCGTCTGTCCTGAATACAGTTGTGTGTGGTAGTACCTACCATTACGTAACGGATTAATTCTGTGAAGCTTGGGGAAATGAGACCAAATTAATAGGTCTGTTATCGTGCAGAATTCAGCGTGTAAAAGCGTTCTAACTGGACATCCACAGAACAACAAATTTTAGCCTCATATTAATAATTGTTTTTTCAATGGCTCGACAGCCCCTTGGGGGCCTAGGCCGCCTCATGTTTCGAGGCTTCACGATCACACTTTTTAGACACACCACACTCGGTAGGATTCCTCTGGACGAGGGACCAGCCCGTCGCAGAGACCTCTATCTGACAACACATAACACTCACAAGAGACAGACATCCATGCCCCCGGTGGGATTTTTTTTTTTTTTTGTATTAATTCCTGGGGTATTCCCCTTTGATCCATTTTATGTACTGTGTAATCCTATTTTGTCCTTCATACTACTGTCCTTATAAAACACAACACAAACATCCATGCCCCCGGTGGGATTCGAACCCACGATGCCAGTAAGCGAGCGGCCGAAGACCCACGCCTTAGACCGCACGGCCACTGGGATCGGCATATTAATAAATACTGAATTTTATTCTCTTCAATTGACACATGTGAATTACATAAGGGAAATAAATACGTGTTCGTAAAGTTTTAAGTCAGAGTTTAAATATCTCGCTAAATGCGTGTTGTGTATGGCTCTACTGAGACACACTGCAGTCTCTGGCTAGTTCTTATTCATTGTTGACTTTTTAACGAGGTAAGTCTGGGTGTCCAAATAGGGGATTGTAATCCGAGAGCTCCAAAACAGAACGTACAAGAGTTTGTTGAAACTGAACTGGCCAATACTAATTTAAATTATGATAACAACAACAGTAAGATGTATCTCACTTGTTACCTCATGCAGGGGACTTCTTCAAAAGCTTAAGAATGCTCAGGTGGTCAAGAACTTACCCGATTTTACGAAATCCGAAAATTCAGTATCCTTTTTCGCAACAGCCAGCAACTGAACCCTTAAGCTAAGTCAGTTGAATCTAGTACGTACCCAGACACTACACTTCTCTCAAATCCATTTTAATATTATCTACCCATTCATCAAAGCCATCTATATCTTTGACTTTTTTGAACTAAAATTCTGTGCTCATTTCAGCCTACTCATTCTACATGTCCCACAAATCTAATGTGTGTTTATTTTATAAGGCTAACAGAATTTGTTGAAGCGCACAGATTATAAAGTCTGTGGCCGCTCGCTTACTGGGATTGTGGGTTCGAATCCCGCCTAGGGCATGGATGTCTGTCTGTTGTGAGTGTTGTGTGTTATCAGGTAGAGGTCTCTGCGACGAGGTGGTCACTCGTCCAGAGGAGTCCTACCGACTGTGATGTGTCTAATGTGTGTGATCGTGAAGCCTCGAAAAATGAGGCGGCCTAGGCCCCCAAGGGGCTGTCGAGCCATTGAAAAAAAAAAAAGGCAGAACGTGGACTGGATTCATCTAGCCTGGGACAGAGACAAGTGACGAGATCTTTTGAACAGGGTAATGAAACTTTTGGTTCCATAAAATGCAGGAAATTTCTTGACTGGAGGAGGGCAACTTAGAATCTCGTGAAGGACTAAGCTTTGTTTTCTTTTAATTGGTTGGTTGCTTGATTGGTTGGTTTGTATGTTTGTTAGTGTTATGAGTTGTTCACATTTTCCCAGGGAGGTCATTACTTTGTCTCAGTGTAAATTAATTGATTGGTTTGTTCGTGTGTTTATTTGTTTGTTTGTTTGCTACAGCGCCATGCGCCTTGTATCAAATATCTGTACTCATTATCAAGCTCATGTATATTTCATCATAACTTATGCACGTCCAAAATTTTTACGGCAAAGGGCCACACCAGTTATTGTGGGCTGGATAGCAGGCCGCACATGGCAACATAACAGTAAGTATACCCAAGCACCTAAACTATTGCGTAACTTTTAATTTACAAATGTGGCCGCGGGCCGCATAAAACAACTTGGCGGGCCACGGGTTGGAGATCCATGTCATAACTTATATATGATCACACCCCAAATATTAATATACTAACGTGCATGTACACGACACATTTCAAAAGTTTTTGCTGATTAGTACCGCAACCACGCGTGTTAAACATATATGGTTCTGGGGCCCCGGTGCTGGCCAGACTTTACATCAGCTCATTTCTAAAGTTCTCTTTCAAGTGTTTACTCTAAATTGTCTTAAGAGTTCCGTTTAACTGGAATGACGCACAACATGAAACGAATAAATCAGCCTATCTCAAAGTGTCAGAATCTGCTGTTTGTTCAAGCACTATATTCTCATGCCTTAGCTAAGTGTAGATTATGTTTGGATAGATGGATGGACGGGCCGGTGTGTGTATAGTGGGCAGATAGGTAAGGAAGCAGGTATAGGGTACACATGTATCATCCATCACCTTTGCACCAAGGCAAGTTCATTGCTTTCCTGACTGTCACTAAGGAACACGCTGGGACATTAGGCTTTGTTTACGTACAACACAGCCACCTTACAAATAATTGTCTAAAATCTGCGGTCAACTCCTGTAAATTTACTCGGAAAATGTATGAATGATTCAAGATGTACTATCCATTATTGACGACACGACAGACTAAAATCTGCGGTCAACTCCTGTAAATTTACTCGGAAAATGTATGGATGATTCAAGATGTACTATCCATTATTGACGACACGACAGACTAAAATCTGCGGTCAACTCCTGTAAATTTACTCGGAAAATATATGGATGATTCAAGATGTACTATCCATTATTGACGACACGACAGACTAAAATCTGCGGTCAACTCCTGTAAATTTACTCGGAAAATATATGGATGATTCAAGATGTACTATCCATTATTGACGACAAGACTGCTTCCCTACATATCCTGTACATGAAGAAAAACACAAACTCTACTATGTAGGCGCCAACGGTTCCGGGAGCAGGAGTAGCATAACTTCTGACATCGACTTTGTGCTGATATTAGTTCGTATGGAGTATTACAGCTGAGAAACTACTTAAGCCATATTCATTATATGTAATGAACAGCAAAATGAGTTAAGATCCGCAAATCAAACATGTCTCTATGTCACGTGTATTTAAGCCGCAGGTTCTGCAATCAGTGTACTGGCGACCGCACAGTTTCGATGTGTAATACCGCTTTACGTACACAAAGTCTCTCTGTTATTACCTTAGAGACCAGTAGGTCGGCAAGGCTACATTCAAACGTCCAGTGGTTGGTAGGCTACTGTTACAAGAGGATTGCGTATCGCTAATACTCTACACTTGCAATTGCATGTGGCCGATTCGACTGTTAGCCTTTCAGCTGCTTTTGTACTGAGACTTCCTCATTGCCTTCACCCAACATCGCGAAATCTATTTCATATCTGAGAGATTCCTCTCGGACTGGATATCGGCAATCCTGACTGAGAATATTCGTGGATTTTCTTAGTCCCTCCAGACACATTCCGGAATAGTGACTCAAATTACGCGAGGTGGCCGCGCGGTCTAAGGCGTGGGTCTGCGGCCGCTCGCTTACTGGGATTGTGGGTTCGAATCCCACCTAGGGCATGGATGTCTGTCTCTTGTGAGTGTTGTGTGTTGTCAGGTAGAGGTCTCTGCGACGGGCTGGTCACTCATTCAGAGTAGCCCTACCGAGTGTGGTGTGTCTGAGTGTGATCGTGAAGCCTCGAAAAATAAGGCGGCCTAGGCCTCCAAGGGGTTGTCGAGCCATTGGAAAAAAAAAATACTTCCTGCCGCTTCCTTAAAAACCCATTATTCGTAGACACCAATAATTAGCCATCTAACACCACACATATTTACTAAAATCCACAATCACCTACATGTTTTGGCTATGTTAATCCGTCCTCAGTCTGAGTACAAATGTACAAAAATAGAATGTAGAACTGCATAGTTGCACTCAGCTTATGGATGGCTTAACACAGCCGAAATATGTAGCTTAAGTGAATTTCAATAAATATGTGTTGTGTCAGACGGTTAATTATTGGTGTCTATATACTCGTATATAAATGGAAACATAATTGATAAAACATGGAATTAAATCCATTATTTACTAATCACCCTAATATTCGACACTAAAAATAGCCTGTCGTTAAATAAATACAGAAATAAATAAATAAATAAAAATAGTTTTCCCCAGTGCCTCAAAAGATACACTAAAATAGTAGGCTAATTTTAAATAGGCCATAGCCATCTCACTAATTCTTATCTACTGACCACCAGTTGTCATCTTCCAACCTCATTCAGTGTTAGGTCTATGTTATATACCTAGGCACATTATGTCTACTCAAGCCACACAGTCGCCACTGTGGCCCTGGGCGACCTACTGTTTCACTTCATGATTTTAATTGCACTGGTCATTAAAGTTATATTCAGAAGACTTGCGTAGTTTAGCGATACAAGTACCGAATGCGCAGCATTCCAGACACCGTGATTCATGGCAGGATGTTAACTTTTGATGTAGGATTTAATTTATGCCGGTCTGTAAATTTTATGTGGCCTTATAATGACCGCAACAGAAAGATACCGAAATTTTAAAATTAGCCACTTCTTTCGTTTTTCATTCCCTATAAATGAACAAATAATTTTTCCACATTAGGCCTAGTGTGTGAGGTTTTAAGTTCTCACAGCGGTTGCTCTAAAGATTACTGTCCTCCGGAATGTTACGCCGTACGGTCCGGTAGTACGTAGATAAGCTTCCGAAGTAACTATTGTCTCTAGGCCGTGCCATGGCTCAGGCGGTTAGTCGCCGGCCTTCCACTGCGGAGGCCCGGGGTTCGGTCCCAGGTCAAGTCCATGTGAGATTTGTGGTGGACAGAGTGGCACTGGGACAGATTTTTCTCCGAGTTGTCGGTTTTCCCCTGTCGATTTCATTCCACTGGTGCTCCATTAATTGTAAAAACTGCTCATCCTCATCATTTTCATTGGGGTTGCACAAAAAGCCTTAAGGCTGTGGTGCGAGGGCCTTTCATAAAAAAAAACTACTGTCTCTACCTAGAAAAGAAGGAGGCAACAGTTTTCTCCAAAACTTCTGTATATACCCATCAGGCTACACGGCGTCACATCAAAGAAAATATTATTCTCTATAACGCATACTACACACTTCTCTATTCCTTTCGCACCGTTTAATTTTGTGATCGACCAAGTGGTGAGGAAGAGGACACCACATCTTTTGTCTAGTTCGCTGAATCCCTCTGACATGGGAAAGCGAAACCTTGAGACACAACGCAGACTATAGGAAGAAGGATAAGTAAACTCATTCCTATGCCTTAGTACGTGACTTATGCGTTTTTAGATGCGTTGGCCAATTAGAAGCAGCACAAATGAAATTTCCGAGACCATTTTTGGGACTGAGAAGGCTATACTGTCAAAGGAATACAATAATTCGAGAAAAACTAAAAGTAGAACACATAGTAGATAAAATTCAAAGTTACTAAAAGAATTGGCTACAACATGTTAAATGGATGGAACACTAACGACTACCCAGGATGGCAATGGAATACAAACCAAAAGGCAAACGCGACATAGGTCGTCGTAAAACAAGATGGAGAGATGAAGAGAATCTTCAAAATTGAGTTTCCACAGGACAGGACCCATTTGTCCTAAATCTGTATAAGTTCACGAAGATGATGGTGATGATGATAGATGCGTTGGCATGCGAAACGCGACTATTTGATTCGTCATGTCTGTCCGTCTGCATGTATCAAAGCGACCCCCACTGGGCGGGATTTTCGTGAAATTTTATACACTTTAGTTCAAGACCTACATTCCTTTATTTCTCAAGCCATTATTGGTCTCTATATGTATCTGAGGCAGACTGTGCTCTCTGTGAGGTAGGAGCAACAAGCATAATCGAATATGAGACACATAAATGAACATACTTCTACATACAATAATAGAATATCGTGTTTGTATAATTCGGTGCCTTATATATACAAAACAGGACAGAAGAGACTAAGTGGAAAAATCATGATCCAAATGCACGAAGGGGCCTCAATGGTACGTTATACCTATATGCCTTATCTTGTTTAATATATGTCATTATGGCAGCTGTCCGATTTTTAGGCCAGTTATATTACAAGTAACACGTTTAAACGTTATAGTAATAATCTTTAATCTTAATTCACCGTGCATTTTTATTATTTAAGATAAAACACCAACAAAATGCACAACTTATAAGGTGCAGATTAGCTCCTTATATCATGATATTACCCTATGCGTTAAAAAAGTGTCATCAACAGATGCAGCATTTGTAAAGCACCTTTTATAAGAGTAAAAGAACCCTGATGATCGCTCACGAAGAGCTGAAACGCGTAGGGTAAAATCATGATATAAGGAGCTAATCTGCACCTTATAAGTTGTGCATTTTGTTGGTGTTTTATCTTAAAAAAAGTTATAGTAATAATTCGACTTTGTAGATTGCTTTTTGCACTGTACTGTGTGTGAAAGCCCTCTGTTGTTTCACCGTCACGTGAACCAGGAAACGTCGAGAACCACTGCTTCCAGGCACTATCCAGGTATTGATTCTACCTGTTCGCCACTCACTGTCAACCTGACATCTCATTCTACGCTAAATAAATCGTACAGTTCAGAAAAACATTTCGCCTTTCCAAATAAGCTTGACATGACACCTTCCATGTGTGACCTCTTAGCAAATCGTTATGCCGTCTGCGTTTTTTATGCTGATTGATTTCTTATTCTGCGTGACGGTAAATAATGTAATGGGGATCTAAATTTTTTTAAGTAAATAAAGTATAATTTTATTTTAGGAGCAACAAAATTGTCGCTTTTGAATGTCAATCCGTTAGCCACTTTGAAGTGGTTGAAAATTCATTAATTTTATTTATAATATAGATAAGACTGTGATAACTACCTCCAAGAACCAGACATTATTCTAGCATCAAAGGATCACACAAGAAGTGGCTTTGACACCGCCTGGCAAAAAAGACAATACTGCGGCTCTCATATGCGCAATGGGTTCAGGTGGCAGTTTCGTTTCTTTTCGCTTCTTTTTTCGTTTATACTCCTCGTATCATGCTTATGATATTTTGAAAAATTGCATTTTAATATTAAAGACAGGCAGACCTGAACACAGTGGAACACAAAACTAAGACTGGAAACGGTATGGCCGGAACAGATGGGCAATAACAGTTAAAGCAGGACTTTTTTTTTTGTTTTAACACTGGTCACTTTATTTCATATTCAATCCTAATTAAATGAAGTTATTTGGAAATCAGAAATAACAAACGTGTTAATGATGCACCTATGTTACACTGAATTTTAGTTTTAGGTATCAGGTCAATACAGCCATTCACTCACCCTCGCCTAATCCAATGGCTTCGGAATTTGAATAGTGAAAATCCAGGGCAGAAATTAGAAACAATGACTTCATCGTTTGGTACTTGAAACCACTTTCCTTTATGCCACTAAATACGCCATAAAGCCAGTTAATTAATTACTTGCCACTACTACTTGTCATTTGCAATAAAGGCAGGGAATGAATCCATGCAAAATAACCATAATTTCTGGATTCAAGAGGATGCTTCACGAATTATTGTAGCTGTTGCTGGATTTATGACGTCGTCTACAGTACAGCCTGCTTTTATGTGTATGGCCCCTGTAGGCCCATGCCGTATAGCGTTCCACAATATGACGAAGGCTTACTGTACAATGGATAACCAACATGTGCACAGCCATTTCATTAGGGCCCTTTTAACAGTTAAACCAATGACATACCAAATGAATGTGGTCTCAATTTATGTTGAAGAGGTTATGGTCAAGTGGTAAACTCAAGTTAAAACAGCAATACATCTTCGCAATCCATGAAAGTCTCGGAATCAATTAGGTATCCTCTTTTATAAAAGGACTCCCTTCCAATAATTTAGTTAAATTAGTTTTATTGAAAACAAGTTCAGTGACAATACGCCACAATAATATTCTCCTGAGGCATAGGCTTCCTTGATGTACATAAATAGAAATTATACTAATTTGGATTAAGCTGGTGATTCAAGTCTCCTGTTACATTGTGTCGTTGTGTAAATGTTCGGAACCTTTCGAAAGATCGTAGAGCCTTTATCTTCGGGCTAAGGCGCCCAAGAAAACTTGTTGACCCTGCAGATGACAGCAAATCGATAGATCGAAACTTCTGAAACTATTTATCTAACAATACGGCGTGACATTCACGAAGACTTGAATGTTCAATGTCCTGTTCTGAACGTGCTAATAAACTTTTGACTTCATACAGGATGGAAAAATTTAAACCAACCGAGGGATTACCGGGTTCAGAAGCAGGATTCTGCCGTGTGCAGTTAACATATACTTTCGATAATATCGCGCCAAATCGTGTTAACCTCACACATAAAAGTCATACGCAGTTTTTTTTTACTTTTATTCACGCACATCATACTGCGTTTCTGACATACCTGATGCCGTTTCTACTTCTGAACTCACCTGGAGGTATTGTAGTGGAGTCAAGCAAGAGGTGCGAAGTTAAGGATTTTGGCTTAATACCTGAGGCTACACAACTCTGTTTATTGTTAAAACAGTTAGGCTGCGCTTCACTTCTTTGTCTTACATTTACCTTTAACTAATGTACCACAGGGTGCACGCGGTGGCGTAGTTGGTTGAGGCACTGCGCTACAAGCCGGAACGTCGCGGGTTCGATTCCCGATGGTGTTATTGGAATTTTTCATTGACATAATCGTTTCGGTCGCACTATGGCAAAACTGACGATACAACATAACTTAGATATTTTATGGAGAGTGTATTGTTTTATTCTTCTTCTTTTAGTTAAAAATCACACCAAGCAACAGTCACAATAAACAGAGAGCCTGAAGGTTTACAGAATTATTTGGAACGTATATATCTTATGCAGACAAGTGTACACTGTTTTATGTTATTTAACACAATTTTTATTAAATGCTGCCCAACATGTTTCTAGCCTATATAAGGCTCATCTTCAGGGGCTCTTTCGTTGAAATTACAACAGCTATATTATTGGTATATAAAATTCTTAAAATGCCGTTAGATGTACCTGGTTATTGATATCTGTAACAGTCATTCTGCTTTCACTATAGATTTGTTCGAGGCCTACTGAGTCAGTCACAAAAAATGCTCTTCGTACTAAAACTTCCCATAATAATGCACAATAGAAATCTAATTCTGATCGATAACTTTTATTTTAAACGTGGTTCCGTGTTGAATATTTAAGGAAATACAAGAAAAATAATAGATTCACGTAGTGCTCACTGGCGTTTAACAGCACAAGACGTACGTTACAAATTTCAGAGATAATATGTGCCACATAATATCAGCACAAAAAAACAAAAGCCGTCTGATATTAGTAAACTGATTGCAGCTGAAAGAAACTGACACAAAGGTCATAGGTGAAAGAAAATTAACAAAATGTGTACTTATAAAATATGTGGATATATACTCTAATAAATTTTCAATTTTGCACGAGTTTAAATGACTGTTCTATACCAACAGAAGCATTTAACTATTTGTAGCACTCTCCGAATTACTGTTCCCTAACGCTATTATAAGCAGTATTTTAAGCAATTTTTCTGAAATTCTTATTAAGAAGTTAAGAGCGGCAGCAGACATTTTAAATTTCCAATTTATACGAAGTCAGGACTAAAGAAAAGTAGAAGCCATGAATTTTATATCCGAGTTCTTGATCAATATGCTCGTAAATTTTGTTTCACATTTACTGCTCCTTTCAAATGATCACATACGCTAAAATTCCGATAAATATTGAAGTTGTCCGGTCGTGTTAGATAAACTGAATTACTTATCTACTTGCTGCATGTAACTTGTATACGCGCATGCTTCCTAAGCTCTAAACTACAACGTCCTCTAGGGCAAATTTACAGCTAATCCTGCTGTGCTTTATACATCAGAGGACGCTGCATTAATGACTACTTAAAGGCTTCTGGTGGGACAGAGATGGAATAACCGGAACTTTATACATAAGAGACAGGGGAAGGCTGCACGATCTGGGCAAGGATTTAGTGAAAATTATCGCCGCCTATTTTCAGTCGCGAACTTCGAAAATTATGTGAATTAAATTTTACAAAATTATTTACTTTAATGTAATAACTTACAATAGCATAACACCCAATAACACTGTGCCCGTATTTTCTATTCGAGTAAGGAGATTTGATTCGTTGTCGTTATGTAAGACCAATATCAATTTAAGGCCTTTTTTTCAACTGCTGAAATTATATAGCATCGAAAAAGATGTAGAGAGAACAGCAGTTCTGCATAGAAAGATAAGTGACTTAAGAGACAAACAGTAACTTATATGGTATGAGTTGGTATCAGTAAGACCAGATTTGCCTAAGTATCGCCCTACATTGCTTCAGAATGTGTGTAGACTTCTGGTATGTCACGCCAGCAATACGATCCTTAGACATATCATAACCATCTGCCAGTCAAATCGCGTAACACACCATATTTTTAGCTACGACGCAAGTAAGAGGGAATCAACTGGCTTACGTAAAAATATCCTACTTTAAAAGTGCACTCACTGTTCCGGTCTGCGTTTATATTGCACGGATATGATCATAAGCTGCCGCGGTATATCTTTACTAAGATTTTCTACCTTGTAAAAAGTATCTGCTTCTCTGTAAACACTTTGGTAACCCCTGTTAAATGTACATTTAGATTTTGTTCTTTATAGAGAGGTCTTAAAGGAGAATGAGGGTGGAAATATGCCGCGCATTTAGAGGTTGGATCTGCTTTTACATTAAGTGAATTCAGAGAATAGGTTATTCAGAGTCACCTAGACTCATCATATAGATTGTTATTCGATACGAGTTACTAAGAGAGATTCATGGAGAAGACACTCTCAGCCCTGTCTTCAACACGTTTAATGAACTGCGTTTTCCTTCTACACATCCCCATCAAATTCAAGGAGTACGGCCCGGCAATATTGGGGTGATATTTTAGAAATGCGATAATAACTCACGCACAGCATACAGAAAAATCCATGTCTAAACTCTTCCCAACAAAGTTCATATATCCCTCCCTTCATAACACCTGAAAGTTCATCACCGTGCTCACAAAGCTTTGCCACTGGATCCTATCCCAAGCCACTTGAAACGAAACAATACCCTCGTACCATTTTAGTATTATTCTAACAACTCACAAATTTCCTCATAGTTTGGAGCTTTCCGACAAAAATTCTCTACGCAACTTTCACTTCCACCACGCATGCTACTAGTCCCGCCCCCCTCAGTCTTCTTAAGTAAATCGTCATCAAAATGTTAAATAAAGAATATAAAACCCTAAGTTACTTATTGTGCCATTTTCTCCATTTATTTATTTATTTACGTCAAAATATTCAGTTTTTGTCTCCAAATATTTTGACTGCGAGGTACCTAAACACTTATATAATATTACATATCAGACTTAAGCAAAATGATTATGTGTGCAGACGCTGCTTCTGTTTTGAGCCTGATATTGAAATACAACAGCGCCAGTGCTTTGCACTGAGTAAGACAATGTTCGTTAGACTGTCTTTTATCGTGCAGACACTGTGTTCACTGAACAGGATAAATCGCCCTTGCTTTACAGTTGGAGCTGAGATACAGGCCTATTGTTCACAATCTAACTATCCCCTTCGGTAAACAATGACTATTAATACACCAGCGTATGATGTTTTAGACTGGGAGACGTGCTTGCAGTTTCAGCGAAGTATGAGAGCATGACGTGCGAACAAAACTTAAACAGCCTGTATTATATTGTTATTTAACTTATTTCCTAAGTCCGCTGTCCATAATTTACTAATTATTTACAACGAAAATAAATGTACAATGTATATTAAAATTCAGCTAGTATCTCACAGAAAACATAGATTATTTGCATTTAAAAACCAGAAGATTAATCCAATACAAGTCAATGTGTTCCTTTACTTAAGAGTCAAATGGAGCACATTCATATACTGAGTTGGAAAATTCAGAGTTTCAGTGTTAAACATGGTCGTACATATACTGACCACTCGGCTTTAAAAAAAATGGGTGTCCAACCCGCAGCCCGCCAGGTTGTGTTATGCGGCCCGCGGCCACATTTGTAAGTTATATAAGCTGTAAACAAATACACAATAATTTAGGCGGTTAGATATTCCACTTACTGTGATTTAACGCCTCCGGCCCGCCAACCAGCCCACAATGACGGTTGTGGCTCTATGTCAACAAGCTTGGACGCCCATGCTTTAAATCATTTAAAAAAAAAAAGTATGTACCCTTCTGAGAACGAATGAGGTACATCCATGCTAAATCATGTCCGGTTTCGAAGTTCCTTGTCGAGATCTAAGGGCGTGCTATACGACGGGGTACTGGGGAAGACAATCCTGTTGCTCTGTGTTTTTATGAGACAGCGTTAGCACACAAACCTTCAGTCTGGATTTTTAATTTCTAATCAAGTGGGTACGTAAGTTACTAAGAGCGTTCATTATCTCCGTGTAGACTTACGATATGTATAAATGAAACATAACATTACAGCCAATAACACTTCACAGTGCCGGTCCCACTGGCCTCGCGGTATAAGACGTGGGTCTACGGCCGCTCGTTTGCTGGGATTGCGGGTTCGAATCCCGCCTAGGGCATGGATGTCTGTCTCTTGTGAGTGTTGTGTGTTGTCAGGTAGAGGTCTCTGCGACGGGCCGATCACTCGTCCAGAGGAGTCCTACCGAGTGTGGTGTGTCTAAAGTGTGTGATCGTGAAGCCTCAGGACATGAGGAGGCCTAGGCACACTAGGGGCTGTCGAGCCATAGGAAAAATAAAACACTTTACAGTAAGGCAATACAAGGAAGGAGAAAGAGCTGTCAGCTTAGTTGATAATTCAAATCTTCTGGGATGTTACGCCGTGTCTACTAGCAAAGAGTTACCGACGATTCGAATGTACGCAGTGCCTTCATCGGTGGGGTCAAGCAGTAGAATAGAGTGGCTGCATACAGAGCTTTGATGGGAGACCAGGACAAATACCACTTGGAAGATCTAAGGGCAGATGGGAGTATAATGTGGAAACGGATCTGAAAGAAATATGTTGGGAAGGTGTGTACTGAATTTATCCGACTCAGCATAGGGATCAGTGGCGGGCTGTTGTGAACACGGTAATGAACATTCGGGTTCCATAACAAGCGAGGAAATTATTGACTAAGTACTTATTAGATTCTCGAAAAAAAGTCTGTTCTATGGCTTTAGTTAGTTAATTTGTTAGTTCTTTAGTTAGTTATGTATGATAAAATTTTGGTTCCCTAGTTTTGCGTTCATTGTACTTGACCCGCTCTTCCTGTGTGTTACCTAATCGTAGCTATTATGATTTAGCATTAAGGAAATCCAGGACGGTTCGTTAAGATTTTTACATTTTTAAAATATAATGTTACTGGTTAATAAAAAAACGCAAGAGGATCAACAAAAATTGCAATAAAATCAAAGTACAGTTGTAGTATTGTGGTTTATATAGAGTCGAACTCGGTTATAACGTCATGAAGGGACTGAATACTTTGTATCGTTATAAACGAGTGTTGTTATAACCAAGAAGTATAATGTTATTGTTCACAATAAGGAATTAATTGGTACCACAGAACATCTTTACACTATAGACGAGGTGACGCATAAACCTATGTCGTTATAACCGGTTTCGACTGTACTTATTTTGAATTTTATTCAAATCTACTTTGTTTTGATCGGGAATTGCTTTCTTCTTTCTGTTCCTCCATTCTGTTTTAATTATACGTCCAGAAAGAGGACAAGAATTTTGTAAGAATGTTGCGCCGCAGAAATAATAATTAATTTACTTTGAAAGTAATTTTATAGAAGGAATGCTTGGAAAATGAGAAACTCCGAACACAAAATATTGTTATTTAAATGCAAATCTGAAGGCCAGAAATTCTCGTGCGCACAAGTTTCTATGTAGGCACTTACCCACAGATGAACTTCCTCAGTAAAGTACAATCTGAACAATATTTCCACGAAGTTTTTGAAAATAAAAACAATATGCAAAGCAAGTGCCCACAGAGCACTGTGTGTACATACGACATCACACATCAATATATGGATAAAATAGACAAAATAAATAATAAGAGGCACATATGTACAGCATTCATATACATTGGGGCTACCAAATAGATTAATACAGGGTTATTCAAAATGATTGTCGGGGTTTTAACAACTTGTCATACACAATACACTTGAGATAGGAGTATATATATTTTTTTTATTTAATAGAACAACACTCCACGTTTTTGTGACATACCTTACAGGTGCTCTATATATGCACCCTTTGTGATTCTACAAACATCAACACGATAATCGAGTTCGTTCCAAACTTTTTCTAGCATGTCAGCGGTGATGGTTCTTCTTAGTAAACTGCGCTCCAAGCGGAGAAATGCATAACTACTGCACACCGCACATCATAGAAAAAAAATTTGAGAATTTCTTGATCCATCGATGCAACTATATACTCCTATCTCAAGTGTATTGTGTATGACAAGTTGTTAAAACCCCGACAATCATTTTGAATAACCCTGTACTTTTAAGATGTTAATTCTTTATCCTTTAAAGTTACAAAAGAGTGACATTATACTTCTGCTCCCACTATAAACGTTCATGGTTTCGACAGGGACAGATTTACCTTACCTTTTAATTATATAGCCTTAACCTTCTGGCAGAATATTGAGCGTGAACTTATCCCTGGCGGTACTGAGCATTAACATATAGACGTATTATTCACAGCTGTCACCACGGCTAGTAATTCAGTTATGATTGAATCATATGTACAGTCGTTGACTGATTTGAACCGCATCTTAAACTGTATCGGCATCGGTAACGACTATATCAGTATCAATATCGAATCGCATTAGTCGATAAGAACCTATTACATTGCCTACAAACGTAATGTACCTCTGTTTTAAAAATTTTACTTTGTCTTTATGCTTATTTAAAATTGTCGCTCTTCAATCTACACTGCAGTGTAATATTGTGCTTGTACTTGACACTGTTATATTTTACTGTGAAAGCCATACCGCTCTATTTTTATTAATCTACATCAAACATATATTTACCATCATATATAATATGACGCAAATTATGTAACCCGACATATTTTAAACCTTACAATTTATCATGACATTTTAGACTTAAAAGTATGATAATTTTATTACAATCGAACTTTCAGCTTTAAACCTAGACAACCAAATAGTGCACTTTCCTCTGACGAATATCTAGGTAATTTGTTTTGTGTTGATGGTAAGTACATATATATATAATATATATATATATATATATATATAGACCGTAAACCTTTTTAGACGCGTTCGCAAAATTGCGAAAAGCAACTATTAGCTTCCTCATGTCTGTCCGTCTGTCTGTCCATCCGCATGGAACAATTCGGCCCCCACAGGACGGATTTTCATGAAATTTGGTATTTGAGTATTTTTCGAACATTGTCGAAAAAATTCAAGTTGAATCAAAATCTGAAAAGAATAACGGGTACTTTACATGAAGACCTATGTACACTTATAATAGCATCTCGGTGAATTCTTCTTAGAATGAGACATGTTTCAGAGAAACTGGTAGAGAAAATCAAACACGCATTTTATAAGTTTTCCGAAAATCGTGCCGCTTATGAGATAATATGAAAAAAATATGGTAGAGCCAGACAGGCCACAGATGACAATACAATATGGCGCAGAAAATGTGCGCTTTGCATGCCGGATAATTGAGACAAGAATGCTGACACACACTCATAATATATAATACTCATACCTTTTCCAGGGCAGATATGGTTAAGCGAACGCACCTCAATTTTACGTTATATGTACATTGCCTGTCTTGTTTGAATTGTGTAAGTAATAGAATTCTGTATTGATAGTCTACTTTACATGGCTTTCATTTTCATGCTGCATCTTCTATTACGATCCACATATTTCCTTTTCCAACCAACTGCAACATACCCACAGATGAGACTATGAGTTCTCATGGCACTGACTATGAAGATAGGTCTAACTGTCCTATAGGCTGTGACGTTGTGTAGGCTCGTATTGAATTACTAACGATTCATAAAAACATGCTGCATCCATAATCAGGGCACCGCTTTTACAACACACTTCCTAAGAGTAAAAGGACGTGTATTATATCAATAAATTACGTAAAATATGGATGCTCAAGATTAACATCGATATAGAACACTTTCGCGTATAACATACAGCATCGATTCACCTTTATCAACTGGCATGTCTAAGTATATGAATATAATATTTGTTCCATGATTTTCCCTTGATAATCTGACGCAAAGGAAGACCAATGGTCACAGCTACCAATTCGTTGAAAGTACATTCGGAACACAAGTGTTAGACTAATATCTCACTACCAACTAAATGCACATATTATTAAAAAAAACCAATATAAGGTTTCTCTAAAGTCATCTAAAAGGCCCCTACATATGTTTCGGTTTTTTAAAAAACCATCATCAGGGGGTCACTAAAACTGTACTTTTTCAAAATCCGTCCATGTGTTCCTCCATCAGCACACACAATGCAGATCACCACATTCACTTCTGCCAGTTACAATATCACTTTTAAACACCATATGTTAAAATAATAAAATAGATAAGTATTAAAAATGATAGTGCGCTACATATCTCACATTTTTAATGCTTATCTATTTTATTATTTTAACATATGGTGTTTAAAAGTGATATTGTAACTGGCAGAAGTGAATGTGGTGATCTGCATTGTGTGTGTTGATGGAGGAACACATGGACGGATTTTGAAAAAGTACAGTTTTAGTGACCCCCAGATGACAGTTTTTTAAAAAACTGAAACATATGTAGGGGCCTTTTAGACGACTTTAGAGAAACGTTATATTGGTGTTTTTAATAATATGTGCACTTAGTTGGTAGTGAGATATTAGTCAATGAAAAATGCACGGTGAATCCAGAATAAAATCAAGTGTTAGAATTGGCTTACGTCGGTTTTAGTAAATACATGCCTAATTATTTCGCAATGTCTATTGGGCAGATATAAACAAAGATGGTGGTGTCAAAGAGATTGCGGACAGAACTGTACACCAACTACCTCCTATATATTAATCTATATTCAACTGTCCACTGATTGCGGGGGATGAAATAATTATGGTGCATTTATCTTCAGCAGCTTACCGTTTCAAGACTGGCAGCGTTAAAACGACTTAGTTATTGTGTAAAGAACGCATGTCATGTATATTAGCTGTCACCAAACACTAAATTATGTATTAGAATGTAATAAAAGTAAATCATATTGATAAAACGTTAGTGTATCAGACATAAATTATACTTATTGTACGAGGATCTGACATGAAACAAATTTACCTGAAATACAATTTTGTAAATAAAGAACCCAAAGTGATTGTAATAATATCTGGGGAATTCTTCGCCGAGCGGTTACCATCTGCTTCCAGCGCAGAAGAAAAGTCTTGGCGACCACAAATTTAATTATCATCGCGAGGTGCAAACAATTCTGAAACTGTGGTTGATGACACATGACACGGACTTCTATCAACAGCGAAGAGAAAATCTCGTCGCACAGTGTGATAAATGTCTCGACTGTGATGCCGAGTATGTGGATAATTAGTGAGATGCCAGTATAATTACATCTGAATTGTTCTAATTATAGTTTAAAACAAAGAGCCCAAAATATTTGCATTTTAAACTTAATTCCCTGAGCAAACTTCGTTTATGAAGAATGTGTAACAGTAGTACATTATTATATCAAGCAGTCCAATAAGAGAAGCTTTTATTGGACTGCTTGAGGCCTTACGCTCCTCTAAAACGTCGGTAACTATTTATCAGTCGACACAGAGTAACATCCCAGAAGACTTGAATTTTCATATTCATTGCTGTGAGAACCTCAAATTTGGCATTGCAAAAAAAAAAGCTTATTCAGAATAGCAAAGAACATCAACAACGGCTGTGCTCACAACAAGTGCAATATACAAGTGTTACTGTCTTCTGAGATTTGACGCGGCGTAGTCTGGTAGAAACACGGCGCCCAAGCCTAGAATACAGTAACAGTCGTAAGAACCACAAATCTTACAACTTAAAAACAAATTCAGGAATATTTCAGAACAATTTTGTCCAGGGGAGCAGTGTGGTAAATTATTGGATATATTTAAAAGATATTTGGGAAAACGTCGATATAATTTCCGAACACTCTAAAATCAATTGTTTATAAATCATTCTGACACATTCCCGATTATTGTAAAAACAACTTAGTTCATAACAACCTTACAATAAACTTACGATAACTGCAAAAGTAGTTGTGTTTGAAGCAAGATCACGATAAACCTCTACAACCTGTGAAAAAAAAGCTGTCGAAAATAATTACACAGACTTGTGAAGACTAAGGCTTAACACTATATTTTTCCTTCCAGAACAATGTGGCTGAATTTGACAGATTTTTCTGTTAACAGATGCCCGACAGCATGAAATTGATTTCGCTGAGCCTAGCGTTCTTCTATGTTCCTTCTGATAGACACCAAACATAAAAGTTTTCGTTATTACACAGAAAATGACTAGTTTTCAAAATAAACTCAATTTAGACCAACTTCTTGCATTGTTATACAGATTTTCTTTTCCGCCTCAAACTCTTTAATTAAATCAAAACCCCCATTACAGTAACTCCTGTCGATGCAAAACAAAAGTTGTCGTGGACAAACGTTAGAACTCTAGGTATTTATTTTCTGAGTTTCAATTTTTGTTCTATACTAGATGCTACCGGGCGAAACTTTGTCATCGGACCACGAAAATAAGCTAAGAAATTTATAGCAGACGTCCCACCGAACGAAGAATTGTACGTACCATTGCGGGAAGACGAAACATTTTTAACTGTCTTAATGTTCTTACGTTTCGGTAATGGCGATTAATGTATGCGTAACCCGACTTACTCTACAGCTGTGTACCTCAACTATACAGCCTAGCTGAGTACGAGTACCGCAACGTACCCCATAGTAGGTGGCCGTGCCATGGCTCAAGTCGCCGGCCTCTCACCGCGGAGGCCCGGGTTCGATCCCGGGTAGGTCCAGGTGGGATTTGTGGTGGACAAAGTGGCACGGAAACCGGCTTTCCCCTATCAATTTCATTCCAGTAGTGCTCCATTGCACGGAAAAACACAGGTTTGCACAATAAGCCTCAAGACTGCGGTGTGTCCGCAGCATGTGCTGCGTGGCCCTTCACCACAAAAAAATACACCATAGTAGTGTAGCAGGCAAAGACACCGAAAGGGAAAACACGCAAGTAATTTTCCACTTACTTAATGTCAATTTATTCTCGGCTAATTACCTAGTTTTAGAATCGATATATGTTATAACGAGGACACTTACAGGACAGCGGTTACTTAAATACAGAGAGAGACAGGAGAGGATAACACCTATGTATCTTAGAAGAATAAGAACAGTGGATAGGAAGAGGATGGAACAGGTTGATAATCTTTCCTAATGGCCGGTTTTTTAGGTCAGCGGTGTTGAATCTTCTGGTTTTATCCTTCACAGAAAGTAAATTCGATCATTTGGGAGGGGCTGGGTTCGACTTGCGATCGTGAAATCAGCTTTCTTAACATTCATCTTGGTTTTAATCAGTACGTCCTGATAAGTTTTCAGATATCTTAAAATAGGCTATGACTTCTTCCTTTAACATTATAACTCATACATGATTGCAAAGTATCCTATCATTTGACGCTATATAACACGTTCAGTTGATAAATCCACAATATTCTCTCGACTATGTGCAACACAGATACCGGATAAGGCAAACGCTTCTCAATTAATATGATTTTCAAGCAGAACTCATGAGCCCTGCTATACGGCTGCATAGAATTCTAGTAAAAGTGATATACTCTTCTATTATTCTTTAGTTCATTTGCATGGAGAAGTTATTACTTAAATACAGATTATTTATATGTTAAATACGTATGAAATACAAACTCAAATTTTCGAAATTGTCGCCATATTTTTCATTGCTGACTTCCAATATTCCGTACACAATCTTTAGGCATATTGTGACCTATATCATACCAAACCTCACATGCCTAGCCCAGTGGCTGATTAGATATGGCTACCACACAAAACATTAAAGAATATTCTCGCACGGTGACCGTCTTTTTCTTTCGCGTCTTACAAAAACGTTACAGTATGAGAAGCAGTACGTTTTCAGTATCCATTACCATACACAATTTCCAACCTCTAAGGTAAGTGGCATCAATGTCGCTGCTGGCACAAAATTTTACGCATCCGCCATGTTGTCATTATTGTTTGCAGAAAGTTAAGACAACATAGAAGCTAGATTACTGCCAATAGCCTAACCTTCCTACCAAGTGTTGTAAAAACCTTGAATCAGAAGTTGAAATGAGGGCAAACACAGACTACAGTGATCTTACAAACACTTATTTCTTCCTTAAAACTAAGGAAAGTGAAAAAGTGAGTAGGGTAATATACTGTCGATTTCAGTTCATGAAGTGAGGCAAAGTCATACGACGAAAATGATCTCTGTGTAATTCGCATTACTGAAAATCAAACACAATTTGTACCTCATTTAAAAGTTCTCCCTTCCGACGCCAATAGCATTGGCACTAAATAATAGGCTCTGCGTCAAACAGCTAATCGGAAGCGTCCCAGGAGGGATTTAATGCATGACAATTGATTAGAATTAGGTTACAATAAATGAACTGTGTGAACTACGAATTTCATCAACGCGACAATAGGAACTGGCAGGAATCATTGCCCATAAACTTAAAATATTTTGTATGTAAAGTTACTGTTTCGTTACGTCGTGTCATGTCTGTACTTCTGTGTGTATGTGTGTGTGTGTGATTTAAGTAGGGATTTCGTTCGGGTTATATTTCACACACAAAAGCAGCATTCAACAATAAGAAAACTCTTTTCACCAGCAAATTGGATTTAAATTTAAGGAAGAAACTAGCTACGTGCTACATGTGGAGCATAGCTTTTTGTGGTGCTGAAAATTGGACACTTCGGAAAGTAGATCAGAAATACTTGGAAAGTTTTGAAATGTGGTGCTGGAGAAGAATGGAGAAGATCAGTTGGACCGATCGTGTGAGAAATAAAGAAGTATTACACAGAGTCAAGGAGGAGAGGAATATCCTAAATACAATAAAAAGAAGAAAGGCTAACTAGGTTGGTCAAATCTTGCGCAGGAACTGCTTTCTAGAACATGTTATTAAAGGAAAGATAGGAGGAATAGAAGTGACTGAAACAAGAGGAAGAGGACATAAGCAGCTACTGGATGACCTTAAGGAAACGAGAAGGTTCTGGTAATTGAAAGAGGAAGCACTAGATGGTACTCTGTGGAGAACTCGTTTTGGAAAAGGCTATGGACCTGTCGTAAGACAGACTATGTGTTGAATGAATCTCTTTGCTGAAACGAGTTTAGTTTCGGTTAATGAAGAGAGATAACTCAATCGGTATTGGGTCTAGACTACATATAAACGACCGGAATCGGTATTCGATCCCCGGCAAGGACAAGTCACATTTCTCTTCTCCAATCTGTCCACGCTGATTTTGAGACCCATCCAGCCCCTTATACAACAGATATCTTGGCCCTTTCCCCGGAAATAAAGCGAAAAGGACGTGAAGAACTGGGTAGCCAGTGTGTACTGAAATGTTTATGATGCTTCTTTTAAAGTACGCCTACGTAATATACTGCTCCAATAAATACAACATATTATTCTTGTTGTTGCTTTTGTTTGATAATGCCAAAAAATATAAATTAAAATGATTGAAGGAAGAAACAAAGAAATACGGGAAGGAAAAATAAAAAAACAGGAGAGGAATATAAATAAAAATTTCCAATTCTCTGTGTAACTCATTTCATACTCTTCCTGGTCGGAAATTAACACAGCAAGCGACTATATGAATACATGCAAAGTGTTTTTCCTTCCAGTAAGTTTGAATTCTTCAGTCTAGAGAGCCCCTTTATTTCTCTCAAGTTTCGGATTCTAATTAAGGTTTCCGCCGGCAGAAAGCGTTGTTAGTTGCACATTTCTGTGACAGCTGACGAACGAAAATCGAAAGTTTGTTAGTGAGAACTCTTGATTGATGGCAAGTTGGAGGTTAGACTACCGCAATTCCAGAAACTTGGTCCTGTTCGTTTCGTATGTTCCAAATTTGTCAAACTTACAGACTTGTTACATGTTGCCTCTGGTGATGAAGCGATATCCGCACAATGCTAGATTGGTTACTGACAATGAAATATCGAGGCTATGCGAAGTTTACTCTACCCTCGGTTCTACTGCTGCGCAAGAAACAGGACTTTATGCAAGCACATAGGCCCATATGTGCTCTGCAAAACAGAGTACATACATTTAAAAAAAATTACCCTTCCAACTGGATTTTGTGTGCGTTTATTGAAGTTAAAATATATGAACATTCAAGTGTTCTGTATTGTACCGCTTTTCAGGCTAGTAAATAATTACAGACGTTTCGAAGGATTATAGTGCCTTCATCTATAGGGTCAAGCAGTAAAGGAAGACCATGTGACCCTGAAGACGAAGGCACTACGACCCTTCGAAACGTCAGTAACTTCTTACCAGTCTACATACAATAATATCCCAGAATACTTGAATCTTCAGCAACACTGCCGTGAGAAACTCAAATCTCGAATACACGTATGTTATTGGACACAAGCACACGCTGTTTCAAAGCCACTCATAATAGGGCTATCACATTTAAAACGGTCAGGAATTGTCTTTTACAAATTATTATTCTTTCTGAATACTGACACAAGGGGAAGATTATGTATTTGGATGTACGTTTATTATATCACTTTTGCGAATAGTTTGTTAGGCGGAGGATGTGTCTGGCTGTGAGTTTCCTCTCTGATATTAAATAATTTACTTCGATTGAATGTGATATTTTGAGTTTACATCCAAAACTGCCGGCAATGTACTTGTGGCCCACTTCGGTCCAATGAAAGCCTGATTTTGCAAGATCCTATGCATAAATTTATGCATTTTGTTCAGAACTATTCAACGTTTAAAAATTAACACCTTTTTAATTAAGTAGTGAAATGCGGATCAAACTCTGATCTAAAACTTTTACTTAGCACAATTCTTTCTCTCGTGTTTGTTTACTGAGACTTAAAGACAATATGATGTAAGTGGTCGTAATTTAACTTTATGTCAAAATACTTAGCAGTTATAGGAAATTCTTCTGCATATCTACGTTTCATGAATACTACTACACCGTGGCGCATTTTGTCGAGGCATTGCGCTACAAGCCGGAAGGTCGCGGTTTCGATTCCCGATGGGGTCACTAGGATTTTTCATTGACTTAATTCTTCCGGGGCCGCACTATGACCCTAGTGTCGACTCAGCCTCTAACACAATAAGTACCAGGGGTTTCTCCTGAGGGGTAAAGGGGGCCGATGTTTAGGGCTGACAACCTTGCCACCTTCATGTGCCGACTCTCTAGAAATTCTGGAAGCCTCAACCTCCTGGAGCCCTAAAGGTTTGTCCAAGTCTGTAAATGGATAGCTTTACCTTTACCTTTACCTTTACCTTTACTTAGTCTTCAAACTTGTCCGTAACTCTCTTGCAGACTGTATATAGACTTACACGGTAACAACGCAAAGCACACGCATGTGCGTAAGAATACAGTCCATAAAACTTTAATGTAACTAAAAGATCAACTAAGAAACAAAGACTGCGGCAGCATAACCCAAAAATTAAACACTATTAATATCAAAGTTAGTTCCAGCCGCCTCCGATCCTTAAAGGTGAAGGTATAGTTCCCTGTTCTTAAATTCAGTACCAAGCCAGTAATACGTGAGGGAGGGGGGGGGTGCAGTGGTGGTAGAGCTTCAAGCAATCCTACCTTTGGCATTATATGGTGAGTGGTCAGTGTCACGCTCCGGCAACTTCATCCCCAGGAAAACAGGTCGTGGTACCCGTTGAATATGAGACTGTGTGGGCCCCAGAGACGTTCTGGATGCTGTAGAGGAAAGAAATAAATTTCTATCCCTTGTCGGAAATAAAGCTCAGATTCCTCAGGTGTCCAGCAAGTAGACTGGTTATGATACCCCCTCCATCCCCCCCCCCCCCCCGGCTACCTTTTTAAAACATTTGTTTTGAATCCTCATAAATCTTAACAATTTCTAACAACTCTGCATAACTAAACAAATTACGATTTGTTCGAGCTTTGGTGGGAGCTAGTGACCTTTCACTTCACTTCTCTGATGCGCACCGATTGTGTAGGCCTCGTGTGTCTGAATAATTTAGTAATATTGCTCAATAAAAATAAAAATAAAAATTAAACAGCAAGTGTAGAGTTGCATGATTGTTCTTCCATTAATTTATTGGCGTTACAGGTATGTAATTATGACTGCTAATATTGTTTGTTTGTCTCTCACTCATAGACCTAGGTAAAGTTACAAATAAAGTTTTCCCTTATACTTAATATTATTCTCACCGTGCATGTTTATATCACTAGTAAAAGTTATATCAACACATGCACTGTTTATTAAAACCTTAATAGTTTTAAAAAATCGGCCCTACATATGTTTCGACCAGTTAACTGGCCATCCTCAGGGCAACTAGCGTTTGAAGCACAATCACGTTCATAGGTTTTACATGAGGTGTGTGGTTGTTATATAAATTTTTTTTAAAAAACAATAAAGTTTTTCGTCGTAGGGAATCACATCCAAGGTGTACTGTATATCACTGACGTGAACACTATATTATAAAATAAAACACTGCACTAGTTTTGCACCGTTGCGTAGCGTGTGTAGATCTGTGTTCGGTGAAGCACTTTTTTATGAATCAAACCACTGTATTGCGTAGCATATATGGCAGTTTTTTATGAAGCACAGGCCGATTTTTTAAAACTATTAAGGTTTTAATAAACAGTGCATGTGTTGGTATAACTTTTACTAGTAAAGTTTTCCCTGTCCACGCTATGGACGCATATAACGGGATCAGGAGTACAGCTCCATTCATTCTTAACCTCGACACTAAATGGAAGTGAGTGTTTAATGTCACACCCCGACCGCTTTATCCTCCAGAAAAAAAAACCCTGTATCTATTGAATTGGCGGCTGAATGGGCGCCAGAGTCGATCTTGAGGTTTTGGATGAGCAAATTCTAAAATAAAGGGCTGAGAAAAACATTGGACCTAAGATAGAAGAAGTTAAGAGGATGATGGAAAAAGTACACACTCAACAGAGTTGCAATTTGTATCCTCACCAAATATCAAGAACTTCCCACCATAAAAATTGTGGTACACTGTAAGATAATATTAAAATGTATCGTACTGAATTGTGATGTGAGGGTGCAGACTGAATTCAAGTGGCTCAGAATACGGTCCAATGGCACGGTTTTGCAAACATGGCCGTAACCCTTCGAGTACTATAAAACGAGGTAACTTCTTCACCAACAGATCGAGTAAACTGTCAATCTTTCCATAAAGGCCCTGTATGAAAATGGTACTACATTTTTTGGTTGGTCGGTTTATCGAAAACAGAACTGTCAAGAGATAGTAGCATAGTGTATTAGTATCAAGCGCAGAAGCTATTTACATGTACAGTTTATACAAAATATTTCAAAACGTTATAGACATACTACTTCATATCCTGCCACATATTTCTCTTAACAAAAGTACTTATGCCTATATATCATTATGCTGGATCACAATCATTTACGTGATATGATGTGTGTGTGTGTGCCTGTGCCACATACACTTACTCCGTTACTCCGTTTCGAACATGGATAAAATTCAAAAACCGCGTTCTTTTGTCGCTTATTAATGAATGAGAGCAACTCATAATGGAGATACTCCTCCACACATTCAGAGTATAATCAATCACAATAACTGTCTTCCGCAAATTACCTTACTTTTTTAAAAAAATGAATTTTCTCTCCAGTGACCAGTGTCAGACATAATTACGCAAGCAACCAACATTCTATATCAATCATAACTGGAAGATCATTTCGTAATTTAAGCTTGAGTCAGCTTCTTCTTCGAAAATTAATCTCTTAGGTCTTTAATTCTAATCCTGGGAATGATCCTATCAATCAAGGTTAGTAATTCTGTGAGCCACGTTAGCTGAGTCGGTAACGGCGGAGGGAATATTTAGGGTTTGGTCACCGGTAGAGAAAGGTTTGTCTGACCGACAGCGCGTGCAGGTCAGCTGTTGGAGCCAGCCGGCCGGCATTCTATTCGCTGGGTGCTTGTAGTTCCTTCTGTAGGTGTAAAGTGGCCTGACTCCCCTCCATCTAATACTAACATCTAAAATGTCTTGAGCTATACTTCCCTATCCCTTATGCTTGCACATCTTCAATTATGACGACATAGACAAACTAATATTTTCACCCCTACTAATTATGTGGGGTGAAAAAATTCTTACAACATTAATGAGTTTTATTTAAAGAAAACATCAGTCACGAGCATCGGACCAGCCGGGATTCGAACCGAGTACATTTCGAATGAGAATGGGTCATATTACTGTTCAATTTGCTTGCTCCATAAAGCACTTCATGTATTTGTAATTTTTTACGATGCTACTTGAGCCATAGCGAGCAGCTTTGAAATATGCAGGAAAATTATCATAGAATATAAGCATGTAACAATTAGGCCGGCCACCATTGTGCCCTATTTTAAGGTCCCATTCTGTCAAAAGCCTGCAGAGACCCATTAATTTTTTTTTCATGGCTCGAAAGCCCCTAGGGGACCACAGCCTCTTCATTGTCGAGGCGTCACGATCACAATCAGACACATCACGCTCGGTAGAACTCCTCTGGACGAGTGATCAGCCCGTCGCAGAGACCTCTACCTGACAACACACAACACTCACAAGAGACAGACATCCATGCACCCGGCGGGATTCTAACCCATAATCCCAGCAAGCGAGCGGTCGCAGACCCACGCCTTAGACCGCGCGGGGCACTGGGATCGGCGAGACCCATAAATACAACCAGAATTTCCAGTTAAGATAAACAGTAACCAGGCAGAAATCGAACGGGGCCCATCCCAAATGTGAGTCCACAATGTCACTGGCACACCGATATTTCTGGTACACTGCTGAAAGAAATAATTTCGAATGTAAAATTATCAGGCGGATTCTCACACCTTGATCGTCATGATAATTTAAATTGCTCAGCCCGGCTGCACGTTATTAGGCAGCATCAGACACAAAGCCATAAAAGCATAGCAGTAATTTCATCGACTGGATAATTAAATGGAGAAAGTCTGTAGGGTAATCAACACAATTACATATCTAGAATTTTATAAATAACATCTACATCACCACGAGATTCAATATCGAGACGGATATAATTTTATGTCGACGACGGTCACGGCACATCTATCAAAAACTTCAAAGCGGACATACAGGAAAACAGTAGGCGTATTCATCATAGCTTGAATGTGGCAGTGTAGGTCCAACAGAAATATGGCAGTAGCAATATTTAAATACAGAGAATATGCACATACACTCGCACTTCAATTAATAACTTTTCAATTTACGTGTTAGAGCAAAAAAAACCAACAATGCAAAGAATATTAGCTATACACAAAAATAATACAACGCTGCAACATAAGTCAAATAACCAGCAATATGTCAGAATACATACAACAACAAGCACAAATATATCGTGCAAGCCCGAAAACAAAGCAGTTCCAAATATAAAACAACTCCCTCTTTACCGCTGGGGTATTTACAGAAAAGAACTGGAAAAATTTAGAAACAGTAATAAAATCATTAATAAAGTTTCAAACAGGCAGACATAAAGCTACAAACAATACATACAGCTGACCAACCGAATGATAAAGAACAGCGCTACAGTTTGTCTCATTAATTACTATTCACTAGGACACTGGATCGGTCACGTCTTGCGTAGCAACGGCCTTCTAATGCACGTTATTGCAGGGAAGATGGAAGGAAAAATAGAGGTGACGGGAAGAAGAGGAATAAGACGTAAGCAGCTACTGGATGGCATTAAGCGAACGAGAAGATACTGGAAACTGAAAGAGGTAGTACTAGATCGCACTGCGTGGAGAACTTGCTTTGGAAGAGGCTATGGACCTGTCATAAGACAGACTACGCAATGATGATGACGACGACGACGATGATGATGATGATGATGATGTCCCTAGTACATTACTCGGAAATGCAGTAAGGTCTCCCTTATAAGGCGACCCCTAATTTTCTGCGCGGCTATTTCAGAAACGAAAACTTCTTATGCTCGGGCTTATATAGTATAAGAGATTCGAAGCTCTGCCATTGGTGATTATGAAGTTTGCTATCTTCCGATTGCAATGCTGTGTATTTAGGTAGTTTCAGAATAAGGGGCTGATTCCGTCTTCAGAGTAAAAAAGCCAAGTGTCTACCCTGAACATGGAGGTCGTACTTGTCTCAGAAACTTCTGTATCTACCTACAAAATAACACGGAGGAATGTCTTCAATAGAAAAAAATTTGAGATCTGCGCTCTTCTGGGATATTACGCGGCGTCGTGTGGTGTTTACCGACGTTTCGGGACAACGTATCGGTCCCATCTTTACGTGTCTCTTGACCCGTGAAAATGGGACCGATACGTTGTTCCGAAACGTCGGTAAACAATTACCACACGACGCCGCGTAATATCCCAGAAGAGCGCAGATCTCATCAACATCGCGGCGGAAGCCTGAAATCAAGAAAAAATTTTGCAACAAGCATACCAGTACTAAAAATGTGTAATTTATACAGTAAACAACGGCAGAGAAACTATGCAACGAACACACCAGGCAGGAAAAACTATTTTACGACAAACACCACGAACAGCACGGAATATATCCCATAATACATCAAAAAATATTCTTTTTTTTTTGTGGTGACGGGCCCCGCAGCAGAAGCTACGAACGCACCGCAGCCTTGAGGCTTATTGTGCAACCCTGTGATGAAGGTGATCAGTGTATTTTTCATTTTTCCAAGTAATGGAGCGCCGGTGGAATAAAATTGACAGAGGAAAACCGAAGTACTCGGAGAAAAACCTGTCCCAGTGCCACTTCATCCACCACAAATCCCACATACACTGACCCGGGATCGAACCCGGGCCTCCGCGGTGGGAGACCGGCAACTAACCGCCAGAGCCATGGCACGGTCTAAAAAAAAGAATCTAGACAACGAACTCCAAAATACAAAATACGAATAAAATAAGAAGCTTGCCTCGTCGGAATCAAATCACTGAAATTTACCATTTATTTATCACTGTTTTTCTGTAAATCGACCTTGAATGGGAGATTTTCAACTCTGTGCGTGAAGGAACGAACACACCAGGCAGGAAAAACTATTTTACGACAAACACCACGAACAGCACGGAATATATCCCATAATACATCAAAAAATATTCTTTTTTTTTTGTGGTGACGGGCCCCGCAGCAGAAGCTACGAACGCACCGCAGCCTTGAGGCTTATTGTGCAACCCTGTGATGAAGGTGATCAGTGTATTTTTCATTTTTCCAAGTAATGGAGCGCCGGTGGAATAAAATTGACAGAGGAAAACCGAAGTACTCGGAGAAAAACCTGTCCCAGTGCCACTTCATCCACCACAAATCCCACATACACTGACCCGGGATCGAACCCGGGCCTCCGCGGTGGGAGACCGGCAACTAACCGCCAGAGCCATGGCACGGTCTAAAAAAAAGAATCTAGACAACGAACTCCAAAATACAAAATACGAATAAAATAAGAAGCTTGCCTCGTCGGAATCAAATCACTGAAATTTACCATTTATTTATCACTGTTTTTCTGTAAATCGACCTTGAATGGGAGATTTTCAACTCTGTGCGTGAAGGATTACCTAGATTTAATATGAATTCAGAAAGATTCCATAAGACGCCAATATGTTCTGCATTCTTATTATCACCTTTAAAGACAGGTTTTGCTACAGAGAGTAATCGGTTGGTAACAATCATATAGTAAGCTGCCGCAAAGAGGAATGTGCCATTAGCGCCACATTATAGACCGCGACTACGGTAAAGACTGCATTATCAATTAACTCATAACTCTATAATAGTGCAGTATGTTACTTTAACTGTAGTGTCTTGTGCAACTGATCAAGGAACTGTGATGAGATGAGTTCACAATCAGCAGGTTAGTGCATAGATAGTAATGCAGACTTCCTATCAGTGCCATTCTCCACAGCCTTGTCAGCTGGTCTGAGTGAGGTTTTTCTATCTTCAGACAAAAGACGGGGTATCTTCAAACAGACTAGGACTGCCTCCTGCAAAACCTTACATCTCCCACGGGACCATTCACTTGAGTTTCCCTCGCATGTGACTAGCACTAATTTCTCACTTAACCTTGCGTCACGCAAGTACATCCCTCGTTACTTATACACCAAAACTATACTAGATTTAAGCAGTCAATTACGAAGTCTTTCATCTTGTATTTTTATCGACCTTCTGTTACCTGCCCTCTGTTTAAAGAAACATGTTCATTTCCAATGAACACTTCTGGCACAGTATAGTAAAACTAAACCTATTACAGATGAAAAGTTACTGAATCAATATGACCTGGACCCAAATATGTATTTCAGTGGACAGTTCTAACATTACGGTAGATACCTTAAGTTGCTGAGTGAACGACATTTAAGAGCAGATAACAAAATTAACAGCAAGGCAACAAACAGCAAACTGCAGATTACACAATAAATTTTCAATTATGAGAAGCTTCAAGCAATGAAGATACCGTAAAAATATAGAATCTGGCCGTGCCATGGCTCAGGCGCTTAGTCGCCGGCCTCTCACCTTGGAGACCCGGGTTCGATCCCATGTTAGTCCATGTGGGATTTGTGGTGGACAAAGTGGCACTGGGACAGGTTTTTCCCCGAGTAATTCGGTTTTCCCCTGTCAGTTTCATTCCACCGGTGCTCCATTACACAGAAAAACCGAAAAAAATAATCATCTTTATCACAGGGTTGCATAATAAGCCTTAAGGCTGCGGTGCGTCCGTAGCATCTGTTGCGGCGCCCTTCACAAAAAAAAATACAGACTCCGATGGCCGAGGAAAATCAGACATGTGACGACCTATTTAACCCCCTGAACACTGAAGGGGATTTTGAAATTCGTAATCATTTTGAAAGAAGAAAAAGATACTAGTTTTTACGTACATTCTTCTTCAAATATTGACATGTTTACAGACTTTATTAAAAAAAACGTACTATAAATTTCAGCTACGTTGTGTTTTGTAATGCGAATCATAGCCGAAAATGTGAGAAAAAGGAAGTTTCAATACAGTAACAGACATTGCGATTTGCATAAAATATAACAGGCTTTTTATTGCATTGTAGAATACTTCACTTTGGACAGAGAAATGGTCAACGGATTAGAAGAAGTCCGGAAAATGAAACTAGGGTACAACAGTTCAAAAACTCGTTTCATATAGCCTGCACACTGTACACCGGCCGTATAGTCAGTCTCTGTTTTATTTAATGCTGCAGGGCTCTGACATTTAAATTCTTTCGCAGTTTAGTAAATTAAAAAGGGAAGAGTGTCGTTTGGATCACAGCCACGGTTAGAATTCCAAAACGTTTTCCGTTAAAAAATTCAGCACCAATTACCAGTTTGGACAATCAAATAAATGAACGTATTCTGTAAAAGTATATATTTGTACATATGGTACACTATGTAGCAACTATACTAAGCTTCAGTAAAGGTAGCCTATTTCAATATTCTCGCTTTCTGACATTATAAAAATGAGAACACTTCAAAGATATTTTTACTTTAAGGACTGATAATCAATCACTTATTATTGTTTAATTTTATTTCGTTTCTGTGCTCAAAGCTGCATTACAGATTGCTGCAATGTAGGAGAGCATTGACACAATGTAGGAGAGCATTGACACAATGTAGGAGAGTATTGACACAATGTAGGAGAGCATTGAAACAATGTAGGAGAGCATTGATACAATGTAGGAGAGCTTGACACAATGTAGGAGAGTATTGACACAATGTAGGAGAGTATTGACACAATGTAGGAGAGCATTGAAACAATGTAGGAGAGCATTGATACAATGTAGGAGAGCTTGACACAATGTAGGAGAGTATTGACACAATGTAGGAGAGTATTGACACAATGTAGGAGAGTATTGACACAATGTAGGAGAGCATTGAAACAATGTAGGAGAGCATTGATACAATGTAGGAGAGCTTGACACAATGTAGGAGAGCATTGACACAATGTAGGAGAGTATTGATACAATGTAGGAGAGCTTGACACAATGTAGGAGAGTATTGACACAATGTAGGAGAGTATTGACACAATGTAGGAGAGCATTGAAACAATGTAGGAGAGCATTGAAACAATGTAGGAGAGCTTGACACAATGTAGGAGAGCACTGACATGACATGGCAGTAAAATTTACCTCACTGACCCGAAATAGCGCTACCATAAAATTTCAAAAATTTAATGGTGCAAGGTTGGCCTTGCCACGTATTTTGTCTTGAGAAATAAATTTGTAATTTATGTACAATTCTTTGGACATCAAAACACGAGATCAACATGATTTTATCATCCTCGCCTTGAAACATTTCCTTTAGACCATAGGTCTCCAACCCGCGGCCCGCCAGGATGTATTAAGCGGCCCGCGGCCACACTTGTAAATTGTGTATATGCTATAAAAATTACACAATAATTTATGCGGTTAATATTGTGTGGAAACTGAACGGCGCTAATGTTGTGTGGCAAATGAATGGTTTTAATGCGTGGCAACTAAATGACCATAATGATGTGTCGCGGCTGAATAACATGCCGGAAAAAGTCTACGCTTAGTGTACATTTGGCTACCGATCACACACAACAACCAAATTGGACTACTGCATTTTTCTCGTATTATAACAATTTATGTAGATACTGAAGACCACCGTCGGGTGTGGACGCTGTGATCGATGAGATCCCAGAGCGCCTATTATGATTACGTGTGACTCGGCTCACACTGACGGGTGGAACAAGTAGCTGTATCCGTAAAGGATGTGCTCTCATGGGACGTCTTGCAGTTCATGAGGACACAGACTGTCAAGCATTGGAACAAATTAGTAAATACTGATCTTGTAAAATGCATGAACGTTGAATTTTTTTCAGGCTAAGGGTCACTGGTAGTTGAAGTGTTTCATTTCAATACAGCAGTACACTTGAACCTACTCCTAACCCTGTTACAAGTGCCCGAAAATAAGTTCCGAGTAAAATGATATTTGTTCCTAAAAGTAACAAAAGAACTTACATAACACGGAGAGTTACACGGTGTCGCAGTTGGTTAAGGCACTGCGCTACAAGCTGGAAGTTCGCGGGTTCGATTGGGATTTTCCATTGACTTAATCCTTCCGTCCGCATTATGGATCTGGGGTCGGCCGACTCAGCCTCTGACAGAAATGAGTACCAGGGAAAAGACGGCAGGTGTGCAGGCCTGACAAACTTACTAACTTCATGTGCCGAATCTGGGAACCTCAACCTTCTGGAACCCTCAGGGCCTGTCCAGGCCTGTACAGGGATTTATTTACCTTACATAACACGGAACATTAGTGAGTTGACCACATGATACAGCACCTGACTAATGTCTGTGGTGATCACGACACTTTGTGAGAGGGTTCCAGATGCGGCCTTCATCTGGTGGCGAAGAGAAAACTCTTTATCCCTACCGGGAAATGAACTTGATCAGCCAGATCGTAGCTGCTCACTTTAAGCTGTCAAACCTCATGGAGAATACGTCGTCCGTATTAGTGCGCTATTTTCCTTTCTCTAGCGCATCAGTCCTGGGTTCACATTTCTTAGCTCTACATCACATCCAGCGTATTGCAGTAGACCGTGGTGGTTCCTGATTTATAACGCAAATTCAAGAGCTGAACTATTGTTGAGCAGAGCCGTTCAATTGCAGAGGAAAGTCTCCGAAAGAAGCCAAGTCCTCCCATTCGTTTTACAAAGAAGTGCAGTAATTAGAATGAATGGACGCGGATTTACAAAGAACTCCGCGGAGAGAAAAAGAATTGTGGCTTGCGGCAAAGAAAATGGTGATATATATCTTTAAGAAAAGGCAACCAGGTTTCGGCTACAATAATCGATTTTTAATATAAATTTACTGGCCCAGTGAACTAGGTTATGTATAATGGATTTATCCCTTTCAGACCAAGGTGATCAGGAAGAAATAAATTTTGTACTCCGATGAAAGGACACATGTGTACACGCATGCGAGTGATATAAAAACAATAGCATATGGTTTTTATTATTATCTCATATTTATTCGCTTTTTCCTTCTCCTAATTTTCTTTCCTCTTTTCCTTCGTTCTTTCTCCTCACCCATCTTTCTTTTATTATCCTTCCCTTGATCACTTTCTCTGTCAACTTTTCCATTTCCACTTGCTTCATGTTTCTTATTATTTCTTCTTCATTTTATCTTTCTTCTTATTCGTCTTTAACACCCTAACCGCCCTTAGGAACTCGATGAGGTATAAAGCTATATATTATTTGGCAATCCTGAAGTTAAAAATACTAGGAGTGGCCTACGTTGTTAATAAGTCGAAAGTCTAAAACTTGATAATATTCTAAAAATCTGGAAGGTTATTAATTAGTATTCGCCAGAGTGAAACACTCACAAAACACGAAGGGTGACCCTAGGAAATGAATACCCAGGCATTGATACCTCTGAGTCACATGCAAATTTCAAATCTATGCACATGTCCATGGACTTTCATTCAGAACGCATGATAAATACGTAGAAGAGGACGTAATAAACTAGTGGTCCTCAAACTTTGGTTCCTCGCGGCACACTTAAGATATTGTTTACTTTTTTCGCGCTATTCTGTAGTTAGAATACAGAACTACAACGTATAGTAAGAGTGGGCTTATTTTTAAGTAATGCCATTAATTGTGTGAAAATATAAAATTATCGCACAGCCGAAAAGTGCCATATTTCCTGCCTCATATGACATATTTTTTCCTGAAAAATACCCCAAAAAATCACCCTGTGATATAAAAACCCGAAAGGTGTTAAAGGCTACTCTATTCGGAAAAAATACCTTGCTAAATGTAGGAAGCTTCTTATCACTTGTAGCGTCTAATGAGGCGTGAATTACGGTCATTAATTTCTGATCAATTAAAAAGCTGAAGTAAAGCAGTGCTTTCCAAACTTCATACAATGGTGCTCCCTCAGCTTAGCAGAGACTTCATCGAACGCCCATCCCTTTGCTGCCTATGTTAGTGTGTGCACGTTCACCTCTCTCTGATTTTCATTTTTAAAACAGAATTTCCGTAGTTAATTTTATAAATCATTTTCCTCTTCAAAGCGACACGGCACATTCTGCAAAACTTCGCGTTATATTAGTGTGTCCTGCACACCGGCTAATGACCACTGTCATACCCTGTTACACATTCTGTTCATTACGAACCTAGTTCTAAAAATTATTTACTCCTTAACTTAACAGCGTCATAGTGATTACGGCTTTCTTAAAAGGATAAGTGTCATCACACAATATGACGCGTTATAAGGTACAGAAACACCTACAAATTGGGGTAGGAACATTTATTAACGTTCCCGGGACAATTCTCAGCTTTCGCAATAAGTTCACCAGTTACACAAAAATAAATCTCGTTAGACAGTCCTTCACAAGAAAAACCGCATGTTCGATGTCCGTCTACTTAATATCACGTAACATACTAGACATGTAAAATACTGTACTTACATTATATATGACGTCATAACACGCCGGTTTCCGTTAAAATTTGCCTTTCGACGTTTATGGAGAAATAAAAATAATTTTTCAAATGATGCACTTTGTGACTTTCAAATTGTTGTACGGTTTCACGGTACACGCACAACTGTAATTTCATTTACGGCCGTACGAAAAGTACAGCCTTCCACATGCCAACAGGAACGAAAGTCAGTAAATCTCTCACAACGAATTTCATCCAGACTAAATACTAAATGTGCAAAATATGTACAGAAACTCATTCACGCCCCTAAGTACCATTTCCACTGCACCGATATTCACAAAACTCACAGCCACTTAATATATTTTTCAGGACATCTTACGTACCGAATTTCTTTCCCTACACGGATGAAAAGTACATTCGAACTCGGTTATAACGTCATGAAAGAGACCGAATATTTTGTGTCGTTATAAACGAGTGTCGTTATAAACGAGTGTTGTTCTAAACGAGAAGTGAAATGTTATGGTTAACAGTGAGGAATTAACTGGTACCACAGAATATTTGACGCTATAGACGAGGTGGCGCTTAAACCGATGTCGTTATAACCGGGTTCGACTGTATACAAGATGCGGGTAACATCTCGTTTACGCCCCAGGCAAAGTGTGGCTTTTACCACACCAATTTTCAGGAAACTAATAAACTCAAAATCACTATGAAGACATATCATGTATCGAATTTCACTCAAATGAATCAAAAAAAATGGGCAGTATGGGTACAAATTCATTTAAGCTTTTAAGTAAAGTATGAATTGCTGAGCCGATGTGTAAGAAACTCAGGCTTACTCTACATGTATATTTGGGTTTATCTGAGAATAAGACGTTGTGTAAGATACATGGACATAAGAGAAGTGAAGTATAAAGTAACTTTGGAAAAATACGTGCGGAATTCATGGTTTACAACTTTCACTTAATATTTTCAATGACAGTTAGACAAATAGCCTACGTGTGTCAAAGTCATTGTACAGGTATATGACATAAAACGTTCTTTTAAAGGAGTATGTATTTCAGAAGATTCAAGCGTAGTTGAGAGAATAATATAAAATTAATCTTAGAGAAGTAGAACGTAGAGGTATAACAGACTTGATTCAACTGGATTAGGATAGGGTTCAGTGACGTGATTTCGTGAGTAGTGTAAGAAACTCCGAATTCTATAACAGAAGAGAACGTACTGGCTAGATGAATGACTACAAAATACCGATGAAACACAAAACATATAACTCAGCCATAAAAAAAACTCTGGCTTAAGAAAAGGATTTCCGTATTTTATTGCCTTACCTTACGTTCCGTTTCCTCCAATATGCCATACTGCGATCTCTGAAGAAGTCACTTCTCCTTTCCACTTCAACTCCTGAAGAGCTATCGAGTTCCATGTTCTTTTTCTGATTTTCCATCGATTGGAGTTCTCTGCAGAAAGCTATCAACTACAATCACTCTCGGTTCCATCGGGTATGGGTTTGGGCGTGAAGGTTGATAAGAGTCTCCGATACCTAGAACGAGATCTTGTGTAAGTTTTACTGTATTGTACCTCCAACGTGCCACACTACAGAGGATGCATTTAAGTAATTAATGACAACATCAGTTCAGTTGCTTTACGTACTGTTAAAAGAGATCTAGTTAGGTATGCCGGTCGTCTGGGATGAGACGTCGCGTCGTTCTTGGCCCACATGACCCTTGAGAATCAAGAAAATACGTTCCTTAGAAACGTCGGAAACCACTCATCCAACAACACAGCGTCACATCCCAAAACAAAGGAACCCTCAATCACATCACTGCAAAAACCTCAAAACTCGCAACCTCTCAATAATTAACTTCATGATATATGTCTTCTTCGAAACGTCGGTGGTCACTAAGCGGGACAAGAAAGTCCAACCACACTGCGTGAGATCTGAGGTTCTGACAGAAATGTTACTGAGAAATCAAGTCTTCTGAGATGTTATGTCTTGTCAAGTGGTAAATGGTACCGACATTCGAAGGATCGTAAAGCCTCCGCTTGAATATTTCTGAATGAACTCCAAGATTATATGTACCAAAATAAATTAGATACTAAATTCTAAACACACGGACTTCCTTTTTACAAACGGTTATTAATGAGAACGTTAGTACAGCGTAACAACATTTCTCGACATGCAGTAACATCCCAGAAGACTTCAACTCCAGCCAGACTGTCCATCATCTGTCAAAGTCGGTAACATTGTCACTGTTTCCTTATGTTCGCGTTTTTTTGTGAAGGGCCCCGCAGCAGATGCCACGGACACACCGCAGCCTTGAGGCTTATTGTTCAACCCTGTGATGAAGATGATTAAGTAATTTTTTTTTTCGTTTTTCCTTGTAATGAAGCACCGGTGGAATGAAATTGACAGAGGAAAACCGACGTACTCGGGTTAAAACCTGTCCCAGTGCCACTTCGTCCACCACAAATCCCACATGGGCTGACCCGGGATCGAACCCGGGCCTCCGCATATGTTCGCGCTACTGCAGATTTAGTGAAAAAGAAATCCATCTTCTTTAAAATCTAATATCTCACTTATTTTCAGACAAATAACCGTGAAGTTTGCTCTGAAATATTCAGTAACTCACGAAGCGCCCTTTCCTTGCCTCCCGTGGCGCATGCGCACCCGAATGTGTAAGCGCCAGTAAAGTTTCATGCCGCGCAACAAGTACGATGGCCCCCGATCAGGTGAAAGTCAAATGAGTCATATAATTTCAAGCCTACTGTAAAGGTTTAATGAAATTCCCGACGTACGTGTGGAAGAGAGCCTCCAATGCCAAATCGATTCGCCATTATTACTATATGGCTCGCCCTTTTTTTCCTCAATGTAAGGAAACAAAAAGCGTGGTTAATAAAAGTTACATTGAAGACCACCAGTTCTGAAGAGGATGTTAAACGTATAAGAGCAGAGTGTGTGCGGAATCCAAATGAATTGCTCGCCGCAGTTGGATGTACCACAAAGATGACCCACAATGTTAAATAAGCAGCTGAAATTAGGGTATTACAAAATTCGTGACAGTAATGAGACACGATGATCCTCCAAGAATGGCCTAACATGCAAATTTTATGTTAAATTTAATTTATGAAAATGAAAGATTTCTAAGAAAAATATATTTACCGATGAATTTTCGTTTTACATTGATGATCCTATTAATTTCCACAACTGTCCAGTCTTGAAAGCAGAACGACGACATGAATTCTTAATACTAGCGTGACACCCAAAATTCACACAATTTTATTACCACTGAGAAAGCCACTACATTATACTATATGCAAAACGAATTTTTACCATACGTTACAAAAATATTTTAAAAATTACGAAAGAAACGAAAGAAAAAAATCGAAAGAGTTAAAACTCTCGCTACCACAAAACAAAAACGGACTGCAGTTACAGGTAAATATGGCTGTCTGGCGTGACACACGACGAATTGAACTTCAAGATACTTCTGAAAATATAGTTTTTCAAAACACCTTCAGGAATAAATTAAGTTACAAGGTTTAAGTAATTTGCATCAAGAGCATTCGCAGATTGTGCCAGTTTTGCAATCATTATTCCCCTCATTGCCATGACCAAAATTTAGGACACTGCCCGTGTTATCAAGCTACAAATTCCAAAATCTTGACCGAGAGTGGAACTGCTCTCTTCCTCCAGTGGAACAGGAAATGTGAGACCTTGTACGGATGGGCCGTTTAGAAACAGATAGGCCTAGTCTCAGTCATAAAGTTTATTTACGACTATGAACATACACCATCGTCATAATCACATATGTATTAATACGGTAAGGTCTGTTTGCGACGTCACGATCTACTAAACTACCCAACGGATCTTTTTTTCAAGACATACATTTTTAGAAAGCTTATGTTTCGACATTGATGGCATTCCCAAAAGTGTTTATTAATTCCTTCTCACAAAATTCTTTTAACAAAAAAAGTTTAAAAATTGACAGTACTACCTGAAGCGGAGACAAAGGGAAGCGGACATAATCCATGTACTTCCCTTGGCCTCCGCTTGAGGCAGGAGTGTCGATTTAAGCATTTTATTTCTTATTTAAACGTGGCTGGAAGCTATTGTTTCTTACCTACACGTTGCTTCTGATCCGTTGATCTACGAAATAAATCATTAAGTACAATTTTTAATATTTGTTTAGAATACATTTTGTCATGTTTAATTAAATATTTTACTGTGTCCACCTGCAAATTATTCGTACAAGTACCAGTCTTTTAAATTTGAATCATTCCCCGCCACTCAGCAGCTACAGTGTTATCAAAACTTGTTAGTCTGTAAAGCGGCCCAATGAAGAAATACTCCCGAAATGAATGCTACTTTCTATGATTTGGGGGGTCTAGACAAGCCAAACAGACATATATAGTATTTCTGGAATCAAATTGAAAATATAAACAAGTCCCCGTCCCCTTAGGGAATTCCCTGAGACATTTATTTGTACATTGATTACCTACCTTAGAACACGCTTCAGTCCTCGTCACGATTAAAATGAACAACACGTTTTAACACGGCAATCCAGTTGCAAATAGCAACCAATGTGTGTGGCTGACACATTGCATCAAACGTGACACATTGTAATTGGATTCTGTACAACTAATTCAACATTATTTTTTCTCCCTTTTGTGAAAATATTGTGGCTTCAGCATATCAAAGGGAGCTTAATTACTCCAGATCCCTAAACACATACAGACAAAAACGTGGACGTTTAATACGCTACACTTCATGTTTAATATTTTAGATTATTATCACTTCTGCCTTATGGTAAACGTTTTCTAAACTTTAATAGGAACTGTGAATAGGAGGACCGAGTTCATATCGTCATAATGCGGAAGTAACGAAGCGTTCACATGCGTTTGTCTACATCAACAAAGCACAGAAATACGCCTACTCGAGGTCTATTCCGTACAGGTGGCTGAGTGCTCTAGAAGACTTCCTTGAATCAAGTCACTCTCAAAGCTTGGATCTTATATACCTAACTAACTAGCTCCATTGAGCACAATCCTCTTGAACGTCAATAGTTCCTCAAACACACAAGAAATTATCTACCTATTATAAGACACGTAGGCCCATTACCTTGCTCACTTGTATCTCTCATGAGCCAGATATATCCAGCCCACGCCCTCACATCCTATTTCTTTAAGATACATTTTAATATTATTCTCCCATCAACAACAAGGTTCTCCAAGTGGTCTCTATCCTTCAGATTTTCCCACCAAAACACAGTCCGCATCTCTTCTCCTCTATATATATGCCACATTCCCGCCCTATGTCATCCTCCTTGATTTTATTAGCTAAAAGTCTGTTGTGAGACACAAACCACGAAGCTTCTCGCTGTGGAATTTTATCAAGCCTCTTGTTACTTCGTCTCCCTTAGGCACGACATTTTTCCTCATCACCGCACAGTAGAATACCCTCGGCGATGACGCCTTTCTTCTGGGAAATGACGCTGCGTTAACGAGTACTCAGACCCCGACGTTTCCGGGTAACACAATTTCCTAATTTTAAAGATGGATATCCTCGAAACGTCGGGATCCGATTACCTATTGACTCAGTGTCATATCTCAGAAGGACAGAATCCTCAGCTACAGTGCTGCGGTAACCTCAGAACTCACCCTGAGCGAGGCTGTATTGTACAAATCTATGTAGTGGCCATGTGTCAACTACAGTGGTTATATAAAGCCGATTATTAGGTAATACACATTTATGATGACTGAATCTTAGGCTAGCTAAGAACGCTGTTCCAACACACAGGTCAAAGGGCATTGAAAGAAATGGAGAACACTCGTGATCGGAGGCTAAGTTATGATTTGGGGCCTACATCAAGCGTCTCGTCAATAGCTGGAGAAGACTGAGAAAATCCACGCTCACCTTATTTAGTACAGCCTATAACTCGACCGGTATTCAAACCGGATCCTTCTTGAATACAAACACAGAAAGTTTCTGCTATACAAATCTGCGCATTAATAAATTAGTTTATAAATATTTATGATGAAAGTACATGCGAAGTAAAAGTGAAGTTAAAATAACTTCCTCAGCATATCTAGTATAAACACAACACTGCACCACATGGAATGAAGCAGACACTAACTCAAAAGTTGTCCAAAACACAGCCAACTAGAATATCAAACCAGCTGCCTCAATGGGGCTTATAAATTCAAAAGAGGCAACGCAAAATATTGTTTAATCTCAATATATTAAACTTCCTGCTGGCAATGTGAGGTGCTTTGATCAGCAAACGCTCACGAACCTTGTGATCCAACCTACAAAAACAGAAACACTGGATGTGTCTTTTTTCAAACTTTACCTTATACCTGTACAGCTAAACATGAAGTACAGTGGAAGGTACAGTAAAGATAATTGTGGACGTGGAGGTAAAGCCTCACTAGATGTCAAATTCACTTTCACGTGAAGTAACACAGTTGTCTTAATCGTTGGCCCGCGGCGCAATTATAGAATTTTACTTACCACTACGTTTTATAACTCATATTTCCTACAACTGAAAATAGTGCCATATTGCAACTAACGACCTATTTCCTTTAGGAAACAAATTATTTGTAAGATTTCTCTAGTCTCATACTGAGTAAGAAAGAAGAATGGGGAGAGAAATGTGTATAGATCTACGTAATTCGAATGAAAAATTAGGTTAGCATGGTTTAGACTGGGTATATGGAAACTAAGAGGTACAAGGAGAGATGTGGAGAAAAGAGGATGTGGTGCCTGTATTAGTGAAATACAATTAGACACAGAGGTGGAGAAAACATTTTTAGATAATAAATGGCTATACATAAAAGAGGAAATAGCATATAAGAAATTAGTACGTGGTAATTAGACCATAGAATTTAAAAAGCAGGTAAATTTTAATACAAAATTAAGTTCAAGTGGGAAAATAAACTGACAGAAACGATGCGAAGTCTACAGGAAATGAGAGAAGAGGAATTGTAATGAGAAATATATTACAATTGATATATATGTATATACATACGTATATATAAACTTATACGACATTAACACCTGACAGAAGATAATAATTAGTTTTGATAAATTTTAACCACTAGTATTAAAAATAATGGATGTGCACTGGTAAAAACCCGGTATTACCAGTTACATCCAAAGATGTGAATAAAAATCAACTAATCAATTTTAAATTTTAAATTTGATATTTGTGATAGCTGAAGTTTTCAGGGCGGTTACAATTTACAACGCAATCTTCTGTGCATTGAGAAGGTGAAATTTAATCTTGTAGGTCCGTACCAATATTATGGAGAAAAGTACCACCTCCATCTTCAGGACGAAAGCAGTATATTTCTCCGAAATATTTGTAACAACTTACAACACTACATTTTTCCAACCTAATAAAACCACACTCTAAAGAAATAAAATGAAAATAAATAGTCTGTATTCTACTGTTTTTTCTCTCTACCTTGTGGCCGAATAAGCAGTGAAGAAAAGGAAAACGCTTGAGGTTGGTCGCCACATTTCTCAGAAATGGGAAGCTGGGGTAGTGTTACAGGCCCCTGATCACTGGAAGAGATATATGTCTGACAACTTAAATTGCTGTACACTAGTGGTAAGGGCTGTTAAAAATTCAACGGTGTTTCCCTTACAGATGAAAATACTAAGTATCTAAACCGTCTGACGATTCAGGACAAGTGTTAGCAAATGAGAGTTTTTTAAGTTTAGAATTATGTTTATGTCGAGGCCGTCTGACGATGTACATAATCCATTACACACTGTGAAACTGCGTCATTTGTGCAGAATAGCTTATGTATTCATTTAATAAAGTTTGAAAGGCGACCTGTTACATATATAAAATTCCTTTGTAAATCATTTTAAATTTCATTTGTTTAATGTGGTTGGTTCTGACGTCTACTAAATTTCAATTTGCATAAAAGTGTTAATTATCATACCACAAATAAAAATAATTACACGTGCTGGTAATAATTAGATTTTGAGGCTATTATTTGCACGCACAATGTGAAAGAGACAGTGTACCGATATTCAAGAATCTAATGAAATTCTTTCCTTCCGTGCATTGGATAACACTGATAATTACTGTCTCGTATATCGCGCACTATTTATAGAGCACATTGTTCTAACACTGACAATAACAATGCAGTTCACAATATAGGAGACTGTCTCTGTGCTACCTTTCCTTCACAATAAGAATAAGTTTCATAGAGGCAAGTTGTGCATAAGCCATTTGAGCCCTGTGGCTGGCAGGAAGACAAAGGACTATATACTGAAAGTAGGACAGCTCACGTTGTTTATGACAGGTCGGGCGATCTCAGCCTGCGTCCATTTTTCCGGGCGGAATGCGTCTATATCATAAAATATGGAGTTAAATGCAACTATGTAGCTTCAAAGTCCTGCGTGTCCTTACTCATTTTCCTCTACCTGAGTTAGAAATAGAACACTTCTGTGTGGGGGTGGAGCATATGTAGGCAACGTAAAGGTAAAATTGGGGGTAACTTCAACCCTTTATCGGCTAATGAAGTCATATGGGAGAGGACAGGCATAACCTCAGCACTAGATGAAGATAAGTGATCAGCCTGGTACGACTGCTGCATTACTGCACCGTTAAATAGAAAGATAGATGTGCCTCACAGCCGGTATGGACATCTTCGAGAAGAGACAGTCTCTTGCCCCTGCTGGAGTCGAACCACGATTCCTCCGTCGCCAGGCCGTGGCGTTGTTACACCGATTGTGCTATCCCGCCGTACCATGGTTCAGGCGGTTGCTCTGTATTCATTCTCAAGGATTACGTACAGATATAAATAGTAATTGAGGATTTGTATGCAAAGTACTGGCACTATACAATAACTTATATTATTAAAGTGAACAAATTGGCCGTGCAGCGTGCCAACTGGTCTCTAACACGAACGGGTGCAGCGTGCCAACTGGTCTCCAACACGAACGGGTGCAGCGTGCCAACTGGACTCTAACACGAACGGGTGCAGCGTGCCAACTGGTCTCTAAAGCCGGGATTAGACGGCGAGTGGCTCGGCTTGTTTTACGTCATAACTGACGTCACTGACAAAGAATCGTATTCAAACGCGCCGTGTAACCGGCCTGAAGCGGCGCGGAGTGTGATTGGTGGAGCGAGGCTCGTGGGATCGCCTCAGAAGCGGTTTTCTCACGATCCTCAAAGGGACTCGGCGCGGGCAGCTGTTGCGGCTACACGGCGCTTGCAGTCTACGCGCCAAGCCAGTCTCGTCCAACCTGTATACACTTAGGTCTGGTCTTTGTTTTCTGCTGTCGGGGTGCGCGAAGAGTGAAAGTTTCTGTCCCACAATTGGTATTGGCTAGAATGGAGTGGTCAAACGAGGACATTTTTAAGTTCATAGAACAACACGACTTATTCCACAAGCCGAGCCGAACCTACCCGTGCAAGGCCGCTGGTCGGCCATTTGCCGAGCTGCGCCGCGTCGTGTAGCCAGATTGTCTTTTCTGTTCCGATCTGTTGGCCGAGCAAGTGACGTCACGTCACTGGACGAGCCACGCGCCGTCTAATCCCGGCTTAACACTAACGGGTGCAGCGTGGCTGTGCCATGGCTCAGGCGGTTAGTCGCCAGTCTCTCACCGCGGAGGCCCGGGTTCAATCCCGGGTCGGTCCATGTGGGATTTGTGGTGGTCAAAGTTGCACTGGTACAGATGTTTCTCCGAGTACTTCGGTTTTCCTCTGTCAGTTTCATTCCACCGGTACTCCATCAAAATGAAAAAGCAGAAAAAACCTCATCTTCTTCTTTACAGGGTTGCACAATAAGCCTTCAAGGCTGTGGTGCGTCCGTAACATTGCTGCGGGGCTCTTCAATAAATTAAAAAAAGTGAACAAGTTAAGCTTAAATTTAATGCATATATTATGACGACAATGAAAATGTTATATTAGAATATGTTGTCATTTATAATTTGCCTTATATTTGTGTATGCAATATGAACGTATATTATTATTATTATTATTATTATCTGGCTGTTGACTCGGCACATTAATAAACCAGAATTGAATTGAATTGAATTGAATTGAATTGAATTGAATTATTATTATTATTATTATTATTAATGACTCATCTACCCAACTTGTCAAGTTGCGTGCAGTATCCTTGTTACAAGACATACACGTGTCCTATCTAATTATTTTATTTCTTTCTATGTGTAAGTTTTTAGAATGTCCTTTTTATTTAATACATGTAGTAGATTTAATTTTAAATTTGTTAATTTCAGTCATGTCAATTACATGTTGTATACAAAGTCTTCAGTAATGATCTAAGTATGGAACCCTCGAGAATGAACCAGCTGCTTCTATATATGTCAGGTATAATAAAATTAACCAGTGGCCGTGCGGTCTAAGGCGTGGATCTTCGGCCGCTCGCTTACTAGGATCGTGGGTTCGAATCCCACCGGGGGCATGGATGTTTGTGTTGTGTTGGATGTATGGACAATAGCATGAAACATAAGGTGACATGCAGGACAAAAAGGACTTCAACAGTACAAATGGATCAAAGGGGAAAACCCAAGAATTAAAAAAAAAAAAATCCCACCGGGGCATGGATGTCTGTCTCTTGTGAGTGTTGTGTGTTGTTGTCAGGTAGAGGCCACTGCGTCGAGCCGATCCCTCGTCTAGAGGAGTACTACCGACTGTGGTGTGTCTCTCAGTGTGATCAAAAGAAATTACTAACCTCGACACTGAAAGGGAAAACAGGAGTAGGTAGAAGAGGACGACTAAAAAAAAAAATTAAGAGATCGCTAACATAGAAAATGTTCGTATTTAAAGGAATATTACGGTCAATTAATGACAACGGCGTGGCGTGAAAACTCAAGACTGTCTATAGACTCCCACAGTGTAAATGACGAGAGAGTCTTCACTTTACTTTCACTCTGCCGAGACTCCTGCTTTCAGCGACACCAAAATCCATTATAGCCTATTTGTCACGTATTCCGGTAAATGCAATTAAAATGGTGCGTCTTTTCGAAAAAGCTCTCCATACTACTTTATTGTAAGACAGATCCTTGTTTGAAGTATTTTAATTAAAGTTTAATGTAAGCCTCAAGTAATGATTATAATTAGTCTGTAAGTACCAACATTAAATTTCACCTACAAACTTTGGCATCACACCAAAACCCCTACAACAACAACAATAACAACAACAGACGTCGTGAATAAATTCTGACGTCACACTGGAATGTGCGTTACTTCTGCAATGTATTCGGGAGATCCAAAATTCAGATCATGGCCCGGAAAAGTTACCCTCATCAAGATATTACACGATGGCCTTTGCTGTTCTGCGATATTGCGTGGCGTAGGTCGGCAGATGGTAGTTGGAAGTTGGTGAAAAACTACCAACCTACGCTGTGTAATATATCTCAAAACAAGGTCTCAAATACGCCACGGCAGAAGCCTGAAATCTCGCATTTTACAAGATATTCCTCAGCTTCTCCAGATGCCGACAAGGTGCCTTAAAGTGGGCCACGACTGTTATCTTCCAAATTTGCTGCAATCATTTTTCTGCCAGCTGCCTTCGATAATACGCAGCCCCAATATTAGTAACTGAATGCTCAATTTAATAAGTCAAGAATAAAAGAAAATCAACATCTATCAAGCACTTTAGCGAGGGACCGGCAAGGCCTGTCCACTACGCGTTCATTTTGTACACAGAAAACATAAAAACGTGCCACGTCTGCACGTCGCAATGTGAACTCGAAATCTTGCGGCAGTAGTCATAGTCTAAATAAAAGTACTTGCCTGCAGGGAGCTGTCTACATTCGTGGTGGCTCTCTCTTTATTTGCATGTGTTCCGTGAACACGGTCAGATAGAACGTGACATTCTTTACAACGGAGACAAAGTTAGCATGCTACTGGGAATAAAAGCATGTAGCTTGCTGCTTTAATTTTGTTCTGGCAATGGAAAGGCAAGTTAATATTGCCTCTTGTTCCTTATTACCCAAGCATCATTCTGTGTATTCGCATGTTGCATTGATGGCAACAGCTTGCAGATATTAATACCTGCCTCTGATGTTGGATTCATTATTTGTCTCGGTCTTAGTGAAATGAAATGTCTTAATTTGACTAAGGTAAAAGAGATTTCAAGCCGTCGGTCCCATGTCGTAGATTTACGGCATGTAAAAGAACCTTACGGGCATGAATAAAAAATGTTGCATAAGCCAAATTGCCTCCATTTCTCATCCAAGTCTCCTGACTGCCTGCCAGATGGCTCTGGCGTGCACATCAGGATCGATAGAACACTAAGCGCGGCTAGCTGGCCGGTCACCAGCTGCCATGAATGCGCATGACTTAGTAACCTCGACAAGAGGAGGCAAGAGGAGGCCCAGGCCCATACAGGGCTGTTGAGCCAAGAATTATTATTATTATTAAAAGAGATTTCAAACAAAACAATACTACAAAGTATTCAGTTGTAAACTCGTTATCATAAAAGTCTGTAACAGACTATGTAATTGAAAGAAGGATACGAAGTTATAGTCACATTGGATACAGTAAAGCACCATGATGAAGTCGGGTGGGACTGGCGGTTGAGCTTCATGCATTTTTAACTTCATAATTAGAAAAAAGTGAGATGATATCTCTCAGCTCCGATCCCTTTATTCTCAAAGAGACCAGGCAGCCATACTACAAGATAAGAGGCTTTGTGGACCTGAGGTTTGACATAGGTATGAATATGACGAGCGATGTCCCTGTCGCTTCCATAAACCGAACCCCGGCCATCCATGCCGTGGCCGCTCATGGAAGTAAATGTCACCATCACTACCACCACCACCATCATCATCATCATCATCATCATCATCAGGCTTAAGTTTCAGGTTCTAGAATCTTTTTCTTTAAAGCTCGAAGCGTTCTTTGTCGTTCCACCTTCGTCGTTGTCCGTCGAGCAGGTGTTGGAGAGCAAGTCTTTGTAGTCGATTCATGTCCATTTCTTTTATGTTATCTAAACAGTTTTTCTGATGTGCTACCAAATCTTCTACCATGTTATCTATTTGCAGTCTCTTTCGGATTTTAGAATTCCTTTGGCGGTCCAGCGTTGTACTTCCCAGTAGCGGTCTTAAAAATTTCATCTGTGCCGCTTTCATTTTTTGGGCACCTGCCTTGTGTACAGTCCCGGTTTCGCTAACATAAAACAAAGCTGCTTTCGAAGTGATGTTATACAGTCATAATTTTATGTCAGTTGTCACACACTTTCCAAAATGTCATTTGATTATCCCATTAATGTTATGATACTCTGTAATTTCATATTGCCGTTTTCTTTAAGAGATGTTAAATTTCCCTAGTAACTAAAATTAGAAGCTTGTACCACGATTGTTCCTTCAATTTCCATTTTGACCCCTTGTATGATTTTTCCACAGAATCTCGTTGCTTTAGATATAAGAAGGGATATTTTCAGGTCACACGTTTTTTAAATTCTGTTGAATTCATTGTCCGATTTTTCTAATTCATCAGATTTGGTACCAAAAATTGATCAACGTCCTATAATATTGTTTGAATGTTTTTCTTAGAAGCTCAAGACAAAACCGAAGCAAAATTGTTTTCCTAATACATTCACTGAGATTTTTCATGTCGCATTGACACTGCTGCTCATTTGCTGCACAATCGCAGGCAAACATGGACTAATTCTATGACTTACAAAGCTAAACATTTCTTTACGTAGGTTTAAACACTGCATATATGTAGCTTTCCCTCTATTTCGTTATCACTAGAATGTAACGAAAACTGTTTCACATGACTTATATATTGTATCTTCAGTACGGCCCATAGAATATTTTGACAACAATGCGCTTTATGGAATTTACTACAAAATGTAGATTAAAGTACAAATTCGACCAATGCTATTTTATTTTCATTCAAAATACTAGACTTATAGTGAAGTCATGTTTACAGTCTCTGTTTATCTAATTATGCTTTATTTAAAGACGCTGTGAGTAGCAAAGGTTATATGGGGTGAATGGTAGAATGAGTGGCGGAAACTGAATTGGAAATGATGAGTGAGGATGAGGTCGTATCCTATACTTACGTACTTCCCCAAAACTTTTCCTGGACGGACAGAACACTATAAAGACTTTGTAGGGAGGACAGCCAATTTCCAGAATAAGAAGCACGATTTATACGCTCTCGATCTCGACGTCTGGACAATGTCAATTGATATGTGACGTCATATACTGAAGAAGAAAAGGCAAATTTGAGTCTGTTCCACCCATTTCTACATTATGAAGGTATAAGCGACACTGAAGGTGAAGCTCAATACATTCTTAAGCTGAGCAGTAAATTCAGACTAGTTCTTAGCTTCACGCTACGACCGCTTTACTAAAAAGAGAAGGGATCCGAGTACCAATAAGAGTACCAATAGGATATGCGTCGACAGTTACGTTGGAATCGATCTACTCTCGACCAGTCGCTTCCTGAATGAGCTGCCCGGGTTTGCCTGCTTAGAAGTTGCGAAGATCTAATAAATGGATGTAATATTACAGGTTGGGAAGAGGCCAGCTTAAGGTTGTAAAATGTTTGATCTGGAAACGTATAATTTCATTGTTGGCCTTTGATAAGGCGGGAGGTAATGCACAGTGAATGGCAGTGAACGTGGAATGCTTCGTAAATCACAGGGAACAGCTGTTGTGCTGAACAGCTAAGTGAGGCTTCCAAGATCCTGAGGATTATTGTAATGAATCCTTAAATGGGTGTGCGAAGAAAGGAGGACGCAAAAAGACGAGACGTTGGCACCGAGACGTTGGCTTCACACTGAGTGCTTAACATGTGAAGCCCCTTATTTTACACATTCCATAGTCTAGCACAAGTTAAGCTGACATTCATCTTCCTCAGCGAACTCTGAGATCCGACGTGCGACACGACCTGGTTTCCTTTCATATCACGGAGGATAAACACAGTGACCGCGAAGTGTAATTTGCGCATGGTCGTGGATCACTGTATCATACTGATCTGCACACAGGTGTAAGCGCCCGTCGTCTGTGTTTTACGTTGCAATGTGTGCTGTGCAGCCCACCAAGAGGGGAATTCGTTATGCCTGACCGCTGAAAACTTCAACTTTAAAACCACACATACTGCAGTTCTATCAAATTTAATTGACAGTTTTCTTAATTTCATGTGCTAAAGTAGTAAACCCAGTGTTATGAGGCCGAAAGACACTCGGCTAATAAAGAGATTTCCCACCTTTCATAGAACCCCAAAGTTCATTACCGTGTTTATAAGAGCCCGCCAATTCTGTCATAAACCAGACGAATCCAATCCACATATTTCCAGCCCATTTCTGTAGGATAAATTTAAATATTACACTGACATCTACGCCTATTTTTTTCCCAGAATTATCTTCCTCTTAGGTTTTCCGACCAAAACTTTGTACACATTTCTAATTTCTCCGGTGTATATTATAATTTCACTCCCATCATCCTCATAATATCTGATGCAGAATAAATATTTTTAAGTTTCTTAGAATGTAATTTTTTCGGCCTCCTTCTTTTTCCTACCTCTTACTTCCATATAGTCTTTTCAGCATCCCATTCTCCAACACATTCAATAAATATCCGTCCGTTAACATGGTAGACCAGTGTGGTTAGGCCTATATACAATAGCAAAATTTTAAGAACCTAAGATATCCGAAAAGACTTTGGTAGGATGGAAGGCCGGGCATGTCCAGATCAGTTGATAATTTCGATAAACAGTTCTGACATACGTACAGTCTACCTCAACCTGCTACCCTCGCCTACTCTCATAATTAACTTGTAAAGACCTTCAAGAGCAAGCGTCAGCCCAGCGACGTATATTAAGATACATTTTACACAAAATACTCTACATACACTATTTAATGCACTCCTGTTCTGTACAAATACAGTGGTTTACAATACCTGTAAAATATAATGAAAGTGTATTTTTATACATGCCCTGAAAGGTAACATCTGCTAGTAGTAAATTTAGAGTGACAAAATAATTCAAATAAAAAGGAAAAATACTCGTACCATTTGCTGATGTCAGAACAGTTCATTTACCACTCTGAAGTGACCAGCAAAATGTAGAGCATATAGCTAATGGAGTATGTCTATTGCAGATTGAGGAGGTTTTTATTCTTCCGTGTTAGCAGACTGCACATATATCAAGCCTAAAAAAGTGGATGTACAGATTATAGAAAGTTCATCTCTGTCAGTAAGTATATATGTTGAATGTATTTCAGAATGAAGTGCTGAGGAATGCAGCTGGATTCAAGGGAAATAAAGGAACAGGAGAATTGTGAAAGTCGTATAATGAGTAGGTTTACAATTTTTTTATATTTATCACCCAATATTATTAGGAAAATACATCCAGACGTATAAAATTGGCAGGGCATGGAACATACGTGAGGAACACAAGACGTTGGTACAAATATCTTAGGAAACCCCAAGGGAAAGATCAACAAAATAGATCAAGCAGTCTGTGGATAAAACAGGGTACAACAGACTTTTAGAAGACGGTATTAAGATGTGATATGCCTACTGTAACACAGCTGAGGTTCCAATGACCCATCTTTGTGAATATGGTGATGAATCTTGGGGTTCTACAAAAGACTGTGCTAGTTTCTGATGACCAGATTAGCAACTATAAATAATACCACCCAGCATAATTTAATTAGTTCGATAATAATTGAAATGTGAAAGAAACTAAGTGCTATAAAATTTATATTACTTTATTAAAGTCTAAATTCTAACTCTATTTCTCCTTCTTCTGTTTTAACCCACCATTTGTATAAAATCACCTTTACTAATGAAACAGAGATTAGAAAGATATTACAAGAATACGTGTGATAATCCTGTTTTTTGAAAGGCAGTATAATTGAAAGTTCTATATTATTTATACAACGATTACACTCTCGCTTGTTTGTCACATTACCCTTTACTTTTAGCATGGTAAAGAAAAGAGATGTATGAATGGTGTGTGTTTGTGATCTTCTATATGACCCGCGTTACGAGGTCAGATTCCAGGCGCTTAATTGCTTCCCTTGACAACAATTTGTCACTTAAAAGCAGGGAAGATAACAGGCGACTGTTGCCGCCCTGTCAACTCCTGCTCTCTTCAAAAACTCAAAGTGATCGAGAAGTAATGCCAGGGCTTGTTTTCTGATAACAGCTCCAGGGGCGTCAACTTTTGAACAACTAGAAGTCGAAGACTACAAAGAAAAACCATAAAGTACAAGAAATCAGAAGATAACAAAGATACAAAAAGACAGAAGGAAACAAAGAAATGCAGCTTACGGTGATAACAGTCAGTCCAACAAACGCACTATATTGTTCCCAGATATTTTATATTACAATATGACCTTGAACACTCCTACATGTTTCGATCTCGATATCGAAACATGTAGCTAGTTCGGTTTGGTGAAGTGTTACTTTAATGTGATTCACTGATGATGATCCCATTAGAGATCGAAACATGTAGCAGTGTTCAACGTGGTATTGTAATATAAAATATCTGGGAACAATATAGTGCATTTTGTTGGACTGTGTTGTGAGTTGAGTACTGAAAATGCACGGAATGAAGAATATAGAAAGAAGCCTACAGTGTTACAGCTCGATGTCTTTGCGACTGTACCAAGCTGGATGAAAATAACCTGTTTCACCATTTAAAAAGTAGTAGAGGCGGAAACTAGAAATATGCTTCAGAGTCATGCAATAATTTTAATCTCCAAATTAAAATAAATACACCAATAACCGGACTGTTAAAGACTGATGAAAGAAATGTTTCTACATAATTATCACATACATTAATCGTTATGACACAGAGGTCCGTGTGGATTTGAGACCTTAATTTGAGTATAATGGCGGAATACAGGCAGCAAGGTATAGCCATAGTAAGACCACCTGCGGTCAGGAAATGAAGTGCCCTGAACGTGCACCGGCCTTAAGAGTACCATCAGAAGCTGATACAAACCATTATAAAAACAAGATGAAATGAAAGAGAATGTAATTAAGTCGTAATTACAGTTGCTGTAAAATTTTTCATTCTGCTTTTAATTAAGAGACTTTCATCTGACATTTGACAAGAATTAAAAATTCAGCCAGTCATCAAATATATACAAACTTGTCGACGGAACTGCAAACAGCACGTAAGACGTAAGAATGAATGTCAAGCAGATTGTATTATACCAACTTAGGTGGAAGAGAAATTTGGAAAGACCACTGAAGGGATGGCGAATTCATAACAGGCCACATTGCTGATAGCTGACAAGACAAGATGATGATGGTGGCGGTGCGGTGGCGGTGGCGGTGGCGGGTGGCGGTGGCCGGTGGCGTGGGCGGTGGCGGTGGCGGTGGGTGGCGGTGGCGGTGGCGGTGGCGGTGGCGGTGGCGGTGGCGGTGGCGGTGGCGGTGGCGGTGGCGGTGGCGGTGGCGGTGGCGGTGGCGGTGGCGGTGGCGGTGGCGGTGGCGGTGGCGGTGGCGGTGGCGGTGGCGGTGGCGGTGGCGGTGGCGGTGGCGGTGGCGGTGGCGGTGGCGGTGGCGGTGGCGGTGGCGGTGGCGGTGGCGGTGGCGGTGGCGGTGGCGGTGGCGGTGGCGGTGGCGGTGGCGGTGGCGGTGGCGGTGGCGGTGGCGGTGGCGGTGGCGGTGGCGGTGGCGGTGGCGGTGGCGGTGGCGGTGGCGGTGGCGGTGGCTGCGGTGGCGGTGGCGGTGGCGGTGGCGGTGGCGGTGGCGGTGGCGGTGGCGGTGGCGGTGGCGGTGGCGGTGGCGGTGGCGGTGGCGGTGGCGGTGGCGGTGGCGGTGGCGGTGGCGGTGGCGGTGGCGGTGGCGGTGGCGGTGGCGGTGGCGGTGGCGGTGGCGGTGGCTGGTGGCGGTGGCGGTGGGGGGGTGGTGGTGGTGGTGGTGGTGGTGGTGGTGACAATGATCACGACAGTGACATTCTTCTGTTAGTGGGCCTTACATTAACATGGAAATACGATTTCTGTCACGAGAATCTAGCTGTGAGTTTTGATAAGAGGCAAATTTCTCTGACTACCCTCAAACAACAAATAAATCCAGAACATAACAAGATGTTTGAAGCAGAATGATTAAAATTAAATTCACAATGCACATCCTTCTACTGCCATATGCCTACTGGTATTATTACTGTTGTCATGCACTATTCTAGTCTATTTTTGTAAAGACTTTCTTCCTTAAATATATATTCTTCATATGTTATGTTTACCAGACATAACCTCATATTTTCGCATCCTAGCCATGTTTGTAGTTGTTCCCTTAATAATAACACTTCATAACAGATGTATAAACATGTTTATGACTTCACATCCCTAGCTCCAGTGGTTCAAAACATTATCGCCATTCAACTAAAAGTTACAGGAAAATCTTGGCACCTCGGCGATTTTATTGTTTTGCGTTTTAAAAACATTCCTTAACAAAGCTGCACATTTTCCCAAGGTATATACCGCACATCATTCCAGTGTCCCAAAGCAAATAGAGCTAGTGTCGTTCTCGCATGAAACGTTCGCATTTTCGCCATGTTGCCATTCATGATTCCAGGAAATTTAAAGTGTGGCATTCGGCGTACCTTCAATATCACAACTTCGTACCAAGTTTCGTAAAATTCGGTGAACTGGCTCAAACGTTGAGCTGTAGGAACACAGACATACAGAGGGCACGATGACCTCATAAGTCTATTCTTTTACTTGTTAGGAAGGAAAGTAGAATAACACGACTACATTTAATCGATATATCTTGTGCAAAGAGGGGCATAGGTTAACGTTAAAGTTGAACTATCATTCAAAGGAATCAAAATTATTTTAAGTCGGAATTCATATACGATTTCAAGTGAATTTCGCCAGAATATATTCTCGAATAGCATAAGGTATCAACAAGTGGATCTTCATTCCAGTACTTTCCCTTAACTTAGGAAGAGGAAATATATTTTTACGTTGGTACCACTAACTGGAATTGAATCGTTGTCAACAAGATAATCACAACGTACACACAAGAAGCTAAACCAAAATCCTCTTCGATCCATCACATTTCAGCCGTCATATTTCCCGTAATAGACAGACAAACGCGCAAATCCCAACACACATTAAGATTTATTATTTATATGTGTGGGACAGCCAAGGCAATTGCGCATATTTTATTCCTCAGCCCCCTCTTCTTCTTGAGTTCATGAATAAAATAGGTGAAAGGGTACTGCATCAATCCCTACAGGATCTTCTTTTCAGCTTATTCTCGGCCACCTGTCTTCACACATCCTGTCTACAAGGCCTTTTAATTTTCCTACACTCAGTAATATTTTTTAACGCTTTTCAGACCTTTTTTTCTTGGCCGTGAATGTACAGCGAAGGATGCGAACATATTTCTTTTCCTCTTTTCTTTAGAGATTTGACAACTCAATAACTACATCGGACACAAAATTATTTTTGCAGCGTCTCTCAATTTTCCCTTTAGGTCTTACCCTATAGGTCTATTGATGGAGTGTTTTAAATATATACCACCTGTCTGCACCCATTTTGTTTACTTGGTTTTCCCATTTGTAACTACACGCACTAATCTGTTCAACTACATTATCAGTGTTATACTAGGCCATTTCAGAAGTTTTGTGTATGATTTTATTGTAATAACAAAATACTAGATAAAAATACTATTGATATTCCTGAATGTACATACACATGTCCTCTACTGAATGGAATCACCAGCACTGTCCACACACTTTTCCAATCTACGTGGTAAACGATCAATTGCAGCTCTGTTTTTGTCCGCGGACGGACGCTTTAAAGAGGCAGTGACAGCAGTGTTGGTATCGTCTTCCGACTGAAATCTTTTTCCCCGAACATGTTCTTTCACACGTGAAAACAACCAATAATCACATGGGGTGAAATCTGGAGAGTAGGGAGGATGTGCCAACACTTCTCAGCCCCAACGTTGCACCAGATTTTGCACATCACGATGGCGATGAGGTGTTGCGTTGTCCTGGAGCAAAATGGCACCACGCTCCAGCAGTTCTGGTTGTTTACGGCGAAGAGTCGGCCTCACCCTATCAGAAGTCGGAATCTCGCCAGCAAGTGTTTACCATATCCTCACCAACAGCTTGGGGAAAAGAAAAGTTTGTGCAAAGTGGATTCCACACGTGCTCAACGATAACCAAAGAGCCATGCGTGTTCTTCTCGCCACCACCCATCTGCAGCATTAGAGAAATGAAGGCAGTGCATTCCTCGATCGCATTTTAACGGTTGACGAGTCACGGATGCATTCATTTGACCCTCAGCTGAAACAACAGAATGCTGAATGGCGCGCCCCAATGTCACCGAGGAAGAAAATTGCATGGAGCAGTCTCGGTGCTCTGTCATGTTCTTCAGCCAAAATGGGCTTGTGCTTGACCATCTCGTGCCAGTTGGCACCACGGTCAATGGCCCATATTACTGCTCACTCTTGCAGGATAAGGTGAGGCCGGCTCTTCGCCGTAAACAACCAGAACTGCTGGAGCGTGGTGCCATTTTGCTCCTGGACAACGCAACACCTCATCGCCATCGTGATGTGCAAAATCTGGTGCAACGTTGGGGCTGAGAAGTGTTGGCACATCCTCTCTACTCTCCAGATTTCACCCCATGTGATTATTGCTTGTTTTCACGTGTGAAATAACATGTTCGGGGAAAACGATTTCAGTCGGAAGACGATATCAGCACTGCTGTCACTGCCTCTTTAAAGCGTCCGTCCGCGGACAAAAACAGAGCTGCAATTGATCGCGTACCACGTAGATGGGAAAAGTGTGTGGACAGTGCTGGTGATTCCATTGAGTAGAGGACATGTGTATATACATTCAGAAATATCAATAGTATTTTTATCTAGTATTTTGTTATTACAATAAAATCATACACAAAACTTCTGAAATGGCCTGGTAGGTCTCCCGCACTTCAGCACTTATTCTCTTCTGTCGAATCGTGTAAGGGTATTAAGTTTCAATTCCTTTTACCTGTCACATTAGGTTCAGATCTCATAACCGAATTTTGCCGCCGCCTTTACGAATGTCTTTGTAATCTGAAATACATACTCAGTGACACAACTTTTCACAGTTCGTTTCAGTTATTTCACTTATACACACCTTTTTCTTTCTTCTTAAATAATTTAAATTTAACTTCTATTACCCTTTTTTTATAAACTAGTATTTTCCTTGAATAATCAAGTCTTTTGGGATTTACTCTGTGTCGACTAATAAATAGTTAGAGACGTTTCCAAGGAACTACTCTCCTTCGAAACTTTAACTATTTACCAGGCGATATACCGTAGAAACCCCAGAATAACCAATCTTCATCAAAGCCCCTGTAACAACCTCAAATCTCTCAGTAGCCTCTCTTCTCGATAATATATTAATTCTTATTAAAGCTAAATTTTTTTTTTGTTTTGTGAGCTTCTCGCAGCCGTGTTTATGAAGATTCAAGTCTTCTGGAATCTGACGCCGTGTCGGCTGATTAATAGTTACCGGCGTTTCGGAAAAGCGTGTTTTTTCCATGCTCATGGTCAAGAAATTCAATACGCCTTGCGTTGTTTGATTCAGAATATGGAAGCACTACGGTCCTCGGAAACGTTGGTAATTGTTTACCAATCAACAGGGCGTGACCTCCCAGGAGAGGTAAAGCTTCATCAACTCTTTTTGTTTCGTTAAAAGACTTTTTACTATTTACACACTTTCGCAACAAATCATTTTTAAAAATAGTTCAATCACTTGCCTTCGTCTTTACCATATTAAAGTTGCAGTAAGAAAAATTCATATACTCAATTAAATACAAGATATATATTTTCAGTAATATTCAATTAGAAATGACCTGCAATGTCCTTTAATTTTCAGAAGCACCTAACGCTTTAATGAAACCTAGTACCCTCGTAATAGTTTGCACGTATCACATTTTGTCCAATTTACAAGATAGCATGTAAGGTTCTACTAATTCAGTACATAGGTTACGACTTGTGGCCCGGTGCAATTCACTTTGTTACACGCACGAATGGAACACGGCATCAGTACTGGTAGCGACAGTTTGTGAAATGGCCTATTAGTAACGCAATAAGCGATAGACATGGGCACTGCAGCGAGGAACGATACATTGCCAGTCCAACAACCGAACGTCAGTATTTGTACCCGCTGTGCTGTATCCAGTTCACATAATTGTTTTCTTACAGAGAAGTAATAACATGTGTGATAACTTCGCTGATTGGTTGTCAGTCGTCATGAGAGTTTTGACAAGAGACGGAAAAATGAAGGCCTAACTGGGATATCAACTTTGTCGGTGATTCGGTTAAATTTGGTATCGTAAGCATACACTAAAAATAGTCCGGCGAATTTAATTTTTAAAAGTATCAGTTCAATATATTCTGTACTTTAATTCCTCAACAATGGTCCATAACACAAAAACAATTGGTTAAGGATGCAGCAGACAGACCTAAACCTGACACGTTTATTCGAGACCAGCATGCATGAAATACAGACCCATAAAAATGCGTTTATTTTAGGCACTTTTGCAAATAACGTATAAAATCTAATGATTAAAATTTATCAGGCTTTTCATCTGCAGTTTATTAATACGGGTGTCAAACTTGGCGCGTCACTCTAAGGGGAAAACATATATTGAAAGCGTTTAGAAGCAAAAAACTATGAAGAATGTTTGGACTTAGATAGATTACAAGACTATACAAACTAACAAGACAGAAAGTTACAGAAGGAGAATGTACGTACCTACGTACGTACATAGTCTATAATTCGTTTTACATTCTTACGTTAGTTTGGGTTAAATTATGACAATGGTGTTCGCCCAATGAAGCTCACATTCCCACTCATGTAGAAGCTATCCAATCTCTTTGTCGCTGTGACGTGGTAATAATTTATTTTGCTTCGAAATTATACGTGCGAGATAAACTGACAATTGTATTTTACAGTCGAGTGCAAAGCTTCCACTTCAGTTGGACTGTCACCCCATATTCAAACAATCAAATGCACTAAGTCACAAGTATGCTTTCCACCCCATAACTAATGCTTCGTAACAATTACAGTCCAATTACAGAACTGGAGGCACGTCTCACAAACATTTCTAAACAAGGGTGAGTTTGGTTCTTAGGAAAGCACTCCATGCAATCTTGAACAAAGGGTAGGCATTTCAAAACAATGTACCTAGCGTAACTTTGGAATGGCTTAGTTAAATTCGTGCAATTGTAGTGCAGACAAGGAGAAGGCGGAAAAGATGGGTCTCCAACAGACGTGCTCCCTTATGCTGACAACCTAAGGTGTTTAACAGTACCAAATTTTAGCAAACTTTCGCCTGAATGTAAGTTAATTGAAGTACTCACAACGCCTTACACCCCTGTAACTGCTTTAATCGACATGCCTATATACATACTATTAGAAACAGCTATAAAAACGGTAAGGAGTGGGATTTTGTGAAACATCAGCAATATATACACTGATAATTTTCACCAATTAGGCAAACACATAATTATCACAACCTCCATTAAAGCTAATAAGGAGATTCAAATAGAAGCAAAAGTAATATTACCTAAGAATAAGCGTAATATGAGTATAGCTAATATCTCTTTTGAGAATGTGACAGTGTTCAGGTACAAGGGAACGACATATCGGAAATATATTAATTATAAAATTAATACCACAAGAATGTGGTATTCTGGGATGTGAAGCCGTGTAGTTTGGTGAAGAGATACCAAACGCTTTTGACCAGAAGAAGGAGTCAGCCGGTTTGTATGAAACTTTGGAAACTGTGTGGCAAACCATACGGCATCACGTCCCAGAAGACAGGAATTTTTAGAGTTCCGCCCGGCTTCAAGGCTCACACATTAAGAGCGGGTAATATTCGGTAATATTTTACGCTCCCCTGTCCGTTCCCAAAAGATTAAAATCTTACGTAAAGACTACAATTTTACCTTGTATTTTATATGGATGTGAAAATTGATCTCTGGTCCTGTGGGGGAAAATGTACGATTCTGGTGTTTGAGAACGAACAGCAGAGGAAGAAACCTGCAAATAAAGAAGATGGCGTAAAAAAAAGTTGAGAAAATTATATATCGAGAGACTTCATAAATTTTATTATTCAATTCTATAATGTTCCGATTGCTGTGCTTCTGGACAATGTCCATCATCCCATATTCAAAATACGAGACGACCTAGAAGTCAAGATATCTAATACTGCTAAGGAAAACTTGTACGGACCACCAATGGGTCTGTGTGTGTTCTTATGATGGTCGCATCAGAAAGGATACGAGCGACAAGACATGAACATGCTTCTGGTAAAAGAGAAATTCATACAAATTTGTGATCGGAAATCTTCAGGTAAGTAAGACCACTTGGCAGATCTAGGAACAGATAGAAGTAATATACAAAGGTGTATATGACTGGGCTATTTTCAATAAGGTCCACTTGTGAGTTCTTATTCAGCTAGACGACTATTATTTTCTCAAATGGACTCTGTACCATGAAGGTAGTTTGTGGTTACCTTCAACAGGCATAAACGTTGTTTTCTGCGTTTATTCCCGCTCATATTTCTCTACCAGCTTTTTAACACATAACCAATAATCTTGTCAGCTCTGCAATGATTCATATCCTTAACGTGCCAAGAAGGAACATCTCACTTTTCTGCCAAGCTCATTTATTCGTTTTGCCATGCAGGAAAATTAGTTAAAAATGTACCTCAAAGCATCAGAATAAAACTCCTGATATAGCACAAAGCATAAAATAACTGAATATTAACTTAATATTATTCATTCCGTACATTTTCTTTTCCATATTTATAGTCTGACAAAGGTACACTTTATTCACATTAATTGTGTAACACGGTCCTACATGTTTCGAGCCTCAATTCTGGCTATTACACATTTTACATCAATTGTACCAATTGATGTAAAATGTGTAATATAAAATACTGAGTCCCTGAAGATGAGCCAGAATTGAGGCTCGAAACATGTAGGACCGTATTACACAATTAATCTGAATAAAGTGTACATTTGTCAGACTATAAATATGGAACTAAGTATTAATTTCGTCTCAAAGGCTGGCCATAAACATGAAGTGAAACTACGGCCATCAGATCAGGTTAGGTGACACAGCAATGTCGGCATTTCTGCTTTGCCTTGTAGGTTAAGCTGTACAGTACACCTTGTAGGTTAATAAATAACGGCAAAGCTTCAATATTTAATGTAAACAAGTCTCACATATCCATCAACGATGCAAGCAAACAAAATTTAAAATTGTGATCCTACAAAGTACACATTCAACATTTTCCGAATATGTTCTTCGTGACTACACTGTCTTTGATGTCCGTTTAGTGTCGCTGCAAAATTATCATTACAAAGCTAATAAACAACATAGGCATTAAACTACAAAGTTTGATTCATGAGTCATTTAATAACTCTCTTCATTTCAAAAGATTTTGTAGCTCCGAAAGGGATGGACAGACAACATACCGTCAGCAGATAGAGGCGTTCGTCGTTAGTTTAAAGGCTACTCTCACTACTGCATCACTAATGCAAGGTCAACGCATTACCCTTGGACTCTTTATTAAACTGTGTAGAAACAAACTATTTTCTATGTAATTCGTTTAAGTACAAATGATGTTTAAAAATATTTTATATAAAAATTTTAAACCTTAACGAGGTTCTAAATTTTAAAACATGTGTCAATTACTCGTACCGTGAAATGCCGCCAGAAACTTACTAGATTCCGTCTTGAAATGTATGTAAAATATGGATGCATATTAAAAAAAACACCCAGTCAAGTTTTCATTTGTGCTACAAAATCAGATCAATTATAAAGCCCTTTAAAGTTTGCGGAGGTGGATCGCGGTAACGGAGGGTTAACATCCCACAATCAGCCTTTCACGATATGCACAGAAAATATAAAACTGTTTACATATGCTTCTATCTAATAATCACATTCATGGCTTGAAGCTGTCATTATTAACAAATCATGGCGAAAGTATTTAAGAAAACACATCCAGCAATCATCTTCACAGAAGACGAGACTCATTTCTTACCGACGAATATCCCAGTGGAGCGAGTGGTTATTGTACCACGTATCTGTACCACCACCGACCTTTGCGTGCGTGTGTCTGTGTGTGTGGAAGAGAGGTATGAAGTGCTTTTGATAAATTCAAATATGAGATCTTGTGAATGGCGCCATCCATTAGCGAGCAGTTGTCTTTAAAGACAAGCTCCTTTCCCTCACCGTAGCGGCCTGTGAAATAAAGAATAAAAGGATAGGGGAAAGACACAAACATGTACCAATATCCCGGTAATGAAACTCGGGAACAGTAAAGAAAGAATAAAGTAAACAGTGTGTTAAATGAACCAGATCAAACTAAATTCAAAAAGACGAAAAGTTTCGTGTTACGTCTGCAGTGTCTAATTGCACTCATTTTATTTCCCATAGTTTGAGTTTTGGGTTTTGTTTTGTTAATAATGGAATTAATATGCAGTTCCGTAACACTTTTACGAAAAGACCTTTGAAGCCATAAAGAGTGAAATTCAAAATATATGACTCAAGGGTCCATGTAAAAATGAAGACAGTAATCTTCACAGCAAAGTCTGGAAAAGCAGAATTTTTCCAGGGCTCGAGCTGATAATTTCCCTTTCGTCTGCGTCGGCTAGTGTCCGTGTTTCACTCCCACATTTTACCATTAGTTCAACAAACAAAAGCAAACATGAATTCCCAACAATCCAGAGAGTCTACAAACATTATTATCTTGTATTTGTAAATATTTACCTCATCATTATTATTATTATTATTATTATTATTATAACGTTGAATCTCAATTTTTGTGATACTAGCAGTAAAAACGTCCCCTTCGTAGCGTCACTTTACGTGCTCATCACACAAAAATCTCAGGCACATATAGGAAGAAAATATGAAAATGAATCCAAGAAATCGGGTATGAAGTTACGATATAGACTCAATTTGCCAAGACCAGGATCTTGACCCGTGAAGATGGGACCGATACGTTGTCCCGAAACGTCGGTAAACAATTGCCACACGAAGCCGCGTAATACCCTAGAAGACCGCAGATTACAATACGATAAATCACCCGATTCCATAAACTGACAGAATTACTTGACCACCTAATTGTCAAGTTTGCCAATAAGACAGTGCACCAGGGACTTAGTTATTTGTGACAGATTCATATTTTGATAAGATTCAGAATGATTGCAATAACAGTCCGATACTGGATAGGCTACAAGACATGCATACGTTCTTACATAATGTTTCTGTAACACGGCCCCGCCGGAAACTATTACAAATTCAAGATGATGGCAGTATTAATTTGAAGTAGTTTCTTTTATTAAAATAGCAAGACGGTCTGGTTTGTGAGTTTTCCTGTAATTATTTCTGCGCGTCGAATTCAAGGAGATGCTCGAAGGAAGATTAATTATGAAATCTGTGATCTTCTGGGTAATTACACGGCGTCGTGTGGTAATTGTTTACCGACGTTTCGGGACAACGTATCGGTCCCATCCTCACGGGTCAAGAGTCCAAGTTTTTTTTTCCTACTTGGACTCTTGACCCGTGAGGATGGGACCGATACGTTGTCCCGAAACGTCGGTAAACAATTACCACACGACGCCTTGTAATAACCCAGAAGACCACAGATTTCATCAACATCGCGGCGGAAGCCTGAAATCAAAGATTAATTATTAGGGGAAGCAAAAAAAGCTCAGAAGTTATAAAAACAGTGTTTAAAATATGTACAAGAGAGAGACTGTACAATCAACCTACTGACACTGTAAATAGTTTTGTGTAAATTATTCAGTGTGTGTAATAAACGTGACCATACTATATGCTTACAGGTAAACGTATTGTCCCTATGTACGCCATGTAGGAATATGGGGGAATAGGGTTATAGCTCCACACATTCTTAACCTCGGCAGTAGACGGAGGCGAGTGGTCAGATTCACGGCCACGCCGCTTTATCCCCCCCCCCCCAGGGAAACATCTGCTGTTACACATCGGATAGAAGGCTGTGTGGGCCCGAGCGTCGGTGTGGACGCAGGTAATTATGTTCCCCCTGCTGGGTAGCAAACCACGATTCCTCTGTTGTGCGTGCAGCTTGCAGCCGAGACCCTATGCCAGCCACGCTCTCCCGGCTCCGTGGGGGATGTTCGCAGTGTTTACAGAAATGTTATTGCCTGTCCCATGCTTTTTGGCTGAGAAATGCTGAGTGCAAATATTAATATTGAGCAATATTAAATTTCTCTAACTTATATTTAGTGCATTATTACGTCTATCTCAGAACCCTGCATTCTTTTCGTACGTGACCATCACAAAGAGCACTAATCCAGAACATTTCACCATCAGAAAAATCAAACGTGAATTTCTCACGCACATTCGCACGAAGTGTAAGAAATAAACGCACAACCGAAACTACTCAGTGCATTTCGTACAAGTTTAAAAATGCCTACTGCGCGTGCGTGTGTGTGTGCGTGCGTGCTTCTATTGTACGAAATCTGACAAACATAATTGATTATATAAAATAAAATCAAAATATTGTCATTAAACCTCACGAGTGTAGTTACCCTCAAAACACTTTTCTTCTGACTTTTATATGCGTACTGTAAGGTTTCTGCCATGCTGAAAAAATTCTAGAAATAATTGTCCTAAGGTCCTTCCATCCCTGACCTCATATTTATGTAAATGTCTTCGAAATATTCCAAGAAACCCCCTTTTTTAAGAGCTGTAGTTTTAGCAACATAACAACTTCATGCGGGAACAAAACAAAAGAGTACGGTAAATTTATGTTTGGTTCACTGGCAAAACTGGCTCTACAGAATGCACTGCGAAGATAGGCGCATTATAGTGACACAATATTCGTTTTTCAAACTAAAGATTAAGCATAAACATCATTTATGCCGGTTATTCTTCCTGCAGGACTACAATTTTGGAAAAAAAATCATTTTATTTGATACATATAGATACACTGTTGCTTCTTTCTTTATGTTGTCTGTACCGTGCATTTGATCATGAGTTTAGGTCAAAATCAACAAATGCACAATATTATTAACAAGTATAAGATGTATTTACAACCCCTACATTTGTTTCGGCAAATAAATTGCCATCCTCAGGGGGTAATATCAAGGAACTTCAAATACTTATTGCATTCAAATACACAATACACAGTAGAAATATTTACGCCGCTCACAATGTTGAAATATATAGATGCATAAAATTCATTCATTCATTCTGTAGTCTGTCTTACGACAGGTCCGTAGCCTCTTCCAAAGCGAGTTCTCCACAGGGTGCGATCTAGTGCTTCCTCTTTCAATTTCCAGTATCCTTTCTTTTCCTTAAGGTCATCCAGTAGCTGCTTACGTCTTCTCCCTCGTCGTCCCGTCATTTCTATCCTTCCTTCTAACTTTCCTTCAATCACGTGTTTCAGAAGACAGTTTCTACGCAAGATGTGACCAATCCAGTTAGCCTTTCTTCTTTTTATTGTATGTAGTATATTCCTCTCCTCCTTGACTCTGTGTAATACTTCTTCATTTCTCACACGATCGGTCCAACTGATCTCCATTCTTCTCCAGCACCACATTTCAAAACTTTCCAGATACTTCTGATCTACTTTCCGAAGTGTCCACGTTTCAGCACCATACAAAGCTACGCTCCAAATGTAGCACTTTACTAGTTTCTTCCTTAAATTTAATTCCAGTTTGCTGGTGAAAAGATTTTTCTTCTTGTTGAATGCTGTTTTTGCCATGGCAATTCTGGATTTAATTTCACGTGTACACCTTGCATCACTTGCACAATTTTATGCATCACAAGTGATGCATAAAATTATAAAATTAAAAATTAAGAACTATAATACATATATATCAAGTAGTGATTATAGATAAATATGCCATATAAACTCGTAATATAAAACATATATACAAACAATTTTACATGGAGCGATATCGGTATTTAAAACTTGTATTGGTTTTTTTTTTTTTTGTTGTTGGCCATGTATACAAGCGTGTGGTTGGTCTGTTGTCGATCGCGTCCTGGAAGATATAATATAAGAAACTTTGGACTACGTGATGAGTAATCTAAGTAGTAAACTTGTTAAAAATCATGTGCATTTTTTGGTTTTGACAAACTCCAAAACACTGTTGCTTCGTTTGCACAACCTGGTTTCGTATTATTCTCATACCGCTATTACTACTAAAATGAAAATCATAAGATAATTTTGCATTAACCAGAATATTACAAATATTCACACAAGCACACTAAACATCATCAAAATAAAATAGTACCCGACCCCTGTGTTTATGAACAGCATGCCATTCATTACAAACGCTGCAGTGATTAATATGTGAAACGATGTGAATTTACAAGTTTCAAATCCTGAATCCACTGTTACACACAATTAAATTAGATGTGTGTCACACACGGAAGAAAATTAGTCAAAAAGCCGTTTCTTATCCATTATTTATTTCCTCATGGATGCCTGGTGTGGACTATAGAGAAGGAACGCCCTCAGAAACATCCCAGCCCGGTTGTGATTGATGAAGATGGATGAGGGGGCCTAAGAATTGTCTGCCACTCAAACCGCTGTGACTCAAACTGCAGCAGGGCCACAGTCACGACTGAAGCAAGCCTTACGTGCAACCTCTCTATAACGTCGTTAAATGGTCATTGTTAACGACGCATTGCATTAACCTTTTATTACGCGAAGTTAATTTGTGTAATATTTCCAGGAAAGCACTGCGCACCTGCAACACAAATATGAAGAGTGAAGTCTTCTGGGATGTTATGCCTTATTAACCGGAAAATATGGGTCTTTCTTTTACCACCGCACCGAGCATAACATCTTAATCGCATTTAAAGCCAGCATCCGCCAGCACATACCGTCATAGTTGCTGCGGTGCTCAAAACAGCGGTAAACGATACGCACTGTTGCTACTGACGTTTTGAGGGGCCGTAGCGCCTTAGTTTCAGGATCAAGCCGCTCTTTTGCACTGCTTGTTCATTTACCAGTCGACAAGGTGTAACGTCCCAGAAAGTTAGAACTGTCAGCAACACATCATTAGGCGCGTTCGCAAAATTTCGAAAAGCGGCTATTACCTTCGTCATGTCTGTCCGTCTGTCCGTCCAGATGGGACGACTAGGTTCCCATCGGACGAATTTTCATTAAATTTTATATTTGAGTATTTTTCGAAAATCTGTTGAGAAAATTCAAGTTTCATTGAAATCTGACAAGAAATAAAGGGTACTTTACATGAAGACCTATGTACATTTATGATAATATTTAGCTCAATTCTTCTCGAATATAATAAATATTTCAAAGGAACGATTAGAGAAAATGAAAACATGTTATGTCCAATACATTTTCTTTTTCGCAAATCGTGCCATTTATGAGACAATGTGGAAGAATTTGGTACAGCAAGGCAGGCCACAGAGCACGATATAATACGGCGAACGAGCTTTGCATGGCTGATAACTAACACACGAATACAAATTCAGAATATTTAATACTTATTGCTCTTCCACGGCCACCATCGTTATGCCAACGCGCCTTAATATTACATTAGGCTATACATACTTAGCCTCTCTTGTTTTTATTGACGTTTCAAGAAACAAACACTTAGAACCAATCGAATCCTACAAACTCTGAGGGCAAAGTGTCCTGCTAAGTAGTGTTACATGAAGACGTACACGTACTCGCAGTTACCGCTGCCCCTAATTGGTTACATAACAAACACATTTGTAAAGTAGGCTTCAGCATTCCCTTTCAGTACACAGGAATACGTCTCCCTTCTAGAGTACATCTCTCGTATATGTCAGGATACGTAAACTCTTGACCCTTGGCCGCATAAAACGCTGTACAAACAGAGAAATAAGATGTCTGTCATAGGTTAGCCAAGTGTGTAAGAGACAGAAAGAACGGAACGACCAATTTAACTGTTGAAACGTGAAACAGACTTCAAAGATCCGAATCCTTGTGAAGGACGATAAAGAATAAAAGGAAAAGGAAACTGGTGATTTTGCCTTCAGTCCAATTATCGACTGCAGGAGTCTTCCTCCATAAACAGCACGACTGTCTCGTTTCAGCGCACATGAACACAGTCAGCTAATAAACACAAAGCGGAGACATCGGTTCCAATGCCGGAACATTCTTTATGAGAACACGTTACACAGAGAAATAGCCGTTGAGCTTTTGTACTGCATTGTTGCCAGATCAGTGACTACACCTACACAGTACAACAATGTAATCGATGTAATTATGACCTTTCCATTAGTCCAGCACTAACATGTAGGACGTAATACAGTATGTTTCAAAATAAGATAAATTACCACAATAGCAACTCGGCTACGAGCCGGATAGTCTGGGGTTCGTATCCCGCCAGAGGAAAGAGAGTTTTTTTTAAAACGTCCAGACTGGTTCTGGGGCCAGACCAGCCTTACATTCAATTGGTACAGGGGTTCCTTCCGGGAATAAACCGGCCGAGGCGTGAAGTTGACCACTCGCCTCCATGTAGGGCCGACGGTAAGAATAAGTGCAGCTACACACACGTCTGCTGGTCCTGTATGTCTTCATGGTGCGGACAGGGACAGCTTTGCGTCTTTGGACAATACATTTCGTTGTGTGGGTCTACTCATTTCCAACAGACTGAAACTTACGTAAGTCGCCCTCGGTGGACTAGTGGTTAGCCACTGGACCCAAGGTTCGCGGGTTCGGTCGGGATCGAACCCGAGGGCGATGGATTTTTAAGGGTGATAAAAATCCGGAGCAACACTTCCTTCGGAGGGGAAGTAAAGCCGTCGGTCCCATGTCGTACATTTACGACATGTAAAAGAACCTTCGGGCATGAAAAGAACCAGTAATGTCCGTAAGCAAAATTCAAGCGGCCATTTCTCACCCAAGTCTCCTGACTGCCTGCCAGATGGCTCTGGCAGTCTCATCAGGATTGAGCAAAAACTTGTGCGGGCAGTGAGCCGATCACTCACTACAGAATGCACACTTACCGACCAGGAAACCTTCGGGATGAAATCCCAAAAGAAGGAGGCTCTGGCCCACCCCGGGCTGTAAAGCCATGGAAGAAGAAGAAGAAACTTACGTAATGGCTTCAGTAGGAATTGAAATACATACATACACACATACATGCATACATACATAGTACGTACGTACACACACGCACATGCACACACACACACAAACACATACATACATACATGTACGCCTCTGTAAGTTTCCTAAATATGTGCCTTAACCAGGAAGACTAACATCATGACCTTTTTATCGGTGTTCAGTTGATATTTAGATTAGCTCGCAGTTTTAATAAAGAGCGCTGCTTGATAGGGCGCCACAGCAGGAAGACGCCCATATCACTGTAAAGTTTGCAGGTGTCCGTAGGTTTAATTTTATGATGACCACATGCGGAGAGCGCGCTAAAGTTTATAAGGAGCACTGAATTCAACGAAGACGGCCCAGTGTACAAATGGAAACCTGCGTGCTCCCGCCTGTGAGTTTGCAGTTGAATATCAAGCAGCTTTAGTCCGTGTGTGTGAATACCATATAATGTATGAAATCAAAATTTACTGTCAAAAGTCGAATTGCGGTTATTTCCCTTACAAACGTACCCTACTTAAAATACAGAAGGTACCAAATTACGAGAAGAAACGTAAGCGCCCTCAACTTCAGAAATTACAGTTGTTGACCAAACGCCAGACGAATCTTCTGCCGCCCCTCCTGCTTCCCTGCCTGCTCCAATTAATATCCATAAATCTTCAACGTCCCTAATAGAATCTTTTTAACTGACCTGTATCACTTTTGTTATTGTCTACAGTCCAGTAAACATGTTTTCTATAAACTCATTATTTCATTCAATAAGCGGTGTATATGTAGTACTATTACATCCACAAAGTTCCCGTCATTTTGCATGACAACCTTCAGTGCGATTCTCACAAACCATACGGTCCTCCTACCTCAGTCACATGATTGCAGCTACTACGTAAGCAGACGAATACTGGCACCTCCACCGTTCTGACTGTAGATAAACACTGCTCTACGCGCACGCGATTTCGCGCACTCTCCCGACTTGTGACATCAACCTAGGCCCGCTAAATTTACCTGCGTCTGAAGCTGGAGAACTTGTGGAATTAATTCAGCTATACTTAACCATATTTCTATGTTACAATAACATAATTTCACCTTTAAACAACCAACAGATAAAAATGTTAGAAGGTTTCTCCACTGAGAAACATAATGCCAAATATTAACATTCAGGCTGTGGAAAAACGATAAAAAGTGTTCAATTTTAACGCTTTTCTTATACGCTGTTCCCATATGTGCCCTTTCATCAGGGATAAAGCGGCTGCAGCATGAAGTTGATCATTCATTTCCATCTACTACTTTTGTCCAGAACGAAGTGAATTTTACTTTTAAGCCGTCTATATGCCTCCATAGCATAGTGCTCAGGCATAGAACAAATTTCCGAGCTTCGTAGACTCAAGTATGGACATTTACATCGTAATTCTAAGAAATGCTTTCAAGTAAAATAAATCCCTACATTTCACAAAAACTATATAAGCTGATTTCGGTAACAGAAATAAATACATAGGTATAAAATAAGCAGAACACCTACGAAACTTTGTGATTGTATTATAATAAAACATTCAGAGAAGTAGGAGGAAATATTGTTTTTAGTTCGGGAGGTAAGGAGTTCAGACTGACAATTGTTATTTTTAATGGAAAAAGGAAAAGGCAAATTAACGTTACGTGTAAACTGCCGTGGCAGATGTGATCATGTAATTAGCCTTATATTAATTACTGTGTACACCGCCTTATTCTTTTTTTTATGGCTCGACAGCCCTATTGGGCCTGGGCCTCCTCGTTTCGTCGAGGTTTCATGGTCACACACTTTAGACACACCACAGTCGGTAGGACTCCTCTGGACGAGGGGCCAGCTCGTCGCAGAGACCTCTACCTGACAACACACAACACTCACAAGAGACAGACATCCATGCACCCGGTGGGGATTTTTTTTTTTTTTTTTTGCCTGTCCGGGGTTTTTTCCCTTTGATCCATTTTTGTACTGTTTAAATCCTTTCGTCCTTCATGTCACTTTACGTTCCATGCTACCGTCCTTACAACAAACACAACACAAACATCCATGCCCCCGGTGGGATTCGAACCCACGATCCTAGTAAGCGAGCGGCCGAAGACCCACGCCTTAGACCGCACGGCCACTGGGATCGGCTACACCGCCTTATGCCAGACCTTTATTGTAGTCTAGTCAATTTTTTCTTACTAATTGGAGTAACACAGATGGCGCCGTGGGAGAGGAAGTTTGCTTTTCGGACATTCATGAGGAAAGATCCACAGAGAGAAACGTGGTTTTCTTGGTACAGAACAGTGTTCATGGAACTCGACGATCTCCGGGCAAACTGCTCTGATACTGCCTGCAGAGCGAAGGGAAATAACTCCGTCGTTTTCTTGAACTCCCACATTAAAAAGCTGTATTGAACTTCCATCGACGTCGTCAACCTAATTTCACACGCTGCCGCTATTTCTCTCCCAGACCATTCTTTCCCAGAACCACTTTGCTGCAAGTAAGACATTCTGTCCTCAGAATCATATTCGCCTTCCTACATTCAAGATCGGTGCAGTTTTCGGTTCTCGGATTTGCCTGTGGTTTTGTGCGGGTGGAAAACGTGGTCTCTCACATTGAGAGACAAACATACGCTGAGGGTATTCGACAATATAAGGTCCTGAAGAAGATACGTGGGGCTAAGAGGGACAGGGGAGTAGAGAAGACTACCTAGTCAAGAAATTCCCCGCATTTTATGAAGTCCGCAGGTGCAGTACCGCATTTACAAGCGCCCGCCACCTGTCCCTATCCTCAGCCAGATCAGTCCAGTCCATGCCTCCCCATCCCACTTCTTGAAGAATAATTTTAACATTATCCTCCCATCTAAGCCTAGATCTTCCAAGTGGCCTCTTTCCCTCAGATCTTCCCACCAAAACCCTGTTTGCACCTCTCCGGTCGTCCATACGTTCTACATAGCCCGCCCATCTCATTCTTCTTGATTTGAACACCAGAATATTTGGTGAGGAGTACAGATCATACAGCTCTTCGTCATGTAGTCTTTTCTAGTCCCCTGTTACCTCGTCCCTCTTAGGCCCAAATAGCTTCCTCGGCACCCTATTCTCTAACAACCTCAGCCTATGTTCCTCCTTCAGTGTGATATTATTTGTAAAAATATTAGGAAAAGCATAAATGCTCGAAAGTCACATAATGACGGCTATTCTGATCAATTTTTCTACGATAACTGCGCTTGTAAAACATGTGATAAAAGTCCATTTCGTATCCGGAGGTCAGGATGATTGAGGAGATGTATGATTAACAGCAAGACGTGTAACATCACAATTATGTACATTACTATAACTTCAAAGGAAAATCAGCCACAATGATTAACCGCTATAAATATTTCGTTCAAGCCCAGGCGAATTAGACAATTTACCACTCAACCGTCGTCATACAACGGCATCGGAGAAAGCATTCTTACAAAAACATTCCCTTCATTTGCGTCAACGCTCGTAAGTGTGTAAGCGTGTATAAGTCACACGGCATCCTGTGACGCACTTGGATTCCTGCGCTTCTGAATAAAATTCTAAATATTTGTTGGGTACTGATGGAGCATAAAATACTGGTAGCATGCTAAAAATAATCACGTTAATATTATTAACGACACTAACGGAATTTATGGGGTAATGGTAATACTTATTATTACATTTATAATTATAATAATATTCCATAACAAACCTACGACCTTCCAGACGTCCATTTTCAGAAAGCATTAAATGCAGTTCTCTTATACCGAATTTCATTCAAATCGCAAAATATGTGTGTAAATGTAGAGAGATATCCATTTACCCCAATAAGCAAAGTAAGACCTTCACTATGGCAACTTAAGCGAAAATCATAACCACTCAATAAACTCGTGTAAATATCTCCCGTACACAATTTTGTTGGAACCCAACGGAAAATGAAGAAATATGGGCAAATTTTCTTTACGTCCATTAGTAAAGTACGACTTTCACTGCATCTATTTTCACTGAACTCGTAACTACTCATCTGAACTGGATGGAGACATACTACACAGAGTGGGCCAGATAGCTCAGTCGCTATAGCGATTCGCTACGGGGTGGACGGTCCGGGGATCGAATCCCGGTGGAGGCGAGATTTTTCGCGCTAGCCGATCCCAGTGGCCGTGCGGTCTAAGGCGTGGGTCTTCGGCCGCTCGCTTACTAGGATCGTGGGTTCGAATCCCACCGGGGGCATGGATGTTTGTGTTGTGTTGTTGTATAAGGACAGTAGTATGGAACATGAAGGACAGAAGGATTTAAAAGTACAAAATGGATCAAAGAGGAAAAACCCCGGACAGGCAAAAAAAAAATCCCGGTGGAGGCGAGATTTTTCGCGCCAGTCCAGACCAGCGCTGGGGCCCACCAAGTCTCCTGTACAATGGGCACCGGGTCTCTTTCCCTGGGTTAAAGCGGCCGGGGCGTGGCTTTGACCACCCACCCCCTTCCTAGTGCTAAGGTTAATGAAAGAGTAAATCTATTCCTCCACTCCTCCTCTGGGCCTTCATGGCCTGTTATAGGGAGAACTTTACCTTTTTTTATGTATTACACCGAATTTCACCCAAATCGGACAATTAATGCAGAAAGTATGGGTAGGAATTCAATTACGCCCTTAAGTATAGCGTGGCTTTTTCTAAGCCGATTTTCACGAAACCCACAATCATTTAACAAAGTAGGCCTACTGTGTACTTCTCATCTGCCTAATTTTAAACAAGTCCGAAATTACGGGCAACAATTTATTTATGCCATTCACCAAAGTATGGCTTTCTCTACACAGACTTTCACGAAACTCATAACTGATTGGAACTGCTTGGAGGAAGAAACAGCGTGTGAACATTTTGTAGTGACATCCACTTTTGATAAACCTCAAGCATGAGTAGTTACGCAACAACATTTTGTCACAACGGATACTGGGCACAAACACTGCACTAATCGCTATATAATGGAATTTGTTAATGAATGACTGAAATCAACACTAATCAACAGGCCCGCGCGTGAAGTTTTATCTCTCTGTGTTGGCAGTTACCAGCGGCCTATTGATGTTTCTACATTCAAAGGAAGTGTTTCATAACATTGCATATATACAACATCTGCTGCAGTTATAAACCGGTGGGTAGCTGTCGCTTCCGGAATTCTATATTAAAGTGTTCCTTTCATATGAATTTAAAGCATTAGAGCAGGGATCGCCAAACGTCTTGGTAATAAGTGCGCATCTAAAGTTTCAGAACTTGTTCGCGCGCGCATGTAGGTATATGATAGTTTGCATTTCCTGAAAAATAAATCATAAAATCCCATCATTAATAAACTTTTTACTAAACGAAACGATGAAACAAAAAGTAGTTTAATACTAGCTAGTGAACAGTCAAAGAGAGAAATCATGGCCATGACATTATTTTCAAATGCCGTGAATAAAATATATTTAATTTTTGTATCGGAAAATGAAGGTAAAGCCGTCTTCTTTGAGCGCAGTGGGCGCATAGCAAAGGTCAGGCAGGAGAGGGTTTGGCGATCCCTGCATTAGGGCATACCGACATCAATACGGCGCTCTGAAAAATAAATTTCCAGTAGTTCTACTTGATTATAACGGAATCTCAATGGACTTTTATCATTTGTTGTTCGGAAAGCTTTTAGATTAACACAGACACTTTCAGATGAAAGAAATATTGCTCAGAAATGAATATATATTGGTAGCCGGGCCCTTTCCCGGACATTTCAAAGTCTTTTTGATACTGTACCTAATACACAATGTTTGGAACAAAACGGAAAATATAGGATCTATGTCTCTACATTCATCGTGTTAACATTCTCAATTAAGTCACATAAATAGGCCTACTATGAGTTAGACGCAATATTTTTTTTCTGATATCGTGTAAATATTCGATACTGGGAAATTTTAATTGTAAAATTATATACTGCAATATTGTGCATTTTGTTGGTCAGTTTATCATAAAATTTTCAGGCTTGTTAACGAAAATGTTTCCTTCTAAAACTGTCCGTAGTAATGTATAAGATTTCTGCACCACCTGCCTGCTCAAATGTCCGTAGTAATGTATAAGATTTCTGCACCACCTGCCTGCTCAACTGTCCGTAGTAATGTATAAGATTTCTGCACCACCGGCCTGCTCAACTGTCCGTAGTAATTTATAAGATTTCTGCACCACCTGCCTGCTCAACTGTCCGTAGTAATGTATAAGATTTCTGCACCACCTGCCTGCTCAACTGTCCGTAGTAATGTATAAGATTTCTGCACCACCGGCCTGCTCAACTGTCCGTAGTAATGTATAAGATTTCTGCACCACCGGCCTGCTCAACTGTCCGTAGTAATGTATAAGATTTCTGCACCACCTGCCTGCTCAACTGTCTGTAGTAATTTATAAGATTTCTGCACCACCTGCCTGCTCAACTGTCCGTAGTAATTTATAAGATTTCTGCACCACCTGCCTGCTCAACTGTCCGTAGTAATTTATAAGATTTCTGCACCACCTGCCTGCTCAAGCCCTATTCCCTAACTGCAGACAACGCCTCACGTTGACTGATGGCAATATTCTTGTTTCTCTTCAAGAATCCTGATAATTATTTTCGGCCAGCATGTTTGGTATCTCTGCTGAAACCGTGTTCATGCTTGTACTGTACATCGCGTAATCCTTTCTTCAATACCCGTAACAAGATTGAAGCTAATTCTTTCTCCTCATTCTCTGAAAACACAATTTCTGACCCATGTTTGCAAGACTTTGCAACACCGGCAATGTGTCCAAAGACAGCAGATTTATAAATACCATATTTTTCTGCTGTTGATCGCACGGGAAGTTTCTTTGTGTTCCTTATTGCTGTATTTAGTTCTTCTTCATTCCACTTTCTTTACTTTGTTAGTTGGGAATGATTACGGGCCTAATGTCTGTAACAAGTCTCAATATTAGGCCTTTTAGAATTCTTGTAAGCTAAATGTATTTTGGGATCCGTACGATTTAGTTCGACGTTATAGCCATAACTTCCCAAAGTTTAATAAAAGCATTACCAAATATAAATGTCCTGAAAAACCACATGCTACTGTCAAATCAAACTGTTTACTATAATGCGCCTAACCTCAAACGAACTTTGGTTTCCACATTTCTCTTCAACACTGGCATGTCTCTGTCGCTGGATTGTACGTTTGCCTGTATTTATAGAGGTTAAAGTATTGTCAAGACTTACAACGAAAGGAGAATCTACAATAGTCTTCTTACCTTAGGTTTCTTCATGAATTCTGAAGAATGAAGAACGCTTCAACCGACTTCGTGGTGGCTCAACGTCAAGAAAAGTGCTGCCACTTATCGAACAGATGAAGGAACTTGAAGTGCCGGTAACGCAAGCTTAAATACAAAATGCGGAAACGTTACATGTATCCGGATTTAGATGTCCTGGAAAAGGGCCCCCCTACCTTAGGCCCACTAATGAGAAACAGTATAGCGTAAAAATGAGCGTATATTTCGCGCCTTATGATTGGAGCCATAATCGCATATGTATACATCGTGCAATATTCTTTCATCTAGAAATACATGTACTAAATACAAACCTGTATAAATATACAAATATTCAGGTCCTTGTGGACCCCTTTATAAGCAGGTTTATTATAAAAAATAAACTAGCGTTTTCTGCAGATAAACATATACTTTGTTCTAATTTAACGTAAAGAAAGGTAAACCAAACATTAGTGGCGTAGCTGGGTTTTTTTGGTACCTGGGGCAAGTAATAACTATGACCGCCTCTAACATAAATTATGAATCATAAATAAAACACTTATTAAATTTTTTTATTTGGCTCGATAATTTAAAATTTGCTGAGCGCAGAAAATCTTTTTTTTTATATTCATTCTGCCTCCTATTTTGCTGCCCCCTGCACTCTGCCGCCCAGAGCAGCCGCATTAGGCCCCTCCCCTCTTTCCAGCTATGCCACTGTCAGCCATATTACCATTACACAACATACTGACCTTAACAGTACACTCTGAATTGATTTCATCAGTTAAACTTGTTTACAACAATCGGTTCAGAACAGATTCTGGTTACATAAAGTCTCTTTGAATAGGACTGTTGTGTATCTAATTACGGACTTGCAAAGTCAACTTTAACAAAGGCCAAACAAACACTTTATAAAGTCCTGAGAACGTCTGAACTTTTTATTCGAGAAGGAAAGAGACACAATCCCTTCCTTTCAAAACTCATAACAAGAGAACTTCTGCCGTCTATGGTGTTAAGTCTGGAAGTAAATAAACAAGCAAATAAAGAGAGGAAATATCAGTTTCGTTGAAAGCAAACTTTTAAGTTCATTGATTCCCTTTATTTCCGAACAGACGTAGTTTCTTCTCTGTATGTCAACAGTTGCAACATTTTTGTTTATACCGAAAACAAATTTGTATTAGTGATGAACAAAGGTGAATTTCGTGATGTGTACAGGTCACCTATTACTTGCAGGATAGTGACAAAATATAATTTAGATGGGCTAGATATGTAGCTCGAATGGGAAAGATATGTAGGTCTTCACGTAAAGTTTCCGTCATTCTTGTCACATTTTAATTAAACTTTAATTTTCTCTACAGACTTTCGAAAAATACTCAAATATCAGATTTAATGAAAATCCGTCCAGTGGGAGCCGAGTTGTTCTACGCGGACGGACAGACAGACAGACATGACGAAGCTAATAGCCGCTTTTCGCAATTTTTTAAACGCACCTAAAAAAATAATGGTTAAAGGTTAAGGGAAACGGCAATATCTTGACTAGCTGAGCGGTTCTCAACTTTCCAAGGAAGATAATGCACAGTGGAGTTTGCTCATTTAGATGTCTAGTTGACTGGTTAGTCAGCTAAGCCAGGAAAACAGAGAAAACAGCATGACTTCAGCACTATACCATTTACAATTTTTCTTTACTTTCCGTATGTTAGTAAAAACAGAATTAAACCAAAATTAACCCTTCTTGATTTCGTCTTCTGCCGTAAAGAATGTTGAAAGAGTCGGCGGGTTTTCAAGAAATTTGGTACGAACTTTGTATTAGTAGAGGCCACCTAACGTCGGTTCTTGTTTATCTCACACCAACAACAACAGCACTCTGACGGTCATGATAACCTTTGAAGTGAATGTGAAATTAGCGATACTCAATATAAGGTTGATAACTATTTCGTGGTAATATATTCGGAAAATACATATCTATTGTTACGGTATTATTTTTGCAGAATGTACAAAAGCAAAATGACCGTCACGCGAAATCTGTATTTAAATTTGCGGTAAAATGGTAAAACAATTAGTGAGCCATTCAAGCTACGACTGTGAGATTATTACGGAGATATACAAAACATCTAAAAGTTTTGTACAAAATATTGTTTACACGTTCACGATTTTCAAAATGACAACTGTTCGGAACTCTTGCGTTACGTCTGCCAAATTTAATTTCATCTGAATGGGCCGATCCCAGTGGCCGTGCGGTCTAAGGCGGGTCTGCGGCCGCTCGCTTGCTGGGATTGTGGGTTCGAATCCCGCCGGGGGTATGGATGTTTGTCTCTTGTGAGTGTTGTGTGTTGTCAGGTAGAGGTCTCTGCGACGAGCTGGTCCCTCGTCCAGAGGAGTCCTACCGAGTGTGGTGTGTCTAAAAAGTGTGATCATAAAGCCACGAAAAATGAGGAGGCCTAGGCCCCCAAGGGGCTGTCGAGCCATTCAAAAAAAAAAAAGTAGCAATGGAAAATATGGACAGAAATAGATTATTTATTCATTAATTTATAGTTCTTGCTTGCCTCCCATAAGTTCGAAACACAAGAAGGAAAGTTGAAGTAATAACATCTTCCCACAAGATTTAACCGGTGAAGAAAGAGAACACATTGCATCGCAAAACAATTTGCCACAGAAGATATTCTGACTGGCGAAAAAGAGGCGGCGATGGTGTTTTGTTTGTCGGATACTGGGGATTCTAATACGATATAAAAGAAACCTATTCCTCTTCGAGACTCAACTATGTCTTCGAAATGAGCCCCATTTGACCAATCAATTTGCTAAAAAAAAAACTTGATATACATCCCCCTCCCCACTAAAGCCAAGTATTGGCTTACCTGAAAAAGAGATATGAAAATTTTTGAACACAATAACAGCCTAGCGGTCGGTTAATTAACATGTTATAAATCTTCCATGTCAAACGTATGCTACTTGTGCATTTGCATTGTGAAACTCTAAGTACGAATTCCAGAATATTAACTAACTCAATGAAACAGAGTCCTGTAGAAATTCATAGTCGTTCAATACTAGAGACATTTTTCACTATTTATAGAACCCGAACGTTCATCAACATATTCATAAAACCCGGTGCATATATTCATAGCTAACATCAGACTACTTCAACATGTGCCACCTGTTCCAACAAAATGCGGTTTTATTTTAGTGTTAACTGAGACCCACTATGCCTTGTCTTAATCAAAAATGTTTGCGCTCGAATAAATAAGTAGAAAGGTGAAAGAAAAAAATATAAATTCCTGCAATTTTGCGTACATCAATTCGTGTCTGTGCTTTTACAAGTATATCGTCGTGAAAACTTAGGTAACATCACAAAATAACACAGACAGGGCACAGGGCCAATTTTACATACCGTTGAAGGCGAAAGGCAGAAAAATGTAGTATAGAATTTGCAAAGAAGAAATAAGAAACAACTTACAAGTACCATCCTTAAACGAAAATAACTGCGGGACTACCTCGGTTCTTAGGCAGTATAACCATCAGTATGGTTATCGAACGGTTAAACTCTGATTTCGGTTAAATCAAACAGAGTTTCAAACGTTCCACTATTAAAATAGAAAGGACAATACATAGGCTGTTTTAAGTTAATTATCAGCTCAAAAGTTAATTTATCCAGTCAAAGAGATATGCTAAATAGGCAGTATAATACTGCGTAAACGTGAAACAAGTCGTAAAGTAGCGTAGCGTACTTGATACCACAGACAGCGGCACGTATAATTGCTGACGAGACTCGGCAAATGTTTGGAGTGGGACAATTACTAAAATAGACTCAGCTGGTATGAAAATATCATCAAAAAGAGCGTCAGAGGGAACTTCAAAAAACCTCACTGCATTACACCCCAATGACGTCACTTAGCTTGGAATTTAACGCTGGCGTTTTCTCTCCATGTACTCCTATGTTAAATTTGTCAATACAGGGAACAGACTTTGATATGATTAAGCTAGGAAAAGGTAATTTAACCAACTGGGCTTCTTCGACTGAGTTAATTAGCTGTATTAACCCTTTATAGCTCGATGTTACTTTACGTATGTACCGCCATGTTTAACATTCAAAAATTCTACGTTCTGCCCACACTGTTCTTTTATGTGTTTTTGCATGGCTGTCAGAAGAAAAAGCGATTATTTCCCTACACAACATTAAATCCTTGGTTTTTAAAACCGAGATTCAGTGTGTTTACTGCGCGGTACGAACTGAATATTTAAATATAAAACAAATTACCTTTATTCTTCAAAGGGTTGAAAATTTTCTTTTATTACTTTATTTACAATTTAAGGGACTTTTTGTGCCTTCACAGACATGTTTCTCGGCTGCATATCTTGTGTAATGCAAAACACTGAAGTAAATATGGATGATTATATCGTATGAATATAGAAGGAAATTGCTGTGTCATATTGTGGTGTACTATCCTCGCAGTTTCTATCACACAGTGAAAAAAAAAACTATGAATAATCCTCATTCAGGATAGCTTCAGGAACCAACCGAGACTCATATTCAGTACTTTCTGCCTACAAATCCAGAAGGTTACAAGTACAATAACCTACTTTTCAAAATAAGATTCTTGTGTACTGCTCTTCAGATTAGTCCCATTTTTGTTGAACATATATGCATAAACAGCATGCATTGTGGCCTACGCGTATGTCTGTATCATCGCCTGTCATAGTGTGGCTACGGCGGAATTCATAGACAGGCTCTTTCGATATCGCTCCCGATGTTAGGATGACACTGAAGATGACAATGATGACCAATACAAGGGATCTACGCCTTATGGTGAGATCCGAAACACGTCGTAATCTGGTATTTCCGATATGTACATAGTTCTGAATTCGTCAGAGATGAGAGAAGAGAATGGCGCGCAGAAATGTCCGGAAGGCCAGCGCCTTTCCCGTAAGCCATATTATTTCCCTTATGCAACATAAAGTAGATAATTGAGAACACTGACTTCCAAATCACCACATTGTTCCACGCGTTTCTTTCCTGTGACGAATTCTGATAGAAACAAATACGAGCCCCACCAAAGAAAAATAGCCCGTTTAGAAATAATAGTGGTTGCAAAGATGTAGACCTTAGCCGAGGACACAAATTCTTCCACGTGCGTTAACCGCATTGAATGTTGCTAACTGTACCTAACAGCTTTCTTGAAGACACAAACAGTACGAAGTACGATTTTGGAAATGGCTTTTATTCACCTCCCATGTATAATCTTTATTCACTCACCCCTTAAATTGTTTATTTTTTAGAAAATTAATTCACGAACTTACTAAGGATCTAAAATATTATAACGACACCTTCCCTACAGTCACGTTCAAAATTGTGCTGCAGAGACACTCAGGCAGCTACACTACCGTTGTAGTCATCCCTGCTGTCGGTGGGTATAAATAAGCTTATAACGGCAGTCCATACATTTTACAAAAATCTAGGAGCCACTTCAAAGTTCTACGCACCACAAGGGCGACGTGAAGAAATTTCCATTCTAAGGACCCACAAATATTAGGGTCCACCGTACAAAATATAGTTGCCCGGGGGATCTGAAGCCTGGGAGGTGTGAACCCCTGGCAAAGGTAAAGGTAAAGGTAAAGCAATCCCATTACAGGCCTAGACAGGCCCTTAGGATTCCAGGAGGTTGAGGCTCCCAGATTTCTAAACAATCGGCACATGAAGGTGGTAAGGTTGTAAGCCCTACGTACCTACGTATTCCTGGTACTCATTTCTGTTAGAGGCTGAGTCAACCCCAGGGTCATAGTGCGACCGGAAGGATTATGTCAATAAAAGATTCCAATGACACCATCGGGAATCGAACCCGCGACCTTCCGGCTTGTAGCGCAGTGCCTCAACCAACTGCGCCACCGCGTGCCCCTGTAAAATATTATAAATCAATAAAATATTAATAATTCATTTTCAGGGCATAACCCTCATTGGTCCAACTTCACGAAGGTATTTTGCATTGTCAGTGTATTATTTAACTTTTTACTAAATCCAACTAAATACATCTATTATACAATGTTTTATATTATATTATCTCCAACATGTTTCGGATCGGATGGAGCCATCATCACAAAATACAATAACTAAGGCTACAGACACACACTCAGACTATGTAATACTTATTGCTTTTCCACGGCAACAGTGGTTACGCGAACGCGCCTCAATGTTACTTTATACGTACATTGTCAGTCTTGTTACATTTCAGTACGAGATGCTTCCTGCTTTGATACGTGCTACTGTACACAAGTCGTGTGGCCAATGTACGCTAGTGGCTGTCTGATATTCGGTGAATGTTCCACACACAGTATGCTCGGATTTGTAGAGATAACAAAATACCGCATACAATCTGTCAGCGCTTTGCAGGAAGCATTCAACCGAATAATGTACTGTATTTATATGTTTATCTCGACATATCACTCTGTAATTTCCCAGATCATCCGGACAACGGGTAGGTTCTGTTTTTGTGTTCGTCCAGAAAATAGAACATTTCGGTTGTGTTTGCGGCTGCGATTAATGGTCAAGCCACATGAAAAATCGTCTGTGCGATATTACAATCAGGAGCAACTCACTGTTACAAGCAAAAATGTTTGTTACAGCAGGCCCATGTGAACAGGGAAAGAAATGTATACGATGAAGTGAACAGTTGAAACATGGGAGTGACGCTATCTTGATTCAAATGACATTAATATCTTCGTGGAACAGTGTTATTATTGGTACATTTTTTCAATGGATGAGCTTAATTCGGGAATATGTGTATAAAGATTGCGCGGGACGCTCTTTGCGGGAAGAAGTCAGGTCCAGCAATAAATGCATTCATGGATGGGTAAGTGGCTGGAGGAATGGATGGATGAGTGTTTGCAGGGATGGAAGGGTGGATGGATGGATGATGGATGGATGGACGAAGTCATAAAGATAGAGGGATGGCTGGATGGGTACCCAGGTGGTTGGAGGAATGGATGGATGGATGGATGGACGAAGTCATAAAGATAGAGGGATGGCTGGATGGGTACCCAGGTGGTTGGAGGAATGGATGGATGGATGGACGGATGAACGGATGGACGAAGTCATAAATATAGAGGGATGGCTGGATGGGTACCCAGGTGGTTGGAGGAATGGATGGATGGATGGACGGATGAACGGATGGACGAAGTCATAAATATAGAGGGATGGCTGGATGGGTACCCAGGTGGTTGGAGGAATGGATGGATGGATGGACGGATGGACGAAGTCATAAAGATAGAGGGATGGCTGGATGGGTACCCAGGTGGTTGGAGGAATGGATGGATGGATGGATGGACGAAGTCATAAAGATAGAGGGATGGCTGGATGGGTACCCAGGTGGTTGGAGAGATGGATGGATGGATGGACGGATGAACGGATGGACGAAGTCATAAAGATAGAGGGATGGCTGGATGGGTACCCAGGTGGTTGGAGGAATGGATGGATGGATGGATGGACGAAGTCATAAAGATAGAGGGATGGCTGGATGGGTACCCAGGTGGTTGGAGGAATGGATGGATGGATGGATGGACGAAGTCATAAAGATAGAGGGATGGCTGGATGGGTACCCAGGTGGTTGGAGAGATGGATGGATGGACGGATGAACGGATGGACGAAGTCATAAAGATAGAGGGATGGCTGGATGGGTACCCAGGTGGTTGGAGGAATGGATGGATGGATGGATGGACGAAGTCATAAATATAGAGGGATGGCTGGATGGGTACCCAGGTGGTTGGAGAGATGGATGGATGGATGGACGGATGAACGGATGGACGAAGTCATAAAGATAGAGGGATGGCTGGATGGGTACCCAGGTGGTTGGAGGAATGGATGGATGGATGGATGGACGAAGTCATAAAGATAGAGGGATGGCTGGATGGGTACCCAGGTGGTTGGAGGAATGGATGGATGGATGGACGGATGAACGGATGGACGAAGTCATAAATATAGAGGGATGGCTGGATGGGTACCCAGGTGGTTGGAGAGATGGATGGATGGATGGATGGATGGAAGTGTAGACGGATGGCTGGAAGGATAGACGGGTGGTTGGAGGGATTGATGAATGTATGTACGGATGAAAACAAGTGCACATGCAAACATCCTACGATTTCATCTTTCTCTACTACGTTTGTATGAAACATTTTTCGCTCCGATAAATTCTCAGCGAGTTGCGGTAGAATTACACATAGCAATAATCGTATGTATCCATGTACAGTGCTCGTCATTCTCTTCCTATTTTAAAAAAACTGGAATGTGTTGACAAATTTTAGTAACGCTCCCAACCATGAAATTTCATGAAACCCCCGTTCAGCGGTTCTGTAGTTGCTACTTTCGGAAAAACAGATAGACATGATAAAACTAATAGAAAAGCACCCCCAAACTAGTTGCTAGAAACTGACACTTTGACAAAATATGCACCAACGCCCCCCCCCCCCCACACACACACACACACGCGCGGACAGATCTTAGCTGAGAGACTTTTCCCCAACAAGTAAACACTTTGAACCTACTTTCTCTTTGATGTTTTATACAGAGTATACACAAACGAATGGTGCGGTTTATATGTACATATACATATAAACCGCACCATTCTTTTGTGTATACCCTGTACAAGTAGTTTTAATTGAGTTTGTTCGTTCGTCCAACTACTGTTTCTGAGATCAAATAAACTAGCATTCTGTATCTACTGTCAAGAAGGTGCGAAACTAACTGACAGTACTAACGGGTTTCATTGCGAACAGCTCCAATTATTATGCTGCCAGAACTCTGGGGTGGGAGGGGGTGGACCCGCCAAATTTCGTAGTACCCGAGTCCTTGGTGCATTTCGGCTATCGGTGAAACAGCGAAACACCAAAGTGTGAAAAATTTAGTCTTTTGCGGTCTTTCCTACTGTTCTGAGGAAACCTGTAAATTTAAGTAATTCGTTTATGCCACACTGCGGCATGTTGCAGATTTGGGAACAGAAGCAAATAATTTGGGACATTCTGCAAAAATATAGGTAACGTTTCAATGCGAAATTTATCTTGTGGTTTTGTGTTTAGTAGAACTGAAGTTGTTTTCCTTTTTTTTTTTTAAACATTATTATTCGTGAAGTGCTAAAGCGATAATAGGAAAACTAAAGAAATGGGCGCCATTGACCATGGTACGTGTACTGTGTCCCGTGACTACAAGTATGACAGTTATCGCAGTTGTTATGAATCGCTATGAATTACACGAAGGCAGAATAAGTGCAGCAGACCAAGTCAGCTGGTATCATGACACCGCACGCACTAATTGTCTCGTTAAGCTTCACTACACTAGTATAACAAAGCCTAACCAAATGCAAACTGAGAAACAGAACTACAGATTGCATTATGTAGGGCTACGAATAAGAACGCAACCTAACAACGACTGAATGTGAAATCTAAGAACTTTCATCAAACTGCCGTGTGAATGGTAGTAAAGTTGGATGCACTGCACGTGATAGGATTTAAGGCGTTGTGTATGCAGTGCAGAAGGCTGTGTTTCTGGGGTTTGGCAGTGGGAAAGTGAGTCTGAATTCTGAGGGGCTGATGGCAGTACCTCACGCACTGTCGCAGCTGAAGGGGGGGGGGGGGGCGAGTGGTGCCGCCGCCCTGGGCCGGAGCTTGCAGGGGGGGGGGGGCTGCAAAATGAATATTTTAAACGAAAAAAAAATTGATTTTCTGAGCTCAAATAATTTGAAATTAAGCCAAATAAAATAGAATTCAGTTATTGCCTTCTTTTCAATTCGTAAACTTCTGTTAAAGGTGTTAATTTTGGTTAGTCGACCCGCGTGCCGAAACGCCTGAGTACGCCGCTGCATACAAGAACAATGTGATGAGAACGGAACTTGAACCTAACATGAAGTAAAAAAATACTAGGGGGGGGGGGGGGGGAATACCGACAAAAGTGCTCCTATCATATTTCTGGGGTAATCACATCATGGAAAAATTAAGCACGATTAATTATTATGGAAAGATGAAAAAACGCAAAATCTTTTTCAGTAACTGGGAATAAGAATTCATTTTGGAGACCTAGGAATAGATGGGAGGATAATATTAAAACGAATATGGCAGAATAATCTATGAAGATGCTAACCGGAATCACCTGACTCAGGCTAGGATCCACGTTACCCAAATCGGCCAATGAATGTGGAAAGTACGAACAGAAATTCATTGACACCCCTCAGTAAAGTATGGCTTTCACTGCACCGATTTTCATGAAACTCACGCTTGCTCTACAAGTTTTTGTAAAGAACTCCTATACCGAATTTCATGGAAATCAAACAGTTTAGCCGTTTATACTAGATAACGGAAGAACAAATAGATGAGCGTGGTCTTACAGGCATAAGGAGTTCGTTTTTCTTACTTCGTACAAAACGCTTAAAAAGCAGCAAAAATGTAATATATACATAGGCCTTACGGTAATTGAACAGAAAATGTATAAAGCACTTAGAACTTAAAGTGATAAAACAGACCTTACGGTATTTGAACAGAAAATGTATAAAGCACTTAGAACTTAAAGTGATAAAACAAACTGTAATAACTACTTTGGACTCAAGATTTGTAGGCCTTTGGGTTATAAAACACAAACTGTACAGTACTTAGACCTCAAGGTTATAACAAACTGTTATGGGTAAACAGTGTTGAAGTTTTGCAACACAGGCTGTAATAACTACTTATGCCTTTAGGTCATAAAACACAAAACGTAATTAGTAAATACTACTTAGGCCTCATGGTTACACAACGGAAACTGTGATAGGTACTCTGGCCTTGACGTTATAAAATGCAGTGTGTAAGAAGTACTTTGGTCTTGAGGTTATAAAACACGTGGATTAACAAACGTAAACAAAACTGTATTCAGTACTGTACATACCTTAGTGAGTCTCATGTTCACGCTCGTCGTCTGTTTTGTGTTCGAGTTCAGTCTTCTATACACTTCTACAAATACATAACAGGGAAAAACGTTTTCTGCCATGCATTTTTGTCTGACATATAGCCTGCTAGCAATGTTTACACATGGTGGGCAAGACCCATTGTATATTTATAATCTGTGTATTAACCGCCATGTGCTGCTCTCTAGCGGCGAATTTGTGAAGTTCTTATGAAATTCATTTGGACTAAGAATATAAACGGGAAAGACAAATATTCCTTCCGCATGTCTAAATTAAATGTGTAACTTACAGAAACTACTCTTGTAAATGTAAATATTTCTTACCTCGCCTGATCACACTGGTTGCCATCCTGAATATGGAAGACAGTTATTGTCAGCAACTGACACTAATGATGCTATTATTATACATTTGTTATAATTATTCATTATACAGACCAACATATTTTTAAAAAATAGTAATGTAAGGATAAAATGGAGAGTATACTGATACATAATACACCAACTTCGGCCAGTGTCACATATTGGTATCACATATGCATTTTGGCCCTACTGAACCAGCATGTGTCATTGTATAGAGATTACATGACAATTATAAAATATATAACAAACATTGTTTTGGCATAATTATCAACAATAATGAATTTACAACTGTACAAAGTTGCCTTGCTGGATCCAGTAGTTGTGTTATTTACTGTATTCTCCTGTTCCTCTCTTAGTTTTTGTATTATATACATATTTGTAATTAGACACTTCTTATAACTAGTTTTCTATTTACTTACACACTCATTTTACAATGGTATTTGTATTAATATTGGTTACATACTCTTGTACAACCATAATTCAGTCATACCTGTTTGCAAAGTAACATTTACTGTAAGACTTTTTACTTTAAACATTTACTGCCCTTGCTGATACTGTACTTACCATTTTGATATATATATGATTATCATTGTTACCACATGCACTTTCACCATATTCTTCACTGATGTCCACATTTATTGTTTAGTAGTACAAAAAAAAATATAAATACCAAAACTGGAAGTGAACAGTGTGAATATTAACACTGACAAAAGTGTATTTGGATTAAAAACACAACATCAACATAGACTATATGCAAAGACTAAGAAAAACAGTGTACGTTCACAAGACACAGTAACTGATTTAAGACTTCATAACTTAAGTGCTCCATGTGTACTTTGTCAACGTTATTAGAACAGGTACTCTACTGGAGTTACATTTAGCAGTTGCTATGAAGGGTATTCAGAGTATATTAAAATGGAACATTACATGTAAAAAAGGTTGCTGTCACTTTCTGGGCATCTGCAGTTCCACACACATGGCGTTGCTTCATCTGTTCCTAATTCCAATTTTTACTGTTACTTGCAGATCAATCCCCAGCATACCGAGCATACTGTGACAGATGGTGAATTTGTTTTATGCAAGAGGTAACACTATACAAGTTTTTGGCTTCTGTAGCAGTGCATTTGAGGTCTCTGTTCTCCTGAAATATGGCACTGCATCACTGGGAGACTGAAAATTAGTTTTTTAGTGCAAAGCATTTAGCTGCAATATTTTCATGTCCATCAATGCTGCAGATTTATGCATCTGACTTCCACTTTGTTGCTGTTCCTCACAGATTCAACTGACCAGACTTGAACCTTCAGCAATATTGCTGTCAAAGCCTCTTGCAGGTGCCACCATACTCATACCGTTCACAATTACACAATACTATTATTCCGATGATAATAACAGCACAATTCTTCCTTGTGGAATAACAAAAGTGGAACACAGGTAATGAAAATGTGCCAACAATGAACAAGCAGAATACAAACAACACAATGGTAACAAAAGATATGGAATAGACTGCAAAGAGTGAGTTCTGCAGCGTACATTAATGACCAGAACCATACTGCACCACTGTTTCTAGTGCATGTGGCAACTGAATAGAACTAAGAAGCAATGCTGTAATATTGCAACCAAATGACATCCCATGCTGTGTACAAAGAACAAATCTATCCTGCATTTAGTATTATCATATTGTTGTTTTTCCTGCAACCCTAACTTTAATTAACATTCTAAGGAATAGGAACTCAGATAAAGAAAAAATTACATGTTTGTTCTACTTCATAAAAGTATTTACTGCTTTACATATCGGGCTTTACAAAGTAACGTTGTTTACTGTCCTGTATTCAGTACCAGTATGTCTTAGCTGGTACCCTGTCCTCTTTTATGCCCATTTGTTCCATGATATCCATTTCAAAGGTCTTTAAGACAGGTTCAAAACTGATGGCTGTCACTTCTGATGCCTTTGTGTCCTTCTCTGACTCTGGAAACATGAATATTGACCAAATAAAACAAACTGAATCAGACTTTAATACAGCTTGTCACATCACATGTCTAATGGAATTTCTTACTGGCCCTGCACGAGACAAAGTATTAATAACATATGCCCATCTGACCCTCTTTCATCAAAATAATCAGTGTCACTTCTTTTTCTGCCTGTATCTTAGACGACACACACTGAAGAAACTGGTTTCAAGCACTTAGTTTCATACAACATGAAACTGGTGCTTTGATTCCCAATATGAAAGAGGCAAAATATATAGAGTAAGTTGCAAGCAAAACAATTTATTGCTTGCAACTCATGTATGCATTTTTCTTTCTTCATACAGCAAATCAAAGCACCAGTTTCATGCAACTGTAGTTCCATGTTGTATGAAACTGGTTGCTTTAAACCAGTTTCTATGGTTTATGGGGCATCTTACTTTTTCATTTCAGTTGAAGTTTCACAGTGCATTCATGAGGAAACAAGCAAGTTTGCACCAAGCTGCCTGGTTGGGACATATGAGACTCTTGACGGAAAATCCAAACAGCAGCACTTTAATAAATTAACATAAAATTTTACAGTTTTCTTTTGTAACTCTTTATTCCTACTATTTTTCTTTTCTCTTGGTAATATACTTACAGTGATACCACCAAATAGTTTAAACATGAAAACTGCATAATATATAACCTCTGTTCATTGCTTTGCTACAGTCAATTCCAGCTTCAGAAAATGTCTATCTGATTAGTCCACCTCTAAATTGCGATGCTGGAATCTTCCCAGTCACATGTAATCACAATTACTACAATCGCCATACTTAATAAATATGTACACTTACCTTGAATATATTCAAAGATTAAAATTATGCAATATACATATGAGATAAATGTGTACTTTCAATTTACATTTGAACTGAATTCACTGAGACTGTCAAGGCCTCTTATTCTTGACAATACCTAAATGAAGTTTCCTCACACACACACAGACGCATACATACATACATACATAAATACAGTGGTGCCTCACAATTCAACACTAATCCGTCGCCGAAGTAATGTCGAAATGCGAAACTGTCGAATTGCGGGACAATATTTCCCATATAAGTCTATTGAAAATAGATTAATTCGTTGTCGGACCCCCCAAGGGGGAGAGAAATACACCATAATGGATTATTTACTTTACTATACTAACACACTAAATTACGAAATACACTATTATAGTCACAACGCAACAGTTTATTGAGCCTTAGATTTTGGAAGGGGGTCTTCTTTATCCTGTTCTACCTCTTCTCGTCTCCTCTTTTCCTCCCCATGTCTGAGAACACTATGAATGCCTGATCTACCTTTGAATCTATGAAACCATCCTCGGCTTGCTTTGAATTCCTCAGTTTTATTTGAGGTAGATCCTGGAGTTTTCTTCTGCAATTCTTCAAAAATTAACCTAGCCTTCTCACAGATCATTGCTTGAGTTACTGGATCTCCCTTCATCTGTCTTTCTTTAATCCAGGTAATAAGCAGCTTTTCCATCTCTTCATTGATCGAAGATCTATTCTTGTCAGAAATCTTCATTGCTCCAATAGACACCCTAGCACTCATAATCTTCTCTCTCTGTTGCCAAAAAGTTGCCACAGTTGACCTAGGAACGCCATACTCTTGAGCTACACTTGTAATTGTGCTACCTTTTTGCACTTTATGTACAATTTCTTTCTTCTTCTCTATGCTCAACCAAGTGTGTATTTTCTGTTCACTTCTGTTTTTACTCATTCTTAATGGTGTAGGGTATGAAAAATGCAGAATTGAAAATTAGCACAAACAACACGAGCAAACACCAACGCACTTCAATAAGAACTGACAAATAACAAATGACAACGCACAATTCTATGCACGCGCATGCGCCGGCTGGCGCAACTCAACTGTCGAATTGCGAGACGTCGAATTGTGAGACGTCGAATTGCGAGGCACCACTGTATGCGGCTTACACGTTATGATGCTGCAAACATGCTAGTAACAGCAATCAGGCCTAGAATACTTCACAGTTTACACAATGTCATATAATGAAAGTCCTGTACAGTGTGGTCACATTTTATGCAAATATGAAATGGCGGGATATAAAAAATATTAATAAATTCCCACTTTATGTGAAAAGTTTGAAATAATGCAAATCGAAAGAATGAAAAAGAAAATTACTGGGGGAGACTGCATGTCCTAATGAGGCACCATTTGCAGTTCCTGTTCCTTCAGTGTTGTCCGAATATGATAACGTTTTCAAATTTTGTCAGGCAGTGCATTACATGAATTAATAAAACTGTCAGTAAATTAACTTCTATTGTTTACTTATTGATATTGTGCTTCAAAGTATGTTTAAAAGCAGAGGTACATTACAATGGTTGTACATTTAAGAGCTAAAACAACACACTCCCTACTTCAAATTTATTCCTATGGGAAAATTAGTCTTGAATTATGCGAGGTCTTCAGGAACGCATCCCTCACATAAAATGAAAATGCACTCTTTACACAGACTAAAATATTTAATTAAAATAGAGCATTCCACTATGAAATGAAACGGCAAAATTAAACAAAAGAACATATAACTCACTGCTGCAACAAAACAGAACTCGTACAGTATCAAGTCAAATGGTGGCTTTGGTATTCAGCATTGCAAATCTTCACGTTCTACAACTAGACAGTTCATTAGCAGAGGATAAGAAGCCCAGATAATATGTAAGTACATTTGGACATAACAGCTTCAGTCTGCAAAAACATCATGATAGATAAGCTATTTTACCTATGTATGAGGCTTTGGTTTTATAGTCATACGTCTCCTCTGCAGCTCTTGGGATTGGGATAATTCGACCCGTTCGTACAGACACACGAACCTTCTGCCCAGCTTCAGTGTACCTCCATTCTATTGGTGAAGATTTTCTATAAAACAGCAATAAAATGAAAAAGGTAAAATGCTAAAACCTGAAGGTATACTAAAAGGACCAATGTCATGCATGAATGAGCTACATTACAGCAACAAACTACCATTATACCACACAGGGTAAAGTGCCAAAAGAAGGTGACTTGACATAACAAACAAGTGCCTAAACAAAACAAAATATATTCTGCTGCAAACAAATCACAGTAGACATGACAATAGTTTAAAAATTCATATAAAAATGAAGAGATCAGTAACATACAAAGTGCTGATTCCCTTCAGGTTACTTACAGTAATCTGACTTTCAAAGCTCACAAGGACAAAGTTTTCAAAAATATTTTCTGAAGTAACAGGCACTGTTGAACTTGTGGGTTCTGCTATGATGGTGTTAGTTACCTGGCTACATTGTAATAACTGTATGCCTATGATGAATACATGAGAACACTAAGTATGATTACAATAAACATTAAAGGTGCTGCATCACATATGCAGTTATTTAAATGTTAAACTGTGAGCATTTATTTAGGCTACCACTTACTACTTAATACCGCAGTAGTACATCATTAAAATCAAAAGTGATGACAAAAACTGTTCCAGTATTATCTTCCATCAATTGATAGGTTATATTCTTAGACCACATTTTCAGTTCAAAAACCAGGATGCATCCTATATACCAGAAAGGCTATTATTATACATAAGATGCCAGCAATATGTGACATGCTCTTTTTGTGCACACTGTATGATTTGAGAGGTCTGATGCAAAAGACTTTAGGCTGGGGGGATGAATCCAGATTTTGCCTTACAACACAAAACAGCCAAAACAGCTTCCTTACTAATCAAAACCAATGCAGCTATTTCAATACCCACCACCATTACAGATAGCAATGCTACCCAGGCCAGAAATACTGAGTACTTTCTACTACTGGTGTTATAATCATTTGTCTTAGTGAAGAGTTTTTCTCTCTTCACAGCATCTCACAGCATCACACACACTCTTCAAAGCATCAACTTTCATTAAAGCTTAATTAAGAAAACAAAGTTATCTCAAACACAATAATTTGATTTGATAAGATAATTTTGTGTGAAGTATAAGTGGAAAAATAAGTAAAATGTGAGGGCTGTCCCATAACATGCCAAGCAGGCACAGAGGGAAGGTAGAGATATACTTCTACCCATACTAAAGCTCAGCACTAGAAAGGGGTGGGTGGTCAATGCCATACCCCAACTACTTTACCCCAAGGAAACAGAACCAGTACCCACTGCACAAGAGGCTGGGTGGGCCTTGGGGACAGTGTGTATGGGTCCAGAAAATTCTGCCCCCACTGGAGTTTGAACTCCAGACCATCCAGCCCGTAGCAAGGCAATGTACCAACTGTGCTATCCCAGCCATCAGAAAGAGTACAGAACTGAAATATTCTGCAGACAAAATCAGAATCAAAGCCACAGTTTCGTGCCTCAAAGTCTCAGACTACAAGACATTAGAGATTTATCAAGATAAAAAACAGAGTTAAAATGTATGCATATGTGCAATACATCTATGTTTAGGTCTCTTATGTGGTCTCTTGCCTCTAAGTTTTTCATCTGTAAATTTGAATGCATTTCTCACTTCCTCTGTGTACTACATGTACTGACCATTCCATACTCTTTGATTTGTCAACAATAATAACATTTGGTGTACAATAAAATATAAAAACACACACTACTTAATCTTCTTTACCTTCCTGTCACTTCCTTTCCCTTTAGCCCAAATATTCTTCTTACTGTTTTGTTCTCGAACACCCTCAATCTGAGCTCATCAAGCAGTACGCTCAAAAGCTCCTTTAATTACATATATAACAGTCATTATTAGCCTCCAATACATAATATACTTACAGATCTGAGGGATCCACCAATGCCACTTCATTAGTGACTAGCAATGGTTGCTCTGATTTTATATACATCCCAGGAAAGTCTTTACTTTTTCCAATCAACTTGAGTTCACAGTTGAGACCTTCAACTATAACCCAGTTGCTTTCCTGGAAAACCTGACAGATAATGCCTTGTTTTCCCTTGTCTTGTCCAACCAATACTTCCACCTAAAACAAAGCAGTGAAAATGTGCACTCCAGTGGGGACCATATTCTGCTAAAATTCTGTCAATTTACACTCTGAGTTGTTTATTTTAATCTAATTACACAGTTGAGCTCTCAACATGGAATAAGAACAGGTGGATCTTCCGTAATATTAGCAACGTTTTCATTTCTGCTGTCATTACACAATGTTCGTGATGTCACTTCGTTACTTTCCTGCTTCTAAATTCATTTACATCATTAACAATAGCAATAGCAATGCTAGTTTTTTGGGTTCTTATATCACGTAGTATAATACATTTTTTCCAAAGTTTTGGAGGAATGTGCTACCTCCATCTTCACAGTGACTTAATTTGGTTCAGGTGGATGCCACAGTGACTGGGAAAGAGGGTGCATGTCGCTTATATAGGAAGGCTGCAAGGACTGTGGCCAATCAAAGATACAGGCATGAAAAAGGGGATAGACCTCGCACTGAGTCAATGGGAATTGAGACTTCAAAGAGAGATAAACAGCCCTTTTAAGATCCTAAATGGTGAGAAATATTAACTTAGTTTGACATTACATGTACAAGATTTCTCTCTGGTTGTGATTTACCTGAATCAAATTCAGTCACCCGGAAGATGGAAGAAGCAAGTTCCTTCAAAATGTCGAAACAAATGTATTATCCTACATGGTGTAAGAACCAAGAAAAATATCATTTAAACAACGCCCACCATGAAAATCTCAAAACTTACACAAAGCTATAAGGTGTTACTGCTTGTTCATAGGTCCACCGGCTCGAAGTAAACAAAATCTTATCAGTTAAAAATCACTGCACCTACTACAGCATCAGAGATGCAATGTGGATGGAAACACAGACGGGTACGACTTCCACATTATGCAGTCATTTTATGCACTTTACACAAAGAATATATACAAATTAAGGATGTGTCTACAACAGCATCTAATTATTGAAGATATAAATGTTTAGAGAGAGTCCGCATAAGTACGTACAATAGGATAATTAAATCGTTGCCTCTAAATACACATTGATCTCACCCTGTCTCCCTTGAAGAAGCTCCACTCACGGATTGGTTCAACAAACACTTTCTTGCGCATCGTTCCCCGCTCATTCTGCATTTGGAATTCTGTCGTCCAGGGTCGATGAATACCGAAATAGTATTTCTTACGTTTTACCTCCCGTCTCAGATATTGAGAACCTTTTGGTGTACGCCAATATACCTGGAAAGCAAAGACAAGACACATACATGCACATGCCCACACACACACACACATGTGTGTGCACAAAGAAAAAGTAATTTTTAAACATAAAACTTGGAAACAATAACAGTGTAAACTATTTTTCCAAATACCTCTACTTAAATACATGGACTGTGCTACATAACCTATTCAGATGATAAAGTATCATTAAATAAATTACAAAAAAAAATAAACATCTCACTTACACTTGAGCATATTCTAATACATCATGTACCTTCTATTGCCCTGTGGTTTTGTTCTTTATCTGCATTATTTTTTAACTTCCCTCTATTCAGCTTTTAAGTATTAGTTTACAATCATACCGTTACTCACTCCATGTTCTGCTATGACTGGAATCATGGAAGGCATGTAATCTACTGTTAACTCAAATACAATTCAAACAAATTGTTTTCCAGTTTACATTATTGTGTACGAAATTTTGCTTCAACTCCGTAACATTATACTAATTTCTGTTGCACTGGAATGAATTAAAACAGGTTTACTAACTGTAGTTCTAGGTATAGTTCACACATTTCATTAGTTGCAAAATCAGTATAGCATGAAATAAAGTGCACGTAAGTAAATAAGAACTGGAACGTTTGCACAGCCAAATCAGAATTAATCACTTCCTTCCCTGGTATAATTACTGCTACTTGACATTTGAAAATAACAGACTGGAAGGAAAACTGCCAGAAAGGGGGCGCAGCCCTCCAAAATCCTAAAATACAGCGACATTTAAAAATGTACTTCACATATTGTGAAATTCAGTTTTGCATTTAACATTGAAAAGACTTCAAAACCAGTATTTGATTGCAGAAAGCATTGAAGGTACCACAATATAAAACCAAAAATTTTGTTAATGCGCACACTGTATCTCTGGAAATGCTCAATCTATGGCAAACCTAGCCGAATGTCATGCAATCCAACTGCATAAAGTGGCGCATAGCCATCCCCTAAAATCGACAGTACAGAGATTATATATGTTACTAGAAGTGGTTAGGTTATAACCTGTTCCATAGCCCGCTTGATATATGATTCTGGAAGATTTGAATATTGCTTCGTTAGGTCCGCAACTTTACACAAAACAGATGACAGCCGCATATTTCAAAAGTGTATAATATTAGAGCAACAAATATTAACTACAATTTCTCCAAAACATTTCACAACAAATAAAACTAATCACGATGCTTTTCGATATATCGAAACTCACGGCACAACCAGGGACAATTGTATCGATCACGGGTACAGTATCGATAAGTCTTGGTTATCAATATACTCACCAGAGGGCGGGGAAATACGTTCTGATCTCTGCCTAATAACGATCGGTAACTCAAAATTGTGGAAGATTAAACTCTTCTGAGATATAACGCCGTATCGATTGGTTAATAGTTACCGACGTTTCAAAGGTGCTTTCTGCCTCCATCTGCACGGTTTTGGACCGATATGACCCTGAGGATGGAGGCAGCAAGCCCCTCCGAAACGTTGGTAACAAGTTACCAGTCAACACGGCGTCATATATCTGAAAACTTGCCCTTCATCAACGCCCCTCCTAGCACCTCAAATCTGGCATCAGAGCTATTAGTTTGAATGACTGTCAATCCTACTGCCTTATTGGGCAGGAGTCATATTCATTTAACCCTGTCAAGCCTAGTGGTTAGTAGTGTCACCTCACCCAACATGGTTTTGCTCAGCGTGGTTTTGACTATATGCGGTTGAAAATAAATATATACTCTGTTTCAGATATTTTATACTTCTTGTTTCTTTTTCTTGGGTTGTGCAAAAAATAAAAAATTCTAAGGTTTAATAACATATCAGTTATTTTAGGATGTGACATTGCATTACTGGGTATTTGTTTCCTGGCTTTTCAAGACAACACAGTGGTCTTATCTTAAAAGGTCGAAATGTCCAAGGAGATATTTCGGACATTTCGACCCTTGAAGATGAGATCTGTACATTGTCTTGAGAAGTCTGGAACCAAATACCCAATGATGCAGCATTACATCACAGAATAACAGGTACCTCAGCCACACCACAGCAAAAATATAAAATCTTGCAAAGTTTGGTAATTTACAAAATGTTGATTGTTATCCCTCTTACCTAGAATATGATAGTAAGTTTAGTATATTGTAAGTGTGGTAAGGTAATAGATTGCTTTATTAACAAATTAATGGTGCTGTGTCAGTGTCACGTGATATGTTGCATCAAACAGCAGGATGACTGTGAATGAAGAATCTGAAAAGAAGTGGAAGGAAGCAGCAAGGCCTATTGTAAAATAGTATCTGAGCATTTTCATCAAAATGCCAAGAACAATTACATAAAATCTGAAGATATCTAGCCTGCAGCCTGAGAATTAAACCTGGGACCAACACAGTATGAAATAAAGCGATAAACAAATAGTCAGTAAAATAATACATAGTGACAAGTAATTGAGGCTGAGTATATTAAGTTTCATTTCCCATTTTTCTTTATTTTATAGCAATGTTCATATCTCAGACTATATAGCATTGAATAATATGATGATGGGTGAATGATGAATTTGAAAGAATTTAGAAGGAAACTGCCATACCCTGATTGTAAATATTAAGTCTAGACCATCACCACTATTCCAACCTACTCAGCCAGCATCCATTAAGATATTTCAGTAACAGGTGGTAAATTTACCCTCACACTGACTAGTAAAAGTATTTACATATTTTCACAAACCCATTGTGGTAGGACTGTAAACTGTATAAATAATCACAAAAAAGTATCCATATATTATCATATGTACACTGAAAAAATTATGTACATAATGTGGCTTACACTTAAAACTCTTCTGTAAAAATATAATTGAATTTTAGCTCAATATCACATGATCATATATAGTTCATACTTCAGGCTGTACCCTTGAGGAAATATAAATCTGACAAATGTTCTTACAGCAGCATACATAATAAAAAATTTAATAATTCTAAGACTTAAAATGTTACAGTATTCTTGAATCAGTCTGTTACAGATTTCGTTTTCCAAATACAATGAAAAATTCAACATAACAGACAAGTTTAATTGAAAAATGTACAAGAAATGAGCCCTAATTTCGATGATAGTATGAACTGTAAGGACAGTATCCAGGTCCGTTGGCTGGTTGAGTGGGAATGCCCCGTCTGTTAAGACGGCACACATGCTCTTCCAGTCGTCTGTCTGCCTCATCAAAATTCACTGTAACTGTAGACCACAATCGTTCTGCTGCAGCAGCTGCTCTAGGCCACACCCTTGGTGACAAATTTGAAGCATCCACAAACTCACCCCACATACATGCTTCACCACCTATGACTAATCTCTTCTGTGCCTCAGTACCATTGAAATTATTTGGATCACAGTCATAAAACTTATGCCAGTCACCACCACCTGCAATGTGATCAAGATACCAACACTGAGAGACAAGGGCAGGATATCCTTCTGCTGTCACCTGTAACAAACCAAAAAAATTAGAAATCAGTGAAAAGAAGTATTTCCAAATGGACTCTTACATGTATTGCTCCCTGTAAAGCCATTAGATATACTGCTATACAAAGATTGGAAATTTGAACAAAAAGCTGACAAACAGACTGCACCTTGTGCAAAGCAAATACATTACAGATGCCTCAGCTGTAAATTGGCCAGATTGTGTAGACAGGGACCAAACTATGGGTGTGTCATCAGGGACAGACTCATGCAAGTAATTATACAACAAAAATTCAGTATTTGTTACATCACTTGGTCAAAGGGTAAAGTTGTCCCTGCTCACTCCATGAAGTCATATAGGGAAGAGGAAGTATAGTTCTACCCATTCTTAAGCTCAGCATTATATAGGGCAGTGGTCGGCTTTAAGTCCTGGCTGCTTTACTGCCAGGGAAAGAGCCCCTGATTTCCATTTAATAGGAGACTGGGTGGACCCCAGAAGCAGACTGGACATTTTGGAGAAGAGATAAATCTATGGAGTTGCCCTTGTATACACATGTACTTAGTTACAGAATCATGACTGTAATTTACAACGTTTGATTATCTCACCTTTGCTAGTTCCTCTTCCATGTTGCCTTTCCAAATATGAACAACTGTGTCTTGTGGCAAAACGACTCTATTGTCAAACACTTCTTGCCAAACCACTGAGTTGGCACTTAAATTTGAGGCAATTTCAACTAGCCGTTGAATATAAATTTCTTCAAGTTTTTCAAAATTTCCTGTTATGTTGCGAGATTCCATAAATCTGAGAATATCTGGATTGCTGGCCCTGAAAAGTAAGTCACCCATTCATAAGAGATGTCAGTAATTTAAGTATATCATTACAATACCTAAATTATTTTATTCATCATAAAATGCCTCTTTGTTTAATTGTTTAATTCATGTTCATATTGCTGCATTATGTTCCTACTGCAATTTATAATGTCAGATTTAAAAATACAAAACTTCACCCATCCCCCCTACATACATATATGCACATGTGTGTTTGTCTTATCTAGTCTCTGGGGTACAATTATTACTTTCTTAAGATAAATTTAACATAATTAAAATCATAACTCTACATGCGCATTTTAGAAGCAGACTATGTTGTTGATGTTCATAAAACTACATACAGGTTTCACAATTCACTCCCATTAAAAAAAAAAGCAGTGATTTACCAGCAATCAAATTCGACTTCATCACCCCCTAGATGTACATATTGTTCAGGAAAAAGTTCCACTGCTTCAGCCAGAAACTTGTACAAGAACTTGTAATTAGTATCCTGTATTGGATTCACAGGCCCATACATGCCATCAGGTTTGGATCCAGAGTAGCAGGCTGTCAGCAAACCTGGATGGCCCAAGCCCCATGATTGAGTATGACCTGCAGACATTTAACAGAATAACTAAAAACACATTATCTTCATGTTCTTAACACCTGAATGTCCTGTAATTGTGAACAAAGTAAAACAGTGTGTAAACTAACTAACTCCATGGAGCAGAGTCCTTCTTGAGAAGCTAGCAGGTCGTCAGCTAGTCAAGAAATTCCCTGCATTTTATGGAACCCAAAGGTTTATTACTGCATTTACAAGAGCCCAAAACTTTGCTGTAAATATAATATCAAACTTCTGGTGAAGTAGCTCACAAAATACTGCCATATATTAAGGGTAACAACATAAGTATAATAATGTGACTAGGTTAAAACTGCATTTAAGAACTATATTTATCGTAAAGATGTAAAACTCTACCTTAGCATTGAAAATTTGAAGTTGCACTTCTGTGATTAAGTTCTGATAATGCAAGTATTTTACACTCAGATAACATAACTACAGAGATTTGTATTTCATTAGCATAAATTAATTTTAGAACTTTTAGAGCTCCTTGTATGATTTCCAAAATCTGTTACTCTTTCTTATGCTAAAGAGAGGGCAAGAACTCAGTTCCACTATATGTACAGATATTAATATTTGCGGCCTTGTATGTAGTATCAAAAAGGCAAAGTTGTGAGTTCTAATGCCAGTTAAGACGTAAGAAGCAGTACCATCTGCACATATTAAATCCATTTACAACCTTTCACTCTGCTGCTGGTCAGTATCCAGAGGACAGGATGCTGATGGCCTCAAAAGATGCCCTGAATGTGGTGGCAAGAAAAAAAATGCATAATTGTATCAGCAATCAAGGCCATGTTGACCAGCCCAAAACCGTCACTTTACCCACTTCAGCTGTATCGCAGCGTCACTATACTCACATGAACTTTCCTTTGTGAACTTGTGTACCAGTTGCTTACCTGGAGTGTCAAATTCAGGGAGAACTCTAATTCCTCTGAGGCGAGCGTAATCAATCACCAAGCGAATTTGCACTCGGGGGTATACATGTGTCTGAGGGTTGTATGCTCCTTTCCCACTATAACAGAAAAAAGAAAATATATAATTGAAGGCTTCCGCCATGGTCGTAATGTTGTTTAAAACTTTTTTCTTTTTTGGGTTGTTGCCCGGCATCAATTGTTGGTGTATGACCAACGTTTGTCATACACCAACAATTGACGCCAGGCAACAACCCAAAAAAAATTTTTAAAGCAACAGAAAAAAGAAACTCCAAATTGGCTTAAAGTTTTATTCTAGCAGACATTACTTCTCTTTTAAATTTACCCCTTAAATGCCTTGCAAATTTTCATCTTTGCAAATTCATATTAGGAGAAACCTGTTGCAAAATAATCTGAAGTTATCTCAGGTTACTGAATAAGACAAACCGACATTTTCAAGGAAACATGAGTGAGCACTACAAATTAGAAGAAAGCAGCCATGGCTTGTTTCAAAGTATTGTCCCAGCATCTGCATGGAGGCCCTAAGAAAGAAGAATTCACAGTCAGAACATTTGGCCTCCAATCCCAAAATCGAATCCGTGTATGAAGTAGGAGTACTAGCCACTCAAGAAAATTTTCAAACAAATTCATCTATACACAGTATAGACACCAGCAATAAGCACCACCTGCATAGACCAAATGCCAACCTATCTTGTCTTAAAGAAAGTACATTCTTTGCCGGTATCAGAATTTTCAACAGACTCCCTCTGAGTCTCACAAGTCTTTAGAATGAAAAGACAAAATTTAAAGCAGCATTAAGAAAATACTTAAATACACACTCCTTTTACTCAGTAAAAGAATTGTTTATGTATAAAGATGGTTCATAGTGAGGTATGTAACATGTTTATAATGTTTTAGTTTATAGTGTTCAAATGTAAAATTCTATAGTCTGTATAGCTGTATATTTGTATTTATGACTTATTCTACATCCATTTGTCACTTCAACAGACTTATGGATCCATGGAATGTACATATGTATGTATGTATGTAACTGCGATGTTTAATCAGCACTTTACACCAAATGCATGTGAGCTGCATTCCTTCCATATCGCTGGCATCTCAACGCAGAGGCCCGATTTCGATGCCAGATAACTCCACTGGGATTTGTGATGATAAAGTGATATTCTGATAGGGTTTTCTCCGAGTATTATTACACCATTTCTCCATAATCATATTTCATTCATTTATTACTGATGCTATACGATCTTAGCATATGATACAGTCGCTAACTGAACACTTCTGGTCTCTCCCTAGATGCCAAGCAAATCAAATAAATGCAGGCAATGTATGACCGGTAAGGACTTACCTGAGGTGTGGAAAGGCTGCGCTCTCATATGGGAAGCTGTTGTCGTCCACAATGTGCCAGTGAAAGACGTTCATTTTATTTGCTTCCATGGCATCTAGTGTCTGCAATATGGCAGGCAATGGGATGAAGTGACGTGAGGTGTCCAGCAGCAACCCGCGATGTGGGTAACGTGGGAAGTCCATGATGGAAGAACTGTTTACCTTCAGCTGAAATGTTTACCATATCCTGTCAAACCACGGATGTAGTTAAAACTATAGGGTATTTCATATGAAAACTATCTGTTGTAACTTCCTGTCCGCTATTTTTAACGTATTAACGTAGCCCACTCAGCCGAACTTCCACGCGCGCGGTGAAGTAGAGGCGGAGAATGACAAACGATAATTGTCACATAAAATGAGGATCGTGTATAAAGATTATACACAGTTACGGAGTTTGTTATGCAGTCCTTTATGAGAACAACCAAAATTGGAATGTCTGTCCAGTGGAATATACTCGTATACGTACTGAAGTTCCTTCTCGCCGTTTACAGGTCTATATCCCACTGACCTTGATGCTCACTCATTGTAGAAACAAATCGAGTGTTACCAATCTCATCATGCTACACACATCGCACTGCAGTCAGAAATTACTTTCCTTTAAACTAAAAAAGGAGGTAAATTTGTTCCTATGCACGACATGCAGCCACCTGTGGGAGTGGAGGTATAGCTCCAGGTATTCTTAACCTTGTCACTTGATGGAAGTAAGTCTTTGGCTTCACGCCCCGACAGCTTTATCTCCAGGTAAAGAATCCCCCGTACCCATGAAACAGGAGGATGGGTAGACATCTCGGTCCGTCTGGACGCCTTACATAAAAGAAAAATCTCTTTGCCCTGCCGGAAATCCAACCACGATTCCTCGGTCCTCTAGTAGCCTTAGCCTTGTCACTTTACCGGTTGCACCGTTCCATCTCCCACTACTTCCGTTGTATCTCGTTAAATTTTCACTGTACCAAGAAATGCTGCTGAGACGGCCTACCTATATAGTCGGGACAGCTCAGTTAGTATAGTGACTGGCTAGGGGCTGAACGACAAGAATTCCTTTCGCGGCAGGGGCAGAGATTTCTCTCTTCGCCACCACGTCCATACCAGCTGTGAGCCCACCAAACCTCCTCTCTAGTGGGGGCTCGTTCCCCGGAGGTAAAGGAACGGAGGGTGAAACTGGTCACTTATCTCCATGTACTGTCAAGGTTAAGAATGTGTGGATGTATTTATCTACTTCCCCATGCGTGTTCATGGCTATGTGCTTAAAGTACAGGCAAAACTTTACGTGTATCATAATGTGTGGGCCAGCGCGTTATATCATGTATGTCTGCTATAGCCAAAACTCGGAACCTGCATACGCAGAAGCCTCCGCTCAAAATGTGGTGGTCAGAGAGACAGAAATTCTTAGTGTCTGACTCGGATGGTTGGCACAATAAGTAGGCCTACGTGTATGCGAGATGCAGCCTTCTCTTTTATCGTATTTTTCAATGGTTGGAAAGCGTCCCGCTGGCAGGATTTAACCATCGGCAGTGGAATGTGAGATATCGAAAATAGAACTTACATTAACGAAGAATGCAATACTAAAATGTAGGCTACATAATTTAAAAACAATACATATTCTTCGAAAAACATGTTTTGTTTCTGCTATGGCGAGATTATGGTTTTTGTTTTAGAAAGTGATTAATGGAATGCAAGTTGCAAAATGTTAACAAATATTGCGCTACAACACCATCAGGCAGTCTTACGCCAGTCGTTTGCGTGTGATTAGACTTGTTTTAGTAATGTAAATCACTGTAGTTAAATTTAAGGTTTGTAAAAACTCGTGTTTGTATTGGACAATGAAAACAAACATTAAATCCCCTCATCATGTTTTAGTATACTCTCAATAGGAAAATTTAATCAGAATAGGCCCAGTAGTTTGAGAAATACAATATATGCACAAACACAGCATTGCGAGGTTTTGAGATCTTGCAGAGGCGTGGATCAGGTATCGGTTCTTCTGGGATATGACGCTGCTTCTCTAGGGCATTTCGACCCCTGAAGAGGAGACGGCGGGAACCAATTATTACCCAATGCCAGGGGGGTCAAATCCCACAAGAAGGGATAATTCAAACACAACATTTTTATTACACATTCATTTTACACACCACGCATAAAGAACACCTAAAATTATGGCATTGGATTGACAACTACCTTTCAAGAAAGTATATGTATTGAGGAATCAATGAGAAAATGTGATTAGATATACTGCCCAGATAGGGCGTGTAACCCAGAGAAACCTTTGTGATAACAATGTGTAAGGCGCAATGTTTGCTCACTGATACGTCGTGTTGAACTGTGAAACGCCCGAAGAGCAGGAAGAAGACAAACACCCTGATATATGAATCAACTTCAATGTGAATAACCAAGGACAGTTTCAAACAAATCCATTTGTACATAGCAGTAATACAAGAAATAAATACCATCTTCTTACAGCAGCTGCCAACCTGTCAAGTTTTCAGATAAGTGCATACTATGAAGGCATCAAAATATTCAACAGTTTGCCATGCAAACTCATGAAAATGCTAACTTAAAGTCAGCAATAAGACAGTACTTAAATACACACTCCTTTCATCCGGGTGAAGAATTTCTAAATTTTCAAAACGATTCATACTCAAATTATCAGTGTATGTAACAAATTTTGTATATTTTTTTAATATTTTATGCGAAAGGTTTATAATACTTTGTATTGTGTATTTTGTATTTTTATGTATTTCTGTGACTTATTCCACATCCTGTTGCTACCTTGAATAAATTTTGAATTTATGGAATGCATAACGCATGTATAAACAAATGTATATGTGTGTGTTTATGTATGTGTGTATGTACGTCAGTATAATCTAAAGCATAGATTTCATTGCGTTAAGGGCCGTTCTCAAGAAACTTCATTCAGTCAAATGCCACAGTTAAAAAGTTTGGCGTTCCTACTTCATATACAAAAGGTCACGGTTTCGAAACTCGGCCTGCAGACCGGCAATTATTACAAAAGTTGTTTCTTTCTCCCCCCCATCAGCCATTCCAGGAAAATCGTGTCTTAGTACCGTAAAATATTCGCATATGTAGTCCCAGGTGTCGTCTGCTTCCTTCCAAACCCCCCCCCCCCCCCCCCGATTTTTTCACGATCTTTCTACTAATTTAGTAACTAACGAAGTCCACGGAGCAGAGTCTTCTTGAAAAGCTGATAGTCGCCCTGCTGTCAAGAAATTCTCGGCCGTTTTTGCAACCAGAATGTTCATCACCGTATTCACAAAGGTCCACCAATATTCCATATCCTGAGCCACAATATTATATCCCACATCACAGCAGCTTATTTTTGACGTAGAATTTACGTCTTTCCGATCGTACACTTAAGAAACTGCATGTAACGTTTTGGCGTTACGCAAGAACTTGCTTACCATCGCTCATAGCAAAATGCAATTTGCAAAAGTTATATACGGTTTGAAAGAGCAACGATGGCTGTATACAACAACGCACGTGTCAAGGTCGTGCGCCACTGCTAGCGCGAACGGGGGGGAGGGGAAGTAGACGGTAGAAATCGGAGTTCGGTGCGACAGTGCGCGCTCATACCTCGCGAACTAAACGTCGTAGAGAGGTCGGGTTTGTTTCGTTTGATAGAGATTCGATTACTTTACTCGTTTTTCAGTGCAAGGAAACCCCTAAGTGTTGTAAGGTGCCTAAACGTGACGATACATACCTCCGAGCTTCACCATGCCTAAGACAAATGCTGCTGAACGCATGAGAGAATACCGCAAACGGAAGGCTTTGGTACAGGCCGAAAGTACTAAGGCCCCTAAGGTCCCCAAACCCGGAGCTGAGCGTGTCCGAGAGTATAGAGCCAGAAAATCTGCAGAACAACCTTCGACGTCTACGGCTCCTCCACCAATGTCGTCCCAACGCTCTCAAATACGCTCGATCACCAACCAACGGCCGTCAACGTCGTCTGCGAGAGGTTTTTCAGCTGCTTCAGAAACGTCCACCAGTACTGCAACTTACCAGTCGAAGTGTCCAGCGGCCGACAAAGAATTGTACAAATGTGTAAAGAAAATAAAGGCTTTAAACTGGCTCATTCTTTTTTTTAAACATTCCAAAAAATAAACTAACACAACCAACATCACGAAAGTCACCAAAGTAAATTCTACGCCCAAAACCTCTCGGATCTCTCCAACGGAGAGGGCCCCCCCCCCCATTTTTTAAGTTTAGTTTTACCATTATCCGCCAATATACGCTTCGGTTGCATTACAAAGCCCAATCTGCTAACAACGTTTAGGGAAATATTTGCCTTTATCTTGAGAATCGCACGAAAACCAGAAGTATGTGTTGTACGGAAAAACGTAGTTTGTAATATTAGAACAGATTACAGTGACCACTATGCTTTTGAAAGGTCCTCCGATGGGGGCGAGATTTTCCGCATCCGTCCAGACCAGCCCTGGAGCCCACCCAGTCTCCCATACAATGATTACCGGTTCATTCCCGCTGGTCGGGGCGTGGCGTTAACCACCGACACCCATCTAGCTCCGAGGTTAAAGAAAGAGTGGAGCTATACCTCTACTCCCCTTCTAAGCCTTCATGTCCTGTTTTAAAAAAAATGTGAGAAAATAATTACAGGTTCTTGGGCCAAAAGAAGAGGACCCAGAGGCTGCAGGTTGTGCATCCCTTCTACACAGTACAAAAATATTGCACAGAACAAAGGCACAAAGCAAATGCCCTAAGCAACATATTCACTTTCACTGTATGTTTTATGATTAACAGTCCAACGGTTAAAAAACCCCTTACAAGACAGGATGTTGTGCATGCTTTGTCTGTACACATAATTCGCCATAATGACAACTGAAACACTGACCGCAGTTCCGGTTTCATCCAGCGACAGCAGTTGACTAAACGTCTCCAAGCCACGCAGAACTCCCCACACCGACTGACTCGTCAGAAGGGCTGCGCCCTGCAAGTCGGGGCTATTTATCCTCAGTTCGTCTGCAACACAGTATATACATCATGAAGATTCAAGTCTTTTGGGATGTCGACCGGTAAACAGTTAACAATACGTAACTTTACCAGTCGACACGACGTAACATTTTGTAATTATTTACAAATTGACATGTAACATCTCAGAAGACTTTAATCTTCAGTAACACCGCTGTTAGAAACTCAAGTCTCGCATATGCATCATGTCTCAATTGTTACAGTCTTTTTAATTTCATACTAACCACACCGTACTCTTACATGCGACTAAAGTTAATCACATACTCACACTCACCCTTTGTCTCTACGGCCCTCTGACAGCCTTGGCCTTTTTAAATATCGAAGCCCATTCTTCTCTGTCCACTGCCTTCTGTCGCCATCTTTTAGCCTTCATCTCCCGTAGATTCTTTTCAACGTCCCACAACCATCTCAGTCTAGGTTTTCCCATTCTTCTTCTTCACTCCAGTTTAGTCTCAAATATTTTCTTAACTACCCTTCTATGATCCATTCTTGCTAGATGTCCTATCCATTCCAATCTTTTCTTTTTGATGTCTGCTAATATGTCTAAATCTTATACAGCTTCTGCAATTCCTGATTAGTTTTTATTCTCCATTTTCCTTGTTCTACCACTGGTCCATATATCCTCCTTAATATTTAACTCTCTTATGTATTCAGCCCCTTCGTAATTAATCACATACATTGGTACAAAATACGAACCAGAATTCCTCTCAGTAAAATTAACTCGAATGACTATTTCGATTGCCGACAGGGACACGGATGATTCTCGTTACACTGGTATCAGTTCTGGGACCAGCCTTTTATTCAGTGGGAACTGACGGGTTTTTGCTCGGAATTGAAGCGGCAGAAGAGTGATTCTGATAACTCACTCTTTCAGCTCCAAGGCCTATAACAGTCACGCCTCACTTCCAAACACTAAATTGTATTCAACTTTAAACTAGGTTTCTATTTGTGTAGCCTGATAACAAATGATGCACGAGGTACACGCGAAATTAAATCATGAATTACCATGGCAAAAGCAAATCGGACTTAAATTTAACGAACAAACTAGTGAAACGTTGCATTTGAAGCATAACTTTGTATGGTGCTGAAACTTGAACACTTTGGAAAGTAGATCACAAATACCTGCAAACTTTTGAAATGTGGTGCTGAAGAAGGATGAAGAAGGTCGGTTGGACCGATCGTGTGAGAAATGAAGAAGTATTACACAGAGTCAAGGAGGAGAGGAATGTCGTACATACAATAAGAAGAATGAAAGCAAACTATATTGGTCACATCTTGCGTAGGAACTGCTTTCTAGGACACGTTATTGAAGGAAAGATAGAAGGGAAGATGGCGAAGAAGATACAAGCAGCTACTGAATGACCTTAAGGAAATGAAAATATACTGTAACTTGAAAAAGGAAGCACTATATCACACCCTCTAGAGAACTCGCTTTGGAAGAGAGTATGGACCTGTCCTAAGACAAATTGCGTGAAGACACTAGTATATGCATTAGGCTGTTCTCTCTAAACTCACGACAGGAACAGTGTTCCCTTGTGGGTATGGCATTTTCACTTATACCGCAATGGACTCCCTTTTAGATTAACGTTACTTATTTACAGTGGATCTGTATCTATAGAGTGGACTCCACGAGGTTCCCTGGCCAGCTAAATCCCAACAACGTCCATAAAATAACAGGGTGCAGTAAGCAAACACACAGTTTCATCTCACATATGTCCAAGCCATCAAATCATACTCACAGTGCTCATCCATATGCAGGTAGGGCAGTTTCTCACAGGGAGCCATTAGCTGTATCTCTAGAGAATCGAGGTAAGCTTTGAAGTTATGATCCTTCTTCCATCTTTTGTCTGCAATCGGACGAGATGTCCACTTCTGTACCCCGAAGTCCAGAGTGTGAAGAATTACCCTATAGTAACGTTTCACAGCCTCCTGAAGGAGGTCACAGTCTTCTCGAGTTACCTGTAAAGTTCGAAAACGATAGAATAGAAAAAATATTAAAAATTCTTCTGGGGTAATAAAGATCATACTAATCCTTGGTTCCAGCTTTATTTTAAGCCTCTTGAAAATTTTTTCACAGATGTTTCCTTACTAATATTTCAGTTTACATTTTTTAAATTAAAAACACTGTCGAAAGCTGGGCCGAGATAGCGTAGTCGCTACGGGCTGGGCGGTCCGGGGATCGAATTCCGGTGGGGGAATATTTTCCGCGCCCTTCTACACCAGCCCTGGGGCTCACGCAGCCTCCTATACAATGGACAACGCATCATCCGGGGATAAAGCTGCAGGGGCGTGGCGTTAACCACCCACCTCCATCTAGCACCGAGGTTAAAGAAAGAGTAGATCTATACACCTACTCCTCCTCTGTACCTTCATGGGAGGTTATGGGGTGAATTTTACCTTTACCTTCACACTGTCGAAAGCGATTGACATGATTTTATTGTGAAGCTTTTCATATGCGAAAATAGTGGAGTGTATTTGATCAATACCCCTGCGGACAATACGGATTATGAGGCACTTTTCTTTTAAATTCGCTCTACCTCAGTAAGTAGTGAGAGTCGTTCCCGAGTTGAATAGTGGACAGTCCAAAGTGCATGTTTACTGACAGTATTTAAATGATCCTCACGGAATTGGAATTCTCTACTCAAATCTACCCCATAATACCCTGCTTCTCCCTTTCGATATTTGTTATATCAATATTTATCAACCCTTTCTGATTAACAGATTAGTAAAGAGTGGTACGGACCAAACTTCAAAATACGGTGACGATTTCACGTGTGACGTAATACTCTGATATGTAGACTAGGAACAGCTACAGATTAGTTTTTCCGCCGCTAGTGTTCTGCAGATCGGTGCCGTCTCTCCCCTGATCGTACACTACAGACAATATAGCGAATGTTTCGACTGTACTCCCATAAAGCAAATTTACGTATTATGGTACAGCCCGACTTGACAACAGAGCATCCAACTCTTCCGCACGGTTGCCACCCTCGCAAAAAAAATCATGTTATTATTTTCAGCACATCTAAATATGCGTGTTTACAATATTCAAAAAGCCTTTATGTGGTATAATCCGCACTGAATATTCACAGTTAAAACTTAATGTAGAAGGGAATCTGAAATCATTTACATTGTTAGCCATATCAGCCTTCCAAAATTCCGCCTTTCCATTTTTGAATGGGGCAGCCGTATTCAAAATTGTCTCAGTCCGAATATCGCACAGACACGGCTATATTAACTCAGGTTTGTTGTGCTTTATCTCAGTTCTCCCAGACACGTTTGGTGGTGGTAGATTACGAATGTTTTTTTCCCAACTCTCACATAATTACAATGATAATACACCTAGTAGTTTACACAACGTCTTAAAGTAATGGAATAAAGAAGCATAATTTTCAAAACGGTAACTTATAAACTTTTTTCAAAATATTCTGTTTCTCTTCCGTTTTCCAATTACAGGTTTTTTTAAACCTTTATTTGACGACAAATCTTAATGTTCCTTGCATCTTGTGTTATGTAACGATGCTTTTCAACTTTGTGAAAGAGTAGAATTATTTTTAATAATGAAATGGCAACGATGTAGGAAGAGGCTGCCCTGACTCGCTAGCTCAGTCTGTAGGAACTAAAGAAAACAGCGCAAAAACTCAGCTGGTTTTGGTGGATGAATCACGATGCACGCTTTTATACAACTCTCCGGATGTTGGGAGACGTGACAGGTTAAAGCGTGCATGGAAGCAATTTTAGTCCTTTCCATTCACACGGCGAGGAAGAATAGGTTATACAAATACAGACTGAGTAATACCAGAAAATCCCAGTCAGGACTAGTGATTTCGGTACGAAAAACTGAATCTGCGAGTGTGCCAATAATAATAATAATAATAATAATAATAATAATAATAATGTGGTATAATAAAGGAGAAAGAAATAGGAGAAAACGATTACTACAGAAAAAGAGAGAGCTATTTAAGCTACCTTAATGGCGACAGACAAGAAGGACTAAAGTTAAAATAAAAGTGGGCAAGAAGAGACAAAAAAACAAGAAGAAGGAAATTGAATGTCTACCAATTAACCACGTCGTCCGTAGCTTATATGATTAGGGTCGTACGATTGGATGACAGACAATAATGAATCGGAAAGAATGTGGAAGGAAGTGGTCGTGGCCTAATTTACAGTAGGTCTACTCTCCTGACCTTTGCCTGGAGGAAATGAGGGCAAGCACAAACAACAGTCGCGACACTCTGTGTCACAGCCGAGATAAGAACCGAACACCTCTCATATGCAAGTCAAGAAGCGTTAATCGTTTGAACTATATTGCTCGATAAGGTTCATTATCGTGTTCACAAAACCCTACCACTGGACTCCATCCTGATTTGGATTCAGTCCACAACACTGACACGCCATTGTCTAAGGTCACTGTGATCCAGTCACCCTATCTACGCTTAAGTGTTTCAAATAACATCAATCCCTGACGTCTCACAACAGAAATGCATGAATTGCTCATTTCCCCATCCGTGTTACATGCCCCGCCAATCTCACTTCCTTGTCTTACCTAATCATTCAATTACATGTAACATTCCATACCTCGAAGGTAAACACGGTCGGTCGGACGACAACATAACCTTCGTAGTTGACTATCTGTTGTGGTTTTGGCCATGGTTCCCCCTTGGTCGGAGTTACCCACGGTCCTGGTAATGCCTTCCCGTAACGGGCCCCGCTACATGCGGCCAGTACTAGTAGCAGGCTGGCTATCAGTGCACACGACATCTCTCCGCGCTGCTTTAACAACGACTGATGCTGTCGGCTGGTACTCGATGCGGAAGGGAACTGACTGACGTCGTCCACACACACAGCAAGTGGCACGTAATGCGTCACCAACACACAGTAGTTTTGAAAACGTGTTCCGTGAAACTTCAGATATTTAAGACTCCTTCGACAAAGATTTCCATACCTTTAAGGACCAACGCCATCATAAACATAACTTATGCGCACTAAGTACATAACATGAAGTCACTATGGCAAGGACGCGCTTTTCTGACCACATGTTTCATCTCCAAAACTATGAAAGGGATTAACCTTGGTATTGGGGAGATAGCATTTATCCAAATTATCGAATATTTCGGTGTTTCTTCTGTTATTGCCCAATTCAGTTTGTTACGTGAATTGAGAACTGTTAGGAAAATACCATCCAGAGGAACACTATGACCTCAGAGGGGGAAAAGTAGAAGGAGTTGGAGAAAATTACGTGTGGAGAAGCTTCCTAACTCGTACTCTTCACCATACATTGGATTTCTTCGGCCTTTATGGATTAGGCCCTCTGACATAATTCAATTTAGAATTACCTTTTTTTTTTCCTATGGCTCGACAGCCCTATATGGGCCTGGGCCTCCTCGTTTCGTCGAGGTTTCACGGTCACACACATTAGACACACCACAGTCGGTAGGACTCCTCTGGACGAGTGATCAGCTCGTCGCAGAGACCTCTACCTGACAACACACAACACTCACAAGAGACAGACATCCATGCCCTAGGCGGGATTCGAACCCACGATCCTCGTAAGCGAGCGGCCGAAGACCCACGCCTTAGACCACACGGCCACTGGGATCGGCTTAGAATTAACTTAGGGAGTTGTAAATCTTTTTAGTCACTTTGCAAAACTTCATGTAAGGGAGAATGGCCGAACGCAAGGTATTTGTCTCCACTTTGCTACATAAACACAGGAATAAAGCATATATACATCAGTTCCACAAGCGGGATTCGAAAACGCCTTCTCTGTGATACAGGCGTCACAGAGTACGTGGTACACGTACAGGTACCTTATTTCTAAAAAAACATAAATCAGGACACTTAAAGTTTATATGCCGGTGGGAGGTAAAAAAGACAAAAGTTTTAGCCTGTCACGTAATGAAACGAATAATTTATTAACATAGGAAACTTAGATAAAAGATTATACGATACAAATACAAAAAAATGAAATAATAGTAAGAAAAACACTACTCAAACTCAGACACTCAGTTCACTTACTAATTTTTCTTTACATATCCGTTCCTCATCCCTCGCAGTTTCAGTCCAGACTCCATAGTCACTGAACTAATGGAGTCTACTGGTTACTATACTGACGACGTTAGCCCCGTTCCTAGAGTTGTACTGAACCCACAAAAATAAAATAAAATTTGCCCAACAAACTTAGTCGTAAATCCCAAATCCATGAAAACACTTAGCGCTGCCTGGAGCCGAAATCGGGACGCTTGGAACACAGCCAGTACCTTTATTTACTAACTCATAGAAGGATTATCACCTCTAAATTGAATATGGCCTTATTATTAATATCATAAGGCAGTGAGTCTGTAAATTTCACAATTTGCAATATAATAACCATGTACATATGTTTGAAGAGATAGGAGTAGGCTATGTACGTATGTATATAGGCTATGTGTTCATATGTATGCCTACGCATAAGCTAGATCTGTCTTTTTTTTTATATTCTGCTAAGTCCTTAAGTCATAAAAATTATTATTATATCGAATGCATTATATTTCACTGAAGTTGTAACAGATTAGTCGCATTTTAGGAATAAGAAATAATTGAAAGAATGACAGAAATCATTGGTGACGGAATTTTTAATATCGAGGCATCAAAAATTTGACTAATATGTGAATAACCACACAGCATGAGATAAAAATACAGAATTGAACAAGACCTCACTGTTTTAAAACATTTTGTATATTATGATTAATTGCGTATGAAGACACACGAATTCGAACCTTCGCCTCATGTCTAAGGTACTTGTACTTTCTTATTAAAGAAGCGGGAGTCAAGCGTCAGGCGTTAAGTCAAGTGTCGAGCGTTGAGTCAAGTGTCAAGCGGTGAGACAAGTGTCAAGCGATGAGTCAAGCAAAGCGTTTAATCAGACAATGCCATATTTTCAAAATATGCTATTGGAATGTCAAACAGCGATACTCAACTCTGTTAAGCCTCGTCAAGTCAGTCTGGTTTATTTAACTGGCTCGCCGTTTTCTACCGGTGATGAAAATCTGATTACTTCTCCGTCTTACTGATAGTTGATATTTGATAGGAATTTAGAAGATGACCACACAGGAAAGTAAGTGATGAAATTCAAAACTTTTCTCTTCCCTCATCTTGACGCTGTCTTCCAGCTGTACAGCTGCAGGAAAGCGAAAGACAGGGAAGGACGAAAGGAAATTACCGTATTACTGTCCCGCAATTGAAACTCAAGTGATACTTCTGGGCTTTGACAACTTCTAGGGTAGCATAAAACATTGAAATATCTACCTAAACCTAATTCAGTTATCCTAAAAACTGAGACAGGATATTTCTCTGAAACATCGGTATCATGTTATTCCACAAGGCGTGAAAACCAGGAAGATTAAAGTCTGAAAACCTAACTCAAACTCAATTTTATGATCCGGGTCTCATAGTTCCTGCATAACTCATTTCTTATAAGAAACATCTAACAAGCAAATATAAGTACACCAAAATGAACACTAGAAAGCAAACACGATCCAGCAAAATAGCGAACAAGTCCCAGCCATGCGTCTTATTTGCAGGAAACGTTTTTGCGATTTCAGATCCTTCTTCTGTTCCTTCCACGCTGTCAGATCCAGCTCCCTGAAAAAATAAATAAATATTAACATCACCCTGAATAGGGTGGTTCAACTTTTCTCTCTCTCTCTCTCTCTCTCTCAAAATGCAAGATATTTAGTGCGATTAACAAGATCAGTGAAAAACAAGGGTAAACCAGATATTACAAATGGGAAGTATTTTATTTTTGTAACTCCCCAGACATGGGCAGACTCAGCCCAGTGTTATATGTCTCTCGTAGCGTTCACCATTTAATTACTGCAAAGTATATCTCTCGTGGTTTACTATTCAGTATTATTTTCCCACTCAACTGCAATATTCCTCCATCCTGGTACGTCACAAGCTGAATTAATACACTAAATTTGACAACAAACGCAGGCGGGTGGGAGATAGAAGTGTTTTATTTAACTACTCTGTCAATTACCAAGTGTTTATGCGAAGATAGTAAAAAAAAGAAATATGAGTTTAGAGCATTGGTGAAATGATGCTGACAGAAGAAAACCCAATGTCTTCGGGAAGAAAAGTCTCCCCGTACAACTTCGTTCACCACAAATTCCATTATACTCCATGTGGACACAGTGGCAATGGGACAGATTTTTTTCCAAGTACTTCAGTTTCCCCCTGTCAGTATTTTTTCACCAGTTCTCCACTCTTATTTCATTCATCTTTCATCGACTCCATACAATCTTAGCAACTGACAGGGTCGTTCCTCTAAAAATACTGTCATTACGGACCTAAAGGTAGCGCTTAATGTGCCGAAATGCTTCCTGTCTGGTATAACACATGTATTTGTAGAGGTGCAAATAAACTTGTTTTTAATTCAGTTCACAACAGGATATGAAGTTAAAGGTAAATTTATCCCATTACAGGCCTGGACAGGCCCTTACGGCTCCAGGAGTTTGAGGCTCCCAGAATTTCCAGACAATCGGCACAAGAAGGTGGTAAGGTTGTCAGCCCTATGCATCGGCCGCCTTTACCCCCTAGGAGATATCCGTGGTACTCATCTCTGTTAGAGGCTGAGTCGACTCCAGGGCCATAGTGCGGCCGAAAGGATTGATTCAATTAAAAATCCCCGAACCCGCGTTCTTCCGGCTTGTAGCGCAGTGCCTCAATCAACTGCGCCACGGCGTACCTCTCACACCAGAATAGAGAAATATAAAATAATTGCAATGCTTTTGCAAAATAATTATAAATAACAATTATTTTGCTCAAGAATAGGGGGAATCGTTTTAAATATTATCTGTATTAATGGTAGATCTGTTTCTAACAGCCCCAGTAAATATTTTACGCATTTATATCTGTTGTTATTATTATTATCAAAACAATTCGCGAGGTTAAAATGGCTTCATTTTCTATTGTTTTAAAATAAGCCCTTGAATGTGACGATAGAATAACACGATGTAAAATTTGAAAATCAGTTCATTGTCCCTTTGTTGTTTTGCTTCTTATCAGTTTACTGATAACAAAGATAAACAGGAATAGATGGAAACACGTAAGTTTTTGTCCTTGTGTTTCATTACCGAATCTACAGCCAAGAAATAAGGAATATTTTTATCATCAGGAACAAAACAATTAACTTGTCATGCCGATATATTTTCTGACAATTTGCTGAGTAGCGATTCTGTGTAGAATTTCAACTGCTTATATAAACACTGTCGATCCCAGTGGCCGAGAGGTCTAAGGCGTCGTGGGTCTGCAGCCCCTCGTTTGCTGGGATTGCGGGTTCGAATCCCGAGGGGTGCACGGTTGTCTGTCTCTTGTGAGTGTTGTGTGTTGTAAGGTAGAGGTCTCTACGTAGGGCTGATCACTCTTCCAGAGGAGTCCTACCGAGTGTGGTTTGTCTGAGTGTGATCGTGAAGCCTCGATAATGAGGAGGCCCTGCGCCACTAGGGGCTGTTGCTCCATGGAAAATATTTATAAGCGCTAATTATCCGAGAACAAAGAAATGCAATAAATTTGTTGCTAAGAGACAAGTTTGTTTCCTTGTGTAATTTAGTCATTTGTTAAATTAACATAAAATATATATAATATTAAAATTAATTGATTATAATATGCACATTGTTTCGTGCCAATATGAATGACGCGAACAGTTCTTCAGAGGTCTGATTACGTTCCGAGTAAACAAGGAAAAAGAAGCACAATCTCCATAGTACGTCATAAAGGTTGGACTTCACATTAGTTGTTTGCGTTGTAATTTCTATATGACTGTCCGTTTTCTGCGTGAAATCTAGCGTAAAATTTAAAAATTTTGCTAGTTTCCAAGGTTGCCCTTTGCCAAAATACTGAATTCCATAGGTAAATATTCTAACCTTGCAGTACAATTGTGTGGAGTCCGCAATATTGTCTCCAGTTTCATTCCTCAGTACAATACCATAATGTGTATGACGTCACTACAGATTGTTTATGGCCACGGCGCCGCTAGAAATTCTTTCGTGGGAACTATTAGTACTGCAGATGGTTTTCAAGGAACTGAAAAATTTTTTATGCCATTTGAGATAAGTACCAGCTTAGCAACTGACGATGAAGGGTCGTTAGCTCTGTGCTTCTGAAAATTACAGCAAAACACCAAGCAAGTGTTCCAGTGCAAGACAGAAGGCATAGAGTGAAGTAATGAGTCAACGACTGTGGGAAAAAAACATTATAGAGTTTCGCTGTTCTACAGAATTCAAAACCGCCTTACATTGCAAAGAACAGAAAAAAGGAAAAAACGCGAGATCTGCACTTTTCACAGCTCTGTTGATAAACATTCAAGTCTCCTGGAATGTTATGATTTTAGATAGCTTAACCCTGAGAATGGAAGCACTACGCTGCTCCGAAATGTCGATAACTGCTTGCCAGTCGACAGGGCTTAACATCACAGAAAATTTTAATCTTTGTCAACACCCCCATCAGAAACTCAAATCTCAAAGAATATCAAAATTAAAATTCAAGATTTGTGGAATTTTAAGCTGTTGGATCACTTGGCTCTGAAGACAGAAGTGCTACACTCTTCCGGAACGTTGGCAAGTATTTACCAGCCGACATGACGTAATATCCCAGAATATCTGAATCAAAACCGTATCGAAAACCTAAGATCTCGGAACCGTTTTCTATTATTATATTCTACTATACTGGAAGCCTTGAATTCGTAAATATTGTTGTAATTATATTATTTTATTCGTGCTTTTGTTGTGTATTGTCAGCTTAAATTCTTCACATAAACACCGCTTGGCAGATCTTATTAATATTCAACTTCTAAATAACCTTTCGAACTGACAAATAAGTGCTTGCCCTCTGAGCGATAGACACCAAATTAACAAATTCAACATCGCATCTTTAAGATTAAGATCAAATATTTTGGCCAACAGTCGACACAGACACCACGATCACCTTCAATATATTGTGCCTTCCCTTTCTGTTCAGTTCTAGCACTCCCGCATTTTACCTTGTGCGGCTTTGTGAGAGTCACCTGTCTTCAAAAAAAGGTAAACAGAAACTGCAAAACCTGTGTTCAGCTAAGGCCTCACAGTCACATAGCTTATTAGATCGTACCATAAAAATCGGGGCTGTCTGAATGTGAAGAGGTCGGCAGGACACTCAAAATAAGGTTCCAAATAAAAGCCACACCGTACCTAAGTAAACTGATGTGTACCTTGATTTATGTTCAAACTTCACTCAAAAAAATCTATGTATAGCAAAAAAAAAAAAAAGCCTCGACACAAAAATATTTACCCGTAGGTTCCGTGTTAAAATGTTTCTGAGTTTATATCTCTTAATGTAAAACTTTGTGAACATGACACTTTATGTTACTTAGGTGATATTGCAAAGTAAAACATATGAACATAGACCTAGAGGCTTCTATATATATTTATAGTATTATATTATACATAACTAACAAAATGGTCCCGCAGAGCATCTAGGTTATGTAAATGAAGTAGGTGGTAGGTTTACGGAGGATAATGTACGTGGTTTAAGGAATAGGGATATCACAAGGATTTCCATTGGTTACAAATTAACAATTGTGGCTTCTGAGACTAAGAGAGTCGAACGTCCCTCTAGCTATTGAGCAGATTCATATTCGTTCTTTTTAAGAGGCGAGTAAAACGCTTGACGTGGACTTTATGTGTATACAAGGAAGCGGTTTATGATTTACAGTTACTCTCATATTCTACAGATGGAGTGAATAGTCACACGGCTTCAACATATAAAAAATTGCACCCATGAAAGAGACTTAGTGTGAGTCGAATGGCGTTTATCGTAATCTGGCCTTGACTTGCACATGCGTTCGTACGTAACAAACATCCCCTTGAATTCCCAAAGCCTTTTTTCTTCTTCTTCTGATACAGAATGTGCAGTATGATGCACTGGTGCGTAGCGACCGAACACGGCGCCCGCTCTGCGGCACTTTGTCCCGCGAGTCCCGCTATTTCTCCTTTAACGCACGACTGTGTGTCGTAGAGCGGACGACACCAATTACTCTATACCGAAAGATGACGGTCCTCTTTCTGCAGTTCTCACTACTGCCTTAAAAATTTCTGTGCAAGAAAATGTGCAAATTGAAAGCGCATAAATAATCATGCTTTTTTTTTTTCTATGGCTCGACAGCCCTATATGGGCGTGGGCCTGGGCCTCCTCGTTTCGTCGAGGCTTCACGATCACACTTTGTAGACACACCACACTCGGTAAGACTCCTCTGGGCGAGTGACCAGCCCGTCGCAGAGACCTCTACGTGAAAACACACAACACTCACAAGAGACAGACATTCATGCCCCCGGTGGGATTCGAACCCACGATCCTAGTAAGCGAGCGGCCGTAGACCCACGCCTTAGACCGCGCGGCCACTGGGATCGGCGCATCTTTTTTTCGGTCGCTGTAAATATAAACGTTAAATCAAGCTGATTTGATAATTACATTAAACAGATAATTACTTCGGTTGAAGGATTTGTTAAGAGGAGAAGTTGACCGGGCCGATAGCTCAGTATCCAACTTATGATCCCATTTACCCAACGAGGAGAGGCTGCTGAATTGGAGGTTAAACATCGTAAATTGATGGCAAGTACCACCGACAGCCCTGATAACAGCATCGAATCTCGAAAGAAGAGTACTGGAATCAGAAAAAAAAATTAAAACAATTATACGAATATATTTCGACGTCTTGATTCAACGACTCTCGTAATTTTTTTTTTTTTGTGCTGGGAAATTTCAATGATTGATATAGGAAATAATTTACTGAATAGACTACAGATTTAGTACATGTATATATATGGGAGTTTGATGATAATTTAAAACATTTATTTTGAAACCCCCTAATTTCGTAATCGTAGAAATATTGTGAGTGCATGGATAGTATTACATAGGTCTGACATGTGTAACATACCACAACGCAATAAAACACGCTGCTGTTTTTGTGTGCTTTCCTATGGTGACAATTTCTTTGTATAACGGTTAAATATAACTGTTGAACAGCATATTTGGATGTAAGATAGAGGAAGCAAAGGGACACAGAAAATGACACAATGAGGAGCTTTTTACTGTTAGGAGAATTAAGCTTACAAAATAAATAAAACAGTAACAACAAAATAAATGTGGTAAGGAAAACTTAAGTTACCATTACAGTGCTACCCGAGGAACTATGGTTGTCGATTGACAAAATCCTACCACTGAACCCTATCCGTTGTGAGTGTAATCCATTCACCACTTCCACATTTCTATCTCTAAGATCCGTTTTAATATTATCGTTACATGCACCTCACCTATCAGCGGACACTTGTCACCATTGTTCTCCAGTATCCAGCCCAAGTACTGGAGGTGCAGGTAATGGCAGAGTAAGCTGACACACGACAGGTTGATGCGGCTTGATCCACCATGTTGCAGCCAGAATGTCGTCAATACTATAACGGCAAACACTGGAACAAAGGAAGAAAGCGTGGCCTTAAACCTATACCTTGGAACAGGAAAAAGCAACGCCTAATGTTCTTAAATGAGACATTGGTTTTTTGTTCTAAGGTACAGAAATACTAATGCATATTATCTCAGTAAAGAGCAAGTTGTCTCAAACTTTTCCATGAACACACCAAATCGTGCCATATGTAATTTGTTTGTGTATTCATGCACAAGTCTATATGTATATGATATTCCCATACATTTTTCCCCTATGGCTCGACAGCCCTATATGGGCCTGGGCCTCCTCGTTTCGTCGAGTTTTCATGATCACACACATTTGAGACACACCACACTCGGTAGGACTCCTCTGGACGAGGGACCAGCCCGTCGCAGAGACCTCTACCTGATAACACACAACACTCACAACAGACAGACATCCATACCCCCGGTGGGATTCGAACCCACGATCCTAGTAAGCGAGCGGCCGAAGACCCACGCCTTAGACCGCACGGCCACTGGGATCGGCCCCATACATATATACACACATATATATACATAGTACATGCATATATATATATATATATATACGTCTAAAGTCGCATAATTAAACAGTGGAATAACGCTACTCGTGCTTTGAATGCTGCATTATTACGTGATCATTAACCAAGTGTAGAAGGAATGTTAAAGGCAAATTTGACGTCATAATGTGAACTGAATCCAACTGGTTCAGAGTTCAAACAACTGACTGGCTGCTGTGAAGAGGACAGTAATTATCGACTTCTCTAGAGGGTTTCTGCTGCAAGGATTTATTTATTATTCTTATCAATATAAGAAAATATTTTATGTTCTTGTACTGAATAAGTTACATCAAAGTACTAGCATACGTCTGTATGTTCTAGAAGGCCTACTTTTACATGTGCGATGCATTTCTTACCCAGTGCTGATACACCCAACGTGGCCTCATACAAGCTGGAGTGCCTCTGTAAAACGAAGCTGTATTCAATCCAAGGGAAAGTTATGTTGCTTCCATAATCTTCCAGATGCTTCCTGGCTGTAGCAGATAACAGATTCCATTCCCGGCTAGGCTTATAATTAAGCAAATCAACCTTTAAAGAACACAAAATTATTATATGAGACACAGGAAATATCAATTTATAACAATACTTCATAAATAAAATATTTTTACGCATAATGACAGCAAACATAATCGGTAGCTGTTTGAAAAAACGTGACTTTCTCCAGGCAGAGTCCTTCAACCAATGCTCCATAGTGATATTTATTTCATCTACCACCGATGCTATATAGTTATGAATTGTGAGCACCGTTAAATGAAAAACTTTTCTTTCGGTGCCTCTCGTCAGCATATATTTTCTTGCCATACTTTCTTTCTATCACCATTGTACGACAGGTCAACTGGACCAGCTTTGGGAGGCGCCATTCAGGAGGCAACTTAGGCAAGCCCAGGCATTAATACAATACAATATTTATTTTCTGTATTTGATGACTTCTTATATCTCTCCATCCAAATACAATAGGATAAATTCAGTTAGTTATGATTCTCTTTTCTTTAAAAAAAACTTTGAAACGCCATTCATTGTCAGCCTCGAGGGCATGTAAAGTACTTGAGTACTGTTTTTTACAGGCAACTCGCACCAGCCGCGCTGTGGTCACCCCTGGAATATTACGTTTAAATTTCAAATGCCGCTGGTCGTATTTAATATGGTATTCACCGTGCATCTTGTAAAAATTAAAATTAAAACCAACTTGATGCACACTCATTACCGCTGGTCGTATTATGAGGTATTTTTGGAATACAGAACCCGGGGTTTAAGCGTCTCGTAAAAGGTGTTTCACTTCTGTAGCAATCTTAGCTGTGACCCTACTTCTACAAAAGCGCAATTATATAACTAGATGTTGAAAAGTTCTGGATATGGTATTAGAAGCTGAGCTACTTAAGAAATTGTCTAAATTTTATGCAACCCCAAAGTTCATTACCGTGTTTCAAGACAGCCTAAACATTTAAGATTTAAGATTTAAGAATGACAAATGTGGAGTAGCCGTCCGCAAATAATCTTTTAAATGGGCCTTTATTAGAGTTATATTAAGGCAAATCATATTAAACATGTAATTCTTGCCAAACTTCTCGTGCACTTTTATGTTTCGATATGAAGCAAAAGTGGAGAAGGGATAGCTCAGTCGGTGTAGGGACTGGGCTACGGGCTGGAAGACAGAAGATCCCTCTTTCAATTCTGGTCAACAGCAAAAGATTTTTCTGAAGTACAAATCGTACAGACCATCTCTGAAACCTACAAGGCCTTCTAATCGATGGGTACCAGGGCTCTTTCCTTGAGGTTAAAGCGGTCGGCCGTGAACCTGATCATCCATCCCCCATTTGTTGCCGAGATTAAACTTACACTCTCACTTGTGGTTTCATAGCATGGCGCAACACTTTAACGCCTAGCGGGGAGAATACTTTGCCCAGGTTTATCACCAAAACCTCTGAATTTTGTCTACAGACTATCAATACATGTCTCAATAGACAGATATTCTTTCTCTACATAGCCCTTATCGACTGGTTTATGTAATGGAAGCACACTTTATTTCTATATATCAGGCACCAATGCCCTGTATGTAATATAAATTAATTTTAGTCTTCAATGGTTTAGTCAAACACAGGGACAAATTTACCTTGCAGGATAAGGCACAAAGTAATTTTATTAAATACAGGGCATACACAAACGAATGGTGCGGTTAACACACAAATAACCACCACACCGCACCAATCTTTTGTGTATGCCCTGTACTTCAAATGGCATGATGGTGCTCCCAGCGTAGCAGTCGACACTCAGTATAATAAGCTTGGTAAGGTAACGGTAAATTTCATCCTAAAATAGGCCATGAAGATCCAAAGGGGGGGAGGTAGAATTATAGCTCTACCCACACATAAACCGCGGCGCTAAATTTGGTTGTGTGGTCAACACCACGCCCTGGCCGCTTTATCCCTGAGGAAAGGGACTTGGAACTCATTGTACAGGAGGCTTCTTGGGCTCCAGGGCCAGTCTGAACGGGTGCGTAAAGTGTCGCCCCAACAGAGGGTTAATAAGCTTGACGTATTCGAATTCTGTCGAGCTCACATTGTCTTGCTGAGTGGTGAGGTTTATCTCCTCGCCCTTCTGCATCCAGGCTCCTAGACGAAGGGAACAGTTCACCTGGTCGTAAGGCCAGTAGGTTAAGTCCGGAATACAGACGGTGAAATACACCGTTGAGGGAACACAGTTCACCTTGCCACTTGACTTCACCTCACATCTGCCATTCGGCATCCTTAGTTCCACATCCCACTCAGCGCTTCTGAAAACACCGAGAAATAAGAATTACAACAGGGGGCTGTCTTGGCAATTGTATACAAATCTCTTTATTTACAGCAACAAATACAATTGTTGTAGTACTAACTCATTCCTGTGTCTTAATACAGAGGATGCGTACTGCAGAAAACCTGTTGTTAGCAGTCGCAGCCTGTATAATTATGCTTAAACAAATTTGTAAATACGTAAATATTCATTTTCATTCCTTGTGTCTGAAATTCCTAATACATTCTGAACGAATTGTCGAGGTTTTATGAAATTTAGAAATATGATGCCATTGGTGGTCATAACAAGTTTAATCGTTTGATTTTATAACAAGAATAAAACCAACATGAGAGCCATGTAAAATTTTGAATTTGGAGAGACTGTAACGTCAGTTGATATAGCGCCTTCAAACTTGTGTAATAAGACATTGTATATCTTTATAAAACATATTGTATAGGGTCTGACACAATAATTATTTTGTATAATGTAAAACACACTGTGGTGATTGTATGAAATGTGTAAATGCTTTTGCTGTATCATTTGAAAATGGCTGAGATTTTTGGCAGGCCACATATTGCCTTTTCTATGTATTGTTTAACGGTTTTAATGCTTCGCTATAGATGACAAATTTCAACAGATACACTATTCGAAATTATATATGGAATTGACCTTTTAATACATGAAAAAGCAATAACAGTACAATTTGAACCCAATATAGCAGGAAGTAACAGTAGGATGGAGAAATATTACAATGGAAAGTGTTATAATTTGCGCGACTCATTGCGATTTTCTTTACAGCATTGTTCTTGATATTCATGCATTGCTGCTTGAAAGGTAATCATATTGCAGATACTTTGCCGCCAAATCGTAAATAATCCGTTTAGAATATGTGGCTTATTTCGTGACGTTGGCAGTACCTGAAGACCACATGGCGTACAGTGATTGGTGACAGAAGAACTCGAATTAATTAAAAAAAAAGAGGTCGCGGCTCAAAGAAGGTAATATCCTGGCCTTTACATGTCTACAGAAGTCGGCCTATACCAATACTCTTCGTCTAATACTTTGCTCAATATTAGTAATGTAAAAGAAATGCTTTAAATCCGAATTTGTAGAATATACAAGAAGGAAATCGCAATATCGCAGCCTTACAGCTGTCTCCTGATGCAGCTAAACCTCACCCAACCGCCGTCATGTCTGAATGCTAGATATGGTATTGCCCATCTACAAGTAATGAGGCCATGATAAAAAAAAGTCACCCCATGGATGATGGGAATGAGGGCTTTCGATGCTTCCCCCTCTCTGCCTACTCCTACAATCATGCCCAGCCCTCTCTGGCCTATAACAATCAAGTCAAAGCGACTGTCGCCAGCCAAAGTTACAATGTGTTTATCACTATAACGTGGGCAGAAAGGTTTTAATCCTGCAGTCCTGCCGTCCGTTGCCGGTCTCGTGTACACTCAACAACGAACAAGACTCTCTAGTTTAGTTTCCACCTCTATTCAGTTGCAAAAATACATACATCAGCCGGCCACAACAAGGATCTCTCGACTTCCTTTATTAAACTCCAACTGTTGCCCGTCGCAGGGTCTTTCCTCTATTCTTACTCCCCTCCGCTTTGTCACCAACCTCTCTCCCTACAAATGTAGAGCGGTGGGGTGCCCAACTGGCTCGAACGAATGTTCGACTACAGAAGGGACTATTTCTATAAGATAATAGGCTGCAGGAGGAAGAGTTGGAGGAAGATGTGGAGTTAATTGATCTGTGGGACGTCTTTCCCTGTCCTCAGTGTGAAAGCACATCGTGTTTGAGCAACTCACGAGGCAAACTGTGATATCTCTGGCACCCAGATCTCATTACTGTCTACATGAAGAGTGTCCAACCCGCCGTAATCTGACGACTTCCATTGTAAGTGCTCGTCCGTCCATTCCTGCAACAACAACCACCACCATCATCACTAACACAACACACTAACACAAATTGCACTCACGAAGAAATTAAGAGCAGAAGAAGTCGAGAAATGCCTGCAACCATTCAGTTCAGAAGCTTTCGTCTTCCCGGTTACTATCTAAAAACATAAAAATTAAAATATAGAGACCTCTAATTTTGCCTGTTGTTTTGTATGGGTGTGAAACTTGGTCTCCCTCATATAGGCAAGAGCATATGTTGAAAAATCTCCGAGAATAGGATGCTGAAGGAACCATTTCTGTCTAAGACGGAGAAAGTAAAGCAGACTGGAAAAAAGGCACAAGGAGGAGCTTCATGTTTTCCCCTAACCAAATATTATGACATAAATCAAACCAAGAAGGATTAAATGGGGGGACACATGTAAAATTCATGGGGGAGAAAAGAACTGCATGCAGGGTTTCTGAGGGGAAATATCAAAGCAAAAGTTCACTTGGAAGACCAAGGGGTATGTGGAAAAATAATGTTACAACAGGGCTTACAGAAAAGAGGTGAGGCGGCGTGGAATGGATTCATGTTGCCGAGGAGAGGGAAACGTAGCTGACTGTTTAGAAACACAAAATGCAACTTCAGTTTCCACAAAATGCGGGGAATTTCTTAACTAGCTGAGGAACTATTAACTTCTCAAGGACTCTGTTTCATGATGCTAGTTACTTAGTTGGTTAATTGGTTAGTCAGTCATTCAGTCACTCGATCGGTCAGTCACAGTTTCCATCCTCTGTTACAAAGAAGGAGGAATCGCTTACACAGTGCTTTTGAAGCAACGGATTGTGGACTAAACCCAGAAGTTAATCGGTTCTAAATGGGATATATGATGATCAGAGCCATGCATAAATAAGTCAAGAACTTGATTTACTGAAAATACTTACCCAAATCATCCAACAGTGAATATTAATGGAGTTGATATGTGGCTCCTGTAAAGCAAGCACGGCAACGTATTAAAATTTAAAACTATACTACGCACTACATTACGCTATGTAGTATGAAGTGAAAATACATGCACAGATAACTATAACAAGGCCAATATTTTCACATCATGACCAAAGATAAAGCCATGGCTTGTCGTATGGCACAGGGTTACAGGACGTCTTCGTACTTGGTCATCAGTAAATACCTTATGTCTACTTGTATGGTTACAAATGTCCTAAGTTATAAGCAAAGCGAACGTTTATCGCCGTATGCACTTTGCGCTGAAACATAACCTGTATAAGAAAAAAACCAGCGTGCATTTAAGATACCTACTTAATTATGGTCCCTTAAGTGTTACCTGTCATATGAGCATAGATGTCCCATATACTCTCGTCCCTTGAGACTTTGCGACTCAAACGTTTTAAGCATTCCTCATTTTTCTCTTGTAAGAAACGTGTCCTGCTCCTCCATTCTCCTCAATATAATAAGAGTAAAATGTTAGTCAAAAATAGTAGCCTACAGAATTTAACGCTCAATAAGCAGTATTTCTATTCAGTGGTAGAACTGCCAGTCCCTTATTCTTAATATTCTTAATATTATTATTAATGTGTGAATAACACATATTTATAATTTTAATTGTTTCTACGCCCAGACTGCTAATATAATCATTTCCTTATCGGGTTTGCACTTAATACGTTGGGATTACAATTAAGAAAATGTGACTTTAAAATTATGCATTTTGCATTCATCCATACTGATATACACAGCCACAAGGGACACAGGGACATATCCCTGAAAACGAAATTGAATTACTGCAGTAGATGTTTGTTTGCATTTCAAATAATAACTTACGATATAATTCTGTACTATATTTTACCACCTTTTAACCTTTTCAATATTCTGTATTTTAAACGTATTATTGCACATTTATGCTACAGCTTGACATTATTGTATTTTTCTTTGTTGAATACCTCCTTCAGGTAGGTATTCAGGGAGGTGTTCGGCCATCTTCAGGATGACCGAAAAAGGCAGAAAACTGTAGGAGGTTTACAACACGGTGTGTAACATTTTATCTAATTATAGTGCAGTTGTTGGTACATAGGCCTATATGGTGATTTATCAAACTGTGTCTGAGTAATTGTATGAATGTGAGTATCCTATTATATCATTAGAAATAATAAAATGTATTTTGATGTTATAGGTTTAATATATAAGAAATATTATATTTAGAAGCCTTAAATCTCAAAGGCAGTGAAATAATCGCGACAATTATTTGCTGTGTAGTGTGTTTCCACCCTGAAGATGGAAATTGCAGTGCACGACAAAACGCAAACGCAACTTTATATGAAACGTCCAAACCTCAATAGTAGAAATTAAATAGAAGTGGGGCATTAGTACTTTCAGTTTGTTCTTCCAGCCAATAATACAGGTTCAAGATGTATGCAGTTCTCAGCGTTTAATACACGACGTCAAAAACTTATATCGTTGGAAGCTTAAAGATTTACAATTTATTACTCACGAAGTTGATACTCCTGAGGAACATGGACACGTAGACAACGGTCTGGGTACCATGATGAAGTACAGGCCGCACCGTTGCGTCGTAATCACACAGAACATCTCCCTTTAACCGAAGTGTGTCCGTCTTCGATATAGGTCGGACACTGCAGTCTCTGTCAGCCAGGACTGAAAATTGTTTTTTATTTGCTCCATAATGCTATGTGATGGTGTAAAACAGGCCCAAATTTATCGGATACTCACAGTTATTACAGTTTTATTCAGTCGCTCCTTCTTCCAATTTCAGCAACGTGCATATGCCGCATGCATAAATATTACAGGCATTACACAAATCCACACATACATTCATACACACATATATAAGAACGTAAATATATATATATGTACACAAACGTACATACATACATATATACATGTAGTGTAATCACAAACAGAGACAACGCCAATATAACTCTAAGCAATGTCACGTTTTTATTTAAGAACATAAATGTTCTGTGACAACTTAGTATATTACCTTAGAGTATATTTCACTTAAATCAACATTAAAAATTGCTACTGGCCTGTTAATATAATACGTTAGTATATTCTGAAGGCATCTATAATTTTTATTTAGATATCCCGTTGTGTTTGTGCAAGTCATGAAATAGTTGTTTATGTCATTGACACAAATAATGATATTCTATTATATCATAAAATGTAGCTACATGTTTCGACCAATTATATGGTCATCCTCAGGCCACTCGTGCATATAAAATCCAATTTGCAATTACAAATTTAATTTTTGGTCAAATGAGATCTTAGTCTTTTATACAATGCATGCAGATAAAATTTAAAAGTTATTTAAAAATAATTTGAAAGTTAAGTATTAAGGCTTTTGTGTAAAATTTGTCCTTGTTATTAGTTACTTAGCATTGTAAAACAGACTGAGATCACATTCTAACCCAAAAGTAAATTTTCAGTTTTAATTTTTGTTTTATGTGCACGAGTGGCCTGAGGATGACCATATAATAGGTCGAAACACGTAGCCACATTCTATGATATAATATAATACAATTAAATGAATATAACGTTGACAGTATAAAGTTGATAATACAATTAGTTGTGTTGATGACATAAATAATTATTTTATTCTGAAAGTATCTGTCTTTCCGTAACTGACTGACGTCACCTAGCAGTGACGAATTTGTGGCTCTCTAGCGTCCAAAGCTGGCAACATCGATCGCGCCTTTCAGTGCAGTTGTGTAAAGTTTTATGTTATGAAACTTCGTTACATGTAATCCTACATATGACAGGTGACAATGTTGCCACCATCTCAAAATACTCACCTGCTACATAGTAATAAATACGTATGAAATCTTCATATGGATGAAGTTATCCTCGAATTTCGTCAGGATCATTCTTGTGGCACGGATTGGGCATGGTCGATTATTTGGATCGAGAATTAGTTACAAAACAATGGAACCTTTAAATATTTACAGATTAGAAATGCTTACAAAGGAGCGGCCCAAAATTATTTCAGGGCTTTGAAAAGAGTTTTATCCTTTTACGATAAGTAACCATAAATCCGCAATTCATGCAAATGTTATGTGATTGTGCATAAAAGCAGGACCTTATATGCGCCGAATTTCATTTTGGAAGAATAAAGCAATTAAGCAGTTGTAGAAGTACGGGTACTTTAGTAATGGATATTGATCGCACCCTGTGGAGAACTCGCTTTGGAAGAGGCTACGGACCTGTCGTAAGACAGACTACAGAATGAATGAATGAATTGATTTTCCTGTTAAATAACATAAAATAAATTAATCCCAAATTTTGAGATTTTGCACCATAACGTAGTATCATATATTGCATTAATTTACTTAAAAAATACCATCACAGTAACACTGAAAGTCACCATTCTAATAAAATCCGACATATTTCTATCATACAGATCATCAACGAGGATGATATTTTACACAATAACGCCATTTTTTGTTTATCCTGTAACATTTCTACATGTACATTAGGAAATAAAGTATCACAGCCAAACACAGAAGCAATTCGTGAAGTATGAACATTCTGCCTTGACCTTTAGAGAACTAAATTAATTTGCGTTGTACATGTATATATATACATACACAGTTCCTACCTCACCAAGAAGAGGGTAGGTATCCATTAGAACTGCCGATCATTTAATGCTGTACAGAGAATCAATTGCTGTTTATTGTCAGCTTCGTACGACACACATAACAGATTGTGTGGACTATGTACAGAATTTTTATTCTTAGACCTGGTCACTCATGTACTACCCACTAGGCTTTAAAGCGTTAAACAAATCTCATAATTCTCGCAGCATGGGTGGCAATTTCTAACAAATAATATGTAAGTATTCTGAAATCTTAACACCAAAATAACAAGCATAAAAATTGCTTATATGGAAAATTCTTAGAATATGTAACTAAGAATATGCATGTGTAGTGGATATGTGTGCAATGCATTTACCATTGTAACAAAATAAACATAGGAAAATGAAATTATTAAACTGATACATAATTAACTGCACAATCTTGATGTAGTAAGATGTGAACACTCACTGGCGGACTAAAGTATATTTCTTCAGCAACCCATGTAACATTACCCCAGACCGCCCATCACGGGTTTCAAATTACTCCAGTGTTACAGCTCAACTATAATGCTGATAACATTAATGTGTGTGTGTCTATACTGATGTATGTGTGTTGCAGTTTCAGGGTTCATCGCAGGGCACATCCCTCAAGCTACTACAGTGTATTCTCCGAAAGGATCTAGCATGCTGAACACAGAAACATGCTTATTATCTTGAACAGATTTGCTTGTTTATGAAATTTTGGGGGAAAACTGCATTTAATTTGGTTTAAAGGTGTCGATGGCTATAACGGCGCAAATATGGTGGAGCCACTGCGTGGTTCTGTCGGTGGCACCTTGCATCGGAAGTTCGAGTAAAAGCAACTTTCTGTCCCTCTCTGTGTGTGACTAAACAACCAGTTGTTCATCCACTGTCGTTATTATTCTAACTTTAGTACATTTGTTCTTTACACACAGAGAAATGTAATGGCAAATTTAGAGACTTCATAATTTCATATATGATCAACGTGTGACAGAAATTATTCCTATAAATGTTGTATTATATATTTGTAGTCGGAAATTCAAGATTATTTTGGTGAAACGTAAATGCGTTTTCTTCTGTCAAGAAGTATTCGTCAAAACAAGAGAAATTATAGGACTTAAGGCTTCCGCCGCGATGTAGAAGAGATCTGTGCTCTTCTGGGATATTACGCAGCGTAGAGTGGTAATACTGTACAGAAATATCACTCTACGCTGCGTAATATCCCAGAAGAGCGCAGATCTAAACAGACATTGTAAGTTTTTGGTATGCAAACAGGAAAATGTGTATTGAAAATAACTACCGTCATGGAAATGACAAAATATACACGCATAACTCCTGAATTAAAAATAAAGTACCGGTAGGGGGCACACTCTTATTGACAAAATTACTTTCAGGCAAAACATCTTAAAAATATGAAGACATAAACCACTGCAGCTATTATAAAGCTGACACGGTTAAGCAAACTTCCGAGCACAGACCACCCATGCATTCCATCTGTAGTAGGATTTCCTATAAGAACAGCTCCTTCTGCTTCATCCTCTTCGGCAACTGCTGCACTCTATGGAACAACACGTATAAAGACAAGTCATTCCACGTAGGATCTTCAAAAGGCTTCATTCTTCTTACATATGTATGAACAAGATACAAGAATAGATACAATATTAATAATAAATAAATAAATCAGGTAGGTGCGTTAGATTTCCACGCAAAATTGATTCCTTACGAAATCAGAAAATTAGAAGAGTAGTGTTTTTTAAGTCGTTTCATTTTGTACAGAATGTTCCACTTAAAATCGGCCCGCTGTCTTTATTTCGCCGTGTAAGCGGGCCGGTTTTAAATGGAACGTCCTGTATATGACGTAAATTTCCAGCAATTGCGCACACCACACACAGATATATATCGCACTACACAACTGTGCACAACTTTTTGTCAACAGTTTACGAACTTGTACAAAATTTATATTTATGATATCGCTTAAAACAACAAATTCCATCTTTTAGCCGGGCGGACACAAAATTTATTGTTTTTGTTCTTATGGTCCAGGCAATGGCTTGGTGTTGTTCTCATTATTGAAACTTAAGTATACGTAAAGGTCACCCTATAACATGCTATGCGGGTAAAAAGAGGAAGTAGAGGTATAGCTCTGCCCACACAAAACCTCGGCGCTAGAAGTAGTTGGGTGATTAACGCCACGCCACGGCCGCTTTAACCACGGGAAAGAGATGTGGTAACCATTTTACAGGAGGCATGGTGGGCCCCGGTACCTGACTGGAAAGGTACGGAAAATGTTGCCCCTACCGGGGTTCGAAAGGGGACCGTCAATCCCATAGCGAATCGCTATTCCGAATATGCTATCCCGGCCTCCTATTAAAACTTAGAGTAAGGTAAATAAATGAAGCTTGTACTTCACTTACATAAACAAATTATTCTTCGTGAATAAAGCTTATTTTTAGTGCAGGCCCCTAATAGGCGTATTTGATCTTCGAAGTCATATACAAGCCTACAATTGTTACACATAACTAAGGTAGCAGTACTATAAAATTATGAAAACATTGTACGAACTTTTAAAAAAATCAGACCTATTACATCTATTTTCTATATAAACATGTTTACCTCTGGTGACAATTTGGTCAGAAGGAGAAGTTGACCGGCCCGGTAGCTCAGTATCCAACTTATCGTCCCAGATACCCAACGAGGAGAGGCTGCTGAAGTGGAGGTTAAACATCGTAAAATGATGGCCACTACCAGGGACAGCCCTGACAACAGCATCGAGTCACGGAACAGCTGCACTGGAAACCGAAAAAATTAAATGTTTTCTTTATTTATTGCGCAACTGAACTATTTTTATTTCTGATCATAGTCTGCATTAAACAGCGGATGAAGGAAGGCCAGTTTATACCGGAAGCAACATAAGCCAAAAACCGAAAAATGACACGGAGGTGATGTGCTTTATGGCACTCTCGTTAACAAAAGCGTGAAAATCAGTTTTTTTTTTTACAGAGATGGGGATAATGTGTATGAAAGACGACATTAGGGCCTCTGCCAAGAAAAGTTACTTGTATATAAGAACACGTCATACACTAACATGTCTTTCATAAACTTTTAAAGATCACGGCGAGTACATTCAGTTACAGTCATTCACAGTGTCCTTTAATGACCAACGAATGAAAGGGCTGTCTGTAGAAATCATAGCTAAATATCAACTTCCTCAAACTTTCTCGTTGACAATTCAAACGGATTTTATTAGAAAAATATAAAACTATTTATTTAAAATTAATTATTTCTTCATCCACGCCAGATGTATTGGTTATACTGTATGATATGGATCTCAAGTACACACATGATAATTACATGAAACAATAATAAGAAATTATATGAGACAATAAAAAGAATCTCGTTTTTACAAATATTCCTATAAAGTTTATTTTGGCAATATGATAGGATAATCACAAGATGCACAACCTAACACACTTCATTATTATTAGTAGTAGTATTAGTATTATTATTATTATTATTCACACATAATATACCTATTAAAACGGAAAATTTCTCAAAGGTGATAACCAAACGTTTATTATTGTATGCAACGATATCATCGCTCTACTCTTAATAAAATGAACAAAAATGTTCCTTACCTATCAGTGGATTTTTCTCCCCAGAATACTTCAATTTCCACCACAAATCTATGAGGTACAGGCAGTGACAAATTAAACTGACGCATGAGATATTTATTCTGGTCTCTTCCAGCGGTGGCAGCCAAAACGAAATTAACACCAGAGAGGCAATAACTGTGACAAAGTCAAACAAAATCCTACATTATATGTATAAATGTGTGCGAGGGTCACCGTTCTGTTCTTGCACTAAGCAATCGTACGGTTGGCCTCTGATTCCTGTGACATCCGAACCCATATCGTGGATTTGGTTGCTACGGGATATTGTGGGTTTATGAAACAATGTAATTTGGTTTCGTATTATTAAAAAAGCCTCTTATTTACACAAAATTAAAAAACGTTACCATTTTTTAAAGAATTTCTCATTATATTTATTTATTTTTATAAAATAAATACTGTAACTAACCCAGGACCAAGATTCTTCTTGTTACATTGATGGTCCAGAAGCAAACCAAGAAATATCCTGCTCTCCCTGGAAGCCAAATTTTCATTAACATTTCCACAAGGGCCTAAAATTGGACACTGTACTGAACCAGATGAATTTAGGTCATAACCACCACCACCCCCAGTCTTTTTAATAGTGCCCTCCCATTCAATCTTAGATGTCTTGATGTCTTCCCAAGTTCACCGTAACAAATATATATGATTAAAAGCTAAATTATCTTATTTTAAACATGTTTATATGTGATGAATACGTAACGAAATATATGGGAAGAAATTTCTAACTGCTTATAGTTTACTGTCTGCAGTGTGATTGGTTTTTTAAAAACATATTTTTATTCGAATCAATCGAACGTCAATGCCAATTAGGTAAAAGAATAAAGAAGAATGCATTTGGATAATATGCCTGTACCAGGCATAGTCGATAAAATATCTAGGCTACGTGCTGTAAAACAGAGCATTCATGTCCCGATAGCGAAAACAGAATTTCTTCCTTATCTCTAATAACTAACCAACAAATGCACAATCTTCCTGTTTACACAGTTATATTACATTAAAATATTGAAGACCGCTATATGTTTCGAGCCATATTGGGATCATCATCAGGCAGTATGCATATCAAAATATCTTGCATAAAACATTTTTATAATTTGTTAATTCCTGATATCTTGTACATTATGTAGAAGAAGTGAGCAGTAAGTTGTAATAACAGTAAATCAGCGCTATAGGCCTATGTATATTACTGTCGGGTGAATGACAACATATCTTCGAGTACGGGAGGTCTCGAGTTAAAATTTAAGCCTGAAGACCGACTATTGCGAGGAGGTACTTCATGGTCTTCCTCAGTCACTAAAAGCAAATATTGAGATTGTAATTGAAATTAGGTAACGGCCGGTTCCATGCTATATCCTTATACAGAAATATCATTGTTGATTTTTCATCCTAACACTCGACGCTATATAAACTTAAGCTACCGACAGCGTCGTTAAATAAAAGTGCTTTACAAATGGTCACTTTTCTTACCCAGTGCTGGTATCCCCACGGTGGCTTCGTATATTCCGGCATGTCTCTGCAAAACGAAGCTGTATTGGATCCATGGGAGAGTAGAGTTCTCTTGGAGGTGTTCCAAGTGCCTCACGGAGGTAACAGACAACAGCTTCCAGTCCGGATTAGGTTTATATAGACGCAAGCTCACCTAAAAATAAACCCAAAATAAATATTATACAAGATAATGTTACGTCTATGTCTTGAGGGATCTTAGACATGCATTCAAATAAAATCAACTTTACAGAGCCGAAAATATTTTTGGGTGGTTAGCAAACCTAGTACATAATCGGAGGTTTCCTAATTCGATTCTAGACATGTACATTTCGCTGTTATCTCTTAGTTTCTTTCAGACATTTAGGACTAGTATGATAATGCGTTACTTTATAGAGACTGCAATTTCTCCCATTCTTCCCAGTTCGCCATTCACAGTGTTTTAGGCTAGGATAGAATGCATCTGTTGAATCAGAAAAGTAAAGGGTTAAATAAATAATTTTGAATGGATGCGCAGCGATATTTTGAACTGAAGAATGTCTGCACATGTACAAATATCTCACAGAATGTGATCATCGCATTCAGATCACCGTATTTAGGAGTGACCTCTCTGTGTCGGTGTTTTGTTACATTTTTTGCCTCAGAGATTCACCGAAACTTTGTCACAGATGTAAACACAAATCATTCTCTTATTTCGAATCTCTCAAAGTTACAGTGTTCAAAATTAACACTCGCAAGATTGATGACTGTAAACCGACCACATAACAACAGGTTTTTTCAGCTGCAAAGAATCTTTGCAAGACAGGCTGCCGATATTCTTCTTTAGATTTCGACACGGCTTCTCATATGCAGAAGGATATATCAGCATTATTTTACCCTGACGACTGTATGTCCTATGTGAACAGTTATTTTTAATGTAAAAATAAAGATTTGTGTAGAGATTCTTCTGCTTTTATAACTAAATAAAATAATTTTATGAACAAAATATCATCCTGTTTTTTATGATTTTATGAACGCATATACACCACAGTCGGTGAGGCACGGAACAACGTTTTAGTGCACTTCCAAGTGAAAGAAAAGTCGATGGTTCAGGGTTTAGTCATATAAAGACGCCTTTTCAAACACACGTGTTGTTTAGTATCAAGCTGAAGGTGTTTTTAAAGGCGGAATTTTAAAGGGAAAGGTCTATTGAGGGTACTATCAAGGAATTTGCCTGAACGGACTGGGTAAACCACGATAGCTTCTATCCTAAGAAGGGTTTCTTGAAAACATTCAAACCCGGGATGTTAAGAACAAAAATCGGCATTAGCCTATTAACCACTCACCCTCGACCAGGTTGAGAAAAGCTGACCTAATATACGATAATCTGGAGTGCAACTGCTGAACATAAATGTAGAGAAAAGGTAAAGCCATCCCTCTACATGCCTGGAGAGGCCCGGAGGGTCCCAGGAGATTGACGTTCCCAGATTTCCAGACAATTAGTAAATGAAGGTGGTAAGGTTGTCACCCTAAGCACCGACATCCTGTACCCCGCAGGAAATATCCCTGGTACTAATTTCTGTTAGACACTGAGTCGACCCCAGGGCCATAGTGCGACCGGAAGGATTAAGTCAATGGAATATCCCAATGACACCATCGGAATAGAACCCGCGACCTTCCGGCTTGTAGCTCAGTACCTCCACTAATTGCGTCACTGCGTGCGCGAAGATACAATGTACGCTGCATAATTAACTGATTAATGCTTACAATGCCTCTATTGTCGTTGACGGTAACCTCCTCTCCTCTCTGCATCCAGGCGCCTATAACAAGAGAGCAGTTTATCACATCGTATGGCCAGTAGGTGACGTCGGGGGCGCAAATTGAGGAGTACACAGATGACGGCACACAGGTCACCTTTCCGTCTGGTTCCACCACACACCTGCCCTTGTGGATGTCGTGCCTTGCATTCCACGTAGAAGTCCTAGACGGACAAAGAAACCATGGCGCAGGAACTTATACGCCAGAGTTCACAGTTGGTCTACTAGTTTAAAAGATTCCTTCTTTTATGGCACCCGTAAAATTGCCTGTAATGAAACCACAATACCTCGCCTCGGCACTAGAGTGAGCTGAGTGGTAAACTTTTGCAGAGTAAGCCAAACATACTCACTGTAGGCATGAGGAAACTAAATCGATTGAAAGAAAGGCAGATTAAATCCCCGAAAGCAACAAACATTCCCAAACATACAAAACAGCAGGCAAAATTAATAATTTGTATTTAACCTTTGGCGTTTTGGAAGAATTAAACTGGAAAATAAGAAGAAGAATCAGAAACTCATTTTAATTTTTCAATACTCTTTTCACGGAATAATATTATGTAAGTCAGTAGTGAAAAAATTACATTAAATTTAATGTGACAATTTCTTTGTCCTAATAATTCATCGCCCAATATCTTCATTTAGACTTTTATACTTCATGTGGCACAATTTCGAGCCAGTGTAAAAAACGCCATACCAACACCACACACACACAGCCAACCATAAACCCTAACATATTCTGTATTTAAATTCCACTTACGCCCCATGCTGACCAATTTCTGGCACCCAGATCTCATCACTGTCCACATGCAGTATATCCACTCCTCCGTAAGCCGACGGTTTCCACTGTAATTTCTCGTCCAGCCAAGACTAGAATCGGTTTGTGACAGGTGAATAACTTAAAATTTGAGAACTGCTCAAATTACTTAGTGCAATCTAACATAAAATGCACAAACCCTGGCTTTGTAACATTACGCGATAAATTAATACATCAACCAAGAAGTGCATTAAAGTAATGTATTAACTGTAAGAATATGCACAGTTATGCGAGAACTCAGGCTTCGGCCGCGGTGTTGAGGTATTCGCTCTTCTGGGATGTTGCGCGGCGTAGGTTGGTAGGTATGTAGTTACCTACCTACCAACCTATGCCAAGCAAAATCCCATAGGAGCGAAGTAATATATTGCATTACACTATGTGCTGTTCTGCATAAATTGTAAGCGGTAAATTTGTAACTGATTATTTATTAATTTGAATGTTTCATTTCCGGAACTGATTTACGAATTTTGACATATTTCAATAGTGGGAGGACAAGCTAAAACTTGTCTGGCTTTTCTAACTTTGTTCTTTTCAGGTCTAAATAACACTAAGTTTATAAAAGCTCAAATAAAAAATCATATGTTTTCTAAAAAGATCATTATACAAAAAAATATTAAGCCCACACACTTAATTAAAATATTCAAATTTGATCTGAAACATTTCACAAAATAATAAATATTTAATGAATATTTTGTACAGAGCATTTAAAAGAGAAGCAAACACTTAGAAGTTCATGACACTATTAACACGCAGAGTATCTTTGGCTTCTCTTCCCTTAGTGAATGGATCCGATGTAGCCAACGTAACAGACAAATTTCTGCAACTTCTCTGAACCGTGCGACCAAAGAACAAATGTACCACCTACATCCCTGAGCAATATTTTCGGTCTATATTGAACTACAAATGAGCCCACTTTTCTTAGGTGTTCCCTCATGATGTTGCAAACCACTGTGGAGAATCTTCCGAAGGGCTTAAAGTATTTCTGTTGCAAAAATTTGTTGTCCACATGCCAGCAAGCTTTTCCCAAGCAAATGTCCATGACCTCCAGTCAAGGCATCATGGAGGTATTACAAGGTACGTTATTATTTCAAGACATGGTGTGTATTACAGGTATATTTTACGTAGTGCTGGTGTGATTTATTTATAATTGTGTTTTCTGATGCATTACAATAGCACTGCTTACAAAATATAACTTACCCACATCATCCAGCAGTGAATATTTAGGGATCCAATATCTTCATACTGTAAATGTAGCAGAATTAATAAAATTAAAATCAAGTGTGCCATACAAATACGACCAATGCATTTATAAAGGACACGAGAGAGATAATTCTTAAAGAAACACACAAGCACAAACAGACTGTTATGTATACGCTCCATTAGATAAATAATTATAGTCTTAGTACATATAACCAAATAAGATTTCTGCAGGCCGAAAAGGACTTTAAAGTATCCTAGTCATACAGTGGAGGACGACGAGAAGGAGCAGGAACAAAAAGAAGAATCGACTGGTTTTTACGTATTTATTGAGAGATGATATTGGAATATCTAATGACACTTCATCGAATGTGTTACAGATAGTCGAATAAGATGTCATTACCAACTATTACCTTAAAAGATTCTTGAAGGTAAGGATTCTGGCCAGTTTCAATGTACTAAAACAGTTTCCTGCAGAGACTAAGGAAAAGCACGACAAAGTGCCTCCTATTAGCTGGTTTCTGGAGCAGCATTCGAAACTGTTGCCTCCTGGATTCAAAATGAGAATGGCAAGACCTGAAACGCAACGTAGCTTTCGAACTACCGCTTCCAGAGAGTTCTGGTTGCGCAAGTTTACAACAGTCAGCTTATGAGGGAGCGTCCTTCTTGAAGACAATGTAGTTACTAAGTTTGGAGAGAAAATTGACACTTTAATCAAACGGAAATGCCCACCATGCTCCCACAAGCAGCAAGCTGGATTTCATTCGGAGCTATGTGAATTCAGTCGACATTTTCACACCTTCCTTCTTAACCTCCTTTGTACATGGTCACGCCTTCTGATTTACCTCTAGTAATAGTGTTTTGAGTACATACCTCACTTAAAATGCTTTTAGCATTGCCCCTTCTAATCTTCTATTTAATTATATTAAAAGATTATTTTATATGCCCTATGTATATTCATGATATGCCCTATGTATATTCATGATATGTCCTATGTATATTCATGATATGCCCTATGTATATTCATGATATGCCCTATGTATATTAATGATGTCCTATGTATATTAATGATATGCCCTGTGTATATTCATGATATGCCCTATGTATATTCATGATATGTCCTATGTAATATGGCGCCCGAATCATTACACCGCACGCAAAAATGAAAGATTCACCACACATATTACACTCCGTACATTGTTTTCAAACACAGTTTCTCTTGTCTTGATTAGATTTTTGGATATTGACCGTTCTCTAAAATTTATTAGACAAACCCCTTCAAACACTGGGCCTGTTTTCGTCTGTAGGTGGCAATAGATGAGAGAAATCCTAATCTGACGGGCCTCGCTGGCTCAGACTAGTATCACTGTCCCTATTTTCGATATGCAGATGAAAATAACCCCATTTTTCAAAACTTATGGGGTAACAAATCTAAGAGGATGGACCGTTTTCAAAACACTGTCCCAAAGTCTTTTGCAATACAACATCATCTTAATCCTTTAAAGTTGAAAAATTTTTGCTCTTCCTCATAACAACGAAGTGCACTTCTTTACCCGTGTAAGTAAATATACATTATTGCGTGGAAGGATATGGTAAAGCACTTCCGCCGCACTGTTACTTACAAAAGTGAGACTCCGAAGCAACATAGACACGTAGACGAATGTAATATTGCCGAGGTTAACCACTGGCCGAACACTCTTGTCATATGCGCACAGAAGGTCGTCCTTCAGCTGGACTGTATGTGGCTTCACTTTGGCTTTATAAATGGTGTCTTCCTCAGCAGCTACAGCTGAAAATTATATCTCAGACTAAACACGAAGTTATGAGAACAAATCTGGTTTTTAACAAACTTCATGTTGCTGGATCTTCTTGGAGAAGCTAATAGTCACTAAGTTGGACAACAAATATCGTACACAGGCTGTTTAAGCCACTACAATCCAAACCCCATCTATTAATACATTACCAACTGGAATAGTAACCTACCATCTTTTTTAAATTTAAATTTTAAATTTAAATCTAAAAAAAAAACTCTTGGATTTACTATAGAAATATATTGAGAGTTAAATTAAGGTGCAGCATAAAAAGGTATTGAAATTATTACAAACTGCAAAGTATTTTTTAAATTATTTGTAAAATCATATTTAGCTTGCCTGTTCTTGAAACGGGAACCCAGATTTAGCTAAAATTATATTACCAAATAAATTTATTTCACGAAGTGTGATCTCTTTTCACCAAAACCTTCCTTGGACATATCCTGATATCACGTCACATGTCGAATAGATGTGAAAGAATATGCAAAGGACAAAACAAAGAGAATAAACAAACTTAAAACTTTAAAATTTACAAAGGATAAGCTCTCCTTCGCCTGGGAGTTTTCTAAAATTAACTGTTAAATTCTCTTGATGAACTTAGGATTAGTTACAGCTTTGGCCACAGTTATATTTATAACTTACTGCGTGGCACCACATAGTGATCGCTTTATGCACTAATGGCTTCCAAACAACAAAGCGTCCGTGGAAACAAACACCTTTAGCTTTATAAAGAGCAGTTATGATCTCCCAGCAAACAATGCAGATCAAAGAGAATTCGCAAAATATACCAACGTAGTCTGCATAACATAAAGGCTAACAAACGTGTATTTAAAAATAAAACTTGGATTAAGTATGAATTGTTAAGAAGTGCCAAGGGAATAGACTCAGACAGAAGGTAGGCAAACAAAATTTTCTGAGAAATAACACTTAAAAAGAGAAATGAGGTATGTAGGTAACCTTAAGATCATTGGAAATGTATGGTAAGGATGGCAGGTAGATTCAGGTGGCTCAGAATTTGCGTCATGGCAGGCTTTTGTATTTTGAATGCTGTATTCTACTTTCAATTGTATTGGTTACCAAGCTGTATTTTCGGACATCCATATTATGACCAACAATACATAATCTTCTTTCGCTTTAAAACATGTGATGAAAATACAAAACGCATCCAAACTAGATAAAGATCAACAGAAGCATTTACCGTAGTAACTGGAGAAAACGCAAAAACACAGAACAACAATACACATCCTCATAGTCAGATATACCAACACTATGATATGTCCTACAGCAATTACAGAAACACAGGCCTAAGCAATTTGGCCCTCTGAGTAGCTGCATTAACTCACACAGTAACATGAAGCCTGGACCGCCTCCACAGTCTGCATCAGGTTACTAGTTACCACATGGTCATGTGTTGTATTACCACAGAACGGACGCAATTTAAAGTAAAAGATAACTGCAGATGCGGGGGTCTCACAAATGTGACCACAGACATTAATGCCTTCACGTGCAGACTGGTGGAAATTCACCGACGTTTCAGACGAACTTGATACCTTCATCTACGATGTGGTGGTGACAGGTTTCTCCGAAACATTAGTAAATTTCTGCCCGAAGTTGAGAAATACATGACGATTTATACCATTTCAACTTTTCAGTAGTAATCTCAAACTCAAAGGCACGAAAGTCATGTTCTAGTGATTCAGTGTACTTAACACAGTAGCGCCATTCGTCTTCAGTAACTGACGGGACTGATTCTTCCAGCTGTTCAAAATAAGTATGTTGTGGGAAATCTGCAAGCTGATCAACCTTGTTAACTTTCATATATAGGGAATGGAGTCATTGCTCCACTCATTTTTAACCTTGGCATTAGATGGAAGTTAGTGGTCAGCCTTACGACCCAGCTGCGTAACCCCGGGAAAAATCCCCCGGTACCAATTGGATAGGAGAGTTTGTGGGCCCCGGTACTGGTCAGGATATTTTGGGGTAGACTAAAAAGTGTTAAGTTCCTATATCACAGAGCAGGTGGTCCGTCTCTATTACGAAGACTTTCTTGTTAAGCTAAATAATCGCTTATTATTATTTTTGGAATCAATGGAAGCACAAACACAGGCTGTTCCAAAAGGAACCTTCTCGAATATTAGAGCAGGTGGTAAAGTTATCCCTGGGCTTTACACAGTTAAACAAAAACCTAACCAAAACTTTACCACGAATTTAACGTTAACAGTGGAGCTAGAAAATTTGTAGAGTTGATGATAGGACAGACTATGAATATGTATAGTCCTGGAAGGGGAGTGACTAAAGCTGCATCCCACACACCTCCCTCAATTCCCATACCAACATAAGCACCATCCTAACATTCACCAAATCTCATCATCATCCCACACCCTGCTGATATCGCTTAACCTTCCTGTCTGATCGATGTCGCTTAGCATTGACGAATACCGACGTTTCGAAGGATCTTTGTGTCTTTCAAACGTCGGTAACTATTTACCAGGTATCGTGGCGTAACTACTCAGAAGCCCTAAATTTTCGAGGCAGAGGTATGAACTGAGATTGTGTAAATTCTGCTCATAATCAAGATGAAATCAGCCCCCGGACAGTTAGACAAATACTCCACTACACTTACACTACATACACAAATACTGCACTACACTTACACTACATACACAAATAATAGCACCAGATAAATGAGGCAGAATAAGAGGAAGAAAAAACTGTTCAGCAGGGTTCCGAACAGACGCCATCTTGTTACGCTGTCTGGCAGGGCCTCCTTGTCACCAGTGTCATGTTTTCCATCGCTTAGTACTTCGTTTCCCTGCTAAAGAAATCAAATTATTTACCACTGAAAATATGTGCCATGTAACAATATAACGGATGTACATCAGTTCAATGAGGAAATTTCCTTACTTTTGGAAAACTGCTTCTTCCGAAAACAAGCAGAATTCTGGCAGGTCCACTTTCTAAAAGGCTGTTGACAAACTGTGGAACCCTTGTCGGAGAAGCTGTGTTTAACTTCTGCATGAAGATGGAAAACTCCAGGGAAAACACGCACAATACCAGAGAATATCGAAAGAATAGTCCTGTAAAGGCGAAAATGACATGTGGGAAATGTATTACCTCTTTAAGAAATTGTCGCTTCGCCTTCGACTTCCAACTCTGTCGTATGTACAAATATAGGTTAAATGAGAAGTCCCTGTGCATCTGTAGGAAGTAGGATATACGTTAGTGTGTGTGTTAGAGGGATAATGGTCGGATGTGACCCCACGGGCAAGTGAGAGTGGTCACTTTTGATACCAAAAGTGTTTTACGTATGGGAATCTTTGACTTCCAGCACAGGGCAAGCAACCTTCTTGCAACAGTGCACAGAAACTTGTACCTCACGCAGTATTATAACTGCTGTTTTTTGTTTGTTTTTGTTTCTTTGTTTCTTAGCTTGCTTCTTTGAATTTTCATTTGCGTTTGCTCATGTGACAACAGACAGGGATATATAAAATGTAATTACGAAAGGTGAAATATAAATTGTTAAATTTTACATGCAATTATAAGCAAAAAATTTAATAATGTAAATTTCATCCTTCCGAAATAACAACATAAGAAATTTTAATATAGTGTTCTCGGGTCATCAGCCACGTCAGATAATTTAAAAGATACAAAGTTTCGGGGACTGGCTCCATCCCCCGAAACGGTGTATCTTTTAAATCATCCAAGGCGGCTGATGGCCCGAGAGGACTATAGTAAATCATGTCGCCGCGAAAGTTTTAAAACTTATAACATAAGAAATGTTTCGTTATACGTACCTAATAGAGGTGTATTATCACCGTTAGTTATGTGGCCTATATCGTAGAGCAGAAAGATGTGGCATATTAAGACTGTGCAGCAAAGGTTGAGACGAAGGTCTTGTTCCGTGTTTAGCCAGAAAGATGACAGCAACAAAATGACGAACACTAGAAACCGAAGACAAAATTTTATGTGGTCTGCTTGAGAAGTTTGTCATGTGAATGATGTGAAGGGGAAAATTACAATTAAATACAACAGACAGCCGTGAAGTGTGTAATGGTGTCCTTCAGTCTCTCCAGGCAGATCCTAGAATACGACGTCAAGCTAGCACGCAACTCCTTCCTCTCTTTCAGTATCTATTTCACGACGCTGTAGTTATTTCTAATGATACAGCGTCAGTGGTAATATGACTACCAAATTATGAATAGGAAAGGTCTTGCAAGGAATTGGTGGTAGCCTAATAGAAGTATAACAGGACTACATGCATAAAGTCCCTGTCATTCTGCATGACAACTTTCAGCGCGAGTCTCACATATCTTACGGTCCTCCTACATCAGCCACACGATTGCAGCTACTACGTAAGCAGAAGAATACTGGCACCTCCAGCGCTCTGATTACAAAAACGCGCTGATTTACGCGCACACGACTTTGCGCACTCTCCCAACTTGTGGTATCAGCCAAGGCTCGCAAAATTTACCTGCGCGTAAAGCCGGATACTTTGCGGAAATAATCTTTCTATATTATTTCAGCACTTTCTGGAGGGACCGAGTAAATTCATGAACATCTTCTGGATAATCTGTTTCTGTGTCTAGATTCAAAACGGTTACCTTGCAAATTCAAGTCCGCAGGGTTACCGCTCTACTAGCCAAGCTGCCTCTTTCAAAATCCTTTCTGTCATACATAATCATCTTCTGGTATCATCCGACATTATATAATCTAAAAGTCGCAATTACAATTAAATCAAGCACATTTAAGAGACTGAAACATAAGCTGCTTACCTATTATGGGAACGATAATTGCCATCTTGATAATGACATCATTTCTTCTCAACAGGAAGTTGTATTGCAAGCAGGGAAAAACTCTATTGCCAAATATGTGACTGTATTGATTATAACCCACCGTCAACAATTTCCAGGTGCGGTTGGGAATGTATTCTTTTAGATTAACCTTCAAACACAACAAAGAATAAAGTAGATAATGTACACAGATAGTCACACCAAAGTTTATACAAATTATTTTTTAATTCATGTATTGATAATATAATTTTATGCGTAGAATCCATATATGCCGGATCTCTCTAACGATAAATATCTCAATATTTCTCCTGCTGATAATCTTTAATATTCACGTATTTAATATTGTTTTCGCCGTGCATCTCGTATATATCAAAAAACAAAGAACCAACTAGATGCACAATCACTATTAAAAACTTTAATAGTAGTATTACATTAAACCCGACATGTTTCGGTCAGGTACCTGACCATCTTCAGGGGTACACTACATTAAAATGTTATGTCCATATGTAAAACACACTTGAAATGTGAGCATATAAGGTCTAGTTATGTGTAATGTTTTATAAAACACAGTTTTAAAGTCACTAAAAACTTTTATAAACGGTCAACACTTGATATTCCGCACTGGTTCCACCTTTAAATGGCTTTATAACACTGTTTTCGTATACTTCTTATGTATGTTCACTTATGCATCCTGTTTTTTCAACACAACAACGCGTCTCGTAAAGAGTGATATGTGCTGCACCTTGTTACGTAGATATTATGCGTTTGAAGTCTAGGTTTGTGTGTCGATGCGTTATTATTGGCGTAATATCATTTTTTATGCGTGGTTTTGCATTGCTTGTCCTGCGTATTTCCTGTTATGTGGGCTGTGATTCTTGCTTGTTTAGGAGAAAGAAAACTTTGCAAATAAATTACTTTCAAGTGACAAAAAACCCACAAGAGTACCAGAAAAAATGATATTACGCCAATAATAACGCATCGACACACAAACCTAGACTTCAAACGCATAATATCTACGTAACAAGGTGCAACACATATCACTCTTTACGAGACGCGTTGTTGTGTTGAAAAAACAGGATGCATAAGTGAACATACATAAGAAGTATAGGAAAACAGTGTTATAAAGCCATTATAAGGTGGAACCAGTGCGGAATATCAAGAGTTGACCGTTTATAAAAGTTTTTAGTGACTTTAAAACTGTGTTTTATATAAACATCACACACAAGACTAGACTTTATATGCTCACATCAAAGTGTGTTTTACATATGGACATAGCATTTTAATGTAGTGTACCCCTGAAGATGGTCAGGTACCTGACCGAAACATGTCGGGTTTAATGTAATACTACTATTAAAGTTTTTAATAGTGATTGTGCATCTAGTTGGTCTTGGTTTTTGATTTAATATTCACTGTTTCTCATAACAACAGATGATCATTTTGCTGAACGTCTCTAACAGAATTAACAGTACAACAGACATCTTCTCTTTTTTCTGTGCTGCAAGAAATGATGCGATACACTATTCACATCAGTTTTTCCCTGTAAAGGTAAAAGCTAACTACAAATGTTTTGTATTTTACCACGTGTCTATACCTTTAGAAGGCGCTCTCTTTAATGAAAACCAGCGTCGCCTTTAATATGACTTACATTTGCACCCATGACCATCAACTGTATCTCTTCTTCAGATTGCGTAACTGTCGAAAGGGTCACAGTGCAGTTCTGTGAATCGTAAGGCCAGTTTGTCAGATCCAAGCGGCAAAGAGCTGTCAAAATGTGGTGATCCCAACAATGGAGATAACCTGACGAATTCAAACTGCACAACCTACCATGACCTCTGAAATCCGTAATGCCCCACGAAGACCTGCAAGTAATAAGCCACTGCATCACTGATCGATGGACTAGTGTTGTCGATATTTGTACGAACACATTCATTCAATGGCACCGATACGATCAGTCAGTGTCTACTAGCTACACAGCAGTAAAGGCCACTCAGATGTATTTAGTCGGATCTTCTGCAGGAGGTGCATACGACGAAAAAGCAGTGGAAACGTCGTGTCTCTACACAAAAACCCTCATGATGGAGACAGATTCGGTCCCCGAAACGTCAGTTTATTTGAAACATCTGGCGCCGTTGTCAGTCCGAGATGATTTTATTGAGTCGTGTCTTTACGTCTGTCCACATGTTTCGTCTCCAGAATTACTGAACGGATTTCCATGGAATTTGATATTAGTGGCTACTTTAAACGTGGTCGGGCGAGTTTAGTTTTGGGATATATATATATTTTTTTTTTTTTATTTAATGACCTAACTCCACCTCCCGTGCCATAGAGTAGGTTACAGAATTTAGAAAAATAATTTACTTTCAATCATTGTTATCTGATAAAGTTTTTAAAAGTGCACAAGAAGCAACGGCTGCTGATTCGTCTGTAATAAATAACTATTAAAATACATAAGGTATACAAACAGCAAAAATACATATTTGCAAAAGACGTGTAACCCAAGTCTAAGTAAACTTTCTGAATCTCCTGGTTTCAGAAATCCTCTAAGTGGCTGTGAATTCTTTGTCGTACATAACAACATTAAAACTCTCAGTACTCAATCACCAACAAAAAATATATTCACATATTTCTTTATTCACTCACGCTAAAATGGCGCTAAATATTAAGTCTTGCCAACGTACTAATTAAAAAAGGTTGAGAATGTGTTATTGTATGTTCCAGTCTAAAAATTCAACTGGTTATATGTGTAATTACATTACATCTCTGCCTTATACCCACGTAACCTGTTTCGACACTTCTGTACCATCGTCAGCCTGGCGTGTGAACAACTTATTTACATTCAAATGCGCCAATGATAATAATTAAATTTAGTTATAAACCTAAAATTATGTAAAAAATAAGTTCTTAAAGTAGTTAAATAATAAAAGTGTATGTTGCATGTAATAGTAAGTAATATCCCAACTTATAGACTTTTGTAATTTTTTTGTTGTCTATATACTCACATACAGCGAAGCACTTATGATTTTATTATTAAGGTTTATTCCTTACTGGAAGAGACTACATTATTTTTTGTGTAGTAAATAAAAAATGTACTGGGGTAATCCATAATATTGTTTGTTTTGTGACTGTAATTTTCTATATAAGTGCTATACATTAACAAAACTTTTTTTTACAGTTGATGGCTTCTTAATTTTGGTCTTCCAACTATAAAAGGCTACTTTCAGGTAGTTATGATTCTCTGTTATTTAGAAAATCCCTTAAAAATCCGTTTACGTTCAGCCTGTGGTGTATGTAAACTACCTGAGTATTTTTAGAGACAAATTGAACTGAGCTGCATCCGTCAAGTGCAGGAATTGGCTGGGGCTTGCAAGGTGCATTGTGGTCACCCCTGATACATGAAAACAGTGGGGTATATAGATTGAAGTCATGGATGTTAACTCCAGCTTCATGGATTTCATCGATAGGCATGCAAACCAGGAAGCCAATGTACTGTAATGACTATTAGAACTTACAAGTGAAACACTTCGGGCACCCAGACTGAATCGCCATCAAGCCGAATGTAGTTTATACCTCCGTATTCCGAAATATTCCACACTAAGAATTCATCTTTCCAGGCCTGCAATCAATAAGCACATACTCAACTAATTAATTCACTAAATCTTGACAGTTGCGCGTGTATTTTTTTGTGTATCCCGAAAGTTCATCATTGTGTGTACAAAAGCCCAACGTTATACCTCACATAAGCGACGCCAATCCAGTAAATACACTTTACACCTTGGTTATGTAACACATTTCAAAGAAAAAAATGGTCAATAAGTATCTTGCGCCTGCGCAGTCTGCGTATCCCTTCACATGATCCTCTGTGAATGAAGATTCCGTTATTCTGGGATATGACGCTGCGTCAGTGGATAATCGGTTGCCGTCATTTCGAGACACGAACAGACAGGAACCAATTACCCACTGACGCAGCGTCATATCATATGCACCGCTGTGGGAACCTGAGAACTTGCATTGCTTCTGCTTCCTTTCGTTCCCAAAGGGTGACTTCTCACGCAGTGCATAGCTGCAGATTAAATTAAGCGACTTCAATTATACCGTAAAGTACAAAAATACAAAATTCATGTACAGACCGTTGTTGCCCTACACGTCTTTCGATATAACCTCTACTTAACCTAAAACTAAGACCCCTTTTGTATGTATATACAGGCCTGTAACGTTTTATAATAAAATTTTAATAATTGGATATATAATTTGCAACTACGCTATATATATATACTAATTCACAGTACAGGTAGGGCCTATATGTCAGATCGAAAACCTAAAATGGAAAATCTATTGGTAAATTATATACAATGGTGTAGAATCTCGAATGTTCGAGGTAAACGGGACAGGCGCAAATCACGGACTACACCTACTGTAATTTAAAACATACGACTATGTAATATATTATGATATACACATTGTATTAGTATGTAATATGTACATAATATTGTATTAGAATATCAATGTATATAACAGCACAACATTAGAATAATAATAATATAATATATAATATTAAGTTACACTGTAAAGAAGTCAAAATCTTCACCCTCATTTACGACGCAAAAAAGTCGTCTGAGGCTCGAATGAAACGGAACCTCGAACAATCGGGACTCGGAAAATCGAGGCTGCAGTGTACTTACAAAGTGTATGGAAGCAACAAGGGTGAATTCGTCGTAGTTTTTCATCCTGAAACGAAGTATGAAAAACTGATTCGGTGTATATTTTCACAGGTGAATATTCCTATACTTTTTTCTGTGGCACAACATCCCATCTCTGTTCTAGGCTGCCTCATTTTTGAGGTTTCTAGATCACACACAATCACACACACACTCGGTAGGGCTCCTCTGAGCAAGTGATCGGCCCGTCGCAGAGGCCGCTATCTACAGAACACACAACAAACACAAGACACGAAAAACCATGCCCTCAGCAGAATTCGAACCCGCAATCCCAGCAATCAAGCGGCGGCAGACCTACGCCTTAGACCGCACGGCTAAAGAGATAGGCTTCCTACACGTTTACTTACTTAAATCTGCACAGATAACAGTTTGAGCAATTTGTATTTTTATGGGTTATGTCCACACGATCAGCAAATTTTCAATAGGGCCAACAGAAGAATAACTTATTAGTTGCCAAAAGGTCGGTGCCTGCTAAGATGCATATCAGGCCGTTCCATGACTCAGGCGGTTAAGTCGCCGGCCTCTCACCACTGAGGCCCGGGGTTCGGTCCCAGGTCAAGTCCATGTGAGATTTGTGGTGGACAAAGTGGCACTGGGACAGGTTTTTCTCCGAGTTGTCGGTGTTCCCCTGTCGATTTTATTCCACTGATGCTCCATTAATTGTAAAAATTGGTAAAAAAAACTGCTCATCCTCATCATCTTCAATGGGGTTGCAGAAAAAGCCTTAAGGCTGTGGTGCGAGGGCCCTTCACCCCCCCAAAAAAAAAAAAAAAAAAAAAAAGAAAAGCGTATCACTACATAGCCCTAAGTCTAAAAGAATGACAGTTGTCAGGTGTTTGGTGGCTGTTGCGGCATAATGTTCTATAGATTCACAGGTTCATAGTTCATGACACGATAATCGTAGTATATTCATGGATGTTAATGACAGAGATTATGTCATTTCTCCTGCATGTAACACATCTGTATCTCCTGCTGTTTGGTTACGTTAGTATCTGCGAAGATATGCACTGCAAAGTAACAAAAGCTGTGAACTTACAAACGAAAGTGACACAGGAATCATTTCAACAGCCACTTCTGTTCGATCTGCACGCTGAAGCACTGGCCTTACACTGCTGTCGTAGTCCCGAAATAGATCTTCTCTCAAGCGTTTTATATGGGACTTTGATTTTGAATCTGACTGGGAGTTGCATGCAGGCTCAACTGTTCCTACAGCTGAAATAAAATAAAAAACAATTACTACTGGTTTGATTCATTACACCAATATTACGTTTGAGACTTAGTCCGCTGGGATGACACTCTGTTGATTGTAAACTGTTATCTACGTTTCAGAGGAGCTTGCTGCCCCCATTTTCAGGGTATTTGAAGAAAAATATAATTAGAAGGAGAATTGGTTGTATTATATATAAGCACAACAAGCGGGCTCTTTCCCTATATAGGGCTTTTCTCCTACATAATGCAACAAATTCTCCCAGCAACTTATCCTTCTTCGACTAAACGCAAGATGGAGGCAGTAAGTTCCTCCGAAATGTCGGTAACAAATTACCTATCAACACGGCGTCATATATCGTTCATCAACCAAGCTGTAAAAACCACAAATCGCACATCATTTTGGAAATTAAACTATCTACTACTGCGTAGTCCATACCTACGATGTCACGGAATACTCAGTCATGAAATTACTCGTTATGTAATATCTTCCATGGCTCACATCATCCTTCTTGAGTCCAAATGTTTATCGGCACATTTGTTTTCAAAAAAAATACATGGTTCCTATAATAAAGTTATTTGAAAAATGTAATTTCCTTACAACGTTTTTGGAATACTTACTGGCTGATACAAGTTTTGCAGTGAATAAGAAACATTTCCAGAATATAATCTCCTAATTTCATCATGAGCCTAGCTATAGTCTAAATTTATTCTCAATCACAAGAGTACCATCTTTTATCTGAGAAGACTTTGTGGACACAGTTGTTATGTACATGTATAGGCACTTTAATATCTACGCTTATCAGCGCCTGTATAAAGAAAGAAAATCAAAAACAAATACAATAATCACAAAACAAAACGTAACAAGGATAAACCACTGGCTTGTTGGACAAATAATTCTTCTGAAAATAATACGTTGATCAAAACTCTTAACCTATATACCGACTGATAAAGCGTTATACTGTATGAGAGTTACAGACGATTCAACGTCTATGTACATTGCGTCTGTAATTAAAAAATAGAAAACAGATGTGAAACCCAATTTATATGGGGCTATTTTAGGCAGTAAAATGGTATAACAGCAAATATCAGGTCAAATGGAAAAGATTAAAAGTAGCAGAATGATAGTAATAGACATGTCAGGCTGTATAGTGGCCTAACAGTCACTGCCTAAAGTAGCAAAGGAGGCTATGTTGGGGCTTAAAAAAAATTAAAATAACACCAGTCACGTTTGGAAACCCAACACAGGGCCCTGACATGCTTAGTCGCTTAGCCGCCGGCCCCTCACTGCGGAGGATCGGGTTCGATCCCAGCTCCATTCATGTGGGGTTTTGACTGACAAAACGGCACTGGGACAGTTCTTCATCCGAGTACGTCTGTCTTCTGCTGTAAGTGTCATTCCACCAATGCTTCACACCTCTTTTTCCATCACTCACGCCATATAATTATAGCAATTAAGGCTAGTCTAATTCACGCCCCATTTCCACATGGAAATTATCCATTGTGTCATCAAATTTATCGTTCAGTTAGCGCATGCGCATTGCGGATAATAACATAGCACCAATGACAAGTTAGTGTTTGATAAAACATCCTGTCGCTAAAGAAGCCTACCATCCATGTATTACTTATGTAAAACATAGAATCTGACAAATATATATTCATACAGAACACCCTATTGAATTCGCACTTACAAACATACACACGTAAAATAAACTCATTTCTTGTTAATAAACTGTGCTTTCCCGCCATCACAATACAGTGGCAGAATCGTAGACTCGACAGTACCATTCCTTCTATTACTACATAAACTTACCAATCAAGATTAAGACGGACAACGACCTCAGGGATGAAGAAACCGACATGTTGGTCTCCTCTGCAAGTTTTAAAGTCATCATCATATTCAGGGCTGACCATCAGTCACGTGATATCAAAAATTGTGTGCGTGTCCTTCAGACGTGCAGCCAGATAAAAGAATAATCAGACACCAGTGTTGACTGTTCCTGGATCCGCCTCCAAATGGAATTGCGGAAAATTAGATTAAGCAGAGATAAAATCAGAAAATTGTTAATGAACTGCGTTAACTACTGCTACAGAATATGTGGCATCGTAAAATTTATTAAGACGAAATGCAAACCGGAGCCACATATTCCTCAAATGCACTTCTTGAAACTTTACACACTTCATTGCCTCCTTATTTATTGCTATTCCAAATGTTGTAAGAAAACACTTAAAACATATTTATGACTACAATGTCAATTATTTAAATCCCGTATAGGATATACTAATGAGGCGGCCTAGGCCCCCAAGGGGCTGTAGAGCCATTGGGAAAAAAATAGGATATACTTAATATTATATATGTTCCGTGCAGTTGCTTTACATATGTAAATTTTTTTACCACCAACCGCTGCACAATAAATTTATTTTTACACTTCTACATTTGGGCATGCGATGGCGCAGTTGGTTGAGACACTGCGCTACAAGCCGAAAGGTCGCGGGTTCGATTCCCGATTGTGTCATTGGAATTTTTTATTAACATAATCCGTTCGGTCGCACTATGGCCCTGGAGTCGACTCAGCCTCTAACAGAAATGAGTACCAGGAGTATTTCCTGGGGGGTAAAGGCGGCCGGTGCATAGGGCTGACAACCTTACCACCTTCATGTGCCGATTGTCTAGAAATCTAGGAGCCTCAACCTCCTGGAACCCTAAGGGCCTGTCCAGGACTGTAACGGGATTGCTTTACCTTTTACTCCTACATGTTTCGGCTGATCATTTCAGCCATCATCAGGGAGTCAACGTACGTTGCAAATGTCTATGTACGTTGACTCCCTGATGATGGCTGAAATGATCAGCCGAAACATGTAGGAGTGTAAAAATAAATTTATTGTGTAGTGGTTGGTGGTAAAAAGCTTACATATACCCATATAGGATATCTCTGTAAAAAATAGTGAACATATTTAATATAACAACCTTTTTTATTCACTTTATGTTGCTTGACATAACATATCAGCACTTATACGACATAATATTCGATTTTGAATGTGTGTGTACACTATAATATTTGTTTGTAATTTATATACTCCGAAATTAAACACTTACATAAGTTGAATAATATTAACTCTCACATTTTCTACACGACTTACTACACCTAGGCTAAGCGTAAGAAATAAAGTTGTAGCTGCACACGAAACGAAAGCACCTGGATGAGTGGAGATAAAGCTCCACTTATTCCCAGCCTTGGCACTAGATGAAAGTATGTGGTCAGTTTCACGCCACGGTCGCTTTATTCCCCGTGGAAGGAGCCCACGTTACTTATTGAATGTGGTATTAGATTAGGTCTAGGAGTTAAAGAGAGGAGGAAAATATCTAGTCCTTGTCGGGAATCGAACAGCGATTTCTAGTCCCTATACCAACTAATCTATCCCGGTTCCTAACTGAAGAAGTGGCAGGAATATTAAGCTCCATGTGAAATACTAAATGAGGCTTGGCGGATGAGTCATAGCGCTAAAATTTTAAACAACATGAAATGCTGATATCAACAATTAGATTATTTTTTTAAATTCAATTTTTTTTTTCGTGCCATGGCTCAGGCGGTTAATCGCCGGTCTCTCACCGCGGAGGCCCAGGTTCGATACCGGGTCACTCCATGTGGGATTTTTGGTGGAAAAAGTGGCACTGGGACAGGTTTTTCTCCGAGTACTTCGGTTTTCCCCTGTCAATTTCATTCCACCGGTGCTCCATTAAAATGGAAAAAAAAAAAACTAATCATCTTCATCACAGGGTTGCACAATAAGCCTTCAAGGTTGCGGTGCGTCCGCAGCATCTGCTGCGGGGCCCTTCAATAAATAAAACTCTTGTTTTACTATTTACTGTGTGCTACTAATGAGGTAATCAACCATAGACTCGTCTAAAATATGTCTGAAAACCCTAAACCTGACGGACAGATAATCACAGTACATATTGTAGCTATTCCTACAAAACTTGTCCCCCTAAATCCCTAAAGCTCCACATGATCCAGAACTCGAGAATTGATTTCATACAATCCTAACAAGGCAGTAGACCCCATAACTTGTCAGCTGGTTTCTCATCACTATGATTTCACGTGGGATTTGTAGGAAAAGTGGTGACGCTGGAGGAGGGTCTTCTCCAAGTTTCTGTGATTACTCTCTGCTAATCATAATTCCTCCATATTCTTTTATCACTGCCCCACCCAGATGTGCGGCAACACCGAGCAGGCAGCACATGCCATAACCTCCTTCTTGCAAGTTGACAGCACCATGTCTGGGCTGATCGCAGACTATGGCAGTTAAGTTTTAATTGGGTTACGTGACTCGAAAGACAAAACGAATAGAAGTCTTTTATTTTAAACACTGACAGTTGAATATTACATAGTGCTTGTTATCATTCTGCATTTCTGCGTGAAAATATTGCATGGAATCAGCAATGAATCAATTGCATGCCTGTAACGAAATGCATCTTAAAGAGCCCCTCGATGCTGATAAGCGGTACCAACCTTTACTAGAAGAACACAAAAATATTTGCCAGCTTTTATTTGCCTAAGCGCCAAGGCTTCTGGGATATTCCGCCTTATCTGCTGGTAAATACTTCCCGATATTGTAAAGTATCTTCGTGCCTTCGTTTTCAGGAGCAAGCTGTCTTTTCGACTAGGATTTTTCAAAACGTCCGTAACTACTTGCTATTCGACAAAGCATAACGCCCCGGAAGACTTGAATCTTCAGCATCACCTCCGTGATAACCTCAGTCCTCCTATTGCGATTCGTAAAACGAATATCTCACAAATTTAGCAAAGAATTTTCGCAATGATATGTGAACACTTTGGACGCTAACGAAATAATACGTCCATTCTGGACTTCAGGTTTCACACATTAACGACTACTTCTGTGAGCAGTTGGTCCCCTTGCTTCGCATTGAAGAATTCGAGGCTTCAAATTGCTATCTGGGGGCCGAATGTCATAATAGAATTGCCAGTTTCTTGGATAAAACCTTGAAATATTCAACTATCACTTCCATAAACATTTCTAAACATTTCATAAACACGTACATTTCTATTCAGCGCAATAAAGTAGTATAGTTGTAACGGCGTCGTTAAGTAACTTAAAAAATAAAAAAGAGTTGCCTTTTAATGTTTATTGAAAACCGCTGCGAAGTGCGGGTCCTGCAAAACGCACAACTGCGCATGACAACGTGTCACACACTCGTATATGTAACGGTGTACTTGCGTCTGAATTTGTAAGGCACGGTTCATAGATAATACAAATAATACTCAATTAATAGAACAAAATATATCACAATAAATGTAAAGAAGCTTATTCGATCCAGCAGCCTACCAATCAGGTTCCAGTTCGACGCAATTTGAGATGATGTCTCAGTTCCTTCGGTGTCAGCAACCTGCACAGAATTTTAACAAAAACAAAGAAGAAATAAATAAACATTACCTACATTCTGGTGGGAGATTCAACATCTGTAACAGCAAGTCCCATCATTTTACACGATCCTGGACGATTTCCATCCATTTTCCTTTCTCATTAAGCAGTTTCTTATAATTAATCTTAATGTTATCTTCCAGTCTTCCTTCCTTAGACTTCCAAGTAACCGGTTTTCACGATACAAGGCACTCTCTCACCGAAACTATGCATTACTTTTAGCCCCCATTCTTTTCACAAGCCCAGTCTATTGTAGATCCCTAGAATTCAATACCGTGAAAATGCAACGTAAGTTACATAAATCACGAATTTTCTCGTTACATAATTCCTTAAACTGTTCACATATTTCGCTTTTAATGTAAATGGGCATGTCCTGAAAATTTTACAATCTCTAAACATGTTAATGTAAAACTTTGGCACCATCGCAATATTTCTAAGTAACTCTGTCGAGCAAAGCCCTACTTGAGAAAATGATACGTCCTTAGCTATGCAAGAAATTCCCCACACTGTATGGAACCCGTCTGCATAGTAGCCGGCCACTTTCCCTTATCCTGAGCCAGATTAATACAATCCATGCCCTCCCACGCTATTCCTTTAAGGCCAATTTTAATACTGCTCTCTCATCTGCGCCCTGGATTTCCATGTGGTCTCTTTCCGTAAGGTTTCCCCACTATAATCGTGTATGTACTTGTCTTCTCCCCCATGCATGCAACATGCCCCATCCATCTTACCTTCCTTGATTTCAACACCCTAGTAATATATGGCAATGATTTCAAACCTCACCACGTTTCTTGCTTTATTAAAATGTTTTCCTTTTTCAGAGTTACATGTGTAGAGACACGGAAAACGACCAGAGGGCTCTGGCTGCTAGCAACGGTTTGATTCGCCTGACAATAGATAACCAATGTCCAAAACATGAGGCTGCAGTAAAACATACAGCTACTTTTTGATGTGTTGGTCTTTTCTTTGTACGAAGTAAGAGAACATATTAAAACAGCAATTTTAAGGGTCAGAGTTTTAAATTTACATGTTTTATAGTATACATAGCCCCAATCAAGTATTAAAATATTTCTTAAAAGTTAAAATTAAATTATAAATTACACTACCTATGCGTACCGAAATAATTCTAACACACATTCATGAAAATTTCGTCTTATGCGAATTTCAGACCGCCACTGTTCGTCTGTATTAACAGCCTATTTCTATGAAGAATGTCCCAATAACTCCGTCGATAAAGGGACTGTCTACTGGTTGGGAGGCAGGGGTTAGATTTGCAGCAGAATCAGGAATTTCTTTTCGGCCCTACGTCCAGCCAGATCGGCGAAGTATCCCTGGGGTCTATCAGCGACAAAAAAATAATTCACCGGAAAGTAGAACATCTATTTGCAAATATAAATAAATAAATTGGTGATACTTTAAACATGACAAATAATAACTTTAATGATGCTGTAACCTGGCCTCAGCTTGAGACTGATTGTTGACTTCTATCTACCGCTAAATTAATGCGTGGAGCATTACATTCATTTCCTCGTTATCTTTATAGCATGGGACATTCTAACTGAGCCAAGCGCGTGACTGCCTTCTCAGCCTTCAGCCTTCCGATCCATTTTCCCAAATGTTTTTTCTGCTCACATTTCTGGGCGACGGACAGCGTCCAGAAACCGAGTAATAATGACATATTATACTGTGTCATCTTAATTCTTGCCAGTTACAATAATGACATATTATACTGTGTCATCTTAATTCTTGCCAGTTACTATAATGACATATTATACTGTGTCATCTTAATTCTTGCCAGTTACTATAATGACATATTATACTGTGTCATCTTAATTCTTGCCAGTTACAATAATGACATATTATACTGTGTCATCTTAATTCTTGCCAGTTACTATAATGACATATTATACTGTGTCATCTTAATTCTTGCCAGTTACAATAATGACATATTATACTGTGTCATCTTAATCCTTGCCATGTTACAAACGAGAAGACTCGCTCAGGAACATTCGGCATTTCTGTACTCAATAAATTAAAATTTCGTGAACTGTGAAAAAAAAATCTCCTGCTTTCATTTTCAAGTCATGTAATTTGTTACATTTTTTTAAATGTAAGCTCCAACGCATATATTCAAAAAATAATGTAAGTTCAATAAATATAATTGAATATAGAAAGCGTTAAAAATTAGGGGATGTCCAACTGGGCTTCAGGGTTTCTTTTGTCTTACCGTATACGGCCCAATATATAGCGAGTAACTCTTAACCATAGCTGTATTTAGAGAAAAAATTTAAAAAATGCATAAGCTGTAATAAAAATATTAATAAAGTTTCGGAGACATATAAAATTAAGAACAGTATTTATAACTGACCTTATGAGTGAGATAGAACAGTTTATATAACTTGCCTTACTGGTCACTATCTACTATGAAATGACATGTCGTGAGGTGTTACTGGAATATGCCGTAAGTCCTCGCTTATAAAGTGACCCCCACATTTCTGTACGGCTATTTTCGAAACAACTCGGCTTATACTTGGGCTTATATAGTACATGTCCCCTATAATACCACACAGTGTTCACTTCATCGCGGTATCGAACTCAATTAAGCTTATCGAATCATCGCTCATCTGTCACTGTGTAGTATTATATGCCCTTCGCCTCATGGCATTAAGACCCACAACAAACAACAACACAAGATATGAAGGCTAGAATAGTTTTTTTTACTTGCTGAGGATGCTGAAAGAAGAGCAGAAGTTGTCCCGGTAGACTGCCTTGCACCTTTATGGCAACGTCGGACATCCAAGTCGGAGGCGTGGCAGAAGTCCAGGACATCCACCGCACAAGCAAGGTAACAACGAAGGAGAAACCGCAAACCATCATGGAATCTCGATAGAAGACCACTACATAAGCATTAAATAAACAGTTTAACATCATACAGCATGACATTAGTAACATGGCGTCATTCTTCGACATCTGCTTTTAACATTGACAATTTTTTCAGCCTCGGAGCCTGGTGACTCTGGATTTTTGTGTAATGGGTTACACTAAAAGTATTAAATGTAAAAATCGAGTGTTTTTCACGAATCTTACCAAATCCGACGTTGTTGGGAAACTCACAAGTCCCTCACCCCACTCACTTTTATAAAGTCCACATAATTATGCATAATTCTAAGCCACGCATCAACATTACTTACACATTGAAGTGTTGTGAATATAAACTCGTAAGAGACAGTAACAAAGCTGAAAAGAAAGTTACAGTTTTGCCTGAACATGATGTCGTAAATGCATGTAGGAAACATAATTACATCTTGGTATATTTTTAAATGTTTCTTGTAGTTGCAATATTAAACACTTGCAGTGTTATTCAGAAAGGTCTTAATGACTTAACATGACATGCTTACGTATTAAAGGGCAGCCGCTACCGCTGTAACTGAAGTAGAGACTTATGCGCTTCATGTACAATATGTGGCACACTACAAGAGTGCACAGGAGGCTTAGGCGTGTAGGACATCCTGCTTCGATCCAAGACGAAGCCAAAGTCAACGCAACGAGAACTGCACAAAATATAAATTAATTACTTAAGAATATTTAGTGGAAGTAGACAAATTCAGAATAATTTCCAACGAAATTCAATGTTTCTGAATACAGACATCACGTTCCCGGAATTCTCTAGAACCTCAAACACTGAAATATACTTGTGTTCTGATTACTCACCAAGTGCAGGAATAAGGACCGTCGCTTCGTAGGTTGCCGAGTGTCTCTGCAAGGTCAATGTCAGTTCTGCGTAATCGAAGGTCGCGTTCTCAAACATCTCACTGCGACGCCCAATCCCCGCATTCAGCAAGGCCCATTCTGTATTCGGCTTGTAAATCTGTGGGATCTAATTACGAATTTTGTGATCAAAACGTAGATACCACCAGTATGAAATAGGATCACGGACATTACAGAATTTACAGGTATTTTCAATTAATTTGATTTATATGAGTAGTGGAGCGGACGCTGGGGTCACGCCTTGCATTCAGGAGTTCTCGGCTTCAGCTGTCGGTGAGTGCACCAGATATGTGACTGAGACTTTCCCAGTTCCTTCAATATTCGTTCTATTTCATTATTCACGTATCACCCTACCAGTGACTCATTTTCTTGAGCCACTACAGGGTCTTTAAACAAATTATTAAATAAACCGGTAAATATGTGTGAAAGTTATTATCTGAGTCCAAAAAATGAACGTGGTAGGGAAATCCGAGAAGAGGTTTTTTTTTCAGATACTTTGGAATAAGAAATTACAAACAACAGAAGTGTAAAATCACACAACAAAGAAATTTATAAGTTGTATTCTTTAGCTAGTGTTGATACAGTAATCAAATAAAAAAGGATTAGTTCAGGGAGGTGTATAGCCTGCATTGGGATAAGATAAATTCGCAAAAATTTGGTCGAAATACCTCATGGGAAGAAATGTGCAAATATATGAGATTATCGTATTAAAATGAAACTGAGTGAAATTGATATAGAAGTGTGCATTTGGTTAAAATTACTTGCAAGAGTGACAATTGGCGATCTGCGGTGAATAAAAAACGAAATTTTGAGTTCTTTAAATCGGTAAATTTCTTGACGAAATAAGTAACTATTTATTAAGTATTTATCTCTCATGGAAGAATGTTGTACATGAGCTTACCTTTTAGCGCGTGTTGATTTGTTGACTGGTTGACTGTTGGTCAGTCTCCGGCCTTGTTTCAATTGCAATAAATGACACTGGATATTATTACCACAGAAGTAGAAAGAAAATCATTCAAGCGGATCTTAAAGAACTCACCTGAGAGTCACGTGGTAAAACTGAGGAAAACAACGAAACACTTTACTCACTGCATACGGTCATTAACATGCTGCCTGGCGTATAGAGGTCTAGGGCGTCACCGCTAGACCAAAATGCTTGGTCTCTCAAGAGAAGAATACAAAGTCCGTCAATCACAACTGTATTTTTGGAAAATATTTTTATCTAAAAAACTTGCGTGTTTCATAGCAATCATCAGGTATATGCTAAAAATACATGAACAAAAGCTCTCATTTATAACAGCATATTAATGATTAAAATTATTGACATCTCAATCATACATTATTTAAATGGTTTTTTATTTTTATTAACCGAAAGTGTGCTAAATGTATATTCAATTACATATTTAAATGCCGATCCCAATGACCGTGCGGTCTATGGTGTGGGTCTGCGGCCGTTCGTTTGCTGGGATTGCGGGTTCGAATCCCGCCGGGGGCATGGATGTCTGTCTCTTGTGATTGTTGTGTGTTGTCAGGTAGAGGTCTCTGCTTCGGCCTGATCACTCGTCCAGAGGAGTCCTACCGAATGTGCTGGGTCTGAGTGTGATCTCGAAACCTCAACAATGAGGAGGTTTAGAACCATGAGGGCTGTTGAGCCATGAAAAGAATCTACATTTAAATAATATATTAAAATCTGTCGTGTTTTAATGCAGTACTTCTGTTTTATATTGTATATTGTATGCAGTCATCAAAAGGAGGGACTTAGAACAAGTCCTTTAATAGAAGTACTGCATTAAACACCAGACAATTTTAATATATAATAGAATATAAATTTAACACAGTTTCGGCTAATAAACACAAAGAGCTCACTCAAACAATGTATGATTGAGGTCTCAGTCATTTTATTCAATAATGTGCTGTATGTTAAATTCTTTTTCCTACATATATTTTTGCACAGCGACTGATAATGGCTTACGAATAGGCCGAAACATGTAGCATTTCAGAAAATAAAAATACTGTCCTTTTATTCATCTGTTTACATGTGCATCACAACGGGCTGTCTTACCCAAAGCTTCGTCTGCCATATGTACTGTGGCTCCTCAAGTTTTCTTGTGACGTAACGAGACTTACTGATGTGTTAACTCACCACGATAATCTGATTCATTGGCAAAAGCTCCACCTCTCTACGTTGCAGTATCCATGGAGCCAGCAGTGCCTTACAGATGTGCGAATCGTAAGGCCAGTGTGTGAAATCAGACTGGCACTCTGTGTAGAATGAGGACCACGAGACGCAAAACACCCTGCCAAACCACTCCACGAGGCAAGGGATCATTCCCATGTACAAGCGGTCATTATCCGTGCCCCTGCAAATGTACAGATACAGCTGCATATCCTGTAGTCCCTGAAGAGCAACAGATTCTTAAAAGTAGATCTGGAATACTGTGCGGATGGATATTAAACAACATTCTCTGTGATTTTGCGTAACTCATTGCAGACATGATCTTCTGTCCTGTCATTATAGACACACCACAAAGTCATCTTGCTTATTATTTTGGGTTTAATTTTATAATCGATAAAAGAATGACTCGTGAAAGGCAGATAAGAAAGTATTATAAACGAGGATGTCTTGACCAAATACAGGTACTACATCTGCATTTAAAGGAACAAGGAAAGTCACAAAACACTCAGTATAACTGGTTTCCCAGCTGAATTTCGAAACAAGGAACACCCTAATACAACCCAGGAACGGTAACACTTGTGCCAGTCTGTTTGGTTGTATAGAGTCAACCGCTGGAAACATGTTTTACTGCTTTCATGTTCAGAACTTCTCCATTCTGCCCAATGAACCAGTTTTTATGATTCCCAGAATAGATTGCCCTTATCATCCCAAATATTTGCTGGGTGATCTTCATAATGGGGAGCAGTGTGCTACCTCCGAGATTGAATGTTAAGTATCATTTGCACGGACTTAAAAATTTCGAAGCGATAAAAATTTCTTTCCTCAAAAATTCCTGGAGTAAAACTAGTGGATTTAAATTGATCTATATTTTGCGTAACTTACCTTCAAATTGTCAGCGCAATGTTTTATTTCTGAGAGAGGTGATAAAGTTCCATTTAAGCTTCGAGTAAAGTGATATTTTATGTTGGTCCGATACAAATCAAAACCAAATTCGCGTGAAACTTATTATGGTGTAGACCCTCAATACTGAAATTCAATCTTGTCCGCAGTTAAAACACGGCCAGACGGAAGGACAGAGAGTAACTCCAGTTATGGGCCGTGCCATGGCTCGGGCGGTTAGTCGCCGGCCTCCCACCGCGGAGGCCCGGGTTCGATCCCGGGTCGGTCCATGTGGGATTTGTGGTGGACAAAGTGGCACTGGGACAGGTTTTTCCCCGAGTACTTCGGTTTTCCCCTGTGAATTTCATTCCACCGGTGCTCCATTACTTGGAAAAGTGAAAGAAACTAATAATTTTTCTCTTCATCTTCATCACAGAGGTTGCACAATTAGACTTAAGGCTGCGGTGCGTCCGTAGCATCTGCTGTGGGGCCCTTCTCCACAAAAACAACTCCAATTATGTGTTCGCTTTATACGCTTTATGTCGAGACGGCATAATATGCTAAACTCTACCAACAGCTTTTAAGAACGCGGTTTGATGTCATACACCTTAACTGTAATTTGACTCACTTTGTTATCCATCCAATCTGAGGAGTCCATATCGAGCTATAGTTCATGTTGAAACGTCTGATCTTTCCGTAATGCGAAGGTTCCCACTTCAGACGTTCGTCCTTCCATAACTGCATAGACACAAAAAAGACAATTATTTGTATTTGTACAAATATCACACACTAGACCTTTCGAAATGTGCCAACACAGAAGAGAGGTATGCACCCTAACCATCGAGCAGAATTCCAGCCCAAGAGCTTCACAACCGATTGATTGCAAAGCTTAAGACTATGCGGCCACTATGTACAACAGAATGATAACATTCTTACGTAAAATTTCTATCATTATAGACATGGCTAGGCCGTGACGTATGTATTCAGAGTTTAGTATGTGGACATTGTAGGATGTTCGGGGACACAATGTATGCATTCAGAGTTAGTATGTTAAAATAATCGATTTATTTACAATAAGATAAACCCATGTTATTCCACTTACCAGACTAATCCCGTAATACACGTCTATAGTCTCAGAACTCTCCATCTGTAATATAAGAATTGCCTTCAAAATTCAGCACTAAGATCTGTAAATCAAAACTCAGTGACATAATAACCGTTCAGGAATTGATCTAACGCTCCCATTTGTTTTTCTACTTGTTTACTCATAACATGTTAATTTAAAAAACTTCATGGTGTACCCTTAAAACCCGTCAGCATAAACTCAATAAATTAAGTTGTTATGGACCCCGTCTGTTAATTACCGTCTTTAGAAAATCTCGCGGCTGGACTTAATCCTGAACCAGTTAAATTCAGGCTATACCTTCGTAATTTATTCACTAAATTCTCATATTCATATTATCTTGTCATCTAGGCTTAGTACTTCCAAACAGCCTCTTCCTATTGATATTTTGACTGAAACTCTATGAAGTTCAGTGGCATGTCTCGAAATTTTTGCACTCGATTTCAAAGGTAACAAGGGAGTCGCAAATTTCACACCATATTTGTGATACAAAGTGTAGTAAAGGTAAAGGTAAAGCTACCCCATTACAGGCCTAGACAGGCCCTGAGGGGTCCAGGAGGTTTAGGCTCCCAGATTTGTAGACAATCGGCACATGAAGGTGGTAAGGTTGTCAGCCCTACGCACCGGCCGCCTTTACCCCCCAGGAAATATTCCTGGTACTCATTTCTGTTAGAGGCTGAGTCGACCCCAGGGCCATAGTGCGACCGAAACGATTATGTCAAGGAATTAATTCCAATGACACCATCGGGAATCGAACCCGCGACGTTATACAAAGTGTAGTAAAAATGTAATATTGTAGTACAAGTCCATCGAATTTTAAATTCTGTTTGCCAAAATGCGAACATCACTTTAAATAGGGTTGTACCCGTGCTGTAATTAGCTACGTCAGTGATTCAGATGAATGAAACACGACATTTAGCACGTCGACAAGAATTCTATTTGAGATTGCCAGAAGAAGGCATGATATGATGGCACCGTACATTTATGTTAATTGCCTGGGTTCACGGAACCACAGGCACCCGTATCAACTGCTACGATAGCACATTTGGTACTGTTGTTAACACAGCATAATATGCAAGTGACAGCTCCTTACACCATGTGATAGGTAAAAGGTAAAGCAATCCCATTACAGTCCTGGACAGGCCCTTAGGGTTCCAGGAGGTTGAGGCTCCAAGATTTCTAGACAATCGGTACATGAAGGTGGTAAGGTTGTCAGCCCTACGCACCGGCCACCTTTATCCCCCAGGAAATATTCCTAGTACCCATTTCTGCTAGAGGCTGAGTCGATCCCAGGGCCATAGTGCGACCGAAAGGATTATGTCTATGAAAAATTTCAATCACACCATAGGGAATCGAAACCGCGACCTTCCGGCTTGTAGTGCAGTGCCTCAACCAACTGCGAAACCGCGTGCCCCCACCATGTGACGGGATTAATAAAAAATAGATATTTATTGATATGGGCCCCATTTAGTGTGAGATCAGATTAAATGCAAGAAGACACGCCACCGATGTTTTTGTCATTACCTGTACGTGCCCCATGCATTTCCTTCTTGACTTCACAGTACTAACAATAATAGAGTTAAGAGTTGGCAATACCAAATTCATTTCGTGTTCCATGCCTCTCATTGTAGTCACTTGACAGCACTGGCGATGTCAGGTGCTTATTTAGCAATAGGAAGTCACTGACATGTGTCATGTCTCGCATACAATTGACTTGACAGCACTAACGATGTCAGATTCACGGTTGTCACTTACGAGTGTAAAACGACGCAGGATCATAAACATTTGCACAAGTGTGGTGTTGCGCTTGCTGTCCTCTGGCCTGATGCTGTTGTCATAACCACACAAAAGTTCTCCCTTCAGCCGATCCAGTTCGGTCTCAGGAGCCGAAATTCTGCACTCCGTTCTGCAGCACCCTAGTCAACAACATTGCCTACGTAAGAGTTACACGGAAAAGTGCAGGGGACCATAAGTCTGAAATATGGTGACTGATTGCCGCTAAATTGGCACACATACTGTAAACCGTCCAACGTTTCGCTCTGGTCATAGACTAACTGATTTAATTGGCCCAGCTGAGGAGGCTTTTACTTCTATTAAATGACGGGGACAGAACCGTTTTAAGGATTGTTATGTTTCGTGAATTAAACCAAGATATGTTCGCTATCCAAGTCAAAGAAAATGGCGAAAAGTTGTTTGATGAAAAAGTTTTGGATAGTGTTTGAGATTAATGAATATTTGTAACAGTCTCTAGCCGCTTTATATTTCCTCTTGGTAACTTGAAAGAGCACCAAATGGCAACCATACACTATCTCACATCTCTGGTCCGTGTAAAGACCACATGCATTGAAAAGTAGTAGAATGAGAATTTTTGGATTTACTTGGGAGATTGACGTACCTGCTTGCAGACACGTAAGCAGGAAGCAGATCGCAATTGTGTTCAAATCCATGTCCGCTGAACGACCGCCCGATAACTGCGGTGTCCAACAGCCTATCCCACACGCCCCCCGTAAATAATGCCTACGCCCCCCCCCCCCCCCCCCCTCGCTTCAGTTCGGATCTTCAAACGTACAACAGGAATATGTTCACTCATGAGATGGCATGGATCTCTTGCACAATAAACTTTTCGAAGGCCACAATTTTCGGATATAACAATAAGTTACAGTTCTGATGAGGCCATTAAGAGATATACATTAATAATTACGTAAGTAATTATCCATCTACGTTCACATTTCCACTAGAACAAATATTCATAACGTTACGTTTGTCATATATAAGGGGAAAATAACGCTCATTCGCCATCCCCTTAACTGTTAACACACAAAGTATCCCACAATTTACAATGTTTCTGTGCATGCTAGTTATCTAGCTCCGTACAAGACTTCGTGTGGTTTCCTCATTAATTATCGCCATCAGAATAATAGGAAAAGAGCTTTAATGCCATCACCGAGGAATATAGAATTACCAGAACTTCGTAACAGTGATAAATCACCACAGGTTGAGAGGAATGAAAAAATGATATGCTCATTATGTCCCGTTGAGTAACAAAAGGCGCTCTACTGACGTGTATGCAATATAATCCAGATAGGGTTTCAAAACATAAATACCAACTATCGAGATTTCTAACCTTTAAGTCTAGTTTTCACCTTTCAATTACACGATGTAAAAGATGCGATAGGTACATATACGTTTCAGTGTGGGCCATAAAACATGTTCAAAATTGTGTTTCCTTTAATCGCGAGGCTCTGAGAATTGTATACCTTCTGTCACTTCTTACCGACAATCTTGAAACATGATCTTTTCACGTAATCTACATCAAAAACGCTATTCATAGAAAACATAGTCAATATATTTTCTAAATTCCGACCTCACAAATTGATTTATGATTTTCTTACTTTTTCTTTTCCTTCCTCTGTTGGTTTCTTTCAGTAAAAATTTCGAGAAATCTATACATTACATTTAAAATAGAGCCCACGTGACTAAACCAGTTTAAGTAAGAAGCCTTTCGTCTGTAACTGCTGTAAATAAAATTTATGAAATAAAATTATGAAATATGAATTATAAATTATAAAATTTATGAAATAAAATTTAAATTTTTAAAAATATTTAAAGAAAAATGGACGCCCTACATAACATTTTCAGAGAGAACCGTATTTGTGAAACATGGATGTATACAATAATTATAGAAATCTTTCTTTTAACATAAGCTGACTTCAATTTAAAAATGAACAAATTTAATATAATATAATTTGGGAGATGTTTGGACATAAAAAAATATGTAATACATTCAGGCAAATCACTGCACAAGTGCTGTGCACAAGTTGACATGCTTGCGGACTTATCGTAATGTCTGGCTTGTGCAGATAAACACTTGGCTACAGTTAGACCTCCCCCAGCCGATCAGAACGACAGTGGGTGTGTGAGGGGTTGTGTTACATGGATCGTCTGGATTCATCAAAGCTCATTTTAAGCCTGCTTTATTCTATCTGAGCTGCAACAATGGCTAAGTTTTTGACTGTTTTTAATAGATCTGCAATATTACTGGTTCTTGGTAAGTGTAAACGTACTTTGGCTACTTCATATTAAGTTGCACTTTAAATATACATTATAACAACCACAGTGTAAAGACGCAGTACATTTACAGTATGGAGCACGTGTTTTAAAAAGCATATATGTGGCCCAGAAATGTTTATACAATTACAGTATCAGTAATTTGCATTGCAAAACGTGCCCATTAGTCCCAGAAAAAACGTATGTTAACAGAGGCGAAAATATTTCGTCGTCCTGCACGTACCACATCTCTTCTTCTTCTTCTTCTTCTCAAGCAGTACATTCCGTTGTGGACCTTGGCTTCCAATACAATCCTCCACCATTCCTTCCGGTCTCTGGCCACTGTATGCCAATTTCTTATTCCAATTATCTTCAGAACCATTTTAACCTCATCAGTCCATCTTCCGCGTGTTCTTCCCTTTGTCCTCATTTCTTCCATTCTGGTAGTCACCATTTCATTTAGCAAAGTACCGTATTCGGCAAAACTAAATATGCGCCACGTCTTTAAAACGTATAAAGAATGCATTGAGTCAACTCAGAATAAAGGAAAAGCACACGTATATCAATGAATAACATAATTTTAGAAACTTTCGATAAAATATCTCCAGGTCAATTTGAACATGCGCAAATATATTAGGCACAAAATTGTTTGGAGGTAAACAGATACAGGCATAGGCGTAACTTGGATAAAAACATAGGGGGGGGGGGACAAAATCGACCATGGGTATTAGGAGTCAAGTCAAATGGTCAAGTTAGAAAGAGGGGGAAGATTGGTTTGAATCAGTCCTTAATATACGTACACCCCTTTCCCCTAGTCTAACCCTATATTTTTATTTGCTTCATTCCAACTCAGTAGCCAAAAAGGTTCCTTGGGTACAAAAATATTCGGGGTGGGAATTTTACCCCCCTTTTCTCCCCTCCAAGTTACGCCTATGCATATATGTTACACTCACGTAAATCGATACATAGGTCTTGTTTCTTCAGGTTTCCCCATCCAAACCCAGCACACATTTCTCTTCTCCTCCTCGCGTGCCACTTGTCTCACCCATCACATCCTCCTTCATTTGATCACCCGACTAATATTTGATGAACACTACAAATCACGAAGCTCCCCATTACGCAATTTCTTCCAGCTTCCTGCTACTTTTCTTCCTCAGCACCCCGTTTCCAAACACCCTCAGCATATTCCTCCTTTATGTGACAGACTAAGTTGCACATCCATTAAAAAAGGAAAAATGTATGGTATTGTCTATTTTATTCATTACGTTTTCATACAGCAAACAGGAAGACAAACGTCCTGGATCGAATAGTGGCAGACATTCCCCAAATTTCCTCTGTCCTTAGGTTCTTCGCGCATCAAACGGTTATCTTGTCAGTAATTCACAAATCACATGTCCATTGAGATAAAACGAACAACAAATTAGGATTTCCTACTCTATATTTTCTAAAAGACATATGTTATTCTAACTTCAGTTGCTGTAACTTCTTTCGAAATTGTTCGACCTGACAACAATTGCTCTACCCCGACGCCCACAACAGCGGAGGGTCGCCTGAGGGCCAGATACTTTGATACTCTAAACCGCCCAATTCAACCACACAGCAACAACAGCTTAGATGTCCGCCTTCGTCTCATTCTGAAGAAAATTAATTTTGTGAGTAGGTACCTTTTAATGCTTTTACTTCTGATTATATTGTATTTGAAGAAGTAATAAAAGTAATAGACAAGTTACGGACAAGCTGTAATGCCATTAGGCAACTACACGTTCTGGCTGAATAGTATCAAGACCATGGCGCGGAATTACCCAACGTTAGGTCGCCCGAACTATTTTTAACGACACCGGGCTGCTATTTAGACATTTCGCCTTGAAAAGGAAACCGAAACTGCGAGACTTTGAGAAACCAGCCCACAAAATTATTGTCATCACCCAATATTAAAAAGCTTGGAGGCTTGTCGAAGACAGGTACCTACAATTGCCAAAACAAGACGACCTCCGATGGCAAATTGTTTATATTTCTGCATGTAAGTATGTGTATATTATAAATAATGTACATTCTAAATACTGACTCCTTTACAGTATTTTAGGCAAATATTTACAGGTTTCAATTCATCCCTTTGTCTTAGATTTATAATAAGAGAAAGGAATTGAAGTCAGCACAACTAGTATATGTTACATATTCAATATGACAACATGTTTCGACCTCAAAGGGTCATCTTTAGGCCAGTGGTATAAAATACATAAAAAGAGTTGTAAACAATTGCAATTATGTTTAGAACTGAGATTTCATTTTTACAATTTTGTTAAACTACATGTTGCAAATTCAAGGATAACCCTTCCATAAATAACCTTCGATATTTGTCAATATTACAGGACGAAAAAGAAGATAAACTTGAAATTCACAGTTGGTTTGCAATGGTAAGTATCATTTTATGTGCCATTTTCGTTTTCATATAATCTATAATCATAATTTCATAAATTATCCTATTCATCATATCTGAAATAATGAAGACTTTCACCGTCATGAAGAATTTTACAGCTATGTTTCTTTAAAAGAAAACCATAAAGAGGCTACTTAATGTACAACCTAATTATAGAGGAATAACATTCTTATTAGCCTTATTGAAAATGTCTTCTAAAATTGCTCGCCGTACGCAACGTACTGTTTAACATAGCAAACCAACGACTGGTCAGATATTCATTTGTCTCATACTGGAGGTAAAGCGGAAATGCTCGCACAGTAAGTCAGTACACCACATATATGTATGTGCAAGAATTCCTATGGCTCATAAAAAGGAATTTTATGGTAATATAACCGAATTCAGAACAGCCATGAGTATAATGTGTTTAAGATAAACTACGGCGAAGTCTGTGACCATTTGTCAGGCGGAAGCTGTTACTGTCTGAATAGCATGCAGCATGGAGATGCAGAACAGCATCGCGTTTCAGCGTTATGTTAGAACATTACGTTAGGACAGTCCAAGAAAATTACGAAGGATGTAAACTGTTAAGAAGTGTATAAGAATCTGCTCTCTGTAGAAAAGAAATTACTGCAGAAACATAGGCTAAATATCACGAAGAAAGCACAGAAACTGTATTAAAGATGCAATTAAAATTGAGCTAGAAGCAAAATCAAAGATAAAATACAAAAGAATTATTTTCACTTCGTCTTCAAACCTTAGGGAAAACTCACATAATAACTAAAATCCTCCAAACATGGTGAATATTGGATTTCATGTGAACGAAAGTAACAAAGTAACAAATCAAAATTAATCTCCATTAACAAAGAAATTAATAACAGATTAAATTCAGGAAAGACTCCATAAATACAACTCCATTTAGAAAGATATCTTCTGCCTGCAATCTAAAATCGCAAATATTAAAACACAGGCCTACAAAATTGAATTTTATGTATTGATTTCGGTACGGATGGAAAACCTGGTTTCTCTCTCTTTGTGAAGAATGTGCACTGAGGGTGTCTGAGAACAGGGTACTGAGAGAAATAATTGGGTCTATAAGAGAGGCATTAATAAGGGGCATCAAAATGTGTACCGTCTAGCAATGCAATTAGAATGAACAAGATAGGCAATGTACGTATAACGTAACATTCAGGCGCGTTCGCCTAACCATACTTGCCGTGGAAAAGCAATAAGTATTACACATTCTGAGTGTGCGTCTGTAGCCTTAGTTACCCAGCATGCAAAGCGCATGCGCCCTATCATGTTGTCATCTGTGGCCTGTCCGGATCTACCATATTTTTCCACATTATCTCACAAACGGCACGATTTTCGGAAAAATTTATCGATCATAAAATATGTTTTGATTTTATCTACAACTGTTTATCTGAAATATTTCTCAATCTAAGAATAATTCATTGAGATATCATCATAACTGTACACAGGTCTTTATGTGAAGTACCCGTTATTCTTGTCAGATTTTAACGAAACTTGAATTTTTCGACAGATCTTCGCAAAATAATCAAATATCAAATTTTATGAAAATCCGTCCAGTGGGAGCCGATTTATTCCATGCGGCTGGAAAGACAGAGAGACGGACAGATATGAAAAAGCTAACAGTAGCTTTTCGCAATTTTACGAATGCGCCTAAAAGTCAAGAAGTATGAGCTGGACCAAGTGTGCATCACACATGAGAGAGAAAGAAAAGCATGCCAAGCTTTAGCAGAAGAAACTGACGAGAAAAACACTCTGTCGACATAGGCATAGATGTAAAGTAGACAAATAAAGAGGTGCGGCGATTTTTATAAAACTTTATATAGAGAAATTTATTCACAAGAATTACTACCTGTAATTTCACTCAATATAATTAATTTAAAGATCCATTTGAAACCATCAATACATTTTTCCTTATAACACCATATTGGTCTCCTTTCTCAGCTTACAGACACAGAATATGGAATGTATCTCAATGAGAAACAACAGTCTGTAACAGTAGATATGCCCCGTACGTACACGAAGGGTATATTTAAGTGCCACAGCAAAAGGTTCGTTCGCTTATTCTGGTTATTTGTATCTAACATTACACTTGTTTTCTAATCATAGTACTGGAAAGACTGCTACTCTGCCTGGGATCCGTCCTTGTATGATAATATAAGAGAAATCCGTCTGCCTAGTTACTTTATCTGGAAGCCTGACATCGCAGACTTCACTACGTGAGTAACTCACCACAACAAGACTTTATTTCCGTATTTATATACGATTTATTTGATAACTCTGTCGGCAAATTAAAGAACATGGTGCCGACGACTTAATTATAGTCAATAATGAGTATGAAATTATAAAGCAAAAGGAACTCGTGGCATAATTAAACGTATTTCATAAAAAGTACTTCATACATAGCATTGGTAATTAGTACTTAATACAACTCATTGGTAATTATTCTTAAATTAAATTAGTAATTATTTTTAAATTGGCAAATCCCATTTTGTATCATTCGTAAAGACTGAGGAAATGAAAACTCTTTATTCACATCACGCGAGCCTCTGTCTGAAAGAGTCTGAGAACCAATGATCTAGGGGATAACCGGTTTACAAAAAAGAATAAGAAATGGTCCCATTCTGTACCAAAGTTTTACGTAGAAAGAGCAGACAAGCGCCTGCCCAAAATAAGTGCATCTCTTACTACCATCCCCAAAGGTATATTTTCTGTTTAATTATTCCCCAATTAATCTGCAAAGTTACTCACAGGAAATTTTCAAAATTTCTAAGAATCATCAAAACAAATGAATGTAACTCTTCGAAGACATAAGTTTAAGGTTATGTCACTCTCCAACATAGAGTCAGTCAGTCTGTCAGTCAGTCCACCAGGAATTTTGTCGATCCCTCCTTGAAATCAAGACCACATCTTCTCAAATAGGCATAGTCGCCTTGAGGTGTCCACTATGACGCCAGTATGAGTCTTTCTTGTGTCCAGTGCCTTTGTCTTTGTCAAGTACACTATTTAAATGTGTAGCTACTTTTGAGAGAACTAAGCAAATGAAATATTATTTAATTAATACACACGAGTATATTGCAAGGCCTGTGCCAATGTAGGTTTCTGCTACATATATGGTGATTCAGGAGGAAGGGTCAGTATTTTGGGAGGTGATAGTGTCGGTCATTGTGAGAAAAAGAGTTCGTATAAGCATGTGTCTTATTCTGAATGGCTACCGAGATAGAGCTGTTTGAGTCTACAAATATAAAAGCATTGTGAATGGTAAAAAAGGAAAAGAAATTACTTAATGATCATTTATTTTTAATTTAACGTTTAAATGACAAATTTGTTAGAAATGACATATTTGTTACAGTTCACAACAAATGTTCGAAAATCCCACCGCCAACCTCAATGCACTTTGCAGTTCTTGTGCGAAGATCGCGTGTTGTTCGTCTCAGTTGATCTTCACGGTTCTTTATGAGGTCAGCAGCATCCAAAATGCGAGCGAGCAATTCATCTCTTGTATGCACCTTTCATTTATAAACCTCGCTCTTCGTCCAACTCCATAAACAAAAATCTAAAGAAGTTATGTCTGGAGATTCAAACAGCTCTATCTCGGTAACCGTTCAGAATTACACACATGTTCACACGAACTTCTTTTCTTGAAAGGACGATACTATCATCTCCCAAAATATTGACCTATCCTTCTGAATCATCCTGTATAATAACACTTCATCACTTTGAATATTAGTAAGCTTGGAAGTTGCCAATTTAAACCTTTTGTATTTTCTGTGTTGGTTTAAGACTAACACCAATGTTAATTATACTTAAACTGCAGTTCCTACCACACAGTAAAAAAACTGCGTCTCCATTAGAAAAACCAAACGTTTAGTATTGTGTAGGGAAATAGTCTCTCTGTATCGTGACAATGATACAAAGAACAGTTACATTATGTAGGCAAATTGCATATCTTCATAGGATTATACCTGGTGGTAGGCCTACATCCGATTGCCACTGGACATTTAAACAGAAAAGTTGTTAATGAGATTCTTTTTGCTTTCAGAAATGATCTGTCGAAATCCTTACCTTTGATTCGCACGATCATCTGCATATTGCACTCAGACGGAGTCATAATGTGCATGCCACCTTACAACCATGTGGTGACCTGCTCCGCTAACCTGAGGCGTTGGCCCTACGACACCCACACATGCAAAATGATGATGGGTTCCTGGACCCACACTGGCGAACAGATGAAGATCTCACTTTTGGAACCAGGTGTAAGAAACAACTGAAAGGAAACTGTATGATAGAGAAATGGTGACAAATTGTCAGAAATTTTCTTCAATTGTATTGTGCTGAATATTCACTAAGACATAAAAATTGCCAAACAAAATAGTGAGGTTTTCAGACAGATCGAGGTTCCATTTACCAAATTTTCATAAGGCTAATCATTTATAAATAAAATTAAAATATTATATCTGAGCATATGCCTATTGGTTTTATTTAACTTATGGGCTAGTACATAAATTTTACCCAAATTTTAGTGTACCTTTCACTGCGAAATCCTTCAGTATTTTCGAAAGTGAAAAATGCGTGAGGACTGACAGAGACGTGCTACCGATTATGGGTTTATATGTTTTATGTTTAACGTGCAGATAAAATGCAGCAATACGGATCAGGGTGTGTCAGGTGATATAAAGCTAAGTTGCATGAATAAAAGGTAAAGTTCACCCTAAAACAGGCCATGAAGGCCCAGAGGGGAGTACATTTATAGCCCTAATCTTTCTTTAACCTCGGCGCTAGATGGGGTAGGCGATCAAGGGAGGTGATCAATGCCAAGCCCCGGCCGCTTTACCCCCAGGAACGAGACCCGTTACCCATTATAAAGGGGGTTGGGTGGACCCCAGGGTCGGTCCGGACAGGTGCCGAAGAACTCGCCTCCACTGGGATTCGATCCCCGGACCGTCCAACCCGTAGCGAATCGCTATACCGACAACGCTATCCCGGACAACAAATTTATTCACACTATCCATTAAAGATTATCAATACAATATCCGAGTTACAAACTCGAAGGTAAAGGTAAATATTGGTAGGGCCTAGTTGTATTCAGGTATAAGCTATTTATTTACGTCCTACTATAGCCAAAAAGATTTGATATTTGTAATATAGGCTGTAATTTTCTAAACTGTTTTAAAATACAATGGCTCAGCCTGGGCCAGTGTTATTTCTTCCGCCCAGTACTGTCTCCGTTGTGTGATATTTACGTTCTTCACAGCGGTGACAACTGAACATTCGTGTCCGCTGGCAAATAAATCCTTGTATGATGTTTTATACAGTGTGTTTATTTTATCGTTTCCCTGAGCACTTCAGCTAACATGGGACACCCGACTGACTGCAGGTTTTCTGTGTGACAAATTATGCCGCTCTCGGTGCAGCGATACAAGGAAGACCCTGTGGGTATCAACGTTTCAGAAAAGCTTGCTCTTTAGAGTATGTCACGAGATGGAGGCAGCAAGGTGCTCCGAAATCTATTGGATTACCTTGAAGTGATGTGGGTAAACTTTTTCGAAATATTGGTCGACGTCATTTCTCAGAAGAGTTAAACCTTCATTAATCATGTCCTTCGAAAGTTTTTGATAATGAAGTCTCATACAAATTTATTTCAGTGGAAATGGATTCCGAATTTTAACCAAATCATTATAAGATCAGAAACTCTGGATTGACTTAAAAGACATTTGTACAATTGTAGGTGGCCCACATTATGTTTGTGTTGACATTAGTTAGTGACCAGTCAGTCGTGTTAACTTCCTTCAGTTAAACCTTTATAAGAACTCCAAGCTTCTCCAAATAAAAGCTGAGAAAGTTAAATAAAATGAGGACAGGTGATCCGCAATGACTCGGGGGCCAAAACGTTAAATATGCTTGCATGTCACGGAAATGTATTATAAGATGGCGTTCAAACCGTGCGGTACAATGACCGCCAAATCATATTTTCCGAAATTAATATATGTGAATGGCATAAACGTTATAGGAAGCAACAAAAGTAACTTCTACTGCCGCGGTAGAGATGAATTAGGTAGAAATTCCTAGGCCAAGTTTTCACTCCTCGCCACTTTTCTAAAATCGAAAGTTTTCTGACATTATTTTCTATTTTTCGGCTAAGAAATTTTGTTCAAGTTTCCGTTTAAATTATCCCAAAAGGAAAGTTTCTTCCAACACACTTTATAATATTTCCACATAGTAAGTTGTTCCTAAACGTGTCACTGTCCGAAAAGGAATGTTGCTTAGAAAAGTATTTGTCTTTTTTCACAAACGGAACAGCTGTTCCAGGCAGGATTGAGATTACGGTCTTCTGGAAATTAATGCCGTGTAAATTAGTAGATAGGTACCAATGTTTCGGAGGAACCTATAGCCTCCATCTTCGCAAGCCCTGAAGTAAAGGGCAACACCTGAAAATAGAGGTAGGAGGTTGCTCCGAAACCTTGGCACCTATTAAGTAAATTACACGGCGTCACACACCACAAAACAGTACTCTTGAATTCAAATCTCACGCTGTTCAGGCAGTATTTAGTGTTGATGATTCAAGTTTTCTGGGATATAATGATGTGTCGTCGGGAAAATGTTCAACGACATTCCAGAGGCAAGCGTTAGCATATTCGGAGAACTCTTTACTTGAAGATGAAGGCAGATCCTTCGAAACATTGGGACATTTAATTCAATGGCACAGCGTAACATGCTAGAAGAATTAAATCTTCAGCAAGCACCACTGTGAAAACCTCAGATTGGCAGCACGTACTCTCAACGGAGAGTTTATTTCACTATCATTTATCATTATCCTTTGTCATTATCCTAAATGAAAGTAACTTCACTGTTACCTTTTACCTAAAACAAAATACTGGTTCAAACGTAGGGTAATATGAACGTCTATTTGTAACTTGAATGTAAATACAGAATATTAATTTTGTTTGTCACCAGATAATTCTCAGCGGCTACAACTCAAACAGGGAATGGAAACTGACATCTACGGCGTCCTACAACAGATTGGTCAAATACGACTGTTGCCCAAACGATACGTTTAAATGGGTGTCGTTTGAGCTCATGCTGCAAAGACATTCAGGGACTTACTCTTCCACAGTGATCATGCCTGCTCTTGGTATGTGCGAGTAACGATTTCTAAACAAGTAAGCAACAGGTATACGACACCATAGACCAATATTTACCGACGTTTCGGAGAAAGGTGCTGCCCCCATTTCGTGGTATAATATAAAATTCATGCTACCACTTCCCAAAAAGCTTTCTCTCCAGGGCTGAATATTTATGTGGCAGCAAAGCGACGGGACTTCACCTAATTCTGATTGATCGTGACTGCAGGAATGATCGACCACCACGTTCACCAGACTTAACACAAGTGAAAATTATTGCCAGTCCTATCCGAAGTTCAGTTCAAAAGTAGTGAAGAAGTTACCAAATACGCAATTATTAATACGAAAATACAGATTTTGCCGGTTTGAGTAAAGTCACCTTCGAAAATCAACATATGTTTGGGCATTTCGCCATCAGCCCGTTTCAACACAAAATGTTGTCACAAGGCGATTTTCACGGGCACATCACGATATAACCGGTAGCGAGATTTGTACGGAACACAAGCCTACATAGTGCATTCCCCACCAGAACGACGGCCAAACTTCTGGTGGTAGATCTCAGCACATTTTAAACAAAAATTTTCTAACATGTTAAAAAGTCTCAGCCATGACGTAATCGTATTTAATTAAGCTATGACATAATGACTTTTAGGAGGAGGCTGCTTCATTGGACTACCCCGACAGAGAAAGCACCTTCCTCCGATACGTCGGTAATTATTTACCCATCTACACTACGTCATGCCCCAAGAGACTCGAGCCTTTATCAACGCCTCTGTGAAAACCATAAATCACGCAACGTCTTAGTGCTTTTCATTGGTGAACTCTGTGTTCATCTTTGCTCACGACACTTAACACTTATTAATATACAGACATAGAATAAGCCACTTTTTTTCCACGATGACGGAACACAACCTACCTGCCAAATGGGGAGTGGAGGTGTACACATGACGTGGGCAAGCCCACTGTCAGGGCATCGATAGAGAATCTCTGTTGTAAGGGGCACTAAAGTATCAGATTGGGATCCATGTTAATGTAACTGTTCCACTTAACATGGGCCAATAATCACCTCAAATTTGGTAAAAGTTTCGTGCAAATTTCTGTCTAATAATGTGTCTATTGCTTGCCGCAGTGCTTATGGTATTGACGCTGGTCACCTTCTGGATGGAATCTGCTGAGACGGACCGCCTGGTCCTCGCATCACTGAACTTGGTGTCTCACATCCTCTTCTTACAGCATCTGGGAAAAATTCTGCCAGCCAATGGTGACCAGACTCCTCTTATAAGTAAGAACTCACTGAACTTCATACAGCGGCTTCCTTCTTGAAATAATTAAAGTCACTCCTATACTCAAGGAAGCCAGAGCTTCTTTACCACTTTCACAGGAGCCTGCCGCTATTTTGTATGAATTTCTCATCTCTTCCATCCGTACTACATGTCCAGAACATTTTATATTCCTTTATGTAATCATCCTAATAATGTTTTCTGATAAGTACGCATGCGAAATGTACATTATTAATCTGCTCACTGTGCAATTTTCTCCATCCTCCGGCTACTTCCTGCCTCCTAGGTCCACATATTCTTCTTCTTAACACATTGTTCTCAAACACACTCTTTCTGTACCTTCTTTCAGGATGACAGACCAAGCTTCACACCCATACGAAACAGCGGGTAGATAATAGCACAGTTTGTTTCTGTCTCTGTGCTTTTCGAGAGCAGACAGGAAGATAAAACTTTCTCAAATGAAGGGAACCAAACTTCGCTGACAATCCGCTCCTAATTTCTTCGTCCCTGTAATTTTTACTTTTCACTAGCGTTCCCAAATATTTGTACTCAGTTCAGTCCAATATTCTGAACTCGTACCTTGCATTTGCCTGATTTCCCTACAAACGGTTCTGCGCTTGCCCTGTTTCCAGTCTATACCTCGAGCATAGCATCGAACTTTACCAAGTGCCCCTTCACATGGCCAGTGTTTATTGTCAAATTTAGGACACTGACAATAATATTGATATGTAATGATAATATTGATAAGAGGTGGTTTGTTGGTTTTAAAAACATTTCGGATATCATAAGCAAATACTCACTTTATAAAGGCAGGTTTATCAATTATAATTGTCAATCTTGCATTGGACATTATGGAGGGGCCCTAGTCACAATTCTGCGTGCTTCAGAAACGTCACAATTTAAGTCTGTATAATTAATGACACAACATGTTTGACATTATCATCGTTTTCTCATGGTAGAAACATGGACGCCAGAAATAATATTCAGAAAATATTACAAGAATTAAATTACTGGAATTAATATAGAATGCAATTAAATTATAACTCCTATGCTTGACAAAGATCTTATGTTGAAATTTGTAATTTCCGATTATTGCCTCTAGATAACACAATATCCCTGTTAATTTTCGAACAGTAACTTTCTACCGAGACTCTATGTTATTGGCGGCCATGGCGTTCTTTATATCTGCCGTTGCACCAGATCTGACAGCGTCAACTATGGACCTTCCTTTATGGGCTTCTGGTCTTTCCAATTTGGTCCTGCGAAACCGGTTTGGCCAAGTGTTCCTTGTACAGAACCTAGATAAAACGGTAGGTTTGAATTTTGTAGTAATCATGCTTTAATTTATAAATGTGACGTTTTATGAGAATATTCTATGTATAAATGTGGAGTGAAATTGGGTCTTTTGCATTCAGTACGTACTACTCGAGCAAGTTATATTTCTCTGGAATACGGAATAGAAGAGAATAAGTTAATAAATTCATATTAAATTAATATATACAGCTAATATACTGAAGTAGCCAACTGCTGAAAATCTTTCTGTCACAATTTTGTACAATATTTTAAGACTAGTTCACAACATATCCTGTTTAATCATAAAAAAAAGTACCGGATACGGAGTATTAGTTCTTGAGAAAACCTCAGCTTATTGATGCAATTCAATGCACGTATAGCACAATTATTTCTTCTTTGCATCAATTATAATATCACGAGAAGCGAACTATTAATGGGTGGGGAAGCATAAATATACCAGCGTATTTTGTAACCCATGTTAAATAGCGCTAGGCAAAACAAAGCCGCGTGTGTCTCAGTTCAAACACATGAACGTAAATTAATTATGTAAATATTTATCAGGAAGATGGACCCATTATTGTGCGGATTTCTGATCTCCCTTTCCATATGTCACCATATCGATAATAAATAGATGCCCATCAGCAAGTATATATTTACTTAAAAAATCAATATATTGTATATATCCGAGACAAAATGTAATTTAAATTTCAGAAAGTCATATTGGCCTACTGTAAGGTATAAACTTTGAGAGAAGAAGGGATATATGTGATACCAGTGACACTGTCAAATATATGTGATACCAGTGACACTGTCAAATATATGTGATACCAGTGACACTGTCAAATATATACGATACCAGTGACACTGTCAAATATATGTGATACCAGTGACACTGTCAAATATATGTGATACCAGTGACACTGTCAAATATATGTGATACCAGTGACACTGTCAAATATATGTGATACCAGTGACACTGTCAAATATATGTGATACCAGTGACACTGTCAAATATATGTGATACCAGTGACACTGTCAAATATATGTGATACCAGTGACACTGTCAAATATATATGATACCAGTGACACTGTCAAATATATATGATACCAGTGACACTGTCAAATATATGTGATACCAGTGACACTGTCAAATATATATGATACCAGTGACACTGTCAAATATATGTGATACCAGTGACACTGTCAAATATATATGATACCAGTGACACTGTCAAATATATATGATACCAGTGACACTGTCAAATATATGTGATACCAGTGACACTGTCAAATATATGTGATACCAGTGACACTGTCAAATATATGTGATACCAGTGACACTGTCAAATATATATGATACCAGTGACACTGTCAAATATATATGATACCAGTGACACTGTCAAATATATGTGATACCAGTGACACTGTCAAATATATATGATACCAGTGACACTGTCAAATATATGTGATACCGGTGACACTGTCAAATATATGTGATACCAGTGACACTGTCAAATACCAAGTGCATTGAGGTCAAGACGTATAAAATTGTAGGCGAGATAACATTGAAGACATAATGCACTTAAATTTAAATTCTGAATTTCTTGTGTACTTTTCGGCATGAATGCTTCTCACGCAAGTACTGCCATTCGGTTAACCCTACACCTAAGTCAACACTACAATACTTGTATCATGTAAAAGCACAGTAACAAGGTTCATACAATTGCAGGAATGAGCCCCCTTTTAATGCAGGGATATCCTGCAGGTTTAGACATACGTACAGTTGTGTATGAACTGCAATTTAAACCACGTCAGAAGTTCGCAAGTCTAAGTAACAAGCCCCAATTTTGTGAAATATTTACAGAATTCTGGAGCAGTATCAGAGACGTCTGGAGGTGAGGAGAGTACTGGTTACTCCAGGCCCAGCTGGACGGTCTTTATGTCACTAATCGACTTCACCTGCTTCGTGGTCACCTTCTTATCATACTCTGTACTTTTGTTGGGATACATTCCGTAGTCAAAATGCTGTGCATAGTCACGCTATTTGCAGAATTCAAGGCGCTCTCACTGAATGTTATGTGCAGCCTGATAACTTCGTAACTCCATGGAGAACAGTCCTTCTGGAGAAGCTGATGGTTCGTCAGCTATTCAATAAATGCCCCGCATTTTGTGGAAATTAAAGGCCCATTAACATTTTGTCTCTAACCTGTAACAAATTAATAAAATCCACGCCATAACATTCTATTTCTTTAAGGCCCCTTAAAATATTATAATACCATCAAATCCTGGGTCTTCAAAGTGGTCTCTTTCTTTCAGATTTCCCCACCAAAACCCTCTATCCATTTCTCTTCTTCCTCATGCATGTCAGATGCCCCTCCCATCTCATATTCCTTTATTCAATGACTCTTCTATTATTCGGTGATAAGTACAAATGATAAAGCTCCTCATTCTGCAGTTTTCTCCAGTCTCCTGTTACTTCATCTTAAGCCCAAAAATTGTCCTTAGATCCTACACCCTCAACCTATGTTCTGCTCTTAATGTGGGAGACCAAGTTTCACACCCACACAGAACAATATCAAAATTATACTTCTGTGTTGTAATGTACATATTTATGGATAAAAAATGAGAAGACAAAAATTCTGGACCACATGATAGCAGGAATTCCTTGAGTTTAATCTGCAATTTTGATGTGTTACTGTCCTACACAAATATTTAAAGTTTGCCACAATTTCAAAAGATTTTTTATGTTTCTTTATATTGTTTCTTCTTCCTGCAATCTACTTTTACTGCAATATACTTTTATTTCCTCAGCATTTTCTTCTACGGCAATCACCTTAATTGTGATTAATAAAGTTTATGCGTTTTTATTTATAGCCTGTAACTTCTCGTCCAGTAGTTTAAAATCATCAACATATACCAGGAAATGATGTGTCCGACTAAATGCCAATCCCTCCTGGTTTCCTTAAACCTTCTATTGGCATTTCTAAAGCAAAGTTGAAAAGCAATGTCGATAAAGCCTCTCCTTGTTTCGGGCCATTCTTGATAGGAAATGTATCAAAGATTTGCCTCTCCGGAGAGTATTCTAGGTTTCATTTAAACACATTTAATTACCCTAACTCAGTCCATCGGTATGCACATAGGCTTTATAAAAGACTGTAAATAAATTATGTATTGCCCATTGTATTCCAATTTCCTGTCGAGAAAATAACAAACAGAATATATGGTCAGTAGTTGATATGTTACGTCGAAATCCGCACTGATAATCCGCAATAATTTCCTCTACATGTGAAGTCAATCTTACCAGAAGAATGTCGGATAAAGTCGTGTACGTAGCCGTAAAATAATTTACATCCCGCTGAGGCAATCCTTTATGGCTATCAGACCTTTCAGCTTTACCACGTGAAGTACAGGGTAGAATTAAAATAACATACTATGAAAGCCGCTTAAATGCCAATAGTTTTTATTAACTGTATACTGCATAAAATTTTGATTAGTTATCCAAAGTTTTAAATATTGCTTTTGTAAGCGTTATTTGCACAAAATTCATAAGACGTAAGTGCGACGAGTATGTCATGCCTACCCGAGATAAAAGCAAGTAATATCACTTTGGTACCATGGCTGACATGTGCACTAAGGTTACTCTTGGTGTTATGGTTCCAATGGTTACCGTGTTTATATCAAAGTTACAACAGTGCCTATAGTTATCCTCGCTGTGATCGTTACCAATAATACCATCGTGCATTGATTGCTATGGTTTAGCGAAAACGCCAAAAGTTATTCTCTCTGCCCACATTTCCTAAATCGTTTATTCTCTCCTGTTAAAACTTTGGGGCGATTTTGGTGTGCACTTGCTGAACCTTATGTTGTCGGCTCATCCATGTACTGTGATAATCTGCAAAGTAGACCCTGTAATTTTTCTGTATTAAATTACAGAATAAGGAGTGCATCATTTGATTAATGTGACTTACAGTATCAGTGGATAAGGCGTGAATCCACCAGGGTGTTGGACTGACATCCCGTTGTTTTGACCTTTTATTTTGCACAAAAGAGATGTCCGACATCGAGATTGTTCTACTTATTTTGAGGTCATATTAAGAAGAAAAATTTTAGAAAGCTTATTGCGTATTTCAAAATAGAAAAGAGATGCAGCAGCGTGGACACGACAGACAGAAACTCAGGATGTCAACAGCCCGCGGTGTCCCCAAGCAGTAACCAAAGTGCGAAGCCCTCGCAATTGCGGTGATCGGGCAATTTTTGCAGCATGATATGGTCGTTGCAAACAAGCGACGCAAGGTTCTGATATCAACGCATCACATTTCTGTACATGTAAACACTTCGCAAATATTAACATATGATACTCTTTTAATGTCGCACAAGTTTGCACATTTAAGGGATTGGAGTTCTATGCGTGCATTTTTTGTACTTTATACGTCATCACTTCTTAGATATTATACACTTAATAAGGGATTAAAACTTGAACTTAACAGTACAAGGTATGGCAAGACACTGGACCCTCACTGTCAAGCGGTTTTGTCACGAAAGGATGCATATAATTACTGCCTGAGGGTCCTACGTATTACTGTCAGCTATCCAAATCCGTAAAAATTAGGACACGTTAGCTATTTTTTTTATGGGGATGAACATTTTTTTTCCTTCGTAATAACGCAAAAACTTACACTGAAGAAACCTGAGTACAAAGTGGTAAGGAGAAAACTGGAGGCTAAGAAAATGGAAAACGCGTTGATATTTATTGCAGTAATTACCAAATACAAGCAAAAGGTACTAAGTATTGTGACCGCGTGTTTTGTATTTTCCTTACCTATACGGCAGAAAAATCTCGTAAAGGATAAGATGGACAGAGCGAGACAAGTGTTTTATTTTATACGCTGTCGATTGCAAATATTAACATCAAAGTCGATGGTCTATGAAATACGAGTATGGAGCATTGATAGAATGGTACTGGTAAAAAGGTAAAGCAACCCCATTACAGGCCTAGACAGGCCCTGAGGGGTCCAGGAGGTTGAGACTCCCAGATTTGTAGACAATGGGCACATGAAGGTGGTAAGGTTGTCAGCCCTACGCACCGGCCGCCTTTACCCCCCAGGAAATATTCCTGGTATTCATTTCTGTTAGAGGCTGAGTCGACCCCAGGGCCATAGTGCGACCGAAACGATTATGTCAAGGAATTAATTCCAATGACACCATCGGGAATCGAACCCGCGACGTTCCGAGAATGGTACTGACAGAAGACAATTTAAAGAAATCTTTTCTCAGTGTAGCTTTTTTCACCACAAATCCCACACGCAAGGACTTGGGATAGAATCCCGGACTCCGAGTTGAAAGGCAGACGATTACCAGCGTGTGTACGGATAATATTAGTGTGCATACAAAAGTAACGCCATATGAACACTACGTCCTTGCGTCAATAAGAAGCTCTACAGCTCATTGGACAGTTACTCTTACTAGAGTTATTATTTGCAATTATATTTCTGAGAAGAATCTGTTACCCATATACGAGTATATGTACGTTGATTTCGTCTGTGATAAATTCATCGATCATAACCTCAAAGTTTAACCCGGTCGACATACTTTGTGATTGTTAACTTACAAACAATATTTCGAACACAGTTTTATGTGTATTTACTATCTAACCCTACAGACTGATTTAAAGAGTCAATAATTCAAACTGAAAAATTACTTGTTCATTTTCTTGTAACTTCGTGGTAATTAATAAAATTACTTAAACTCACCACAGCTGGTCAAATAGACTTTACTTAAGTATCTCTGCTCACTTAGAATTTTAAGAGATTTATGTAAACTATAAGCACCAGTTTTGAAAATAAATTATATTTCAAATAATTCGCACCCTCTTTAATATATTTGCTTCGTATATCTTACCTACATTCAAAGAAGAGAAAAATTTACTAAAATAAAAGATTGTTGGCTCGCACATGGCCTAATATTTATACTCACAATCCGGTTAAACACATCACAGTGACAGACAAATCACTGACAATTTTTTTATTTTTCGTAAGTATGACGGCAAATTTGTTTTACCAAATCAGACGGAGTTAATCAAATATTAGGCAATAACTAATAAATATTCTGACTAGGTCTGTATTTTTGTCTTTATTATGCGGCATACAAATCGCGTCCATCTGACGCCATATTATCTATGACCACTGACGCTGCCGTGTTTCTTATGTCAACGGCACGATTTTCGGAAAGGCGTGTTTGGCATGAAACATGGGTTTGATTATGTCTAAAATTTTTTGCTTAACTTTTTTTCAATCCAACAAGAATTCAGCAAGATATAATCATAAATATATATAACGAATCGTGTAAAATTTCGGTTTTTTGGCCACTTTTAGCTTCGGCATGCCTGTCCGTCCGCATGGAACAACTCGGCCCCAATAGACGGATATTAATTACAAATGTTCTTTGAGTATTTTTCGAAAATCTGTCGAGAAAATTTAAGTTTCATTGTAATCTGACAAGGATGACGGGTACTTTACACGAATACCTATGTACCGTTATGATAATACCTCGCTGAATTTTTCTTATAATGAAAAATGTTTCAGAAAAAGTTGTAGAGAAAATCAAAACATATTTTATATTCAATAACTTTTCCGAAAATCATGTCGTTTATGGGATAATGTGAACAAAATATGGTAGAACTAGACAGGCCACAGATGAGAATATAATAAGGCGCATGCGCTTTGCATGCCGGATAACTAAGGCTACAGACACACACTCAGAATATGGAATACTAATTGCGTTCTACGGCAACAACCTTTAAGCGAACGCGCCTCAATCTTACGTTATACGTACATTGCCTCTCTTGTTTGGTTTTAACCATAGTTTAATTTGGTCAACAGAATTTATTAAGAACCCACCATAAAAAAAAATTCACCAAAATCATTCCACTGGGAGTCGAGTTGTTCCGACAGACAAACAGACAAACGTGAAAAGACTAAGCATAACTTTTCGCAATTTTGCCAACGCGCCATAAAGATGCAAAATTTCTTATTCAGATGAGCGACTGCCAGCTTCCCAACAAATATCCCGCGCCACAGAGTTTGTTCCGTAGTTACTTAACAGCTCAAAACTTATGAGTGTTGGTATCTCACGAGGAAATTTCTAAATTTGAAAAGCGCCAATTAAAGCTAAAATATGTGTGAAAATTCAACTTATACTTGTAGGTGTTAAAATGCTCTTGATTATTGCATAAATCCTGAATATGTTGTTTACGAGACACTTCCTTTAGAAACATTGGTCCTTCTTGTTATAATGTATTTAGTGTCGAGAATACCAGCGTAATAAATCACCTCTACCACCTAACAACAAGTAAAGCTAACAATTTATATCATGTAAATGCCTATGTTACGTTGAAACACATTGTCGACGGGAGGTTACCTCACACAAAACTATAACGTACGAGTATTAAAGTTAAATTAAATATTATTGCAAGCACTGAAACGTCAGAACAACATTCTCTATACCAGAACAGCTGTGGGCGTATGAGGTGTCTTGTTACGTTGTCATCTGTTGGTCTGTGAAAGAGTACAGTTCACAATTAGTTCATTTCCACCTACACAAAGCCATGGCCAGATCTGTGATACTGTTTACAATATGCACATTCTCCTACTTCTTCCTTGGTAAGTACGATTATTGTTGTATTTTTTTGTACCATGAAGTTAAAGTACCAAATAACGCAATTCAGCAGCTTCATATACCTCCACATATGCTTTGCTCCTAACATGTGTCAGATATAAAGTTACAGCAGATAGTCCAAGCATAATGTGAGACTATTGCCAGAATTAACAACAATAATTTGCTAGAGTAAGAAAAATGATTCTTAATGCCAGCTTCAATTTTATTCTCTATATCCCACTATCATAAACGAGGAGCAGTCGACCGCGTTATGGCATTTCTATATGTACAGTGAAACCTGTTTATAAAGGAATCGCAAGAGACCGGATTTTTTCCGTTGCAGGCAGTTTCCCTTTAACGCGTTTGTGTCAAGTTAAATTAAAGATCCTCGGGACGGTAAAAGTTTTCCGCTTAAGACAGGATTCCCTTCTATCCAGGTTTCATTTAAGATAGGTTTCACTCTATTACCTCATTACCTCAACTGCCTCCATTAAGGGGTCTAATAATTTTGAGAAAAGAAACATAATTAAATGTTTGATGCTTTATAAATAGCATATTGCCCTAAACAAAATAAAAACGTTCTGAAATCTACATGGTGATAGGTAAGGCCAACCCTTAAATCAACCAATATTTATAGTCGGATGCATTTCTAACTAATAATTTAAGCTAGTTTTTTACTCCACGCATGTATTTGTTCTACGAAAACACAGGCTCATAATTTGAGCGGTAATTTGATATTTAGTGTCTGTAACCCAGCTGAAATGGTTCGAGCTGATGACTTTGAGTGCCCTAAAGAAGACAACTTTTTGACAACAATGAGCCAGCTCAAAAGCCAACTGTTTTGTTCCTACGACGCTTACACTCGTCCAGTTCGACAACACAACGACACGGTGGATGTCAAAGTGCTGCTTGTTCTCAAGAAGATTAAGTTCGTGAGTATGACCAGTTCTTTACACACGTCGATAGAAACTAATTAGCAAACGTAACTAACAAATGACAAGGTACTATTTTCTCAGATAATCAAGTAATTCCCACATTTTATAAAACCCGTAATTTCATTGCGGTTTTCCCAAAAGCCCATCACATGCCCTTACGGTGAATCACACAAATCCAGTCCATGTCACCGTATCTTATTTCTTTAAGTCCATTAAAATATTTTCCTCCCATCTACAGTTAGGTTTTCCAAGTTGCCTCTCTCTCTTTCGGGTTTCCCCACTAAAAACCTGTATGTATTTCTGTTCTTCCCACTACGTGTTAAATGCCCCGCAATCTCATCCTTCTTTATGTGCTCACTCTAATAATATTTAGCGAGGAGCACAAATCGTGGAACTCCTCATTACGCAATTACTAGCAATGCTCCGATGGAATATTATTTTGATTAAGGTGATAAACCTCATCACATCTACTCAAGACTGAACATGGATCATCCGTTCGCATAATTACTTGTGGACCTATCAATCCCATTAAACATTTTCTAAGTTGGTAGGGCTTCTTCGACTGGGCAGCCGTCCATCGCAAGAGCCCTGCACAGACAAATGCGGACGCACAACAATGCTCAAAGCGAGTTTCCTCTCCATGGTCCCAGTGTTCTCGCCCACTGTGAACACAGCGACAAAGTAGAACCCATAATAATGACAACAGCAACAATAAGACTGTTGATAGATGCCCTATCAGCCATTGTAGAGTAACTTACCAGAATCGGTTTTAAACGAGGAACGAAATTAAGGAAACCCCCCGATTATTACAGATGTCATCAGACCCTTAGAGCAACAAGTGGTTTAAGTTTAAAGTCGTTACAGAGATTTTAGTTAGACGAATTTTAGTGAAGAATTTTTATTTAAAATACTAATGCTACTTGAAATCTAATCTCTACTTTAAATTAGGGCATTGAAATTGAATTTGTTAATAGACTGACTTTAAGTGTTCTGTCTTTATTTCAGGATGAGAAAAAAGACACAGTTGAAGTATCCAGTTATTTCATGATGGTATGTATTTTATAACACAAATATCAAGAGAGTCCACCCGCATTTCAAAAACAACTATTTAGACTCCATGTGGAGGCAACAGGCTTTCCCATCTTACTTGTATACCGAGACTATCCCATATTTTAAAAAATACTTAAAATAATTACAAAATAACTCGCAAATAATTGTTTAAGGGGCGTAATGTCGCAGGTAAATACTGAGGGTCAGTTCCCATTTATATGAAAGGGATTCGAACAAACAAATAATATCAGACAACATTTTTCATTGTCCGTGTTAGACAACGGATTTTCATAAACGGTCATATTTAAGACTGGTATATAAACTCGAAGTTCCCTTTCTTTCTTTCTTTCTTTCTTTCTTCCATTCTTTCTTTCTTTCTCTCCTTAGTCTTGACCTTTTTCTACCTACTCATTTTAGGTGCAGAGGTTATTGTTGCAAATAATCACACTCAATGACACACACACTCAGTAGGACTCCTCTGGACGAGGGATCGGTCCGTCGCAGAGACCTCTACCTGACTACATACAACACTCACAAGAGACAGATATCCAATCCCAACTCACAATCCCAGTAAGCAAAGGGCCGCAGACCCACGCCTTAGACCGCGCAGCCTCTGGGATCGGCAGGAAGTTGTCGAGTGTAATTAATTTAGTCCGCTATGCTTAATATAGTATATGTTCTGTAAAGTAGAAGTTTTAAGTCTTATCTCTTTACGTATTTGCTGTTTATTTACTAACGCCGCAGCCAGTAACACAGACAGCGAGGATGATTATAAATAAAGAATTATAAACGATATGGAAGGAACATATCTTGGCCCAGTTTAAGATGTTAACCTGACATGTCTAGGAAACAGAAACACCATTAAAAACACCAGTCACGATAGTTTGTGTCGTGGCCGATATCGAAAAGGGTACACCTGAATAAAATCCAGAAGCCTTATTGCTTGTGCTACCTGGCTAGTTATTACCTTGTTATGACGTCATATCACTTTCATCTGAACATTCTTGTCGCACATGAAACAGAAGGAATACACATGGAAATTTCATTTAAAACATTTGCCGATATGTGATTTATTCATGCAATAAATAATAATGTATGAGTAATGAGTAAATAACGGGTCGGGCCCTTGCCGTCCCGATGCACGTAGGCCTTTGACAGGCCCTTTGTGCCCCTTAACTAAAGTCCAAGTCATAAGAGCCCTGTCCTTGTAATAAAGTTCCAGATCGCTCCCAGATTTATTCCCCTGATATCTTCAGGGTCCAGAAAGAAGGAACCCAGATAAGTGTGTGAGTGTGTCGCCAAGGCTTCACACTCACACAAAACATGAGCTGAGTTCTCCTCCTCTGCTCCGCATTTCCTACACAAGGGACTGTCTCTCAGTCCCATAAAATAAAGGTATCTTCTCAAGGTGTTATGTCCGGTAAGAAGGCAGATAACCACCCTGGATTGCGTCCTATTAAAGTACAATAGCCTGGTCTCAGTAGCAATACGAGGGCCCGAGATCGTAATAATGTATGACTGCAACATAATACCTGCAGTGTTGTTAACTCAGTAACAGCGGATTTCTTTGTGAAATAATACACTGGTGTCGTAATAAACCAATTATTAAGCAGTCCCTTATATTCTAGACTAAATTGTAGTGAGCATTAAGTACACTGAAAGTATACAATTACTATAAAAACCCACTAAAATTTCAACAATAATATTTGATAAGTTCCACCTATATCTACAAATCCCACAGACAACTCTTCCATTGCTCCACAGTTAAATGTTAAGGCCGCTGTAATCACAATTTCACTTCAAGTTTTTTTCGGCAAAAGTCGATACTCTCTTGTCGAATGAAGCTCATATACCGCTCAAATTCTCACGTCCGGCCTGTTGCTGCCACTTTCTGGTCGATTCGTAACTACTATCTACTCTGGCTTCTAAATAACAATAGAACGGCACTGATTAAACTTGCATATCTACGTTTTATTCAGTCTAGTTTCCATAACGTGTCCAGCTGTGTATCTGCAACAAATTAATTTACAGCCAATGATGTTAAGCAATAAAAAATAACGTATTTGGGAAGTAACTGCATATTTGGGAAGTAACTGCACATTTGGGAAGTAACTGCACATTTGGGAAGTAACTGCACATTTGGGAAGTAACTGCACATTTGGGAAGTAACTGCACATTTGGGAACTGCACATTTGGGAAGTAACTGCACATTTGGGAAGTAACTGCATATTTGGGAAGTAACTGCATATTTGGGAAGTAACTGCATATTTGGGAAGTAACTGCACATTTGGGAAGTAACTGCATATTTGGGAAGTAACTGCATATTTGGGAAGTAACTGCATATTTGGGAAGTAACTGCACATTTGGGAAGTAACTGCACATCTGGGAAGTAACTGCACATTTGGGAAGTAACTGCACATTTGGGAAGTAACTGCACATTTCGGAACTGCACATTTGGGAAGTAACTGCACATTTGGGAAGTAACTGCATATTTGGGAAGTAACTGCATATTTGGGAAGTAACTGCACATTTGGGAAGTAACTGCACATTTTGGAAGTAACTGCATTTTCATTCCTTGTTACCGGCTAGCTATAGACTAATTTATTTTGTTCCCATAATCAGGAAAATCTTACTGAATTATGTTGCCGTGAAAGCTTCAAATCTCACTGTTTAATTTAATCCAAAGAATTACTTGTAGACTGACATATTAAACACTGTTTTCCAGGAAAATTTTCAATTAACTTTATGTTTTCCTTTACATAGGAGTGGATAGACTATAACCTTGTGTGGGATCCAGCCAAATACGGCAACATTGGAGAACTGCGAGTCAGAAGCTATCAAATCTGGACGCCTGACATTGGGGTGTTTACTTCGTAAGTAAATTAAAGACTCTATCGTTGCTGAAAATAAAAACCACGCATTCAGCCAACGTTTTAAAGTTACTTTCACGCATAGGTTTAAGTTATTTCCATAGCCTATTTCATCTTCATTTTTAGGCGCGTTAGCAAAATTGCGAAAAGCGACTATTAGCTTCGTCATGTCTGTCTGTCTGTCCGTCCGTCCGCATGGAACTCAGCTCCCGCTGGATGGATTTTCATTAAATTTGATATTTGAGTATTTTTCAAAATCTGTCGAGAAAATTAATTAATTATTAAAGTGCACGGTATATATAATATAACGTTCTGTCGAGAAAATTCAGGTTTCATTAAAATCTGACAAAAATAACGGGTACTTCATGTGAATACCTACGTACGTTTATAATATCTCGCTGAATTCTTCCTAGAATGAGAAATGTGTCAGACAAAAGTTGTAAAGGAAATCAAAACATACATTTTATGTTCAATAACTTTTTTTCGAAAATCGTGCCCTTCGTGAGATAATGTGGAAAAATATGGTAGAGCCAGACAGGCCACATATGACAATACATGTACAACGTTGCACATGCGCTTTGCATGCTGGATAACTAATGCTACAGACACACACACTCAGAATGTGTAATACATATTGGTTTTCCACGGCAACAATGGTTACGCGAACGCGTCTCAGCGTAGCATCATACTACGTTGTCTGTGTTGTTAGAAGTTACGGAAGGCGAAAATCGAAGCTGCTCCACACTCGATCTGCCATCTGTAGACACGAAGACTTTATGCATCAGACCGGGTCTTATCCCTAGACCATCAGCGTGTCTCGCAGTTAATACAGTGTTGGTTTGCAGTGCTGACCAGACATCATTCACACCGTACATGCGCCCCACTATCTGCACAGTCAACAATGATGGCAGGGTGGGGTGTATCCCGCCGTCTAAGCACACAGCGAGCTGTTCAGCCGACCTGACGCCCTGGCCTTACGACAGACACACGTGTGACTTGGTGCTGGGCTCCTGGACGCACACAGGCGAGAAGGTCAACATATCGCTTAGGGAGCCAAGCGTAAGAAAAATGATTCGCTTACTTCTTGTTACGAATTACATACATCATTCAGAAACGCCATCCAGTTCAGCGCTGAACAACTCCTCGTATTTGACAAACAAAAATAGTGCTCCTGACCACTCAAGACAAGTTATGGCTTCCGATGACAGATATGAATTACCTTCGGCAAGCACATCTAAATGGCAGAATCGCTTTCTAAGTGTAACTAATTAGCCAACCACGTAACAAAGCCCTTCTTCAGTACGATCCAGTGACTTAAGTCACTGGATCGTATCCTCATCCAGTCCACTCCCTCACACTCTACCGCTATACCAACCATTTGAATATTATCATCCCATCTACAACCTGGATTTCCAAGGCACTCCTTCCCTTAAGTTTTAACGATTAAAATTTTGTAGGCATTCCTCTTATGTCCCATTCGTGGTCTATTTCATCCCCCTTAATTTGATCACCCTAATCACATTTTGCGAAGACCAAAAATTATAAAGTTTTCTGAAGTTAACTTACCTCCTAAAGCAGTTTCGCCCATGACTTACGCTTACATTTCTTACTACCCCAACGCTATAGCTACCTTAAAAGAAATCAAAATTTCGTCGAGTTTCTCAAAAAATGAAAGCCTTAAAAAGTAAAATTGCTATATAAAATAAATTACAGGTGGCATTAAAATTTTACCCTCTAATTTTCATTGGTCCTTTTTCTTAATTTTCATTACTGTGACCATTTAAACTTCTCAGCGATACATTAACAGGCCTAAATATACCACATGAAAAATAATGTGGTATTAAAATGTCAGCAATCGAATTGGACATTTAGAAATGCATTCACTGCATGAAACATATTAAACGCTGCCGTCCATTCTTCTCACTGCCTACATTTACAACAGATTTTCAACACTAAACACCCTGTATCCAAAGTAGTCTATACATAAAGCCTCTAGAAGCATCTCTGTCCTAATTCTGGTATATCCGGACGCATACGCAAAATCTTGGCTTATAACATTGGGGGAGGGGGTGGCCAAATTTACAGTGCCTCTTTTCTTTTGCAAACGGGTGACTCAGACACCTCTCTTCTGCGTCCCGCAAAACGTTAGTTTTTCATTTTTTCTGTCTTTACGCCATCCAAATAATCGTTTACAAAATATTTATATTTGCCCCTCTTCAACTCAGTAGCCAAAAATAAACTATTCTTAAGTAGAGAAAATATTGGAGGGGCATTTGCCCCCCTTGCACCCCCAAGTTGAGCATATTTTCGGATGTTACGTCCCCCCTCCTTTTTTTGTACTGTTCTTTGACGTTCGTCTTAAATAACTTTACATGGCCCCAAAGAACGAACTAAAGGGGTGGAAAATCCTACAGCCTCGAAGGACATTCGACAGTGCGCAGTCGCCCAAGTCATGTACTGAGACAATTTTGATAAGAAATGTCGGCGCAAAACGCAATGGCGTTCCATCCTGCAAAGTAACGCGTTATGTTGTTGCTGTATTGTACATGAAATTAATTAGAACTTCTGTAGCATAAACAAATAAGCTTCACCTGTAACATTAATCTTAAAGAAATGTGGATCGTTTACTTTTACCTGCTCACAATCCAATTACAGAATTGTAAAATTCAGTGTACACCGAATCGCTTACGTAAGTTTTTGATTACGGATTGTTATTTCATTTTATACTAAGGCGCCTGAAATGTTCCTCCTTGTCAGAAACAACAATTTCCCTGACGCAACGAATTCTTCTTCTTTATTTGTCTTGAATGTCTTAATTTTGTAATCACCATGAAGACTGGAATGTGGGGAAGTCAGATAATCTGTTCATGATTCACTAACTTTAAGATTCCCGGCAACACATGTCCGCTTTTGCTAAGAGTTCTCAACAAATTTTTTGCATGACCTCCCGTTACACCAACAACGCACTATGTGTCTCCAACGGCACGAAGCACTACCCCAATTTGCACTCGCATTTCTTAACAAAGCATCTCAACCGTGTAGTCTGGTAGCGTGTAGTTATCAATATGTGGCAGAAACTATGATATTTGAGGATCTTCTGTATAAAATCCAATTATGGCCAGCCCTAGTCCAAAAAGAGGAGGCATAGAAACAGACAGAACCAGTCTAAAACTCTGGGCATGATATTAATGGGATCTGACCTGTGTACAAAAAGTATGTGACCTTTACAGTCACGTGTTCATTTTGCAGATTCACTTCAACCAATACAACATGAATCGTGAATGGGAGCTGATCTCGATGCAGTCGAGCAGAGAGCCTGGCCAGTTTCCGTGTTGCCCGAACGACACCTTCCCTACAGTCACGTTCAAAATTGTGCTGCAGAGACACTCAGGCAGCTACACTGCCGTTGTAGTCATCCCTGCTGTCGGTGGGTATAAATAAGCTTATAACGGCAGTCCACACATTTTACAAAAATCTAGGAGCCACTTCAAAGTTCTACGCACCACAAGGGCGACGTGAAGAAAGTTCCATTCCAAGGACCCACAAATATTAGGGTCCACCGTACAAAATATAGTTGCCCGGGGGATCTGAAGCCTGGGAGGTGTGAACCCCTGGCAAAGGTAAAGGTAAAGGTAAAGCAATCCCATTGCAGGCCTGGACAGGCCCGTAGGATTCCAGGAGGTTGAGGCTCCCAGATTTCTAGACAATCGGCACATGAAGGTGGTAAGGTTGTAAACCCGTACGTACCGACCGCCTTTACCCCCCAGGAAATATTCCTGGTACTCATTTCTGTTAGAGGCTGAGTCGACCCCAGGGCCATAGTGCGACCGAAAGGATTATGTCAGTGAAAAATTCCAATGACATCATCGGGAATCGAACCCGCGACCTTCCGGCTTGTAGCGCAGTGTCTCAACCAACTGTGCCACCGCGTGCCCCTCACTTATAAAAAACGTTTACGAAAAGTTTCTGCACAAATCACAGCTGATTGTCATGAAATTTAATAAGGCGTTATATTGTAAACACAGCAAAATATCTTATTTTGTACCTTTCATGTTGATGAATATGAATGGTATGTTATATTCGTACAAAAATAGTTATTTTTGGAGTCGGAGCACTACCCCTTGTCGGTTGTCCGCAACCGCCCATTCAATATACTCGAGGTAACACAGTTAATCTTGTTTACATTCAATACTTCTTAAATACATACACTTAGTTTTAATCATTTAAAGACGAAAATTAACCTAAATTATATTTAAAGATACAGTTCGTACCGCACAGTAAACATGCCCCTTCTCGTTTATATAAAGAAGTCGTGGCTTGTATTGAAATCCATAAAAACCGGAGAAATATACTGTGTGAGCAGAATAAACGTTTTTAATGACAAATCTGATGGTACATAAAATAACCACTGGACCTTAAAGTTGGTCAAAAAAGGAGGCAGCCTAATCCATTCCCATTGCATCTTATCTCTACTTGCGAGTACACAAAATAATCTTAATGTACTCAGCCCCGTTGAGTTTACAACAAACTAAAAATTCAGGTTTTCTCAGTCAACACACAACTTTACAATTTAAAAAATCAATAGTACCAGCATAAACCCCGACAGTTTTAGCCCGAGTGCTATTCCAGTGCAGAAAGTTTGACAATGAATTGGTAACCGCGGAGGACATAATGTACATTCCTTCGATGGGAAAAAGATCATAAGCATTATAATCTCATACAAATATATTTATTGTTTTTTTATTTTGCGACGCTATATATTCCGAGATGCTTACAGCGTCGTAAAATAAGCCACAATATAAATGGGCCTTCTATAGTTCCCTCTTTGGTTCTTGGCCCGCGGAATAATCTTACGGTAAATTACGAAGCGAACTGCTTACCGCGTTGACGTCTCCCCCGCAGGACGCGCTGTCAATCAAAAAACAAATCGGCGGCAATGTGTAGTTGGTGTCGATCGCGTTATGATGACCGTCAGACATCTTAACTGATGCGAATACGGCTAAACGACTGCGAACATACCCACTTAAACACCACCTGCACGATACGCCACTCATGTTCGGATGCAGGCACTGACAGCCCAACAACTGTCGTGTGACTCATATTCTTGGTAAATGTATCTTTTATCTCCTCACATTATTGGGCGGTCTTGTTTCCTGTACTTCGGTATTCGTGGATACGTGGATACAATACTTGCAGATATCCTACGTCACGGTACTCAACACACCACTGCCATAGTTCTTGTCCAAAGTTCCTTCTAATTTTCCCCAGACTTCTGCTCCCAATCTCGAGAGTAATGTTCTTGAAATCAATTTTATTATTACTGGAAGCAAGTTCTTGTATACACAGCGAAAAAGTGACATTTAAACGTTTTAAGTCACAACACAAACATTTTGTTTAAGGTCACCAGTCACACTGCTTCAAGCTTGTTTCAATTTCATAATTCATAATATGCCTGGAACTGTACTACCGACGCATGCACTTCATCTCATGTAAGGAAGAGCCTGATACAGTGATGCACCATGAAAAATCACAAGCGATTACTTAATCGACCAATTAAAGCTTCTGACTCGGTTAATCACACGATTCAAATCACATCCTGCACAAACACTGCCACGTAGAAGGGGAGACACGCCTATTACTGTCAGTAGGTCCGCTGGCTGAGAAGTAACCGAAGGTAGATTGGTCAAGAACCGCTGCAGCAGGTAAAACTCGCCTAAGACCGTAAATATTATATACGTCATCCTGGAACTGGAATAAGCTCGAGAAACAGAAGATGATGCCACAGAAAATGCAGAATAAAATGATAACAAGAATTTCCAAACAGAAACGAATTCTATTACACTGCTGTTTGAACTTTCGGCCATATTAGCCCACGATTTCATCAGCGTTAGGTTGCCTAATTACAACTTTTGAATGGTCCTTTTTTATTCGAATATAATTTATTTAATCAATTACTAAAGGAAACCCCCACTTGAGGCTGATATATAGAATACGACGTAATGTTCAAACCAGGTAACTGGCTGGAACGTTGACAAGAATCCGCATGCACATGCGCACATGCACAAACATGGTTTATCTTTCAATATTTAACCACCAACTAAATGCACTTTTTTATTTAAAACTATTTTATAGTTTTATGAATTTATCTAAAAGCCCCTACATATGTTTCGGTCTGATTTGAGACCATCTTCAGGGGGTCACAACTACACTTATAACACGCCCATATATGTTCGTCCAATTACGTATTAGTGTAGATCACTTATGTCTAATCATGTAGTTTGTAAAATCACTTTTAAAACCACAGGTTAAAATAGATTAAAATAGATACACGATTAAAATGCAAAGCACGTGTGAAACACACTGTACACCAACACAGGGTTCCGTCTAAGTTGTTTGTTCGAGAGGAAAATGGTAGCTCCTTTCCTTGTTTCTGCATGTCATTGGTTAATTAAAGCGATTCCTGTGTTGGTGTACAGTGTGTTTCACATGTGCTTTGCATTTTAATCGTGTATCTATTTTAATCTATTTTTAACCTGTGGTTTTAAAAGTGATTTTACAAACTACACGATTAGACATAAGTGATCTACATTAATACGCAATTGGATGAACATATGGACGTGTTATAAGTGTAGTTGTGACCCCCTGAAGATGGTCTGAAATCAGACCGAAACATATTTAGGAGCTTTTAGATAAATTCATAAAATTATAAAATAGTATTAAATAAAAAAGTGCATTTAGTTGGTGGTTAAATATTGAAAGAAAAATGCACGGTGAATGTAAGATAAAAAAATGGTTTATCTTATAAGCCTCCTTTCTTCCCTTTTAAGGGGTAAAGTAGAATCAAAAGAGGGAAAGAAACTAAGACGAATTACACAATTAAGTGTGAGAAACAGCAGACGAGCATTTAGAATGTAAAGGAATAAAAGAATGATAAAGAGGAGGAGGAACAAAATGATAAAGTAGGAAGCGAAACAGGGGAATACAACGACGACAGTTTGAATAAAAGATGGAGAAAATAATAATGAAGAGGGAAAAGATGAGATGACGTAAAAGGGGAGCACAGAGAAGAAGAGAGGAAAATAACAAGCATGAAATGTATTTAGTTTTCTTGTAGTGTCGTATGTGAATCAACTACTCCGAAACTGATTACTTAGAAGTACTTCTCACTACGTGGCCCCACAAATTTTTCCCCCTCAGCGACTGCTTGCATTTTGTTACAGTTCTGATGCTGGTGACACTGGTGACCTGGACGAAAGGTGATCAATCAAGTCGAGTGATCATGGCCACCATCGACGTATTCCTTCATTTTCTCTTCCTGCAGTACTTGGGGAACATACTGCCACCTAACGGCGACAGCTCGCCTCTGATAGGTAAGCACACCCTGTCTACTCGTATTTCCACGACATCTGATCCGACTAGTCTGTCTGTAAAGGTATAAATGTGTTCTTCATATAAAAGGTAAAGTTCACCCTATAACATGCCATGAAGGCACGGAAGGGGAGTATAAATATGGCTCTACTCTTTAATCTCGGCGCTAGATGGGGGTGGGTGGTTAACGCCACGCCGCAGCCGTTTTACCCTCGGGAATGGCCCGGTACCCGTTGTATAGGAGGCTGGGTGGGCCCTAGGGCCTGTCTGGACGCGTGCGGAAAAATCTCACAGTTTTTCATGTAAATAAGAATTATGGGAAGGTTTTTACAATTCGCATGTCCGCAACTTTCATGACGTGAATGTTATTCATTTGTTATTCATTTTGTATACCAAAATTGACCTGTACCAAGTTAATTTCATTTTGGTTGGATTCAGTCTAGAAGGAGGTTCAAGTTAGACTTTAAATTGTTTTAATCGTATATGGCTCATCAATCCAGAAACTGGTACCTAATGTCATACAGATTTCCTTTTAACACAGAGGTTATAGGTTTATGTAAAATATTTTGATATGGTGTCTCCAGACCAAATACTATTCGGGTGACCAAATCAAGAAGAACGAGATGGACGGGGCATGTGGCACGTATGGGGGAGACGTGCATACGCGCTTTTGATGAGGAAACCTCAGGGAAAGAGACCACTTGGAAGACCTATGGGTAGTAGCAATTCCTCCTTTCTCTTTTCTTTTTCTGTGTAAACGTGTTTCAACTCCGACTGTGTAACGTTACGTCCTCACATGTTCCATTTAAGTAGTAAAACTTGCACATTTCGAACATCACGTGCACTGTGAAGCACATCAATGTACACTCCAATGCGTCTTAAAATCAGACTGCAACGTACGATGTACTTGTTACCAGCATGTATGAGTCTCGCATTCATTAGGATGTTTCTGATAGTCATTTTCTACCGGGACTCCATGTTCCTGGCGACCATGGCTCTCCTTACATCCATTTTCGTACGAGGTCTGAGGAGGACGTCTATATCTGCTCCAGTCTGGATCTCCAGCTTGTCCAGTTGGGTTCTTCAGAATCGCTTTGGACAACTATTAATCTTCCATAACTTATATCCAAAGGTAAGAGTGGACTTCATACTTACTTATACCTACTGAGCTTCTGCGGCCTGTCTTACGTGCAATCCCAGCCGTAGGGTTTTGTGTTGTGTGTGGATTCCGGAATATATCAGTGATATCAGGCTACAAAATCAATGGCCCACAATAGCCTAACACACCACCGAGACTAAACAGTGCACAGAAATTGACAAAATAGAAGGCCTAGCAAACACCCATACGTACTGTCTCTGTATCATCTGGGAAATCTTTACATAGTCAGACACCCAACGTCAGTCCTCCAAACTTACAGGGTCCCTGCCCAGCAGATAACATCAAGCTAAACACCGCACCCTTAGGCTACGGCGTAGCCAGATTTTCTGGCGCCCGGGGGTGAATAATCACAATGGCCACCCCTGAACAGAAATTATCAACTTTAAAAAATCTCATTTATTGAATTTCCTTTCATTTAACTCAATATTTTAAAAATTCTTGAGCACATAAAATTTTATTCATTTAAAATATTCATTTTGCCGACCCTTGGACTCTGCCACCCGGGGCAGCTGCACTACTCGTGTCCCCCCCCCCCCTAGCTACGCCCCTGCCCTTAGGCTTGTTCCATTGCGAGGGCTATGTACGGTATCCTGCCTTCGGCCCGATTCACAATGAAGAAGACTGTGACTGCAATGTGCAGTGAAACTCTGCAACAACTTCAACACAACGTGGCTAAAGCACGAAACCCACAATTGCACACTTCTTTATTCGTGTCATTTCTGGTTTCAATGACCACACCATCACGCTTATGTGGTCTTGACCATTCTAGACGATCACAGCGCTAGGCCAACAGCACTTGATGCAGATTAGCAGCAATACATGCCATTCAAATATGCCCACTGCGTATGAAATTGAAATATGCCGACACTGTTGAACAACCTGTAGCAGGTGATGGAGATACGTCCAGCTTACCTTCCTTCCTTAAAGAGAAGAATAAGCAAGCCTCGTAACACAGTGTTGTCTGTATGCTCCCCATTTCAACTTTCCGACTCGTTAACTGATTTGCACGATTCTTGGTATGAACATATTGCAGATGGAGGCCACACCAAATACCGACTTTTTAATTCTTCAGTTCAACACAAGTCACCCACAAAATGCATCAGAAGACTGTCTCAGCAAACTGAATTGCAGTGTGTAGCCTACCGCACCGGATTCACACGGTGCATGAACCCAGACACTTGGGTCGCGCAAAAACAGTAGTACACTTCTGTGCGGGTTCCAAGAATTCGTACGAACTGGCGACATCTTGGACCGAATTTTCTTGAACGATGAAGCATATTTCCGCCCAAGCAGAACAGGATATTGGAGAGTGTAATACATTTTCCACGTGGCGCCATTGCATAGTAAAAAAAAACAGGCATACAGTGCGTAGTTTCCCATAGCCCGGTAATCTGTCCTGTTTACTTCAGAGAAACTGGGACTGCTTAATGCTACGATTATACAGTATTATACAGTACAGGGCCGCCGGCAGCAGGTTAGGGCCCCAGTGAAAAAATGTTTTCGGGCCCCCGAGCAAGGGCTGACCGGCTAAAAATCTTTACAGTAAATCAGAAAGACTGCGTCTCGGTTGCAGAGTGACTTGGGCTTGGGCTCAAAGGGTTGATTTGAACAATCGACAGATGATAATACTACCGAGTAAGACAAAAACGTAAGCAACATAGTCGGGGCCCCCTTTCGGACGGCCGAGCCCCGGTAATTTGTACCGGCTATAATCTGTAATATAATCTATAATACTCTCTCCCTACTCATCCACCCCACTTTCTCTTAATACTTCATCTCAACAATATCCACCCTTAATATGCTCAGCTGTATACCTTAAATCAATGCCTGTCTGCTTATGACTTGGACATCCAGCAAATATAAATTGGTTTGCATGTAAATAAGACAGACAGGGATTCAGGCAGTAAATCAGTCTCCAATTTGGCTTGTCAGTCAAGTCTGTCTGTCACCCTGTCCGTTATATTTCAGGGCGGTGCTGCTGCATCTGAAACATCCGGAGACGAAGGCACCAGTCTTGTCGACAGTGTTGGTTCCCAATCACACACGTGGGACACTTTCTCTTCACTGCTCAACCTGACTTGTTTCATGATCACCTTGGTTACATATTTCGTACTTCTATTTGGATTCATTCCCTAAGGCACGTCATCATCTTTCTTCATCTGTGGAAACACACATTTGTGACTTGCGTACCTGCAGCTGCACGTTGCTCTGTATTTTCTAGCAACCCAAGACTTACATGTCATATTCTTGGTTTCAATAAAAACTTAAAAGTAAATTCCTTACTCTGCATCCAAGTGCTATGTCAGAGATAAATCCCACAAATTAAAGACAGGATGAGTCAAACACTGCTTGGTCAGGGCTACTGCACATGTCCGGTAACAGTGTATAGGTAAGTTCCAGGCACTGGTGGGATAAAAATTAATACCGAGTAAATCAAAGCAACTTGGAAAACCCCGTTCTGCTCATCCTTCATTCACAAATGTCACATTCCAACTAATACACTTCAAATTCTTAAGAGATTAGTTTCATTTCAATGTGTTAAGTCTGTAAATTCACTGGAAATAAACACATCGCTAAAATGATCAGAATAGAATTCTTAAAAATTAAACTGTCTTGATACGAGTTTTGAGAATCCAGGTCTTCAGGAATGTGACAATGCGTCATTAGCAAGTGGCTCCTGACATTCAGAACGCACATTTCCTTCACTCTCAATGATACAGTTGACCAACAAGAATGCCAAACAGGTCGATCCCCAGACATGCCTGCCGTGTGTGTGTGTGTGTGTGTGTGTGCGCGTGTGTGGAGGGGGATACAGATGGATTAGGCCCTGAAAGGGGCTGTAATTAAATGGACAGTGGAGGGCTGACCACAAACCAGCTCACTGGTTGGTGATGAACTGTGCATCTATTTACGGTCCTTATTGGGGCCTCATCCATCTCCACACCCAGCCCCTCCCACACCTCACAACTGGCTCATCAACTTTTCCATCCAGCGGATATCTGGTCACATCTTGCCCTCACTCCTCACTGTATAACCTGATTGGCTTCCTTTTTGGTCAACTTGACCCTTGAGAATGAAGCCAGCATGTTCCTTCGAAATATCAGGAACCACTCACCAAGTGATGCAGCATCACATCCAGGAATACCAGAATCCTAAATTTTAAATACCTCAGAACAAGAAGCTGGCTTCAAATTTAGTTCAAAGTACACAGAACTGAGTAGCTGTTCTACTCGTAATGATGAACATTCTTCTTCTTCTTCGGTGGCACTACAGTCCAATGCGGACCTTCGCCTCCTTAATGGCCCTTTCCCAGTCAACTCTGTTTTTTGACCTTTCTTTCCAGTTGTTAATTTTACACTTCTTAATGTCTGTTTGTACACAATTCCACCATCTGTTTCTTGGTCGTCCTCTTGGTCTACTTCCCTGGGGATTATTATTAAATACTTGACTTACTGTTCTTTTATTCTCCATTCTGTTAACATGACCAATCCATTTGAGCCGACTTATTCTGACAAATGACAGTATATCTAAATCTCCAAACACCTGCTTTAGTTCCTTGTTATGTTGCTTTCTCCAATTTTCATTTACTTTAATTGCCCCAAATATTCTTCTCAAAATTTTTCGTAATGATGAACATTATGGTATCATAATAGGTTAAAACATGTAACCTTCCATCAAAGTTCAGGAAACTTAATAAAAATCGCAGACAGAAGAAAAAATAACGATCTAGATAGAATAATGAACATGAGAAGCCTCAGGTATCACAGTCACTCAGTGTCTTGCCCATCCTGCAAAAAAAGCTACAATAACACCAACTCCATTGAACAGAGCCCTTCAAGACAACACGGTATGGTCACTACGCTACTCAATACATTCCCCACCTTTTACGCAAGCCAACAGTTCACCGTCATGTGTGCAAAAGCCTGCAAATCTAGATCCCTACGTAACATCTTGTAACACGCTGTTCCTGTATGATGAAGACCACCCACTGCAGGCTGTCCATGACTGATTATTCACCACATTTACAGCTACATTCATATCAAGAGCTTGTCTCGTCTTTACGCAACATCAATGTCCGATTCCTGTACACACACAGCCAAGTCAAAGACCAAAATTAGGCACTGCCACACAGCTCCCAACAGCTGTGAATAACGACCACTTCCACTTGACAATGTCCACGCTGGCCAACTGTTGTCAACAATGTGCTCTGATATCATAGTTATAATGAATAAATCTGGACACTGACCAGCCAATGTTGAAAAAACCCATATCATCTCCAGGGAATGGTAATTCAAAGAACCACAGTAGCTTATCATACCAAAATAAATAAGAATTTAACATTGCAGCATGCCTTATGATCAGGTGGCACTTTGTGCAGTAGCTCCTTGCTATTGAAATTAACGTAATTTTCAATTTTTTAGTAACACACTAACCACCTGGGTTAGCGTGCTCGCCACTGGACCCAAGGTTCGCGGGTTCGATCCCGACCGAGGTCGATGGATTTTTAAGGTCATAAAAATCCGGAGCACCACTTCCTTCAGAGGGGAAGTAAAGCCGTCGGTCCCATGTCGTAGATTTACGGCATGTAAAAGAACCTTACGGGCATGAATAGAACTAGTAGTGCTTGTAAGCGAAATTCAAGCGGCCATTTCTCACCCAAGTCTCCTGACTGCCTGCCAGATGGCTCTGGCGGTCGCATCAGGATTGAGTTGAACAGCGCGGTCAGTCGGCTGGTCTCCGAACTGCCACAAATGCGCAGACCACGTAACGTCGGAAAGAGGAGGCCCAGGCCCATATAGGGCTGTCGAGCCAAGGTTACTATTATATTATATACTTACCACCTGAGTACTGTATCAAATAAATTATAAGGACCTTTGAAGATTGCATCTTCATTTATTTTTCAGCCCCCAAGAACTTGAAAATTACACTTCAATAACTGTTATTTCAACAAATTTATCTGTAACCATCCTCTCTTGGGCATTATTGACAATGGCCTGCCAATGTTGCCAAACTATTATCATCAAAACTCACACAGCATATTGAGTGTTCTTGACAGTGACCAGACATTCATTAAATTGCCCAAAACCTACAGTCATTGTTGACAATAGTTAGTCAGTGTCAACAACACCTGATTTCATTATTTTCCCATAATGCCTGTACATAATCAACTGAGCGCATGTGTAACTGAAAATATGTTAGTGCTGCTAACAAACCTTTTAATACAGCAATCCTTCATGAGAAGGCAGAAACATATACATGTGAATGCAATTACATGCACTGTCTCATTATGTGATACGAAAAATAAAATTAACTTTTCAAATAAGGGGTACTGAATGAAAATTAACGCAGTATTATAAAGGACTTAAAACCAGTCAAAAACCAGAAATGGCACAGTGACCAATACCACCAACTCTGTGGTATTTCACACAATCTAACTACATGGTTCGGCGTGTTACATGGCTAACACAAACCTTAACACTGTTTACATGATTCTTACAAAAACCCAGCAAACTCCTTAAAAAAATATATGCTACTGAAAATAACACAATTGGTAAGTTACTCTCCAAAATTAAACATCTTAAAAGTATGATTATTTCAACTCAGACTTTATAAAGAGGTACCATACACTCAGATGTACAGAAATGCAGCGAAACCCCAGCAAAATGTTGTTTCAAGGGACCATCATTTTACATGACATATGCACAGCAAAACACATTAAACACATGAACTTTTTTGCCTAAAAAAAAAAGATAAGTGCTCTGTGTATACTTTGTTCCCATTTCTGTCAGCAAATCTACGGGATTCTAAGGCGAGTCCAGCTTTGAAAACCTCTAAGAGTGGAAATGACACGAGAGCATCACATCATCATATAAATGACTTTAAAAAATTAAAAACAATGCTTCCTTGAATCTCAATGATTTCACTCAGCTACTTCTTTTTCAGTTCCATATAAGCATATACCAGTTAAAATGCTAAATCTTTTTACACGGCTACTTCAGTCATCAAAAGTTACAGCTGCAAATACATCATCATCTCCAAAAAAAAAAGCCTCTTTTGCATAAAGAACAGTAAAATTTGTGCAGTGCTATTAAAATACAGTAAGGAACGAATAATGCTGAATCTAAATAAAATACTCCATTTCAAAGAAAAGTATACTCACTGCTTATGATGACTGTTAAACCAGCAGCTCTCTGTTCTGGATCATGCATGATAGCAGAATATATGATTCACAGGAAAGATTTTGTAATGTTGATCAAATAAACAGGCAAACTAGGGACATACAAGTATCTTACGGACAAAAATAACTACTGCACGTCTTCAAAACTGTTACAATAGCTATTACGTTCTAATTTAAACACTACTCCTATTTTAGAGAAACCAGAACTGAATAAAAATGTTCCATAGTGATGTGAAAACATTCCTATGCAGCATATTATAAAATAGCCCCAAATTTAAAGTTCTAATCTAAAGCACTGAGATCTTTTTTGTACTTTGGCCAACAGGACAGTAAGAAACATTCTTCTTCTAACACTTATAACAACACTGTCAAATGTTTCATGGCCCTGCACTACTACAGTAGTGATGATGCATGTGGGCTTCCACAGTGGCCACTTTTAGTATCACATGTGTGCTAACAGATAAAGTACCATGCAGTGCCATCTATGAAAGAACTGAGGAAGCTTGGAAATCATAAGTGCACTACAAAAATTCTAGAAGAAGAAACAGCAATGGGGACTGGTCTATAAAAACGTAACAGTTACAGAGATAAGCTGCAACATAAAATCATCATGTTTTAAAAAATTATCATCGCCCTATTCATAAACAAAATTGGACAGAAAGGCAATATAAACCTAATTCCGTGTTAATATTTCTTAAATGGGAACTCTGGATATGGGTTTTTTTGTATTTAAACTGTGGTGACAGTATCAGTAATTCTGATAAATACTGCACTTTGCTTGTCAGCCAGTTAGAAGGGCTTCATCTGCATAACAAAACACCAGCCTGGTGTAATCCTACAAGAAGGAACTCATTTCATTGCCTTCTTGTGTACCTGTCTGACCATATCTGACAATGCTTTCCGTCAATCCAAAACACAGCGAACACAAAGCAAAACTTAACCCAACTCTGTTCATCATATGCATATATCATAGTTCAGTCAGTATGTCATGGTGATTTGTGTAATCTAACAAAAAAACTAAAGTACATGTGTCATGATGTGTACCTCAAACCAATCACAACCGATACTTTAAAATACAGTGTGGTTGTGATTTACATGTGGGTTGCATTCCTGGTGCATGTGTGTCAAAGATTCGTGCCAATTAAGACCATCTTTTGATCTTCTAATTTCTTGAGTTAGCAATGAATTTTTTTTTTTGACCCTGCACCGGACACATAGCGTGTTATTTTAATTCTTTTGCATATAGTAAGATTTAATTATTATTATTATCATCATCATTTGTAAGGGCACATTATTTCAAAATTGTGCAAAACAGGACCGTGCAAATCACAACCACAATGTAAAAAGGTACTGCTTTATATAGATGCAATCTCAATAAAGACAGTTAAAAAACACATCAAGTGATATTCAAATCCGTATGTTTAAGACAATCAGATTTCTTGTAAAAAAATATATAAAAATGTGGAGGGAGAAAAAAGCACTTGGTAATGAGTGTGTTAGTAACATTGCATACCCACACACATCTACTGCAGAAATACGCCACCTACCGAACAGGCCAGATCAATACTTGCTCAAAGTTCCCTTCCTACACAACAAAGTCTGGACAGTAAAAAAAACCAGTTTTGGTTTGCAAAGAAATTACATAAAAATCTGACCAATACGATTCTCAGGGGAAACATCAACTTATCCTGTACAACAGTTTCACATTTCTAATACCCGAGGCAGAATATGTGTGAGTATATCAAACAGTCTGTTACAGCATGACATCATTATTATTTCAAACTTAACAGAATTTATGTATTCTTTTATTGTTGTTATTTTAATGCAGCACTTCCATGCCTTTATGTTCTTCCAAATCCTCAAAAACATTAAGTAATGTGAGAAGTTCAGTTCTAAAAATAAAACGCATCACATTAACATACCAATTAGCTGGAACAAACCTACACCAAGCATTACCAGCTGTTTCTTATATTCAATAGCACGTCACTTTTGCATGGCAAGTCCACTCAAATTATTTCACAGTAATTATCTGTAAGCTTCACACAAGATTCTTGAAAAATTCATGACTGAGAGCTTGAAGGGATTGAATCCCATAATAAGTCACCACTACTACATGAAATCATCATAATCATCATAGTCCCCATAAGAATATTCATTAACAAGGGCCTGAAACAATAGAAAGTACTAAGTTAGGTGTGTAATACACAATATGTGAACTTTACATGAAACAAGAGCAGGAAATGGTTACATCAAATGACATTCTTCTAAAGCAGCAATGAAAAAAATGAGTTTTCAGAATGTATGCAATAATTTTACACCAATTTAAATAATTTTCACAACTTTGAAACTGAATGTATCTGACCTGCAGCCAGCTCTAGAAGTGCTTTAAACACAAACTATGGGCCCAACTATAGGGTCATAAAATTCAAACAGTCCTAGCAGAGACAAATCAGTGCACACCTGCCAATAGCAGAGACAAATCAATGCACACCTGCCAATAGCAGAGACAAATCAAGTGCACACCTGCCAATAGCAGAGACAAATCAAGTGCACACCTGCCAACTGCAGGCTCATTAGAAATGCTGTCATTGCTCTGCCATTGCTTAGATGAAAAACAAACTAGCTGTAGCATTAGAACTTGAGAAACATTTTCATTCACTGATGCTCAGCTGCTCTCACAAAGTTATTTAAGGAATGTGTTGTGACCTTCAAACCACCTGCTAAGTATCATATTTACCCCACTATAAGACAACTCCTCTTCACAATTTGCAATTTTTAGGAAAGTGCCTTTACAGAACATGTTCAGTTTTGTGGATGATTATACACACTGCTTCCAACAAAGAATTTTGGTGCTGATCTTCAAGGATTTTTGTCCCGGCCAAAACTACTGTTTCTTAGCATTTCAACCCTCATTATCAATTCTTTTTCTGAGCTATTCATTATTTACTATGCGACTCACACTGCTACATCAAAATATGTCAAATTAAACTCAAATCCTTTCAAGTGGTATAGATTGCTTTCCTTAGTCTACATTACACATCTCATCACTCACAACTGAACATCATTATAATGATTCTGATGAAGGCTGAAGAAATTGGGAATGCAATTTTAACCTAAGTAAACACTTTCTAATTTTTTAACTTTGTGCAAAATTATAAGGTGGCATCCCATTTTTAAGACGACAACCAGAAATCTCATCTTACATTCAGAACTCCAATATACTCTGTCCAAAAATATCAGTCTTCTGCATAAGAGGTGGCATATATGGTGTTTTACTGTATATGCCCTAGGCACAGTATGTTACTGAACATGCCCCATATGTGGTGTATGTTTACTGTATATGCCCAATGTGCAGCATACAGTGTTTTATTGGATATGCCTTAGATGAGGCATATGGTGTTTTAGTGTATATGCCCTAGGAGCACCATACAGTGTTTTAGTGTATATGCAATAGACATGGAATATGGCATTTCCCACAAAGAAAAGAACTGATCTACATAAGGTTATCACCTCCAATACATAAACCCACTATTAGCAGTTTTACCATCAGCAACCGAGACTTTCAATATTTAACAAAGCCCCTTCAGTGTAAATACACAAGTAGTAGCAACTTAATTACTGCATGTTCAAAGGTTTTACTTACATGATCACCTTCAACTTTAAGTTTAACTTTTCCTTTTCCTTTGCTTTTCTTTGTCTTATCTCCCTTCTCAGCTTTAGACTTCTCTAGAAACATATTCTCTACTGTTGTTTTTAATTTCTTCAGGTCATATGATGTTACTGCAAAGACAAGTAAGTGTCAAAATCACGTACCATACATGAGAATGGATGCATTACAGACTTGGCAGAACAGACAGAACAAAAGGCAGACCAAGACGTGAAAGATTTATTATTCTGACGTATGAGCCTGGATATAATCTGTAATACCAGCAATCAGTAACAGCAGAAAGTGGAATGAGGAGCCAGTAATGTAAAAACAAAAGTGATGAAGAGGATGCCTCTTGATTTGCAACCCTTTCCAGGCATCATTTAACATTCATACATTAAAAACACAGATATTTACCTTCAATTGTTTACTCACATATAAAACAAACATACAAAGAGAAACACATAACTTCATACCTTAACTTAATGCATATGGAAGGATTTGGAAATTGTACTGTTAGACAAGACTGAGCAGAACAAACATGTTTTGTACAATCCACACTAATACAGTAAAATGTAACACCTTGGCCAGTGCAAAAAAGCTTTTTGTTAGTGTATGTATGACCTGAATCGTGTGGAATACACTACATTTCAGAAACTACCTCTTCTTTCATCAAAAAGGACTTACACAAGTAAAGATAACAGGAAAGCAGTATCTATGAAACAAGGGCAGGAAGGAAAGAACCATACATGATTGAATGAACAGCACTACCAGAAAGTAGAAAAAGTGGTCACCCATCCAAAAAAAATAGAAACATAAAGCACAATTATGTTGATTTCATACGCTTTTCTCTTTCCCAGCCAATTAAAAGTTCTGTTAGTGCACTTACAATTTACACATATATTCCGAATCAAGTCTTCTGCGAATGCTGGAAAATGTGGAGACTTTGCGTAAGATTCGACTTTTTTGGATATTGCTGCTTGGAGTTCATCAAATTCTTCCCTACTGCTTGGATTCATTGCATCTATTCCCAAAGGAGTGCTCGTTTCACCATCACCTACAACACCTGCAAAAACACAACAATGCTTAATCAATAAATAAGTTTTAAAAGAGACAAATATGCCATGGATTCCAAAGGGTTGGACATTTTAAAGGTTAAAATCACTTATAGTAATAATAAATGTGTTCACATCACTATCGGAGCCTGAATAGCACAGTTTCTACAATGAATATGCTACAGGCTGGACAACCAAGGATTTGTGGTTCAATTACCAGCAGGGGCAAGAGATATCTCTTCACCAAAACAATCAGACTGGCTCTGGGGAGCACCCAGCTTCCATTTCAGTGGGTACAGGGGGCTCTTTCCCCAGGGGCCCTCCATGCAGAATGTTTTGATGACACTGTCCTGATTTGGCCCCATGCAAAACATCAGATGAAAAAATCCCTTGACCACCAGAACAGTATCCACCAGAGACAAAATGGTAGATACTTCAGACTCTCAACCCACTGCAGTGGGTAACTCCACACAAAGAAGCTCCAGATGCAGTGCTTTTCAACCTTCAATAGCACCACCTTAAAGTATTCAATTTATTATACCAACCAAAAGCACATTGTTAGTTACATGAGTGTTAAACATGTAGCTCCGACATATTTCGGTACAAGCGTACCATCTTCAGGGACCACATTAAGCACCACCTTAAACCACATCAGTAATATGCTGTCCAAGCACAACATAAATCTGATGGCCACATCCCAGGGAAGATTTCCAGCTTCTTCAGCCCGTGAAGGATGACACAGACTTCAAGACACGGGGCATGTACAGACCTTCTGTGTGGTCAGGTCTATACTGAACAGACTTGTTGCACCAATGAGACCAAGACCAAGGTTAAACAGCATGACTGCCATATCCACCTCTATCACCCAAGCATGTCTATAATGGTGAAACTTCAGAACACCAGTATCCTCTCAACAAAAAACCCAGACATGGACTGCATCATAAGGGAGGTGACAGCTATTGAACTCCCTCTTAACAGCATGAACACAGAGGATAACCTCTGCCCAAAGAATTCATAAAAGCCATTCATTACTTCCTGAAGACATATATGACACTTCTTTTAAAGGATATGCTGTGACTCGGTCCTGCAGCCTGACCCGTTGGGGGCCCACTGACAACTGCCCTCCTCAGGACCTACTTTCCATTTCCCCTTGTACTTCCCTCTTCCTATAACTCTTCAACATATTTTTTTCTTTCTTCTCTCTTTTACCACCCTCCTTCTTCCTATACTTCTTGACTTCCCCCCTTACAAAAAACAGGCAGTTGTAGAGCCAATGATTCCTACTGATCTTTTCCATCCTTCCTGTTCTCTACGTCTCTTCCTTTTATTTACTTCACATCACTCTATGTTATTTTATTTTCTATTACTATTACCTCTTTTACCCACCATCCTTCCTCATATGACCTATTTTTCCATTTAATGCCTGTCCTTTGAAAACAGCTATTTTCAGGGTCACTTATTCTTGTTGGTTTGCTCATGGCCTTCGTCCTGGTCATCCCTTCTCTACATTTATACCATCTTTTTCCTACAGAACAAATTCTCTATCCTGAAGATGAGGCAAATAAACAAGTGTCATATCACATCACAGAAGACTATAATCTTACAGACCAAAATGTTCTGCCCACTGGAGAAAATTAATATTACACCATTATTAATGCCTTATAACTCATGTACTAAATCAGAAAGAGTTAATGTAAGACACAAGCCTTTTTTGAAACAATGAATTACACACACCGAAAGTGTCTATAGCTACCCGCAAATCAGATTCTTCCTGCAGCTTCTGTATTTCCTCTGGTGTCAGTTCTTGTCCTGTTTCTGCTTCTGTTTCCGTTTCCGTTTCTTTCTCTTTCCTTTCTGCTTCTTCACGGAGTCTCTGCTGTAACATACCAAAACTGTCATAATGTCCGCTTTGCACTACGTTTAACGTAACTATTCCTGGGCCATACTTCTTCTACAGTGCCAAATGAGATGTGTGGAGGAAGAGGAGGGTAGAGGAGGAAGAGGAGTTGCACAATGTTCTAACCTCTTAACTGGGCCATTTTAGTAATAAAATTATGTACCTTGTTGATGAAATTCCTCATGGACATTGTGCTTATTAGGAACAGAGGACACCATCAACTTCAAAGCATGTGCGTTACAGATATTTCCTTGAACTAGCATGTACTGCAAAATGTTAAAACAACAGGTACACATTTTATGATGAATGTGTCATTACACCCAACATAACATATGCTGAAAATGTTGCATTATGACCATACATATAATCATGTATATTACAAATGTCACAATCCCATGTTCAACAAATTCATTACACACATATTTACAAGCTTAAGTGTACCAGACATAGTAATTTTTATTGCTAGACTGTTTTCAATACAGCAAGTGACACTGTTGCTGCATAGTGAATGATGATGCCAGCCATTCTACAGTGATCACTCTGGTGATAAAAAATATTCTCGTATCTCAACATTCACTTGGGGAGACTGTCAATAACGAACACAACGCCCTCCTCAAAAAATAACTAATAATCAGTACCAGAATGAACAAAATAGTTGCTCAGCTCTTACATGATTCCCCTCCACCATGAACAAAGAGCATTACAAGGTATACACACAGCCACCTGACTGGTCTCACATTAACACTCTGCACCTTAACACGACAGCATTTTGCTTTACCACGTATCCACACCATTATATGAGGTCTGATGCAAAACTATCATGACAGAATTAATATCTCAGATGCTCGAAGTGCAGCAACACAGCCGTGACAAATATGCAATGACTTGTTACTGACTGTTAAGATACGTTCACAGACCATTCTGTGTGATCACAGTCTTGTCACATGTTGATTTCAAGAGGCATAAGGATACAGAACCATGTGTGTATTAAATTTTGTGAGGTTAGAAAATTGCAACTCCAAGCTATCGACAGTCCAATTACCATTTGGAAATTCAACAAGCTCAGTACAGACATTTGATACCAACGTTCTAAAATGGGGTGCACGTTTGTCAGTTATGAGCACACTGCTCCATCAGTATGACAATTATCAACACTGACACCATGACAGTGTAATTACACTGTATGAGTAAACAACTTCCACACACTATTTCCTTGTCTCTGTGATAACTCCATTTACCCACTAGCTCATGCTGTCCCATTCATGACCTGTGACCTGGTTCAGGTAGTACGTAACTGTCCCACTGCTGGTAGCATTTGCAGAAGAGAGAAAGAAAGCAAAGTGATTTATTTAACCCTCTGGCACCTAACATCAGGTATACCTGTGATGCTCAAAACACCAAATGTCAAGTACAGGCAATGGCCATTTAATGGCCTCCTTATGCAGCCCTCATTTACATTCCTGTCTCCAGCACACCCTACCAGGCACTTAATTCTGGTGCCAAAGGGTTAATGATTATGTCAACTGCTAAGATTATATAGTAGGCTACATGAATGAAATATGAGTATGCAGCATTGGTAATATGACAATGATAAGGGAAAACTGAAGTACTCAAACAAAAAAATGTCCCAGTAACACTCTGTCTACCACAAATCCTACACAGACTGGCCTGCCACTGAACCTTGCCCTCTGCAGTGAGAGGCAACAAACTAACTGCCCAAGACATGGCATAACCTGGATTTGCAGAAGTCCTGTGTTTTGAACTCAGTAAATGTAGCTCCAGTTGTTCTTTGATCATCATATTATTAAATCTCCTCCCCTTCAGTGCCAGCTTGAGTTTTGGAAAGATGAACAAGAAATTCAAGCAGAACTCACAAACTTTACTTCCATACTGCACACATTTCGAGTCCTACAAATCTATTCCTTTTACCGTAATTTTATTTTATTTTTCCCAAAACCTTATTACTTAAGCTACTTGAATATACCTAACCTCAAAGTTTCGGACTGTCATCATATTTGCAACCATTGCACATATAATGTGCAGGTACATTCATCACCTACCTCCATTCCAAATCTCAGATGCCTATCACCAACAGCTCCTGAGTAATTGCCGTCAAACCAAATAAAACATGCATCTACCTAATTATCATACATCCTACAAGAAAATATCTTATTTTTCTAACATTTAGTACCACACACCAATTCCAGATCCCAGATAAGTGGTATTAGTGACTCCCACCTCCTTGTTTCTTTGTATACTCACCATTACTACTCATTTTAACCCTTTGGCCCTGGAGCTGGACATTTAAATTTTAGCGCACAATTTATGTAAAATGTGAATATCTTACGAACCAAAAAAAGATAACATTATGAAATATATGGCATTATGTGGAGAAAAAAAACTGAGACTGTGCAGCACATCTCAAAAAATTCAGTAAGTGTATCTGTTGCCTAAATATACGAAATGCAGTCTCTGGAGGGTAGCGGTATTCCCATCCTATACAGTGGCTAAGGGTTAAGAAAGTGAGGCTGACATGTCCACCAACAGCATAACATTCATATTAGGTTCCATGAAAATTGGTTGACCAGTTCAAAAGATGAGATTGAATGGCACAGAGACAGCATGGTGATCTCATATGCCTACTTTATTCCTTAAACCTTTTAGTGCCAGGTGGGAAGCTGGACAGCCACCAGTGTATTTGCACATCGTACCATGGCAAAACTATGAGCCACCATTTCTTACACATGTCTAATTACCATTGAGTCCATGAGAATCCAGCAGTAATCACATCAACAAAAAGCATAATCATCTACTTGCAACACTGATCAATGTTTTTCAATTTCAAAGAGTGATCAAATTTGAAAGATTTTCATTGAAAGTGTGGTGCATGGCATTTCCACCATGTCCCACACATGGAGACTGGCACTAAAATTATTCATATACACCAACACATGCACACAACAGAAATTAAGTCATACATAAGCTCGTACCTGCCTACATATTTCCGTGATTAAATCACCAATACACATCATAAAAACTTGATCCTTTTGGATTGAACAAGTCAAGACTAGATGTTTGTATTCATACAACTACACGTAATATAAAAACTTTAAATTTTAACTAAGAATGTATCAACATTGTTATAACCATAATGTCCATGTTGTCATATTTTATGGCTGCTGTTTAATACATTTTATAATTTTAACATTTTAATATTGTACATAACTGACTAATCTATTGGTATTATGTACTCCTTTGTACTTAGAACTCCCTGAAGATGGCAATTTAATCACTGAAGCATGTTGGAGGGTACAAGCTTATGTATGACTTTTAATTTCTGTTGAGTGCATGTGTTGGTGTACATGAATGATTATGGACACAATACACAGAATAAAGAATATTAAATTTGGCACTAAAATTGTTAAGAAAAAAAATTAGGCTGCAAAGTCAAACAATGCCAGATCTGGAAAGCAGGAAAGATATCATCAAGGAGTTGATGGACTCGTGCAGTATCTGTTATGCAGAAGATACTACAAAACTCAACAATTAAACCAACAAATGCACTTTATTTCTTAAGCATGTTCAATAACCCTACATATGTTTCGACTGCAATACAGCCATCACCAGGGGTTTTTTCAATGTATGCCTCCCTATCATCTGGAGCTTAATGCAACAGAAAAAATTTGGGCTACTTTAATAAACTGGATGGATGCAAAGAATGTGACTTTCTAGCTACAGGACATGAAAGAATTGGCTCACAAGGATTTTCATTTAATAACGAAGGAACAACATGTGTCAAAGTGCACATGTGTAAAAGAACTCAAAAAGAATTACACAGAGAATGAGCATGTGATGAACATGTTCATGAACTTTATGATCAACATCAGGTCAGCCGATTCTGATATAAACTTGGAGGAAAATGAATATGCAAAACCACCATTATCGTCAGACTCCAATTGAAGCAATAACATAATGGAGTAAGAACACAAACCTATGTTTTACAAAGACAGGCGACACACTGCACTCATAATTGTTCCGCTTACCGACCCACCCTATGACCCCCACGTGTCTCATACGCCAGGCTACAAGACAGCTGCTTCCACACACTGGTGCCATAACATTGCAATTACACTCTACACCATAAACCATAACCCAAACTACAGGTGTACATACTGAATTACCAATGAAATATTGTGTGAACTAAATTGTACTACTACAATTACACCTGAACCACAACCCAAAACTACTGATGTAAACAGTCTATTACCAATGAAATATAGTGTAAGTTAAAATATACAACTATACACAAACAACAAAATATACTACTCAGATAAAAAGTAAACTACCAATGGAATACTGTGTAACTAAATTATTACTAAAACACATATGTAACTACAAGTGACAGTAGTGCATCAACAATAAAATATTGCATGAAATTAACTACTACTACACTGAAACACATAATAACTGCTAGTCTCCACAGTAAACCACAAATAAAATTACGCATCAACTGAACTACTACAGCTCCTACTCATACCACACATGTGCCAACAGAGTAACTGACACTAGTCCAATATCCCCCACAATCCCCCCGCCCTTCAATACTGAAAACATGGTGACCAGGCCATTCTACATTAGAATAAAAGACACTGTGACAGCTCATTCGATATAGTGCTACCATAGTGACTATCACATCTTCAAAAACTGTCTACTCAGCACTTCAGCAAGCCTAATATTTTGGATTACACTTACTTCCTTCTCTTCTATGATCTTCTTTGATTTTTTGGGCTGCGCAGGTTTTGCAGGTTCTTGTTTCTCAACATCTTTCTTTTCTTCTTCTTCTTCATCTTCCCAGTTATCCTGTAATGAATAATTTAGCTGACATCAAAATCTTATGACCTACTTTCACAGTATGAACAAAATTCACGACAGTATGACAAAAAATAGGGCAATATACAATGCAATATTCATAATATAACTGAAACTCAGAAGTGGATAGGCTGACATCACAACCCAAATGTGCAAGTCTAATCTTGATTTGTCTGTGACTGACAGCTGCTTAGCTATAATTTGTATAATAAGCTGACCAAAGTACTCCTTTCCCATATCGATAACTTTCACATAGACATTCACACAGTTATATTTAGTTCATTATGTGACTGATAACCCAAAAAGTCGAGAATAAAATCATTTTACTGCCACGCACTTTCACGTCTTCATCTTCATCCTCGCCTTCCCACTTATTGGCAACCACGGAAGCAGCCGTTTTAATTTCCTCCGGATCGAAAGTATCAGCATCTGTAAAATGATAAACTTAACCATGAACTTGCCGACTGCAATGTTTTATTACAGAATCGCACGTAAATATACACATACGATGCCAACTTACCCCACTCATCATCCATGTTCGCAAGTTCACGTGAACAGAAATGTGGTCGGTGGCGTATGTAATAATTTAACGCTAGATAGCAACAGTATCTTACACAGCACAAAACCAGATTTCCAACGACGAAACACAAAAAAAAAAAAACTAATTAGTTCAAACAAATAACTACCAAATATGTAACTTTAAAGAATCAAACCTTTCAAAACTACGAATATAGCGAGACACCAGAAAATACGGTGTTAGGTTAATACACCACCAAACTCCTTCCGCCATATTCTACGCTATTCACAGACGACGTTCCACGCAGACGCACATGCCTTGCGTCTGCGTGGAATTACATACCTTGCTGCCATCTATAGTCTGTAGCAGAAATACATACTGGCGTTGTGTACACAACCACATCATGTTCTGCTGATACGGTTCCGCGTATCTATGCAGTGAGCTAAATGGGCTGATTTGCTAGAAAACAGCTGTTGTATCGTCGTAGTCACCACAAAGATATCCTAAAATCTCACGCAGTGGGATTCAACCAGTCGTGTGTTTAAGTCAGAAACCAACAAATGCACAAGATTATTAACAGGTGCAAGATGTATTTTCAACCCCTACATAAACTTACGATAACATGCACGGTACATGTGTTGTTTTGAAACGCCGTGTGTTGATGGAAGATATGCTTAAATGTGTGGATGTGACTTGCGTAACTAATATTCATGGATACAACATGTGGAGAATGTGATATCGGTAACAGTTATTAAAATTCATGGTTACTATTTGAAACTGAATTTTAATAATTTCTACTAATGTCATTCTGCATGAGGTTGCATCCACAAATATTAGTTATGTAAGTTGTATCCACATCCACACATTTAAGCATACCTCCTGCCATCAACAACATAGGGCATTTCAAAACAAATACACAACATTTAGAGCAAAGCAAAGCGTCTCTGCAGCACATTACAGTTTTTGTTCAGTTTTAACCATCTTCTTACCACTATTTTTATTCCATTTGGAATAATAACAAAGTTACCGAAGTATCATATGTAATATTTGTAAAGAGGAAGCCTCTTCCTAGAATTCTTTTATGAATTTGTATGACTAACTGATGATGGCCACATAAGTTGACCAAAACATAAATGATATTCATAGCGTCGTGTTACTCAGACCCTGCGACTGATAACGAGTATAGGTACTGTTTGATAATCCGGAGTATTTGATAATATTGCACCTATCCACTCTGTGGGTGCCAGATTACAGGAATTGTACTATATATAATCCATGTGGTTGAAAAGCCAATATGAAATGCTATATGAATCAATCAAAACCACTGCACAAAAAATATTTTGAGGATACTCCACAAACAAATGTAGTGTTTTCAGGCATATATTTCTATCCAAATACATCAAAAAATGACAACTGTCTACATGGTACAAACTGAGAGTTTTACAGAGTTTAAAGTATTGTTTCAAAACATCATTACACTGCATTTATCTTATCAACCACAGTGCATCACCATCATCATTATCATCACCACGAAACAGGCCAGATTATTCCAATTCAGCCATTAAGGACTCCATACTGCAGGGCAGTGCATTCCGTTTCAGCCCATGCATGTGAATCGCTGCACCATTATTACTGTACTCTTCTTGTGTTCAACCACAGTAAGTTGCAGTGCTGAACAATACATGTTTCTTGTTGAATATTAACTATGTATATTTTTAACAGCAAAATGCATCAGCACATGCCACAGAAAATTCCATGTACATGCTAGTACTGTTTTCAGTAAACAACCAGTAGATGATCATGGCCATAACATTCCCCACATCTGGTCTATTATCCCTGTAGAAACATGAAACACACCATCTACAGAAATCTGTAAGCTTTGTAGGTCAAAACCCAAATGTTCTTCTAGACTTAATAAGAGGGAACCTTCCGTGTGCGTCTCAAAATATGTTACATACGTGGGAAATGCCATGCATGTTGGACACCAACACAATGGATTGCTTTATAAGCAGAATGGTTTGGCTGCAAACTTCTTCAAGTGTGGATAAAACTTCTAGTTACGTTACACAGCGGTGCATGATCTGAAAGAGAAGTCACCCACCTGCCAGTGTCTCACTCTATGAATAGGCAGCAACAAGACAACAAATCAAGGCACCAACCACTCAGGATATATGCCTTCCAAAGCTGAAGGAAAATAATTCTCTTTATGAACTGCACTTATTAACCAAGGTCTCCTGGTCTTAACTGTCTTTCGCCTTCATGAATGAAGATACACATTGCACGCCACAATAAATATGTACCAAGCATTTTTTTCTGACGTGATGTCCATGTAGCAGCTATGCCATAATAATCACCACATCGTTCATTCTTCAAGTTCCGTAATTCAATTGCATCAATCATTGCTGCTTCATGTGTATATGCTTCTACTGGTATGACATTTTGAAACACATGGAGGCACACAACACCCAGTCCTGCTTTCCAAATGTCTAGAATAAACTGCACTTTCTTGTCAGTTTTCTTTACAGTTTTCTTTTTCTTCCAGACAGCAAATGCTTCATAAAGATGAGAATAAGGTCTAGAACGCATACCCTTTCCTATGTAGAAGATGGAAGACAGAAACGTTGACCATTTATGAGATTCACTTAGAGAATCCACATGACGTGGAAGGTTCTGCGTTATACGTGGATCCAGCAATAAGTATGTGAAAGATGATTTCACAATACCTCCCCGCCAGCGTCGCAATGGTTCTGGTTGTGAAAACTGCTGTGTCACTTCATTTTCAAGTTTTCGGTAATCTGGCAGCCATTTCTGCCAGTTAAAATCATGTATTGTGCACTGAAGTTCAGGGCTATAGACTGAAAGAGAAGAGTGTATTAGAGTCCATTTAATACAGAAAGTTCATGACCACATTCTGGATGCTACAATAAAGTCGCTATATCCATGCAGAGGTAAGGGGCAGTTCAGCTTCTTTTGTTGGAATTTTTAAGGCTTCCACAATAGCTTTCTAAGAGTATAAAACATTAAGAACTTTCGACTTGTTGTTGCTGGTTTTGTTGTTAGAGCATGTAACTGACCACTCACATCCATCTACTGCTGAGGTTGGGAGTGTAAGAATATGTGAAGCTTCATCTCCACCCCGCTATATGTCTCTATAGTGCTATGCCTAATAACAGGGAAAGCTTGTATGAAGATAAAGTTGTTCATTTTCTAACCTTTGGTTTCAGTAGACACTTTAGCTGGTTTCCTCTGGATTCTGAACAGTGTCCTTAGGTACAGTCTTTTCGTTGTAGGAACAATAGGTCCAGGGATGTAACCATTCTCTTTCAGCTCCCTGCGCAATGTGTCTGTGTCATAATCCAGGCTGGGTGGAATTGATATATCACATCCACTGGAATGTTCTACAGGAAGTACAAAAGGTAATACAATATAACAGAGCATATTTGCATGCAGAATATGGCACATATGGGGGACAGGAGAGGTGCATACAGGGTTTTGGTGGGAGACCTGAGGGAAGGAACCACTTGAAAGACCTAGGCATAGATGGGACAATCATATTAAAATGGATCTTCAAGAAGTGGGATGGGGGGCATGGACTGGATTGATCTGGCTCAGGATAGGGACAGGTGGCAGGTGCTTGTGAATGCGGTAATGAACCTTCAGGTCCCATAAAATGCAGGGAATTTCTTGACTAGCTGAGGACCTGTTAGCTTCTCAAGGAGGATTCTGCTACATGGAATTAGTTATATTCACATATCCTCTCTCCTGCAATCTATGACAGTACATCATAACATGCAAGATGCATGAGAAATACGGTACAGTATTTATTTTGTGTGTGACACATACAAGCATTCTATGTCATTTTTATTTCACTGTTAAGCTGTAAACACAAAGGGTACACAAGTTAGACAGAATCCTACCTACAGATATGAACTTATTTTTCATGGCATTTTTATTAAACACACTCCAAACCAAAACTTGTTTTAAATAGAAATTGTGGATCTTATGTACATACACCATAATATAAGGTGATCTGTTTAATGATTAAGGTGGAAAATTAACACATGCCTTATAACCAGTCGCACTTCGGGTCCCTCCTACCTTGTATTCAGTCACATGTGCACAACACTAACCCTGCTAAATATCATAAGCTTGCAAAACATACACCTGCAAAGTGGAACACCTTATGCGCAGGCTGCAGCTGCCTTTCTGTGATCAATAATCATAACTTTCCATCTGACCAAATTTTATATAATGATGTACATAGAATAAACATTTTCTTAAATGCTCAATAAATTTGAAAACATTTTAAATAAAAATTACAAAATTTAATAACAAATGTTTTGACATATGCACTGTTATCTTGCAATGAGCCATTTTAGAGAAATTTCATAAATCCCACCTTGTGCTATGTGAAAAATCAAAAGGAGCACCCCCCCCCCCCCCATGACGCAACAGCCCATAGTGGGCCAGGGCCTCCTCATTATCGAGGTTTCACGATCACACTCAGACACACCACACTCAGTAGGACTCCTTTGGACAAGTGATCAGCCTGATGCAGAGACCTCTGACAACACACAACACTCACACGAGACAGACATCCATGCCCCCGGCGGGATTCAAACCTGCAATCCCAGCAAGCAAGTGGCCGCAGACCCATGCTTTAGACCACGCAGCCACTGGGATCAGCGCACAAAAAAATACAAACCAAAATTATTATATAAAACACAAACACACCTGTATCAAATACTTCATCTTGTAGCCTGGCAGAAGGTGGAAGTGCATTCATGGTTTTGCATTCCATCCTTTGAGACTGAGGATCTGAAACACTTTGAGCATGAAGCAATTAAATAAACACTATGCCTTAAATGTGTTTGCACATGTGCATCTGTGTATATATATTTTGAAGCTTGTAATTTTGTAGGTACAGTGGTTTACACTGACTCTGTCCCCAAGATGGTTTATGTGAATGATGAAAGAGGGATGAAGTTGATACGTGAATGTATAAATGATTTTTATATACATTATTGGCATCCTCTCCATACAGAACTACATATTGTATATAGTGGAGTACAAGATAACCTGTTGAATGAGATGACTCCAAATTTTCGATCAGAAATTTACGTTTTGGCTTATATTCATCAGATAAGATGACTATAAGATAACTGGTTAAACCATGATTGCATCTGGGTATCACAGAAGAGTTAGCCTTGACAAATTATAACCCAACATACACAAGTAATAACCAGAAACTGCACCTTGCTGTCTTTGGCTAGTGCATTAACGTGATGCAGTGAACAATGGGTGGAGAATGAACAGGTGAGGAACAGTGCGTTGTTCACCCAACTCAAAATACAAGCCCCACAGCTTGGCTAAACGCAAGTCACCTGCATGTGCCCACTGCACAATTTTCGTAATGCACAACGTAAGAGGTCTGCATGGACCAAAATTTTAGAATTTTACCCAGACCGACTACAAAATTTTACCTTCAACTGCCTTACCCAAACCTGACCAAGACCCTACTTTCATTTATACTGGCCCAAATAAAGCACAAGGAAACACTATACCAACAGCAACTAGCTGTTACAAGCTGCATCAGTGATATAGAAAAGTTATCTCCCTGCCTTCTGTGAATGACAAGTGAAGCTATAATGCCAGTGATAACCAAAACGTTGTGGGTCATAAGCTTTCTTACCAAGTATCAACCACTTTACCTGTTATAATCCTCACCAAACATTCCTATGTCGTGGCTCAAATAACCTAAGAATCTGACAGCTCACGGAGCAGAATTTGTCCCACATGAAGTCTCACCTGACTGCTGGCACAAGGAACCTTCTTTCCAACAGAACCACACCTCCGTCTTCATCCGAATACTTGTATTCCTCAGACAAGCTCATGAAGGAATCAACATTTAGGGATGATAGCACTGATGCTGTTGAAGTTGGACTTGTTTTACCACTTGGAGTGTATGCATTACTTTTCAAACAATTTGGGTTTTCATCTGCATTAGTTCTTGTTACCACAGGGTAAGTGTCATCACAAGTAACATAGCCAGTACTATCAGAAAGAACAAAACAAGACTGACTCGCAATCCACTCATTTTCCAAAATCAATTCAGGCAGCAATGTATCACACGTATTTAGTGTATCAAGGCCACACTTTAATTTTGCATCACAGTATTGTGTGATTCTGTCATCCTTTATATTACTGTTCCATTCGGACTCAGATAGTCCATTTTGCTTACCTACACTACCATGACAGGCACTGTCATCAGAACTACATATATTATGACTGTTAACAAATGTTACCACATCACTTCCATTAATGGTGGGTTTCCCTTGAATCTTGGTATCTGTCTTGTTCTGAGAGGCATCACCTGCATCAGTGTCTTTCACAGCTTGCAAGCCATCTACGTTCTCTATTGTGAGCCCTTCCTCAAACTTCAAAAGCAAGTGTTCCATTTGGTTAATAATATTCAATGATGTTTCGATACTTCTTTCTGGAGAAGGAAGTCGCGGAACACACTTCAAAGAAGCACTCTCATTACACAAAATCTGTTCAGAACTGCATGGATTATGAAACTTTATTTCTTCACGTAATTTTGCCTTCAAATCCTTGCCTACAGCTGTAGAAGAACTACATGAACCATCCCACTGTCTCTGTTTCAAATGTTCTTCCTTACATTCAGGAGTTACTGTGTGCACCTGTTTTTCTGCTGCAATTCTGTCACTATCAGGTTCTTCCTCAGGGACAGATTTATGAATAGCATCTACTCTACAAGGTTTATTGTCTGCATAGCCATTCACTGCAATATCTGGAACAGCATTAGACAAACAGCATTTCTGACATGTCTGTGTAGCAACACTATACCCACTGTCAATTTTGTCCTGAACAACATAACCTTGATTTCCATGCAATCCAGAAGATTCCTGATGGTTACTGCTGTACTCTGCATGCTGTGGGATAGAATTACACGATCTGGAGGTTTCTGTGGTAACTGACAATACTTGATGCGTACACAATGCTGACTTTGAGTCTGCAATGTATTCATAAGCAACATTCTTGCCATACACAAATATTTTTTCTGAAACAAGAAACAAAATGAATAATCAGCATTCAGTATACAAAAACTGTTAAAAATTATAACTTCATCTGGATGATACAAAAACTTTACTACTGGAAAGTATATGCATAATTTATGCTCTGAAGAAAATGATGAAATGAAGACAGCAAAGGGGCAGAAAGCTGAAGGCTACATGATGTAAAAACAATGCTCACATTTCATTTAAATCAGCAACTGTTGGTAAACGCCAACTACTTTATAATTCAAATACCACTGAAACACCTTCCCTAACTGCTGATTCAGGTGTCACAATGGTGCAGTGACCAAAGACCAGGGTCAGAACCCAAGAATGCCTACATGACGTGAACCTGCAATTTGAAGTAGGCTGTTATAAGGGACTTACGTTATGGCAAGAAAAAACTGCTGGATTCAATATGACTTACCAAATGTCAACATATACTTTTCATCACTTGAATCATCCTCTTTGTGTGATTCTTTGAGCCAAAATCTCTGCAGTATATCTACGATATTCCAGTGTCGCTCCTTATATGCATAATGAAAAGCATTGTTGCCATCACAGTCATGGATCCATGGATCACCTCCATTTAAAAGCAAGAGAAGAAAAATATTTGCACGCCCCCAAGCTGCTGCTATATGAACAGGAGTTTGTCTGTCAATGGACCTACAAGAATAAGCTCAAAATCAGTATGCACAAAACAGAAATACAATCTCAAACTTATACAAGTTTCCTAAGTTTGATTAAATATTCTGTGATCACACCAAAAAGAATTTCTGATTGCACTGTATGCACTCTTTGCACAAAGTGTATGAAGTAACTGTGTATAAAAGACAGCAAGTTCATCTGTCCACATGACTCATTGCTGGCATTACCCAACAGATCACTGAATTTAATTCATATTAAATTGATTAATATTTAACAAAATACAAGTAAAATATTGATAAATGTGTAGTGCAGTATGTTTAACACAGTTAGTTTCCCTGTGATTGATTAGCAAAACAGCAAAGAATGCAGTTGATATGTACTCCACTTTCATTTTATTTTAATCACATCATGGATTTCTCTCATGCAAGAGCAGGACAGACTGTGGGCCTCTGTAATATAGGTGATACCTGGAGGGGAATGTACCAGTAGTACCAGTTGGTTAATTTATGATGTCTATAGCTTTATGTCTCACACTTTTGATGAAAGACAAACATACGTAATTACATTCACTGAATCTTTACAAACTGAAACCCAGCAAGATTTGGGGAAGTAAGCAGTACAAAATATCATTCCAGACTTGGCCAGAAAGGGCCTCTTGTTTCTAGATGTCTGTTCCTATTCAAAATGAAGACTGAAGTATTTCCAAATTGAAAACTGGCTTGCTGCAGTATCATATTATCAAAATGAATGTCAGGTTCAACAAATGACAATAAGAGCCCAACATGTCGACTGCTTATAGTTTGTTTACCAACACCACGTATGTGTGAAAGTTCACATCTGTGTACCATATGTGGTACAACTTCAGCTCAATTAATATTATTCCAAATAATACTTGTGCAAACAAGACTCAGAGAACACACTTTACATTCATAACTTCCCTAGTAAAATCCACAATCTTTCAATGAAAGCTTTCATAAGGGAACAGTCCCATATCTGCAATTAATCCATTTCCTTCAACAATATGCTACATCTCCTAATATTCCTTTGAAGGATGACTATATAAACTCATCACAAACATGAAATACCATTCAGTTTAGAATCTTTCATCTTCCCATCTTCTATCTAAAACTGGGGCAAATAAAACTTGAAGAACAATATCTCTTAGGTCCCCATTCTTCTAAATCGTGGTACTGTATCACTACGTGACTGCTGCACTAACCATCCAGTGACGGAGCACCACATCCCAGAAGAACAGAGACCTCAACGCATGGCTGTGAAAGCTGAAGAACTCAATTATACCTCTACCTGTAATTTTGTATACTGTGACTCTTCATGTCTCACCATATGATAACTGCTTACATTGAGTTTGTTTGACATGGTGCTGAGAATACTTGGACCTAAGAGGCAGTATGTAATAAGAGGCAGAAAAAAACTGCATAATGAGCTTTCTTATCTGCATATTTCACCAAAAATTATTTGTATGGTCAAATCAAGGAGAATGAGAAGGGTGGGACAGGCACCAAGCAAGGAACAATGAGAAACACACAATTTTTGTTACAAAATCTAAAGGGCAAAAATGACATGACAGACCTAGGCACAGATAGGAGGGTTATATTGAAATGAATCTAAACCCTTTGGGGTCTGAATTTTTTTGTGAATTCCAACAGGCTGATCCAAATTAATGTTCCAGAAAATCTCTATTATTTGTACATTTACAAATTAAGCTAATTTGAAGAGTGCAATTCAAAGTTTGAACAAAAATGTGAATTTGTATTAAATCTGGAGTGTCTGAAAAGTGTCTGACAGCTTACAGTTTTTTCGCTGTGTCCCCACATGAAGTCCTGGTTTCCAGTCACACATTTCACAAACGTAAGCTGTTTCCTTTCTTCCACCTATCCACATTTCTTTTGGAGCACACTATGCAGTCTTGGTGTTCAATCTCTGGATGTGGACTAATTACATGCAGATTCCCATTCAGTCTCTGCCCCTTGTCAGATCGTCCTCCTGTGGATGCACACCACCCTGATGGAAATCTCCAACAAGGCCCATGACCAACTGTCACCTACAGTTGATGTGGAGTTGGTTTCCTTGCAACTTTCCACTTAAGAGGATGTATCCATTTATTATTGCAACCTTCATACCCCAGAAGAATAATTTTCGCCACCATATCAGTGTCCTCCGAAGGAAGCAATATGTCACTGCATACTGATGTGCAGTATCTACTCTGCCCATATTCTTCACGTAATTTACAATTACACTTGGCTTCTCTACCACAGCTTCATCTTTGTTCCCTCTTCCTCTCCTCCTGACAGGCTCTGACATGGATGGAGGCAGAGTCTGCCATACAATACACACAGATTGCCCATTTCGTTGATTTTTTGTGGGTTTGTAAGTGACAAAGGAAATTTTTCGTTTGAAACCAACTACAGATTCATCAAGTGATTGGTTCTGGCAAGGAATAACATGTTCTCAACACCTTGCATCTGTGTATTTGAGAAAGTTGCTCACCTTTTGTGTCACAATTCTCAAACTGCAGTCAAAATTGGAAACTGTCTCAAAATGCATCATCCAAAATATATGAAGAATGTCACATTATACTCACCGTGCATTTTTGTACAATTGATCAACTCACACCAACAAATGCACCAAAACAAGTTTGTCACTGATTTCTTTTAAAAGATTTCCCCAATACGCATTTCGGAACTTCTATATTGCCATCATCAGGGGGATCGTGAAGTTTGACAAGCCACGCAGACACGAAAGAAGGAGGTTCTACCATACAGCAATACACACAGATAACCGGCACAAAACAGCACACCGGACCACGCTGCCAATAATTTATGAATTATATCACAGCATGTTGTTTAATATAATATACCACACTATTTTACTATTAATTTTAGCAATTTAACTATACCACTATTATACAATTTTATACAAAGTGGTAATAATGAATATTGACTCAACTGTTCTGATGTAACCTAAGAACATTGGTCTGTGTACAAACTTCACGATCCCCCTGATGATGGCAATATAGAAGTGCCGAAATGCGTATTGGGGAAATCTTTTAATAAAGAAATCAGTGACAAACTTGGTTTAGTGCATTTGTTGGTGTGAGTTGATCAATATGAAGAATGTGTTTTTGTGTAAATATTTCACCAAAGAATGGCACTCTGCATACAAACTCTTGTGACCAATAGTCTTTCACGTAAGGTAAATGAATAACTCCCACGTTGACAACCAACTCCAAAAGTGCCAACATCTTAATATTATTCATTCCGTACATTTTAACTTTATATTTAAAGTCCGACAAATATACAATTTAATCACACTAATTGTGTATTTTCACTGTCCTACATGTTTCGAACCCTTAATTTGGATTCATCTTCAGGGACATATTATCTAAAATCGCACACTAGTTACACCAACTGGCACAATTGTTTACATGAATTCTTTACAATTGTTCACATACACTGTTTAAAACAAATAAAAGTTAAAAACTGTGGTTGTTGGTTGTTTCAGTCTTACACTGGCTAAAAATTGCATAAAAGTTGAAAAATCTATGCTGTTTTGATATGCTGTTTATCGGAGTAAGTTGCCTGTTGGGTGGTGAGAACAGTACAATTGTAAAGAATTCATGCAAACAATTGTGCCAGTTGGTGTAACTAGTGTGTGATTTTAGATAATGTGTCCCTGAAGATGAACCCAAATTAAGGGTTCGAAACATGTAGGACAGTGAAAATACACAATTAATGTGATTAAATTGTACATTTGTTGGACTTTAAATATGCCAACATCTCTTCTTCCATATCATACCATTCATGCCATATTGGAAAGTGACACAAAGTTGTACTGTCAATTTTTTCTTTGGTATATACATTTGTTTCAGCAGTAATCTTTCCATCAGGTTCTAAGGTAACAAACAACATAAAAATGTGGGAAGTAACACAGTTTGCTGGAACTTGCAGGCCTTCAGTTTTTTGCCCCAGTGCAAGATTTAGCCAACAGGGCTCACTTTCCTGGAGTGTCACATTTTTGTATTTACTCCCCATTTGTGCAGTTGCTTGCTTTCATATAGTAGTATCACCAACACCACAGTCATCCAAATTAGTATCATCATGTTCCAAATCAACATCATTTACTGTTCGATCTCCATCACCAACACCACTATTTATTTCACAGCCACTGTCAATTACTGCCACATGTCTTTCAGCCCTTAGCACACTAGTTTCCTCTTCAGAATCATCCGAAACCTTATACAATGTTCCATCAACAGTTCTGGCTTTCTTACACATAGGTTCAATTTCAGATATTTGATTTACACTATCGCCATCCTCACATGACAAATCATGAAACTCTTCGTCTAAATCATACAAAAAATCTCCATCATTGCTGCTTCGTTCAGTTTCTCTGCTTACAGTGTCTTCATCTATGTCCAACTTATTGAATTTATCACAGAAAGTAAAAACATACACTACAACAAAAGACACACTCCAGATCTCTTGCAAGGTAACTGCATAACACAAAAACAGCTTATAATGATGGCAAAGGTTGCACACGCTTTCATCATTTTTTCCTTGCTGTATTCTGTCATTCACATGCCACCTTCATTTGACTATGAAAAAACTCCTTGACCTCAAAGGGATTCAAAAAGCAGACATGGATGGCAGGAGCTTATCAAAAACCAATGTACAGCATAGCAATATAACATGTCAAACGGAGCTCAACACTGGACCCACCACAATAGAACGTGCCATTCAGCATAACTCAATGTTGGACCCCAAAGTGTTAAATATACAGTGTAAAGGTTGTGGATTGGATTCATTCAAATAATGATGATGTCCAGTGATAAACACAGTAACAAACCTTTGGTTTCACAAAGGCAGGAACTTGACTGCCCACATTACTCAAGAAGGACTGTGCTGCTTGGAGTAAACTAATATGCAGGCACAACAAATATCACAGTTGAACAGAAGTCCAAGGTTCTATCTCAGCCCCAAAGCCAGTTATTCAGGCCCTCCAGGCAAACATGGCAACAGTACCTCTAACAAGTCCAAGATCCCATTCCTTCCACATCTTTCTAATTCATTCTTTGTTAGAAGTCCTACCATTCAGTTTATAAAATCTGAGCCACTAACAACATCATAAAATAAACCATAAATAAATACACTCAAGAAAAAACCTACATTACATTAGGATTTCCTCCATACTGTAGGAACAACCTTGTAACTTTCTCTGCAAAATCTTCAGATTCATTCCCAATTGCCAGATGCAGAGGAGAAACTCCTTGTTTTGGGAGAATCACATTTGGATTGGCATCTCTTTCCTGCAGGATTGTTCTCAAATGGCTGAAACAACATAATACCTTCCAGCAACCCTGAATAATACTTTATCCCTTATTACATGGTCCCAGATTAGGAGAGAAATGCTTTTGTAATACATCAAAATATGGCATTTTCACAATGATGAAGTTTTGGATTGTGGTCTTCCAAGCTGTGACATCATATAGCCTGATACATGATCATTAACATTTCAGAGGAACCTCCTATCTCCATATTCAGGGCAGAAGTTGGCATGGAGGCTGCAGGTTATCTTCAAATGATTAGCAACCTCCTACTACATCACACAGTGGCACATCTCAGGAAGCAAATGTACTAAATGTCACAGTCAAGTTCTCAGATTCCTCCTTTGTATTCCACAATTGTTCGTTCAAATCTTGGCCTGAATGCTTGCTATACTGACTGAAGTTTTTTGTGGTTTTTCTTAGTCCCTCCATGCAAATGCCAGGATATTATTTGAAATAAGGTCATTACCACATTCTTCCATATCCCTTCAAGTTCACTATTCACTAATCACCTTACCACTTAATACTACAGAATCTCAGCTACAAAAGTGTCATTAAACAACCCAAGGAAAAATAAATAAATAAGACCAAAATCCAAACCTTCACAAATGTGAAAAATTCAAGTCTCATATCTGTTCATTACACAAGGTTAAGTTCTGCAAATAGATTATCATTCTCACATGCACCATTGACAATCTCACTTAACAGCTGATATCCAGTTTCATGACACAACTAGTACTCTGTGCTTCAACATACAAACCCTTCACCACATTTATGCTAAATTTTTAGTTATCTTATGATATTACTTATGGATCATGAAAAGCAAGTACACATTTCTTTTCTCCCTCAAAGAAAGCACAACACTTTATTATGTCCCCACCACTAAAATACAAGGAAAACACAATACTCAACTGTAACACATTCCTGGCATATGGGAGAAAAACACAAAACAGTTGGTTGTGGATTTTTCTGTATGAGCTATTATTTTAAATTAATATACTGGCTATGATTTCAGGCTTCTGCCATGATGTAAATAAGATCTTCACAGTTCTGGGATGTTACACAGCGTTGATTGGTAGTTAGTTACCGATGTTTCAGGACAACCTATCTTGGACTGCTTGACCCTTGATGATGGGACTGATAGGTTGTCCTGAAATGTCGGTAATTAACTACCAATCAACGCTGCGTAACATCCGAGAACAGCAAAGATCTAATACAGTGGCCATCAATTGGGCTTTTCAATAACAATGCAATTTAAAAATTTATATGGGAAAAAAGGCATAAACAAAGAATGTAACTAAATAACACTAATGAAATCCTGGATCAGTCTTGCCAAAAGTCTATGCAGTATAAAAGCAAGCTTTAGGGGTTCTGTCTGGAACTCGTTTTTAGTAGCTGATGTTACAACTAGTCTTGGTATGGCTGGAATTCAAAATATTAGATGTATATGACCAGTAACCAATGTATTCAAGTCAACAATATATTAGGCAGGAGTGCTGTCATGTTCTGTGTGTATGAGTTAATTCTGTTATTTTCTGTTGTGTTCTATACGGTTAGAGCTGTGAATAAATTTGATTTTAGGCTTATAAACTGAACATCTAGCAATGGTGACCAGTGCAAAGAAGGGTAAAAGCATTCAAAAAGAAGGTAGGAAGTAATATACATTGTGAACAGCCCTCATAAACAATAATCAGAGAAGAAAATTCTAATTTTACGTGTTTGTCATGTGGATGAAAGAACAGCAAAGCACTGTGGTGTATCAGTGACAACAGTAAAAAAAAAAACATGAGGAGGAACAGCAAGAAAGAAATGAAGGAGGACCTCTGCACATCCCACAAATGAAGTAGATACAAAAACCTGAAAGAAATACTCTGATAATTTTGATTTGCACATGGCCGAAAGAAGTCACTGCCTTTATGTTGAAAACAAAACTGTTTCAACTTGTAAAAAACAACTCCTTAAAACAATGACAGAAAATAAATTTACCAAAGACCCACAAAAGATTATTCTCTTTGCTTGTGACTTCTACATCAGTACCCAATCCAAAACATGTACTCTGAAAACGCAAAATTTTAGTTTCGTGTACAATCAGTCTAACCGAATGACAATATCTATCGAATTTGTAGTTGCTTAAACTACCCCAAAATAAACCGAAAGTGTCATAGCATTTGGAGTCAACTGGCGAGTGAACAAAGTACATTACATAAATTATTATATAATTGTATGAGGCTATTAACTAGACCGGCGTGTACAACACACTACAGCAATACAAAAATTTCAAAAGAAGGCTCTGTGGTAAACATACTAATAAAGGTATACTGCTGACGACAGGACACTTCATGAAGCTCCCACCACATATTTTATACAATTGAAAACTCTTCACCTAATATTGCGGTCTTCCAATCCATCATACAACGCCGAAGCAAGGAACACTTCCCTTGCACAAAATGTTTTTGAGCTCTCCTGATCGTCGTTCATTGTAATACGACCTGCATAAACACGACATTCAATCAAACCTTACACTTTATATTACAGTACTCCCGCCCTTCTGTCAACACACCATCCGCGTTCCGCATGCCTCATTTGTTTCCTGCTGCAGGCGTTGATTACATTACACAATAGTCAACGCACGGTTGTTACTCGTCCCGTCCGCGGTGAGTCGCCACCACAGATGATAGCCACAGATTATTATTCGCCATTAATCGTACCCACTCTGATCCATGGTTCCCGCCGCCTTCAAACGGCTTCAGCGACGTTGTCGCGTCCCTCACGCTACGCTCTATGTTGCCACCTCACTTTTACCAGTCCATTTCATGTTGCCATTACTACATTTCACTTTCAACAGTGTGATGTACGATCATCTCCTCCTAGAACCAATTATTGGTCCACACAGGTCCGATTTGTGTGACCACGAAAACGGCCTGCTACCTTCTCTTATGATAGAATACGTCAGGGTTGGTTAGGTTAAGTGCGGCTGTGTTCCGATAGATGAATTGAGTTTATAACATCCACATTCTGCTCAGTACTTCAATCTATGCTATTGTCATGAATTTGTCCTTCTTCGTGAACCTGCCTTCAGGTAATACGTGACGCCATGTCGATTAATGGTCTTGGTATGTGCGCGTTTCTTCGTCCACGAAGGAGATGGATTTTGTACATCACGTCAGATTATTGGAACTCCGCCATCTTAAAAATACGATCTATTTTTAACACCTTTGAGATTTTCGCAGTGGAGTAGTTGAAGATTTCGTTCTTTCCGCACACGACGCTGGGTGAATGAGTAATCAAAACTCGACGTTTCGAGACAATGTAGTCATCTTCCTTCCAAACGTCCGGATCCGATTATCCATCCACATAGCGTCATATCCCAGATGAAAAGAATCCTCACACTCTTGATTTGTTACATGCTGCTCTGATTTTCTTCGTCTGTTTCTTTGTCCATTCATTCGTGCACCCATTTATTCTAGTACACAATACTTATCATAACGATGTAAGAGTCTCAGGCACCGCTAACCACATAGCCGATTCATCTACACAATACATTGGTAGTTCTTACGTTAACAACAAAATACGTAGCTACAACTGTAACCCCAAAAGGTCTTCCGTTAGTGACTCGCAGTTGTCCGCAAGTCAAGAACTTCCATTATACCTCGTTAAAAATATACTGCAACCTGTACTTACAGAACTGCATTTGTCAAACAATGAATTGTTGTTATTACGCTATACCCACAGTGGACGTGTTCGTTGCTGATGTTTGTAACCATAGCAGTAACGAATCCTGACCCGGAGATGAAGTCTAGCCTAAGGTACACAGTGTTCCGCTTAAGGTACGCGCACACTGGAGCGCAGCGGGCGGAACGGACGGACGCAGCGCACGGAGATAAGATATTCTTCCCTTTACTAGTTACGTGCCATCGCACACTGATCCGCACCGGACGCAACGGAGTGCGGCAATCCGTCTCGGATTCTGGGAGGGGAATCTCGTTCCGCCAGGCCGGCGCGTCCGGCTGACTCAGCGGTGAAGTTATCGTATTGCATGGCGTGACACGGAGGGGAAAATGATGCAGTCTGCCTTGTTGTGACTGGGTTCTCGTCTTCACTGTGAGGGACACGTGGAAATGGACGGAGGAAAATTAATTTTGTTCGTGCAACAGTACGAAGAACTATACAATTTTAAAAATCATAACTACAGCAACGTCCAACGACGGGAAATCATCTGGGAAGAAATTGGACAGTTAATGAAACAACCAGGTGAGTTTTAACATTAGTTTGTTATAACAATGTGAATCTATTATGCTATAAATATTTTATGGACATAAAATGATACAAGCACTTCAGCAAAACACGTATATCGTAAAGAGTAGACTTGTGTTCAAGTAAATATTTTTCCTTCTCGAACTTTTCTCAGTTGCCCTTCTAAGGAACCTGCAGCCGAATTAAAACAACTCTTAAACCGGTCTCTGATTTGCACTGTACTGATAGATGAATTTTCACCAATTTTCTGAATATTTTGCAAGTCCTTCATATCGGAAATAGAAATATTGAGATCATTTTCTGTCCAGTGGCAGGTGTCATCCCTCAAAAAATTATGTTAGCAGCAAGCAGCAAGTAAAACAGTCTTTATATGTTCGTGTGACTTACATAATTTTCTTTCAAGAAATCGAAATTTTCTTACCAAAATCCCAAAGGCATTTTCTGAAACATTGCGCGCTCGGCTTAATCGGTAATTAAATACCTTCTTTTCTTCGTCGACACTTGCTTGATCACCAGAGTAGGGCCTCATTAAATACGTACTTAATGGAAATGCTTCATCTCCAATTATTACGTATGGAAGATTTTCTTCACTTCCAGGTAGCTGTTTGCCTGGCGGTATTTGCAATTTGTTATATTTCAGCGATTTTCCCAAATTGGAATTGCTGAAAATGCCGCCATCTGAATTTTTCCCATATACACCGACATCTATGGCAATAAACCTATAGTTAGCATCTACCAAAGCCAGCAAGACGGTACTGAAGGTTTTTTTGTAGCAGAAGAAGTTTGATCCACTTTGTGGAGGCGCTTGAATTATTACATGTTTACCGTCTATGGCTCCTATTAAGTTTGGAAAATTCCATTTGTTGCAAAAGCTTTTCTCTATTTCAATCCACATTTTTTCATCAGGACTTGGCATAACGACAGGTTGCATATTTTGCCACATAGCTTCACAAGTGGAATATATTATTTCTCGTACTGTAGCTTCTCCCAACCGAAAGCTAAATGCTAGCGATCGGAACGAGTTTCCAGTCGCTATATATCTGAAACGAAAATATTCAGCTTTCTTACAGACACACACACACACACACACAATATGAATAAGAGAAATACGACATCTTTGAATGCGTCATAATTGTACAGTATGCTGCAATATATACGTATTTGCAGGTCACCTGTGCAGAGAACGCTGGAAGCGACTGCGTGACAATCATCGTAAAGCTTTAAGACTTCGAAGAACAAAAAGTGGCCAAGCAGCATCAAAGATGAAGGCTCCGAAATTTGAAAAAGAACTAACTTTCTTAGTTCCCTACATCTTTGATGAAGAAACGCGACAATCAAACATTTCTCCCCCTTCAACTTTATCACAGGATGAACAGAGTAATGACGATATGGACAGCCACGGCACCGCCGATAATAACGACACAGCACACAGCAGTATTACCGACACCACTGCACCTTCCTCACCTCGTGCCTCCACTGACTGTGTACAACAGGAGCGACGTAAAAGAACTCATTCACCCGAAGAACCTTCTGCAGCATCCGTTCTTCAGGAATATTTACGGTCAAAGAAAAAGAATCAGCCGTCCTCTGAAGACACATTAACTAACTTTTTTATAAGTATGGCGCAAACTGTGAAGACTTTTCCTTTACGAGATCAGATTGAAATTAAAGGAAAACTATTCCAAATGGTGAATGCTACAGAAATGAAAATTGCCTTGATGAATCCCAGTTCTTCGGAAATTACTAATAACCGCTGTCATCCTGATTACCATGCCCAGGACTCAGGCGACCTACAAAAGTATTGCCAATCTGCTCCGTAGTGAAGTAGCAACATACACAACAATTAAAATTAATATTTAATTCAGATTTACATTTTTAATTATCAATTTGTATTTTTGAACAACTTTATTACAAATAAATACATTACCTTAAGCAAAGTGCCAGTCTTTCCTTTGGTCCTACTGCCTCTCTAAAGGATGTATTTTCCCTTGACAAATTAGGTCCCCACATGTCCAGGAGAGTCATAAACTTTCCATAAGTCATCCGAAAATACTCAAAAAATTTTGCCTCATCTTCTAATAAGTCCGGATATAGGAAATGAAATTCGCCATGAATGATTCTTTTCTTGCATATGTTATGTACCCAGAATCTTCGTCTCTTCCTTTTCTTCTTTTGTTCTTCCTCACTAAACAAGGACACAATAACTATATCTTCTTCTTCAGAACTGCTCATGATGTTTGCTAATCAACGCCTGCACTGAAATGAATTGCGTCAGCCCGTAGGCGGAAATACGATGCAATGTGCTTACTCAGTAAAAATATTGCGACTCGTCCGTTCCGTCCGCTGCGCTGCAGTGTGCGCGTACCTTTACTTTTCCGCTAAACCCAGCCTCCCAGCAGCTAGGTTTTAAGCTTTCGCCGCGGTGTACTTTACATCATCGCTCTTCTGTGCTGTTGCTCAGCGTAAATTAGGTTGTTGCCGACGTTTCGAGACAGCGTATTCGGAGTATACGGAAGCTGACCCGTCTGTAGATAGCCTATTGTTTGCGGCCGGAGACATGCACAACCAACCAATTTACGTCGTGTAACCAATAGCAGAGAACCGCCTCCTTTATAACACTTCTTTGGACATTTGATTTGGCGTGCTGCTAGCCTACACTTCCCCAAGTTTTTAGTTTATTTCGGAATTATGCAAGTGGTGTTCATGCTTTGCTTTATGGAAAGTTATCCTCAAATAACTGGACTTGCGTGTGTGCAAGCAGTTGTCTGCAGCTGAACAACTGAATTCAGCTGACGGGCAAGATGTCCGAAAAAAATCTTGACCATTGAAGATGGGACCGATACGCTGTCCCGAAACGTCGGTAACAAACTACCGTACGCTGCGCCACAAAATCAAATACCTCTACTACACCGCGGCGGAAGTCTAGAATCTCGCAAAGTAACTCAGTTGTGACTGAACGATTTGTCCCGTCCTCATATTTCAAGATGGCATTCCAAAACTTTTATTCAAAAGTCACAAATCTCATTGTTATACGGAAACCAAATCTCATGTACATTGGAAGGCCTTTTCATGTACTTCGTAATATTACTGTTAAACCCAACTGGCAGTTCTACTTATTAAAGTCCTAAGACTTAAAGCTAAATACTTTTGGAAATGTGGTTTTTAACACAAAAGACAATTGTCTTATTCAAATGAAAGTTGGTGGCCAAGATTCTTACCGAGCCCAGTAATGTTCCTGACGATTTCGGCAAACTCTATAAACCCATGTTTAACCCAATTCCCCCCCCCCCCCTCCAAGTTATCCGATTTCCGGAGGACTAATGGCTATACTTAAAGGTTACCTGACTTTGCCCGCTTGCCCTTCCGATACAAGAACTTGAGAATGAACGTGAGCAATAGTGGAAAGATACTGACATTGGCCACAAAATCACTTTGTACAGCACAAATATCAACTGGAATGGCCTGGGTTTGAATCCAGGTCTCCACAGTAAGAGGCCAGCGACTGACTGACCCACTGCACAACCTCTGAATTGTCTCATGTACGAGTATACGAGTATGCACAAATCGAGTTCCTACCTCACACAGAAAAAACTTTATCTGCATTTTAATGACCAATAAGGTACATACTACTACTGTTGAGATAAACAGTCTCTGTTCTGAGCATCACACACGACACATAAAGATGCCGTATCAGCAACATACATGGATTTAAACGTTACAGTAGATCGTGCATATACTTACCACTGGGCTTTAACCAGTACGTGTATCTTGTCCAAATTTCATAGGAGGATATAATAAAAATGTATTTTAAAGCAATAGGATGTGCATGAACTGGTTTCAACTGGCTCAGGATGAAGTGATCTCAGGCTTAGTGAATATGGCAATTAACTTTAGGGTTCCATGGGAGGTGGGTAATTTCATGTCCAGCTTTCACAAAATTACACTGCTCCAGGGAGGCGGCTGGTTTGGTTGGGTTGCGTTGGGTTCATTGGTCAGATGGCTGGCAGGCCGCCTGGTTGGATGTTTAATTAGTTAATCAACTAATATGGTTATAAATAACCACAGATTCTTACAAAACACTATGATGATGCCACACGTGTTGCAGCTAACAAATGTTGCATTAAATAACGGTGAATTATAAAATCAAGATTCACAGAGCATTGCATTTTTTTCACATGTGAAGAAAGCAGCTGGCTCCAAAGTGTGATATAAACACATCAAACAGGCGAGAATATATTAACCTTTTGAAGATGAAACGTAACTGTTTTATATAAGGATTCAGTGCGTACCGCCAGTAAGCACTTTATACCTTGGTTATACAAAACCAGTCTGTTTATGTTGTATAAGGCAAAAGCCGCCGTTTGTTCTGAGATCGTACACAACACATAAACGCAATATGAACACTGTGCAGAATTTTTTAATATTAAACCTGGTGGTAAGTAAAGTAACCACTAGGCTTTAAAAGGTTAATAATATGTTCTCTACTGGGATTATCACAAACAGTAACACACAATTAAAATGGTGAAGGAATGTTTTAAAAGCACTTCTTGCTGTACAGTCCAAAATTTTCGTTAAAACACATAAACCATGTTGCAAAACATATCAAAGGAAAAACATTCACCAAATAATCCTATAATTTCAGACTTACTTAAATATAGCATTCATCCATAATACCTCCCAGTCATTACAAAAGTCTCTTAAACAGCACAAGCTAACAGGGAAAGGAAGGTTGATAAGATGATCACCATCAACAAAAGAAATATATGTTAACTGCAGCTAAATCAAACATGTGTACCAACCAGCAATTCACCTACCATACACTACTGAATTATTTCTGATAATCCTGTCATTAAACACTTACTACATTATTATTTTGCACATAAATGGCAGCACGTAACAGCAGTATGCGAAATTTGTTGATGAAGACCATTTTAAACACACTGGACTTCATGTGAAGTGGATCACATCACTCTTGGGCCTTCTGGCTTTATTGTTACAAAATGTTAATCCAATATATTATGTATATATATATGTGAGACCGAGATGCTGGTAGGTTTTTTTAATATAGATTTCATGACATTGTGTGATACAGTATTATAACTATTCTACAAGTGTCTAAGTAATGACAAGTAGATGTAGGCAAAGGCAGATGGTTCTACCAACAACAGTTTGTGTGTTTAATGTCATATTCCCCAGCTTACACCTCTTTAGTCGTAGTGCACTATGGGGAGGTGGGATTTCTGCTGAACACAAAAGAGATGGGGAGTGAAATTAACAACAGCAAACAATTTCTTTTTCTTTCTTATTATCCTAAGCAAATATAAGATACAGCTATTTCTCATCTCCTATATAATAATAATATTATTTGATTTGTAATTACTGTACATCACATTCCACTAAAACTGGAATGGATAGGTTTCAGTGTTTTAAGGAAGATATTAACCAATCAATGAAATGTGCCTTTCATTAACACAAATGGTGTTGGTGGTGATGGTGGTGGTGGTGGTAATGCCAAAGACGATGATGATATGATGATGATCATGATGACGATGATACTGATGATAAACCTGTTGCCATTTCTCTATCAATTGAAAAACATTAAAAATACACATGGAGCTTAAATCTTTTGCACTGTCTACATAAACTATGACTCCAACAAGACAATGAATTATGTCTTTACACTATATACACAAAAGATTAATATATTTCATTATAGTTAACTGCAAAACATTCATCCAGTCTGCAAGAAAATCTCCAACATTTCAGCTGTGCCAATACTAACACAGGAGCACACTTGGAATGGTTCGTACAGTCAAGGACCTGTCAATGAGCACAAAAGCTAATGTATGCTATGCTGTAACTTTAAACAAGACATAACACATTCTTAGGAGAACTTGTCCAAGCTCTACCGCACGGTACACTTAACTTCCACAGCATTGTTTGAACCCTCATAAGCAACAAACATCTTTGTTCATATTCTGCATTTTATCATTATTCATTTTGAAGAAGCAACAAGTGAGAGATCTCCTACCATTCTGCTTGTACATTTCTTCGGTATTTTGTCCAACATCTTGGAGGTATGGCCTTCGTGGCACTATGTTTACACACTAGATCATTGTACATTCACACAAGCACACGCACTATGCTGGGTTTGAGTGTTACACTAGGCGCACTTCACTTTGGTGGGTACGGATTGATGACTGTGGCGGCCACAGCCGCTGCCTGCTGGCTCGCTAGCACAGCCGCTGCAATCAAGAAACATGCACATTAGCACCCGGCCACTCGTACTCACATTCTTGTTAGTGCTTCATGCCATGGCCATTTTCCACTCCAATTACATTTGTTCTCAAACTGCCATGTATCCATACTGTTAATTTAAATTTAACAATGTTCTGGATCCAGAATCAAAATTATTTCTGCATACCGTCGTATTTCTTTTCTTCTTCTTTATATAAAACTGATTTTCACTGATCAAATGGCCCAGTTCATTAAACATCATGCATCCGACCAACTAAATGATCTGTGCGCCCAGGTACCACGGCGAAATACTATTTACATTCTACTTTGTAGCTGAGGAGGCACTACTTCACTATAAAAACTTTGCTGTCTTTGTACTTTGTACATGTGATACCCTCCAAACCGCCCAAGAATATGCTAGCAACACCAGTGTCATCTTGAAGTGAAGAAGCCCCACCAGCTGTTGTAAATGAGTGAGACCTATTTAAATGGCAGTGAATACGTAAATAAATCCATTGTTGCTTGGCATAGTGATTATACTGGAAGACTAAGAAAACATCCATGCCACAAATGTAACCTTTGTTAGTAACAAGACAGAACTATGTTGTTGCAGATACAGTCCCCTCCACGTAAAGCATGGACACAAAGTTTTTACAGTACTTACTAACAACATACATAATTTAATTTGGTGCTCAAAGATACACCATGTACATACAAGGTTTACAAACTGCATACCGACACATTACAAACAAAGAAAATGCTTGTGTCTACTGCCACTCAATAATGCCGTAAAAGATATCACAGACTTCTCTAAAACCTATGGTATTGTACTGCAAATACAATAATTTTATAAGTATTATAACAATGATATTTTTGGTAACAAAATATGACTGTTTTGTGAGCTCTCTGGAATGAGGGTGAATTAGCGAAAATCGACACATCACCAATATGGTGTACTGTACTTTACATCTGCCACAGGCCATGGCAACGACTAGGAGCTACTGTAGGTTCAGGAAAGCCTACACTTACTATTGTCAGGGCCGGACCATAGGCTTACCTCCATAAGGTGCGGGATACTGGCCAGCAAGTATGGGGTAGCCCAGCCCAACATGGGTATGGTGGTGCGTGTGCACATGACGCTGAGGAGGAGGAGATCTTGTTTCCTTTCCATCACCAGGGACTTGCTTTCCTGGAGGTGCAGGCCCTCCTGGTCCACCACCTGCCACAGAAACAGGAGGACCTTGAGGTACACCCTGCCCTGGAGCTGTCCCTACTGGTGGACCTCCTGCTCCTGATGGTGATGCACTTGATGCTGCAGTCTTAGGTGTGGGAGATTTCAATGCACGTTCCTGAAGCTCGTGAATTTTGTGTGATGAGTAGTATTGGTTAGCATGATGCTGCAGCAAATCCAGTGCTTTGGTAGGCCCTGAAGGTGGGCGTGATAAATCTTCTGGTGCATGGTAGCGTGGAATCTGGGGGTGAAGGTACGGATTTGTCCCATATCCTGGAACCAGCATGGGATTAATGCTTCGATACATAGGATGACCAGGATCAAATGGTAATGCACCATAATGAGGTGACTGCATGTAACTTGGATGGATGTAGGCATAAGAGGATGTTGGTGGTGGTGGAGGACCCTGTGTCTCCATTGTAGGTTTCACTCCTTCTTGCTTCACCTTATCCTCCTTCTTTTCTTCTGACGGTTTGTCTTTATGCTTGTGGCTTGGGCTAGGCAATGCTGCTTTGGGAGGAGGTGCACTTGGTTTTGGTGAAGGTTCTGGCTGTCCTTGTGGCTCTTTACGACGTTGCTGATCAGGGTATAAATAATACCTCCGCAATTCTTCTTGTTGTTGTTGCTGCTGCTGCTGCTGTTGTTGCTGCTGCTGCTGCTGTTGTTGTTGCTGCTGCTGTGCTGTTGCTGCTGCTGCTGTTGTTGTTGCTGTTGCTGTTGCTGTTGCTGCTGACGTGAATACAGATATGGACTCATCTGGTTCTTCATTTCAATGCTTTCCTTCAGTATTTGGTGGTTTTCATTCTGATGCTTATCCTTCACTCCAGGTCCAGGTTCAATCTTCACTTTAGAGGGATTGGGTACCTGGAGTGGACTTGGAGCTGCAGGAAAAGGCTTCCCATGATCTGAAGGGCTAGGACTCTTATCTTCCTTACCAACTGGTTCTTTCCCTTTATCTTCTGATGGCATAACAGCCACAGGGTAACTAGGTTCTAGATTGTAAGCATAACTTGGCATGTAGCCATATGGATAGTAGTGTGGCTGTAGCAGTTTCTGTTGATAATCGCCATTGCTTGCACCATCTTTCTTGTCCTTTTCTGTACCTTTGTTTTCCATCAGTTTTTCATTATTCTCCTTTGGTTTACTATCCTGCTGCACAGAAGGAACAAGATATGGTGGCTGCCCATAAAATGGGTATATGCCATAATGTGGCATGGCATGTGGAGAAGGTCCCTGACCTACTTCTCCCTTTTTGTCTCCATTTTGTCCTTTGCTCTTCCCATCACCAACTTCAGATTCCAAAACTGGAGCAGTATCATCTGATATGTCTGAATAGGCAGGGCTCTGTACATCATCACGACCAGATGCATCCACACCAAAAGAGGGTTGTTCAGGCTGTGGATGGGGACTACCAGCAGGAGATTTACGGTTCTTCTTCTTGTGACCCTGCAACTTCTTCTTGTCATCAGGCATAAGGGAAGCAGTTGGTTTTACCTTGAACTGGGGTGGAGGGGGTTTATTAGTTATTGGCAGCTGTGACTGAGGATGAGGGAGGGTCTGTTGCAGTGGAAGGGACTGCGGCTGAGGCAATGATTGAGGCTGAGTTTGAGATTGTGCCTGAGGCTGCTGTAAAGCAGGAATCTGTGTTTGGGACTGGGACTGAGGTTGGGTTAGAGACTGAGTCTGAGGCTGGCTTGGTGCTACCGCCACACTGACGGCTCTAATAGTTGACACTGGTGTGCTGCTGCTTGCCACTGGAGTTGCTGGCAATATCTGCTTGTTGCTACAAAACATGCCCACTGAAAAGTCTTCAACAGGTGGTCCAAAACGAAGAACACCAGGCTTTACTACATTTTTTGCATCAGGGCTCAGAAGTGGACCTGCTGATGCAACTGGAGCTGGGACTAGTTCTGGAGTGGCAGGAGGTGCCTGATTTGAACCCACTGGTGGCAACTGAGGTGATGGTGACGAAACCAAACCACTTTTGTTCAGAACTGGTTGGCTTGGTTGTTCTGGAACATTTTGTGGTGTGGACTGTGTTGCTGCCTGAAGCCCACCTGGAGGAGTCTGCAAAGGGCTTTGATTTGTAACATCATCCTTACGCTGTTGTTGTTGTTGTTGTTGTTGTTGTTGTTGTTGCTGCTGCTGTTGCTGCTGCTGCTGCTGTTGCTGATCTGTCAACTTCTCAGGTGATTTGACTGACAGAGCTGGACTTGGCGCTTCTGCATTGCTCTCATCATTTTCTGACAAACTTGCAGCATCCTTTGTGTCTTCATCTTCTGCAGACCCATGTGCATGAGACTGGTGATACTTAAGTCCATTGATATGCTTGTACTTCTTTGAACAATTTGGTTCTGGACACTCCAGCAGTACAGGTGAGGAAGGAGGACTGTTGCTTCCTGATGCAGGTGTGCTTCGATTTTTCTTTCCTGCTCCAAGAGCTTCCTCATCAGGTGCCCGACCCTTTCTTTTGCTGTTCGACTCTGGCCGAGGTGGTGCAAAAGGTGTAGGAGATCCAGTTCCTGCTGTTGCACTAGAACTGGATGATGAACCTGCACCTCCACGCCGACCCTTGGCCCCACCATTCCGCAGTTTGCTATGCACAGATGATCGTGTCTCTGTGAAATTACTGAGGTCTCCTCCAGGGTTTGTAATAGCGGCTGCTCTGCCACGCTTTCCTCGACCTTTCGGCATCCTAGCATCCAGATCACTCGTAGGTGAATCACAAAACCTGCAGACACAAATTTTTCTTTACATTTCCATTCCTACATAAATGACAGAAACACACAATCAGTCAGCAATTGCATAAACTAAAGTTCCCCTCTACAAGTAATTAATAGTCTACACCACATATCCCTTTATCTTTATTTCCAACTTAAATGTATATTGCATTTATCAGACTCATTAAAAAAATTAACAATAATAATTCATTTGGTGGCAATACTTTGTCATTCTATTATCTGAAGAACTTATTACTTAATACATATTATGTGTTAAATCTGTTGAATACAACCCCAAAATTTCCCACCATCACCATGTTTGTAATTGTTGATTCACAAACATATTTCACACATGAAGAATAAATATGCTTAGGAACTACCCCTGTACCAAATTTCACCAGTTTGCAGCTTGAATGATCCATCAGTAGTCACAATCAGTCAAAGAACTAAAGAAAATGTCTGCATAGCTGTCATGTTATTTTACATTCTTAAAGAAATTACCTAATAAGCAACATATATTTAATTGGAGATCTATTACCATACATCTCTCACAAACCTAAATTAAATGATGCTAAAGTTGCTCCCACCTCCCAAGTTCATGATCCACAGTGAGCGATTGTGGGAAACTGAAAAATAGAACTCTGGGGAGGCCTCGAGTGGCATAATGTTAGCAACAATTTTTGTAAAACTCAAGTACCTGAAGGAACACAATCACACACAGACCAACAGCATGGTATAAGCATAATCTTACATAAGAGGAAGTTAAAAAGGAAGTGACACTGACAAGTATTATCAATGTAATAAGCTGGGCCCTAATATTCATGGCCATTACTGTGGAATGAAGTCCAACTTAGAACATTCTTCCCATGAAAACTGGGAAAACAGAAATGATTTATTGATCCAAAAATATTCTAATCCCTTATTCTTTGGATTTTGATGAGTAATGTACAGAAGCTTAAGGTTCATTCTTTGTATTTGATGAGTAATGTGCACAAGCTCAAAGTTTTAGCTTACTGAGTGCCTGGGCCCAAAATACCAAAACCTTATCAAGGTCTGACAGATCCACAAGGCCCATTAGCATCACTATGATCTGATCCAACAAAAAAAACCCTACATTTGGAACTGTTCCTGTATCCCACTTTTTCACTTTTATACTAAGTTCAATAACATAACTTTGAGCACTCTGATGTAAAACTGTAGGTTTAGCTTACCAATTTGTTCTAAGCCTGCACAATAAAAAACACGGTAGTTTACATTCGAATGATTTATACACTACATTCAGCACACCTCTTGGACCACCCAGCCCCTAATACAGAGACAATCTTGACAACATAGATTCTAAAAGCCTCTGCCAAAGCCTACAAGTACTTTCTATTGTACATTCAAGATGTTACAAACTCTCCATTACCAATTTTTGAGCAATGTGATACTAGGACCACCTAAGGCAGGCCTGCTCAACCTGTTGCTCACGGGCAACATCGTGTTGCCTGTGACAGTGTTATCTTGCCCACAGAGACACTTTAAATGTGAAAATGTCATTTAAACCCTCCCCCGGCAAAATGAGATAGAACACTGAAGCAATTTAAAACCTTACAAGCATACATTACTAATTAATTTCGTAAGAAATGTGCTAAAAATTGTGACACCATAGCCCAAGTTGTGGATTACATTTTATAAATTTTTTATTATTATCACCAGTATATTTTTATTGTACAAGATGTACAGAAAAATGCAGAGGTGAAATGATTCATATAATTATACATATACTTATTCATTCTTCATTTTGTGCATTTAATTTCATGTTGCCCACATGCAAGACCAAATTTTACTGAAGTTGCCCTGCGCCACATAAAAGGCCAAGCAGGCATGACCTAAGAGCTCAAATGTGCAGCATGCAAGTTCAGTCCCTTTGCCACATCCTGTTTGTGTAAGACTGGATTTTTATGGAACAGTGAAACAAAAATTGCTGTAACATCACATCCTCCATCAAACATATGAATACAGTTATTACTGCATCTGTCCTCTGTAACGGTTAACACTCTTCCTAGTGATGACATGTTTTCTACATACAAGTCTTTGAATTAATTCCATTTGTCTCTCACCTTCTGTCTTCTACAGAAGGACAGTACAATGGCCAGGTAACCAGGTGCCACAATGTTCATGTTTCATTACAATTTGTCACTTGGCTGAAATGTTACAGTGGGGACATGGATGGAGAAATATGACACCATAAATGTATCTTCCTTATAAAATGAGAAAAGTGGCAATGCATATTCCAACAGAGTACAAATATATTAACAATGATTCTTCACTATTCTATATAGACTATATCACTGGACTTTTATGTCCATTTACTGCACATGCACAGTTAATCACACTCAGATGTCACATGGCAGAGTAAGTCCAAAAAACCCAATTTTTTGCAAGTTAATAAGAATATAAACAGCAACATTATCTTACTAATCAACCTGTTCATGACAAACCCAAGACAACCTGTGTGTCAGAATCATACATAAACAAGTCATTTTTATGAGTACAAATTCAGAGCACTTATTTGTTTATTTATTTTTATCTGAATCCAGGAATAGTGCCTCAACATACACATCTCATCTCGTTTTCATTTAATGTTACACTTCAAAGCCACATACTCTGTTCACTGAACATGTGCAGTTTTCCTGCAATCTGAGTAGACAGATGATTGGTCGAGTGAGCAAGGGAGTTATGACAGGGAGTGACAGTGAATGAACAAGTGAACAGAGAAAGAGCAAGAGGGAAGGGAATACAGCTGGCAGTTTTATGTGACTTTCTCGTAACTACACGACCTACCTATTAAAATAGCCCTCTCTCTCATTATGTTTTCATACCTTCTACTGCCTCTACAAACAAAAATGTTGTGTGTCTCTTTTGTATGTGTGCAATATGTACATAGAAGTAATTATTAAAATTTACCGCCACCCTTCTTTTCAATGTCAACACTGGCAGGAACGGTAGTATAAAAGACTGCCTCTCATTATATATGCTCAGTTCTTTATCTTTCACTTAACATTTGAAGACTAAGGTGTGTTTATTTGTATTGCCACCACATACTATTATACATGTAGGCGTTCTAAGTACAGGCCAGTAAACAGCAGAAGCATTATCTCCTCAAATCTTTAAGACTGTAACAGATGTCAACATCAGACTACAAGAAATATTTTTGTATTTATCTAAAATTAGGCTGTTTCATACCCCACTCCTTTGGAACTTGGTACCTGCCCATCTGGACAGTCACTGCCAGCCGTACTCAATGCCATGTGCACTGTCTGAACTAATATAACATGTTAACACCTATGGCATATTTTATTCAGATTTTCCATGATCATTTAGAACCATCCACTAGTCTGAATTACATCTGAGACACACTATTCTGTATAGAGAACCTGATCCTCCATAACGTCTGGAAAAGGAAATCACCTTCTCCTCTCTTCTTACATGTTCTTTTCCTCTGTTCCTCCATAAATTCTTTATCATGATGCATACAAGTTAGCTCTCCACACCAACACCAGCTACAGACAGTTATAACGAATTACATTACCTACAAGCTGTCAAACCTGAATTAGCTCAACAATAACCTTCCTGTGACCCATTACACAGTGCAAGGGCCACAGAAGCACCAAACTGCCTCCCCACCATGACTGGGTGCATAGATTCTACATGTCTGTGTATTGAGTATGTACATAAAACACACATGAATGAACATTTTGAAACAATTTCCCTCCTTCCTTCAGGACAAGAATGCTATATCATACCCACAATGTGTGTGTTTACCTACCTCTCTAGTCACCCAAACCACGTAACTGTGTTTCATCAAACTTAGTATGACTGCAATGTCACCCAAGACCTATACATTGTTCTAAATTTGCAGTCTTATACCATCAAAAATACCACATCCAGATTGTCTTTGGGCCACCAAGCATCCTATGCACCCAAAATCCCACTCATCCCAATATTTTGCCATAACTTATATAGAACGCATGGAGCATTACCTCCATACCCCATATACAACTACATGGCAAAGTGCTTCAGAACAGGACACCATCAGCAAGGCCATCACGTGGCCATGATAATGTTCCCACTGAAAGTAACAAAAATGTCTGAGACATTAGGCTCTCACAGCAAAGCTGCTGGGATGCTTCACCATGTAGTCTGATAGATAAGTAATGACATCTTGAAGGACCTGTTCCCTTTATGTTCAGGGTACAGAAATACACTCATTCTTCAACCCTAAGATGGAGACAACAGGCTGCTCTAAAACATCACACCCTAGCAGACAGAATCTTCAACACTATGTCATTTACTGGATCATGGTAACAGATATGATGGATAAGATGGAAAACCCAAGAGGTAACTGATGAATATCTGAATAAATGCACATCCAAACATGGGACTGCAAATCCACAGACATCACATATGGAAAATATGACCATTCCACTTGCAATCCGTGTTTGAGAATACCCTCGCAGGGTTGTCATTCATTGTCCACAAACTATAATTCATACCTTGGTGGAGCCCAATCATGCCTGGTACAGTCCAGCAGTGTGCCTACATAGGTCTTCCCTCGCCATGTGACATTCACCACCAGCACACCTATGGAAAATTAGCACACCATTAATATGCAGGCATAAGGTTCAACAGCAAGCATGTTTATAATGATTAAAGTATATTACACAATGATACACAAAGTCTCTAATGTCGACTCATGCCAGTTTAACACAGTGAGAAAACAGAACCTGAAAGATAACCTCCTCCCCCCCCCCCCCCCCCCCCCCAACTTCTTTATGATCAACTCAACATCTGCCATTGTGACCTGTTCCAGAACAGTAAATGACCACAGCAAACAAAACACCACCTGTCATAAAGCATAACTGCCACCACAACATTCAACATTTGGACTGTCTTAGAGGTGTTTTATAATATACAAGACATACTACTTCTGGTAGCACAGTATAAAATAACAAAATGGCAAATACAAAGCAGTAATCACTACACACTGGCAAACACATTACAGCAGCTACAGAAAATTTATTTTGGCCAACGAGAAAAGGTAGGCACCCAGCTCTAATGGCTCATTAGTTATTGCTACCAAACTGGAAGATACATGTAGATTTCATGAAACTGTCGTGCTCTAAAAAACAATTAACTCAATAAAGTTCCCTATTTTTTCAAATCTCTATCAGCATACATGATTTCACGACTGTTCGGTTGCCAGTGCTCACCTCATAAGTTTGTACCTTCATGTCATTACAAGATTGTCGAATCTGAGGAGGGAAAACCGAGGGGTGGTCTTCAATGGCAGAAAGTCCATACAAAATTTTGTGAAAATGTCAATTGGTACAAAAGTGGAAATGGGGGTCACACACACAGTATGAAGATCTCTTACACCTAGTTCTTTTCCTTAAGCAAGGAAAAGAGAGGCCACAATTACAAACAAGATGTCAGTTTAAAGCTTTGAGGTTATGTCTGACATCTTTCTGGTAGTTAAAACCTGTAATATCCTGACGTAAATTAATCACAGAAAAAGATCACTTGTGTCATCGTTAACAACAATTTCCAATGTCTCCAATGCTGTAAGCCTTTTGAAGGGCATGTGTTATTGCAGGAATGTCCTGTTCCATCCATGACCACTTTCACACAACACATTCAGAACATGTACAAACAGAATATAATGAAGAGATGAACTGGATACCATTCATTACTTGGAATTTCCATGGAAAATATTCATACAAGTGGAGCAATAAAGGGGACACACTCAAAACAGTCTGTTGGCACAGGTCAAACTGGGTGCTGTATCAAATGTGTGAGTCATTCAGAATAAGATACAAAGAGAATACTGTGTGCAGTAACTGGAAAGGATGGTTACAAGCCAGTCATGTCCCACTCCAGAAGCCTAGCATCTGCATAAGTTTTGAGGAAAATCATGAAACCTGCAGTCAGAATGGCCAGATTCCAATCAAATTCACTCTGAATCCAAGCCAAGGGTGTTATTGCTTTGCCATCCTCTTCAGCATTCTGTCTCAACTGCCTGCCCTAAATGATATTCCACTTGATTATAAATGGCCCTTCCTGGACAATCTACTACTAACTGTTTGACAAATTATGAATGGGAGACTTACTCTCAACAAGCTACTTCAGCCACCTAACAAAGGTAAAGACATCACCAAAGTATACAAACAAAAAGGTTTGTTTTAATAAATGTAACAGGAGCAATGTTAAGAGTGACATTCCAACATATTCTTCAGTTTTAATCCACCCGCACTTTGGACTAAATTGAGTGAAGCACCAGGAAGAGCAGAAACTTTTCTTATCATCATCAAATCCAGCTTAGCTCTGGGGCCACTTCTGTCTCCTACACAAATCCATCGCATCGTGTTTAGACACAGCGACAACTTTAACTTTACCTTGCATGTGTCAATGGTATTTAAAGACTGTTAATTATAGGATTAAATATTTCTGGAGACAGCCATGTCCAAGTATTTAACGACCAGGATGTCTGTTAGATTGGATGTTATCCAAACAGCCTGTCGTGTTACATAACTATAACACTACAGGTGGAAATGCCTGAAAACAACCGTCAAAAATGCCCTCCTATATAGAATGCCAATGCTTCATTTTCCTGTCAGAAATGATGTTAATATGTGGACAATCACAACTCTGCAATAATGTTCAAGCTGCCACAAAATCCAACTAAAAAAATGTACTGCCATGGCCAATCTACAAAATTATATGTCTGTTCTGTAAACAGACTGTTAGACAAGAAACTCTGTGTGGCAACCAACAGTGGTTAAAACATGATACTTCACAACAAACAGCTATGTTGTTAAAGAAATGGGTTATCTACACCACCAAACTACTACTCTGACCACTCAGCAAACATGTTTAAGCACACAAACAGCCCATCCTCAGCCCCAAACAACTAATCTGTCAGCCTTAAACCAGAAGTGTCTCATGTATATTACAGCAACTGTTTCAAAAGAACTTACAGTAAGCATCAGTCACATCCCTCCTACTAACAATGCATTTACACATTAAATATTTCACATTAAAACTGTAATATTTACAACATTCAAATCACAAGTTGTAAAAAATAAAACGCAGAATTATAAACTGAAAATCTTTAAAGCTGCCAACCTGCATCTTACTATGAGAGGCAAGTTATTCAGTGAAATTAACACTATCACTTAACAGGAAGAGAAAACTGAGTAGACTACAAATGGGATACACTGTTCTTTTGTATCCATCCAGACACAGACCAATCTAATATTAACTGTATTCATCCTGTTGTGAAAATAAGCAATGATAGAGTAGAAGACAGTCAATCACAACTAAAAATGTTTATTTTATACATATAATTTGGTTACAACATAATATATAACCCTCTTAAAATCAAACCTTCATTGTAAAATGAGATCTCATTTCAATTCAAAAAAGTCAAAGTTGCATTAATCCTTCTAAGTATTTTTTGGTTTTTTGTATTACCTGATGATGGCCTATTCCGGCCAAAACATTTGTAACCAAATTATGTATGTAATAAAACTTTCTGGCTGTGATTGATGGTCTTCTAGTCTATCACAGACCAATCCCATGTATCATTTGTAGTCTAAAAATGTACCCTTTGGCATACGGCTTTAAAATGCCAGTCTCCCACTGCGGGCGGAGCACTATTCAATTTAACCCTTTCCTTAAAGCGGTCCTATTTATAGGACACAAGTAGGATTGCAGCCCCAAGAGAGTTATTTTATAAATTTGGGCAACAAGGCTACATCATTTATAAGGCATGCTGCACAATCTCTCTTTTATCTCTCACAAAATGCCATGTATTTCATAAATGTATCTTTTCTTCTTCAAATAATTTTCACGTTTTACATCAAGAGTGCAGTAAAATTTAATTGCCCAGCCCCGTCATGAAAGCGCTAAATGCCCACCGCAGGACTGTTTTCTAGGTCGGACAAAAAGGCTGTACATTTAATGGGACAATACTATCCTGTTCGTCTTTTAAAAGTTAATCATTGCAAATGTATTTGTCATGGGCTACCATTCAATATTATCATCATCCATTAGTATACAGCACTTTCTCATTCAACGATACTACTATTTCTGTATCCTTTTAAGTGAAAGGCTGACTTATTCAATATGCTGCCAATTTTGTTCAATTATGTTTTTAAGGGTTCCTTGCAGCAAATGCATAAAATGTGGAAGTTACATATCTCTCTGGCTGTTGGCGCGTTTTATCTGTACAATAAATTAACACACTTCACTGAAATCGCACGATCAATACTTAAAAACGCTCAGGCAATAATTCTGGTTCATACTGGTTTAATGTAATGCCAGCTTGACATGATGCCCAAATCAAACGTTCACCAATTAAAAAATCGTTTATCAAACAGGAAACAGATATACAATAACTGTAGAATAAGAAAAGTCATACAACTTTCACTTCAAACTTTTTGGTATCGTGAATTGTGAATGAATTACGCAGTGTTGTTTAAAGAAAAATGAGTCGATTTTTAACAGTGAGTTTGTACATTCAATAACAGATAGTACCCACAACAAATAAACACTAAGGCATATCCATTACGCAAAAGCACAAAGCCAATATTTTCACACTTGTAAATCTGAACCACAGAGAAAGAAGAAAGTGGAAATCCTGTCATAATCAGGAATGTACCATCCACTTCAGTACACTTGCATATATACAAAACCCTCCAGGAAGGGACGGTTGAAAAAGGAAAAGAGATTAGACAAACGATGTAAATTTACTTACTTCTTTAAGGTTATTAAACTGACACATTTTTAGCACCAAGTGACAGGATGGCCTCGGTGGGGAGAAAATAATTTAAATATAGAACTGCATGATGTCGCCAACATTTCAGTTCTAAACCCACGATGCAGAGTAGGGGTGCACAGAATAGTCAACTTGAGCAGTCAAAAGACAAAACTTGACACCAGCTGGAAGTCTACAGTTGGTTAATGCTCGAAATTGAGTGATATTTTTTACTTATAAATTCAAATCACGATACTTAATTCATTTGGTGGGCAACGTGATTACTGCACGGTCGGACCACAACAAGCAAGAAGACCATCTAACCAAGGGCGGTGTTCAACATCTGTAATGTTACAGCCCTTTACGAACTTCAAGCTCACACTGTGGTACTGCAACTGTGAAGTACACACACAAGTTTCCTCTGTGTTAAACACAACATGAAGACATTTGGGAAACAGAGGCAAAGCTCCACACACTTTTAACCATACTATATGAACGTAAGTGGTCATCTTCACGCTCCGCCCACTTTACACCCTGGAAAGGATACCCATTATCCACTGCACAGTAGGCTGGGTGGGTACAACAGTATCCAGCCCACCACAATGTTATTAACCGAGACATGTTGACAGATACACAAACTCAGCAAGAGCTCTACCCCAGCCCACGTTGTTCCTACAACCACGCCATATTCTGTACTTTGGCCATTCTGAAATGGCCACACTCAGTAATGTAGTAAAAATAACTACCTGCCCCTGAACCACCTAACACATGTGTTAAGTTTATCTCTCAGATGTAAAGGTATTCGGGTTTTGCAAGAGTTGGTGGCAAGGTTAATTTTAGTCGATGATCAGTTTGATATAAACCCTACTTTATGTAAAGTTCAAATCAAAATATTTTTTTCATAAAAACTGGCATCATGCTAAAACTGGTTAACGATTATAAAATATAAATAACATGGACATTTATTTAACACAAAACATCCAGTATGCTGAATATTTAAGAAATGAAACAATTTCTGGTATATACACAAGAATGAGTATTTATGCAACAAAGGTCTGTATCAGCCACGAATTAACAGAAGAACAATGAGTATGCAAAGAAATAACAAGCACATCAGTAACATGTGTGTACTCCACTGGACTATCCAACCTGATCTTTCATCTAATGCTTTACTGCCACAGATCCACATTCTCCAGAGAGAACGTCACAAATCACTGGTGGTCCGTGAACCACTGACTGCAAACAAAAGAAGTAGTCTACTATGGATATATTACTGTCTAACACAGACCGGACAGTGCTGGATCACTTTCAAATTACTCTCAGGCCAAGACAGCATCATTAGCGAAGCAAGGTAGTTCAGGTACTGTTAAACTGCCACATTCCACCAAACGAACATAACTTTCTAGAAATGCCAAAATATGTAAGGCATTAAAACGCAATTCACACACAGTATCCTGAATTCTGACTAGTAGCCCTGAGGTGTTTGAATAGTTCAATAATTGAATATATAGTGGGGCCCACCCAAGTGTCCGAGATTCAGCTGTAAATGCAGTAAACACGTGGTATTACAGACCTCGTCACTTGAGTTAATTTCACACTGTGACAGTAGCTTTCAGCAAAAAAAAAAAACCCTGACGATGATCCTAGGATCGAAACACGTGTAGGGGTATAATTTTAACAATTATAATAAAGCTATAATAAAAGTAGTTTTAGTGTGCATCAGTTGGTCTGAAACTTAATTTAATTTGAGTTAATTTATTCAGAATGTCTATCAGTAGACCTGGCACAATGCATTTGCCTTGCTTTTTATTAGAATACTTTGTTTATATTCTGAGCATAAAATTAAAACTCAATAAATGAACATATTATTAATAAAATGTCACACAGGCTTCCTTGAGAAGCTGATGAAAACTTGCGTTGTCATGAAATCTCCCACATTTTATGGAATCCTCAAATTCGCTGTTGTGTATGCAACAACCAGCCAGACTACCCCACCCTGAGCCAGACGAATTCAGCACACGCCGTATCACATTTCTTTAAGATCCACTTTAAAGTTATCCTTCCACCAACGCCGAATTTCCAAGTCGCCCCTTCCTTTTACGTCTTCCAACGAAAATTACGCGTGTATTGGCTCATTGCATTCTACGTAGCCCGCCCATCTCACCCTCACTGACCTCATGAACATTTGTCAAAATGTAACAAATCATTAGGATCGTCAATACACAATTTTCTCCATCCTCCTATCACTTCCTCCTCCTTAGGTGCAAGTGTTCTCCTTAGCACCCTGTTTTTCAAACACGCCCTCGACCAGTGTTCTTTCCTTAGGATGACAGACCACGTTTCACACCTATATAAAATGACGAAATTATTACGAGCATCTGCATTTTGCGGCAGGTTGCATTTTGCTTACCTTGACATACAAACAACTTAGGGATATGGCGATATTAGCTGGTAATACGGTTCATACTAGTCGCCAAACTCTCAAAGTAGAGGCCGGCCGGGATTCGAACCCGGGCCAGTACATGTGGGATTTGTTATGGACGAAGTTGCATCAGGACAGATCTTTACTCCCAGTATTACGGTTTTCCCTGTCAGAATCATTCCACCAATGCTCTATACTCATATTTCATTCACCCGCAACTGACGGTATATAGTATCGGCAACTGACAGCGTCGTTAAATAAAACACCTCTCTCTTTCTCTCTCTATTCTTTCGTAATTTGTGTCATTTACAGCAGCAGACGCAACAGAACCATAACAACTGCTCGAGGAAATTCCAACCCATCCGATTCCAACCAAACCACAAAGCAAAAGGATGTAGTAACGAGAGACGGAAGCGGGGTTCTGTAACGTTTTGTATTCATCTGCGGTTTGCGCTCTGACAGGAATGATGAAAGGGCCAGTTACAGCCCGACGACATGCAAGCGAAAGGAAAAAGACGAGGAATGGACAAGCTAGTCGTTTTGAGCAGTGGTGAATCGTAAAGGACAATCCGGCGCATGTGCCACGAATCTCTCGGTCAGTCTCTGTAATTGTTCAGTGTGTCATGCTCTCGCTAAGTCCGTCTACAAAAGTGGCTACGGTACATACAGATCCGGCGATCGGCTTTCGATGTCCGGCAGTGGCACTGAACATTTCTCTTCGCCAAGGTGCGTTCACATCGGCCCAAACAACCCAGCATCCTGCATCCTAATCAATCTAGACAGAGGGTTCCTTCCCTGGCGACAAATTGGGCAACGTATGAAGCAAGCAACTCATTCCTACCATTTTGTGCCGTGGTTAAGAATACGGGAGGTTTTACCCCCAATCCTGCTCCCGCTTACATGACGTGCTGCTAGTTATGTCCACTGTTATCCACGTATCGTGAGTGACTTCCCCTTCCACAGCATGACTTTCGAAACCGGGGTATAGAAGGATTACGTCCACAAACTCTCCGTCATTTAGCGTGACAACCTTCAGCGCCAGTTTCACAAACCTTACGGCCCTCCTACCTCAGTCGCTCGGTAAAAGCTACTGCGTAAGCAGACTAATACTGGCGTCTACACCGCACTGATTGTAGAAACCCACTGATCTACGCGCACACGACTTCGCGCACTCTCCCGACTTGTGACATCTGCCTAAGCTCGCTAACGTTACCTGCGTATGAAGCTGGAGACTTTGTGAAATTACTCCTGCTATAATTATCGGGTCCCACTAGAAATTATTTCAAATGCGAAATTTACGAGATATAGAAGTGGGGTTTTATTCTATTCAACACCATCAGCTGCAAGCCAGGTATGTACATCATAGCTGCTAACAATGGCTACGGATTCTCTTAATTTCTGATATAATAAATAAAATGCATGCTGTTATTTACCCTTTCACGACAAAAATCACTTTTGATTATAATATAATTTTGCCCACGACTACTTACCCTTAAAGTAAACTACAAAGCTCAAATTTGTGCCGTGCACCAATGTACTCCTTGTATACGCTGATCGACGAGTTCTGCATCTCTGGGCTACAGTGAGTGTCAATTGGTGGAACAGCTCCTTGAGGAAGGCAGTACACACATTTGCCACGTGCGTTCTTTGTGTTTATTTATATATATGTGTATATATATAATTGGCCCCGATGTTCATTTATTGCAGGCAAGCTAATCACACATTACGAACGTGCCGTCAGAAATTTTCTTTGAATTTCAACAAATATTCACCAAAAACGGGGTTTCTTTGATTAACTATGCCGTGAGCACATCAATAAAGTCAGGATTGAGTTTCATCTAAGGGGGTTTACACTGGACTAAGACAACCCAAATTACATTTGGCTGGAGGTTTAACGTCAATCGCACAATGCCAGACTTGGTCCATATCCGTTCAGCAATAGCGGAGATGAAACATGACTGGAAAAGAATCTGCATTTTGCATTCAAAACAGGAAGAGCAACTGGAGATATTGCAAGAACCTTAAACAGGCATATCAATAATTTAGTGATATCAAAAGGAAAGGGAAGGGGCAGAGGTGGGGGGGGCCTCTACATTGATAACACCCTACTGCCATCCCTCTATACTTCCAGCCTTCGGTGAATAATTAATGAGATAAATACGGAAGTTCAACTGGAACTTCAAATAAATAACACGAATTGTCCTGTTTAAATGAAACGCCCAAATATTCTTTCTCCACTTTACAACAAACTTTCTGTAAGTAGTTTTAATAATGACGGTAATTACTGCTCCCAAGTTTCCCCATCTGCCTCTTCATATATGTTACATAATTCCATGCCACATTAATTTCACGAGTCTTAAAAATATAGATGAAAAGTGACTGTAACTTTTGTTATATCTTAAAACACTTCGCTGAAAACTTACTACAGAGTAAAGAGTTGGTGCATAAAGACCGAACCCCTTAAGCCATGGGTGTCCAACCTTTTTATGGCAAAGGGCCACGCCCGTTATTGTGGGCTGGCTTGCGGGCCGCACGTGGAAAAAGAATAAGTTGCTTAACTAACTACTTAAATTATAGTATATACAAAATTTACGAATGTGGCCTCGGGCCGCGGGTTGGAGACCCATACCATAAACCGAAAAGGTCCTTACTCTATACAATATCCAGCATCTTCTCAATTACAGAACCAACAAGACTGGCAATGTATGTACAAACGTAACATTGAGGCGCGTTCGCGTGACCACTGTAGCCGTGAAATAGCAATAAGTATTAAATATTCTGAGTGTACGTCTGTAGCCTTGGTTATCCAGCATGCAATGGGCATGGGCCGTATTTTACTCTCATCTTTGACCTGTCTGGCTGTACCACATTTTTCCACATTGTCTCATAACGGCAACGATTTTCGAAGAAAAGAAAAGGTTATTGAACATAAATTGTATGTTTTGATTTTCTCTACACGTTGTCTGAAACATTTCACATTCTATGAAGAATTCAGCGAGATATCATAACTGTACATACGTCTTCATGTAAAGCACTCATTTTTCTTGTCAGATTTCAATGAAAATTGAACTTTCTAGACAGATTCTCAAAAAATACTTGAATATCAAATTTCACGAAAATCCGTCCAGTGGGAGCCGTGTTGTTCCATGCGAACAAACACACATGACGAAGCTAACAGTCATTTTCGTAATTTTGCAAACGCGCCTAAAAATGCTGTTACCATAAGTGATGTAAATGTGACGTAATGTGGCCTTCTGGGTTGTAACTCTGTGTACTCTAGTAGATGAATACCGACGTTTCGGGGTAATATGTTTTCTCCATCTTCAGAGATGGTTTATATAATGAAAAGCGATGTTCTTCCTCTCCAGATCTCCTATTGGCCCAAACCAGTCCATATCCCGCAAACCACTCAGGTGGCTATGACTGGCCACCTTCCTCGTAATTGGCCTGTACATGCCAGTCACATCCCCACCCCAATCATTCAACCCTGACGATGGAGGTACTATGTTCCTCTGAAACAACGGTATCCACATATGGCACTACACGGTGTCAACACCCAGTAGACCACAATCTTGATTTCATTACAGTGCAGCAAATTTGCACTGTACTTCAGCAAACAAATGACATCAAAATATGTAAACAAACATTACAGAAAGCTAACTCTCTGCAAGATCAACAACATGCAAATAATAAAAAAAAAAGAAAACTGCAAATACTGTATTGTAATACACACACAGAATGATCTGTTACTAAACCAACTTAATTACATCCATGCATCAGGAACACACAGCAACCCAATTATTGTTATGGTTGTGGGGCTACTGAACATAACTACCCATCCGTATATAAAATATATACGTGTATAAAATGGAGAAGAGAGGGTAAATGCTGCTATTTAATTATGATGGGTGGAATGTGTAATTAACTGTATACTGTATATGCATACATGTACACATTATAGATTGCACACTGCTACCATAACTGATTAATCAGAATTTGTTACATTTATCTTCCATTGCCTGTTTGTCAACAAGGTGAATACAAATCAAAATTTTCTGTCTTCAAGGGAATCTGCACATATGCAGCAATGCATGCGAGGAAAAATAAGTGTGCCAGTTTTTATTACTTTGTACAAACACATTGGAAGAAGAAAAACAAAGAATGATTGGGGTAGTGAATAAGAACATGCTTCAGATGCTCCTAGAGGCACCTTAATAAGGGAAGAGCTGTAAACCACAGCAGCTTTCTGCTGAGTCACTCAACTTCATAGTCTGTTTTCTTATTCCGAAGAGAGTGTAAATCATGCTGTGTGCGAACCTGCTGTGTGGGTACTAGTGTTATGGCAGTAGAAGAAAGTAGAAAATAACTAGGTGGAGACTCACACGAAAAGAGGGAATCAGAAGGTAGAACAAGTGGATAAAAGGAGAGACATGACCTTAAGACTTTGGAGAACTGAGGGGGATAAGGAGGCGTACGGAGGGAGGGGGGGGACAGTGCTAAGGGAATGTGGACGAGGAGGAATAATTCGGTGGAGCCGATGACGAGCCTCTGCTCCATTCTGTGAATAAGGGCTTCAAGCGGCTGCTGTAAGGTATCACTCACCGCCCTCAGTCTCGTGCCACACTATGCCCTCCAGAGTAACGCTGGTGCCCGGTTCACAGGGCCCCAGACAGTCCGGCTCCGTGATGGTACCAACACTCGTCCCAACGCACACATCCAGCATGTCCTGCAACAATCGTTACACAGCCGTATGTAGCACGTCCTTCGTACACACAGTTAACAGCAGTTGTCACGAACACCGTCAACTGAGTTACATTACGGCGTCGTTTCACAAATCATGGCACTAAAATTGCGCTCTTCTAGGATATTACGCAGCGTTGAGTAGAGTTATGTATCGACGTTTCGGGACAACCTATCGGTCCTATCTTCAAGGGTCAGAAGTTCTTCTTGGACTTCTTGATCCTTGAAGATAGGACCGATAGGTTGTCCCGAAATGTCGGTACAGAAATACCACTGAACGCTACGTAATATCCCAGAGGAGCGCAGATCTCATCTACATGAAATCACGCAAAATGGTGGCACTGATGGACTTCACACAAACTCAGACACTCAAATTTCGTATTAAACACTTGGTTTGCGTTTCATCAACAACGTAAAAAGGTAAAGGAATTCCTGTACAGGCCTGGACAGGCCCTTAGGGCTCCAGGAGGTTGAGGCTCCCAGAATTTCTAGGCAATCGGCACATGAAGGTCGCAAGGTTGTCAGTCCTACGCACCGGCCGCCTTTACCACCCAGGAGATACCCCTGGTACTCATTTCTATTAGAGGCTCAGCTGACCCCAAGGCCATAGTGCGGCCGAAATCCCAATGACCCCACCGGAAATCGAAACCGCGACCTTCCGGCTTGCAGCGCAGTGCCTCAACCAACTGCACCACCGCGTGCCCCTTTATCAACAAGGGTTTCCTTAAATATTGGGGACGAAATTGCACCCTCTCTGGATCACGACATACAGCCTCGTGTGGCATGTTATGCAAGACGGACAATCAAAAGACGGCAGAGCAGTCAGCCACTTCTGTATTCTGGCCGGGTCTTCGTACAGCAGCTGCCATGTGACGACAAAGAACATTTAACAAGCATCAAAAACATTCACACTCCAGATACCAAACTGAAGATTCCCACTGACAGAACATACGTCATATTAAGGAACTACCAACACGCCACGGTCAGTGCCTCCGTCGTGACCAATGAAATGCGAAGCGTAACACCATTCGTCCGTCTGTATAAGGCCACAGGGCAACATTCAAAACGTATCTTATGCAGGCCGGAACTGGGGCTGGCGCGGGAAGGCGACGTCTACTTAGTTCCAGAGCTCTTTTTAGGAACTTACAGTCTACAGCCAGTGGTGTAGATAACCGTTCGGGGCCCCTGCGAATCCACAATTGGGGGTCTCCCTATGACTATTAGCGCAGTTCCTCCCAAAGCTCTCAAAATACCACCTTCTGTCCAAAGCATGGAATTTAGACTGACAGAACCCAGAACAAATTTTTGGATGTCGTACGTTCGAGGGGGGGGGGGGGGGGGGTGCCCACGCGGGCCTTATGAACGCTACTCTCTACAGTTGTTCCAAACAACGTGACACGCATGAAGTGGTGCGCGACCGTTCTTTAACAACCGGGCACTCAAACACGAATGATTTGGTGAAGTGCCATAAAGATTTTTTAAAACATAATATATTGAAGACACCAATATTATCTTAACAGAATTCATTCCGTTGTGTCTTCAGAAAAATATTCAAAACATTAAAGTCAGTCTAACACAACTGTTTTTTTTTATTTAAAAGCTACATGTTTCGGTCTAGATATCGATCATCATCAGGCTAAAAAATACACGATCATTAAAAGGCAGGTAAAAAAGCAACATACAAAACATCATCACGTTTTATGTGGGATCCCACAGTTTTACAATATAACCCATTCAGAAGACAGTTTTTAGTTCTTAAAGTCTGATATATAAACCAGCAATTATAGCCTAAGCCATCACATACAGGAAAAATTTAATAAAATTAGCATATGTGTAGTTATTGCGAGGACAGAACTTCCTATAAAATAACATTAATGTAAGGTTGAGTTCTCGAAACAACAGATTTTATAATTGTTATGTGACATTTCTACTTCTTTTAATACCGCTTACCCTGAAGTCGTAACACATATAGTTCACGACTGAGCTCAGCGTCTAAGGCAGCAATTCTGAGTTCCGAACTGTACGTTTGTAAAACAATGCATTTATTTTATTTACATCAGTTGTGTTAACAACAGGTGCGCGCCCAAAATGTTTTCTTGGGGGGGGGGGGGGCTGACCCTTAGGCTATATATAATTTACGTTTGATTTTAAATTTGTTACAAAAATATGTTGTAAGTACAACATAACACTGTCCGCAAATGCATTTATATACATACGAATGTAACTACATGTTCCATGACTCAATCACAGGGTCCTTGTTTTTTTATTTCATTAATTTTTTTTAACTCTAATGTACTAGTCATCAGCCGACTTCAGTGGCTGATTTCGGCTGAAGGGGAAACCACGTAAAACTTCTGATGCCATAATATCTACAAAATTTTTTTTTTTAATTTCGGTTTTGGGGGTCTGTGGGGGGGGGGGGGGACTGCAGCCTAGCAGTCCCCCCCCCCCTTGGGTGCGCCCCTGGTTAACAGTGCCATTGTTGGTAATCCTCGTGTAAATAAGAAGGTTAAACCCCTAAAAACCTAAATCGAACAGGAGAGAATGTGCCACTACAACAAATATCTCAGAGGCGCAAGCCTCATAAAGGGGAATAATTCAATTATCGGTATAGCTTTCAAATTCGGAACTGCCTCTAACAATTAAACACAGATGAGGTGGGTTAAGAACTGCCCAGCTACATAATTCACGTTTAACTCGAGAGAAAATCACTCACCCTGCTGACAGCCAATTTAAATGTCGAGAATGAGAATTTGCAATGTTAATTTTGCCATGAAATGTGACAGTTGAGCGACGCGGTGAGACACTTCTGTCCAATATGATAATAAGGTCCTACGGAAAATTATGCAACCTACTTCAGCATCGTTCACGGGGACAAAAGAATTCCCCATTACAAGACAGAGAACACAGGAGTTGGAGAACGTGAAAAATGGACAATTCACAGTTGACTAGGCACTGGGTTTCCAGTCCATTACACGGCCACCGCAAGGTTTTGTTAGAAGTAATATGAGTCGAAAGGTGGCCAAACACATTCTTTACACTTTTGTAGATACAGCGAACTGACACTGAAGTATATTTGTTACTGATATAAATCTACTCTCACAAAGCACGTCGCATTACTAATTTCATGTATACTAATGCATTCATTGTATTTCGTTCAATGCGAACAGCCCCCGAAAAAAAACTTTCAAATAAAAGTTGTAGTGTCTTCCTCCGAAAGGCTGGTAGTCGCCTATCAAAACTACACGGTTTTGTAACTCAGAAGACCACAATGTGAGTCCGTTGATGGCTCATTTTATGCACACAGCGTGAATGCTGAGCATTATTCATAGAAGTACATAAAATTACGCGTAATTGTTACTTAGTCCGTCAGCAATTTTCATCTGTAAAACTAATGCAGTTCAGTGAAATCTGAAATTGAAAATCTACGCTGGAAAATGGTAGGTGAATTTAACTTTGGATCAAATCGATTAATTATACTCGTAGGTTCAATTCCCACATTATACGTCACGCTGTACAGAAATTCGTAAGCTAAGTGCTGCGCAATGTGGAAATACAATTTTGGACACACAACACCGTGTCATAGGTTAATATTTAAGTAAATACTAGCAATACAATAAAAATAATTTTGGGCTTTATACGATTTGATATCTGTCGTGTGATCATCTGTTCAACAAGGGTTTGTAATCACAATGTGACACAGCCTGCCTGTAGTGCAATTAGCTTGGAGTAATAATTCAGCATCAAAGCCAATAAGCTTACAAAATCGCAAAGAATGCGATATACGAGTAAAATACGTGTCCTCCGAACAGCAATACATTTTTCTACTCTTGTTTATACGAATGGTGGTTTGTTACCAACAACAGCTTTGAGACATCTGCCATAATATCTACGTAAATTGAAACCAGCGTACTGCCGTCTGTATTAGGCTTGTTACTAGGTCAGTTCGCAAAAACACACACAACACACACACGAAGTCCTTAATTACACATCGCACACCTTCAATGGCTTTCAGCTCTAACAACCACCGAAAATTTTATTATTGGACCAGATGCATCTTTGCATCGAAAAGTGCGAAATTTTGGGTGCAAATGAAAGGAGTACGGTTCCGGGCAAATCACCTAGAAATATTATGCTTACATTATGGCCTAGAAAGAGCAATGACAGAAGAAGAAAAATACACTTGAGCCCTCTGCCTGACCATATTAAGGCGATTAACTGAGAATGATGACAGAACATGTAGCATGCCTGAGGGGATGACAAATGCAGATATTTTAGCCGGAAAGCCTCAAATAATACCACGTAGGAGATACAAGCGTAAACGGGGGATAATATTAAAATAGATCCTGAAGCCACAGGATGTTAGAATATGGACTGGATTCAAGTGACTCATGTGGGAGCCAGCAGATAGCATTTTGTGAGCACAATAATGAATCAAGTTCCATAAAAGCAGGTAATTTCTGAGTAACTGAAAAGCTGTCAACGTATTACGAAAAATCCAGCGTAAAGTTTGTGGATCATGGTCTGGCTTAATAACGAAAAACGCAAATAAAAAAAAGGTAAAGAGCGTAATTCATTCTTCCCCGGCTACAAGCCGTGTCGAATTATAAGCACAAGATATGCCGACGTTTCCATCCTACAAGTTATTTTTGTCCCGAGGGCAAGGAAGTAGCGGTACAATAAAACTTACACCATCAGGAGCCTCACAACTTGCACTGTTCACCTGATACTGTCAGGACATTTATTTAAGTCAAAAGACTCAGGTGGGCGTGGCGTGCAGCACGCACGGCAAAAATAAATACACAAACGTGCTTTGAAACCTCGAGGAAAAATACCACTCTGAAGATGTAATCGCAGATGAGAAGATAATATTAAAATGTGTTACGGAGAAACAAGTGAAGATGTCAGCTACATTTATCTGGCACAGGATACTGTCCAATCATGGGCTTCTGTGAACACGTCAGCGAACATTTTGGCTCCGGAAGTAAGTCATTTGTTAACGCACTAAACAGCAATCAACAACACGAGTTTGTCAGTTAGTATGACACTGTAGACTGTCTGTGAACAAGAGGACGTAAGTTAGAAACAAATTACTAGCTAAACTAAACATCCTCCTGCGCGAATCAACTCGAACTAGAAATATAACTGTTTGTTGTCTTTTTATTATTTACTACGCCGCCTGCAACTTATAATATTCAATGTTTGTTAGGGAAACGGATATTTTGTAGGCGCATTACAAAAAAAAAAAAGGTTGGAAGTGTTCTGTATTGGTAGGTGGCATGAACACTGACCAAGTCACACACAAACTAGAACAATAACCTCGCCTTTCTTTACCCTTCACAGTATAGATCCGCCAACTAAGGTCATACCACAGCTCATGCGGTTAGTCGCTGGCCTCTCACTACGGAGGCGCAGGTTCAATTCCAGGTCAGTCCATGTGGTACTGACGGACAAAGTGATAGCGGGACAGGGTGTTCTCCGGATATTTCGCCCCCCCCCCCCCCCCCCCGTCAGTGACACTCCACACATGCTCCATACTCATTTATTCACCTATCACTGACGCTATACAAGATCAGCAACAGACAGTGTCGTTAAATAACATGCTGCTGCAGCTAGTGGTGTACCACTGGTTTACACATACCACGGCAAAACCGCCTACGGTTCTGCCGGAAATATTAAGCTAATTTTAGACAAGTTCGCTTATATGTCTAGGCGCAGCAACCCGTCTCATACAAAGAACCGCTACAACTTTCGGGAATTGTGGAGCCTCTTATTTCCTTCGTTCCTGGGGTTTGAGATACGCGATTAGGAAAGATCTTCTAACACTGAATACTTACGCTTGTGATTGAGAGAACTGGAATAAAACGAGTGTTTAGTTTGAGGAGGAGGAGGATATTTGGGCCTAAGAGGGACGAGGTAACAGGGGAATGGAGACTACATAACGAGGAACTTAATGATCTGTACTCATCACCAAATATTATTCGGGTGATCAACTCAAGAAGAATGACGTGGGCGGGCATGTAGCACGTATGGGGGAGGGGAGAGGTACATACAGGAGTTGGTGGGGAGACCTGAGGGAAGGAGACCACTTGGAAGACCCAGGCGTAGATGGAAGGATAATATTAAAATGGATCTTCAGGAAGCGGGATGGGATGGCGTGGCCTGGATTGATATGGCTCAGGATAGGGACATGTGGCGGGCTCTTGTGAATGCGGTAATGAACCTTCGGGTTCCATAAAATGCGGGAATTTCTTGACTAGCTGACGACCTGTTTGTTACCTTTTCAAGAAGGGCTCTGCTCCATGGAGTTATGGAGTTTAGTTTAAGGAAATCCGCACTAGCTCAGAATAACCAAGAAAAACCACGAAAAACTCAGGAAATCCGGCCTGCGGCTCGAGATCTCCCGTAGGCCTGAAGCAGTGCTGACCACGCAACCGCCATGATACGATTCATATACTCGTAAAGGCAAGAGCACTTGCCCTAAACCTCATCTGGCGAAGAAACAACGCAGAAGTTTCCACAAGTTCGTACTCCAGCGAGTGTCGTTTACGAATTGGAGATCTTTCAAGAAACTTCAAGAAAATGTATTCAAAAGCATGGCACACTACAAGTTTAAAATTTCTAAATACACAATCTGGGTGCGGATAGAGAAGGCGTCCTCCACACATGAAAATACTGAACTAGCAAAAGCGGACAGCAGGTGCTAGTGGAAGCAACCCACTAGAATCTGCAGCGTATGAACATGGTAAAAGGTAAAGTTGTCCCTCTGTCAACGCCACGAAGGCATATGGGAGGGAGCAGAGGTATAGCTCCACTCATCCTTGACTCGGCACCAAATTGAGGCGAGTGTTAACTTTACGCCGTGGCCGCTTTATTCCCGGAAAAAACCGGTACCCATTGAATGGGGGGGGGGGGGCTGGGTGGGCCCCAGAACCGGTCTGGACGTTTTGGGGAAAAGAAAAATCTTTCCCCTACCGGGTTCAAACCCCAGACGATCCAGCCCATAGCCTAGACGCTATAACGACAACGCCACTCTGGTTCCGTACGAAGATGAATAAGTCTTAATTAGGAAACTGTGTGAGTTCATTGTCGGAACAGCATTTCGGAAATCGACTGGAACATGACTAGTGACATGAAATTTCGGCTTCAGTTCCCACTTTCTACCTTCAACGTAAAGAAACGGGGCCCTTTTTAGAAACTACATATTAAAAATAATAACCAATTACATACAATTTGTCACTAGCACAATACAACGAATCTTCCAAACAGCACAGCCGTGTAGCGAATCATTGTGTAATGGGTCGGCCCGACTTCATGGGAAGACAGTCCGACTCTTCCACCTCAATCCGCTTAGCTCACTCTGGAACTCAAGGACACAATACAAAATTTCCACTTGAAAACCAAAAAAAAAAAAAAATTGTTTAAAGGAAAACAACCGATGATAAAAGCAAAAACAGGTTTCAAAACAGAACCAGTAATCACGAAATATGTTGTAACATACGCTGCAGAGGAACACAAGTTGTTAATGTAAAGCTAGATAGAGGTCAGTGGTTCTGTGGAACTGTAAAACGTACGCTACTAAGGAAACGCCAAACGTAAACCGTAGTTAAATGGGTGCTTTTAGAAATAGATATTAACGGTGCGCTGAAAACGGCACAAGTAAGAAGAGCTGAAAAGGCGGAAATGTGTTCCTTCTTCACAGCAGTTGCCGGATACAGAATGAGACCGTACACGGAATGAAGATATTAGAGAACTGAGAATAAAGTAATAACAAAGAAAGAATATCAGGATAAATGGCTAGCAGCACATTCGAAGGGATGCCTGAAAACCTATTCCCGACGCTGGTTTATCATTACAAACCGGTCCCACAAAAGGCTGGTTTTAAACTCTGTAATCAGAAAAGGCCACGAGTCTTGTGGTGGTGATTATGTACACTCTACGTGACGTACACAGCATTCCTTCATGAAAGTCCCGGGCTCGAACACGGGCCCAGATTCATTGCCTACATAAATAACGAGAGAGAAAACCGTCAGCCAAAACTCAACGCTGACAAAACTATTTAATGTCGACTTACTACATGTTTAGGACTTACATGGCCATCATCACGTATTCATATTTTATAATAATATTGAGAAAATCGTGTATACAACAATACATTTCTATCAGTAAGATCTCAAATTTTTCCATAATGTATAGTGAAGTTTAAAGAATGTTTTGAATCCAGTTTTTGCCGCAACATGGGATAAACTGTTATTGAAATGTGATGTAAGCAACTGTTTACAACTGTCCGGCTCATTTCATTATTTCCTTAATAACTGCTGTAGTACTTTCAGCCCTTAAATGCCCTATCCACACTGCTACTGCACCCTCCAGTTTCTGTTTAATTTTTTTGCGCCCGTTAGCTTTTTTGTGTTAGTACTGGCTATATTTTCCCCACTTACTCATTTCACAGAGTATATTACCATACAGGGTCGACTGATGGGTTTGTCCCATAACAAGGAAAAATTTCATGTTGCCCGCATGCAGGCCAAATGTTGCCGACGCTGCCCGCACTACATAGGAGGTTGAGCAGGCCTGGTCAATGTCAATGCACAAATGTCAAATTATTGTCCAAACATTTCTTGTAGGATTCGAAAAAAAAATGTTATTTAAAGGATTTCATAGAGGCATTCTGACAGTCGTCAAACCCTTTTGATATCAGATGGTCGCCCAAAAGTGAAAAAATATTAGTACGATCCATAAAAGCTATGTTAACAATACACAGTACACTTCTAGGAGTACAGACTTGCAGTTTTAGTGTATACCTTATAAAACGAACAGTGTCACTTCATTTGTGTTCACAGTCACTTGCTGTTCCTTAAAATGGTTATGCTTAGAAACATCGTGTTACATCGTACACTATTTAATGCTTATGAGCATATCTGTTATCATCCAAGCCTTTGGCGAATTGCGGCTACTGGGGCTGGCGCTATACCGAGAGTTCCCCAATGTTACTTAGAAATTTCTGTTCAGACTTTCATCGGCGTTATACAGAGTGGCGCTATATCGGGACCTGTCTGTACTAAATACATGGTAATGAAAATCATTCCCTACTGTGATTTACATATAAACACCAAGAGAATGGTGCGAATTAGAAACGGTTTTTGTAGTATTAACTGTACTTTATTTTGTGCTATTTAATGTGACAATCATTATCTCCCCGCACGCGAGTACCCATCTGCATCTACAACACATCCACGCAGTCTAACTTCAACACTGTCCAGTGCTCTGGAAAGGAAATCATGAGCAATATTTTGAAAAGAACATCTCGATTTTTGCTCCGCTCTTTTCGAAGTCCTGAGATTTATCTTGTGAACCGCGTCCTCCTCCTTTCCCCACCCCTACAACAAGGAGCAACACACTAAGTCACGGATTCTTGCTGGAATTCTGTTGAACCCAGCTGACCAAACAATTTCCCTGCAAATCTGTTGTCCGATCTTCGTCGTACTGGTCTTGTACAAACACTATGGTCTGTATGTTCCCCACCCTGGGAAAGCTGACCGTTCTCTGAGGGCAGGCAGATGTGAATGTGTAATCACATTAAATGACATACAATAAAATGCCATGTTCCGAAAACCGTTCCGCGTCGTTCTTATAGAACTCTTAGCAAATCAAATTAGGAACTTATTTTTCAAACATCATATACAATTAGGCCTAGATACAGAAGAACGCAAACATAAGTCGGTCAAAATTCAGAATAACATAATGCCAAGTCTGAGTTCTGCAATTCATGTACTTAAGATGACAAACAAATCGAGTTATGTCAAGTTCTGAAAGCGAAACACCAGTCTGACGTTGCTTAATGCAGTCATGAATTACTCCTACACAAAAACATCTGACAGCGGTCCTGTGTGTCCATCTGCCGAACGAAATCAGAGGTTACGAAATGACTGCCAGGACTGAAAATGCCGTATTAAACCGCTCCTACAGATCAGAAGGACTGTCTCTATGACACAACCAAAATGACGCTGGCAAGATATGATAGCTCACTGTGCACTGGGTAACGCCTGCAACCGAACGCGGGACAAACGATAAATTACGCGAATTACATTTGACAAAATTAATTGGTCCCATTAGATATTTCACATGGCAGTGATTACTTACGTTAAGAAGAAGAGAATCCTCCTTTCGTTCCATAAACGTCATTCAAAGTGCTGTATATACCAAAAAAACACAAATATATGTATCCAACACAAATGAAGAATCAATAAAATTTATATTACGGGTTATCTAAGACTATATTCCCTCCCGTTTTATTTAATCAATACATAAGCTGAACGATGTTATTGGGCGGTACAAATTACAAAAGGGGGATTATCCAACGTAAATGAAGAACCAATAGAATTTATACAAGACTGAGTTACACAGTATATCCGCAGCACCCCCCCCCCCATTTCATTTAATCAACACACAATCTAAAAGACTCCCCCCCCCCAATGGCTCGACAGCCCCTTGGGGGCCTAGGCCGCCTCATTTTTCGACGCTTCACGATCACACACTTTAGACACACCACACTCGGTAGGACTCCTCCGGACGAGTGACCAGCTCGTCGCAGAGACCTCTACCTGACAACACACAACACTCACAACAGACAGACATCCATGCCCCCGGTGGGATTCGAACCCACGATCCTAGTAATCGAGCGGCAGTAGACCCACGCCTTAGACCGCGCGGCCACTGGGATCGGCTCTGGAAGACGTTATTAGACACAATTAGAAGTCAGCAAGACATGACACAAAACAGTGTCGCCGTTGTTATTGGCTTAAGACCAACTGTTACTGAGTGAAATGCAGTGCTCACTGCCGACTTTGACACGTGTTTCTTCACGGCTACAATTTACAGATATCAAAAGCAATGTAAAGTCGTGGCATTGTAAGGAATGTTGGCATGAGCGGTAACTAATACAGCCGTTGTAAACCTTCGCATCACTGTGCTGTAACATAACATGTCGGGCAGAAGAAGCTACTGGGTGAACGATTACACTATTTAATTGCACGTCGACGGACAATTAGCGAAAATATGAAATGGCAGGAATGATTACAATCAAAACTGAAATTATATAAACTGATGGCTGCACAAACATACGAATATATGAAAATGAAGCATGGACTGTGAGCAGGGTAACTGGTAGGTGGCGGAGTGGTGCGGGTCCAAGGGAAGGGAAAATGGGTAGCAAAATGAATGTCTGAATGGAAATGAATTGATCTTCACGCTCAACAAATTTTAAATTACTCAGCCAAATAAACGCCGATCCCAGTGGCCGCGCGGTCTAAGGCGTGGGTCTGCGGCCGCTCGCTTGCTGGGATTGTGGGTTCGAATCCCGTCGGGAGCATGGATGTTTGTCTCTTGTGGGTGTTGTGTGTTGTCAGGCAGAGGTCTCTGCGTCGGGCTGATCATTCGTCCAGAGGAGTCCTATCGAGTATGGTGTGTCTGAGTGTGATCGTGAAACCTCGATAATGAGGCCATGGCCCACTACGGGCTGTTGGGCCACGAAGGGGGCCAAATAAAAGAAAATTCGATTAACTGTGGTGTTCGTGATTTCTGTTAGTGGCGGCCATTGTGGTTACTCGCCCCGGGCGTCAAAAAAAAACTAGCTACGCCACTGATGGTAAGACTGAATTAAAAAATGAAATAAAGCTTTAACGAAAGTCATCCCGTTGTGCTGTTAATAGTACAAAAATTAGATCGTGTTTGGACAGTTTCCCCCCCCCCTTCTTCTTCTTCTTTTGTGGGGTAAAACAGAAAGGTTCGTACACGCGTTTGAACATGAACTGAAATTTACGAAAAATAATCCATGACTGTGCGTTTTTATCTTCCGCACAGTGGTTACTGCTAAAATCCGAACTAAATTCAATCACTAATATTTTGCATTCCCTAAACCAGGACTGGCCAATTTGAACCCACAACATGGCCACGTAAATCGTTAAGGACTCGCCTGAGGGCCGCATTTTGTGTGGGTGGGGGGTGTCAAAAGGGGGGTGGGGTGGAGATTTGAAGTGAACAGAACGCCGTTATATACAAACAGTAAGTTACGCTAAAAGTACGGTTGAATGACAGGGCAGCAGGCCGCACTAAACTCGATAAAACACAAAGAATGATTGCTTTACTGTGTGCCGTCTTAAAGTGATGAGTTATAGTTTGTAAACATGTTCTCTGCAATAAAGTTAACATGTTATGTTCTGTCGACCTATTATATTATGTTTGTTAAATTGTATTACTGAAACTATTCAGGTGATCGAGGGTCGCAAATACTTTCCTCGAGGGCGGCATGCTATCTAATCAACTGACGTGCCAGAGTCCCTGTTTAGGTGGGAAAATAGATCTGTATGTGCAATAACAAACTGTTATCACTAATAAACAATCATCAAGGCCAACTGGGTAGGCAACATCGCTACTAATGCATACTTAGAAAGGCATCTGCGTCCTGAATACATTTCCACTCTTTTTTCAACTTTTTGATAAATCTAACCAAATATAGCCCAGTCAGCCAGAAATATTTTATCACACAAGTCCATATAAGTTCTTCCCATGTCTAAAGCTGTCACATAGGATGCCTCAAACCATGGGTGCACAAATCCCTGAGCGACTAAATTTTGTACAGTAGCGCTTAATATTTTCAGCAAAATTACTGCAGTTTTTCCTCTTGCATACAAAAATCTGTATAATCTCACATACACCGAACATAAAGCGCCAGATGGCAGTAAGGTTGACAACAGGTCAGTCCACAACTATGGGTCTACAGTATGGAACTTGCTTCATGTCACCCTCTTAGCGCCAAGTATTTGGAAATGACGCCTAGATATTTGGAAAATTTGTGTACCCCTGCCTCAAAACTATGTCCTGCTGAACTGCAGTTACTGGTTTCAGACTAGGAACGCAGATGACAGTATCTCGCGTCGATAGCGACAGGACCCCTAGTCAGCGGGGTTTTAACTGGGAATGTACTGCGACCGTCACATTGTGCCCTAAAACCCAAATACGTAATTTGTCTGTCCGAAACCTGACATTAGCGGCCACGGTGTTCCATTTTTAAAATCACAGTAAAACTTCACGAACAGCAAACAACCATCTAACACAGTTAATTTTAATACAAAAACCACAGAAGTTACAAAAGTGGCGAGAAAATGAGAACCGTGTCGATTAACGAATACTGCTGAAGCGAGAATGCCTTATGGCCCGGCTCTTTCCATTTATTCCCACTCCATACCACCTACGATACGGTAATTCCTCATTTAATAGTTATATTAATCGATTAAATTAGCATCTATATCAAATAACCACGTCGTGAAAATGGATTGGGGGAGTGTAGGTAGCTCCACAAATTCTTAACCTTGGCATTACATTGAGATCATAGTTAATTTTAGGCTCCATCTTATTTATCCAGGCAAAAATCCTGGGTACCCATTCAATACGGGCCCCAGAGCCAGGTATAGGCGTGGCGTAAACAAAAACTCTTGCCTCTTCAGGAAAATCGAACGCCGTGGTTCATGCCGCAGTTACGTAACTGCACGTAGGCAAGAACATGACGTTATCCTCTACGTATTTCCAATTACAGTATGTGTACGCACGTACAATCACTAAACAAGAAAAAATCGGGGACAAAAGAATGAAGACAAAACCCAGGAAGACAAAAAAGAAGTTATGAGAAAAAAATGCAGGTCGCCACCATGTTTGTCACCACATGCTACTTGTACCATCCCGTTCACATTGACGTCCACAGCTCAGGAACGCTACTCTTTCTTACACTTACGTTTCCGATACACGTACATAGCAGCCAGCAGCCAGCCAGCCAGACCTTGTACTGAACTTAATCTTACGACGAATACTGTCTAGGTGCATCACTGCACAATCGAAATACGTACCATTACCACAACTACGACTGCTTCGAAGTAACGATGTCCCCACTCTTTCCTGGACATGCGCAGCTACGAAACATTAACTGCACTTTCAAATGCCTTGTTTACAGCATACGCAATGAAAGACCAAAGAGCACGTCTTCGCTGCGGCTCAACTAACTGATATAACTACACAAGATGCTAGTCATCACGGCCGATAAACCTAGCTGTGTTGTAGCTACGAAATGTCACGTGACTCTCACCGACGAATCACACTGAAGATACACATATTTCTAATTGTAATATTGAGGTATTTGTGTAAGTGTTCTTTCACTATTAATTTATAATTTCAGGCCAAGGACTGTTACATAAACAGTCCAGAGCATAAGATTTAAAGTTTGCCTTATGATTCCTAGCGTGAAGCAAGCGTCACAGAACCACTTTGCAACGTTGCCAAAGCACAGGGGACACACTGATAATGCTTGTGGTAATAATGGAGTCAGCAATGCACGGGAATAAGTGGAAATTAGATGTTTCCATCTTCAGGGAAACTCACAAAAGAGTAAATGGTTAACCGACACTGACAGTATTGATAAATACATTGTTCTACACTGTAAAGAAAGGATGTTGTCCCTGTGCACACCATGAAGGCATATGGAAAGCGGAGGTAAAGCTTCACTCATTCTTAACCTCAGCACTTCAGGCAGGTAAGTTGTCAGCTTCAAGTCTTGGCCAATTTACTCCCAGGGGAAAAGGCACCGGCACCCACTAAACGGGAGGCTGGGAGGGCCCCAGAGATGGTCGGCACACTTTGGAGAAGAAACAATCTCTTGCCCCTTCGCATAATCGAAATCTACCAAGTACCGGAAGTGTACTACACATTCAGGAATATAATTCGAAAAATGGGACGAGATGTAACGTATGAGGAAACACAGGAGCTATATTTACTGTAGAAAAGCTAGTGGCTTAAACGGCGACGGCAGAAAAATTCTAATAGAGCGCAATGCGAGAATTATGTTCCTGAGAACGAAGTGCAAAATTAGAACAGGAAACAACCGAATGTTTTGTTCAAATGAAGCAACAATTAATCACAAAACCAGGAAAAATCTTGTTGCCACGTGACTCTAAAGGCTGTGGGGAGGGGGAGCGCGAACGGTCTTCAATGACAGGAGGCTGGCCGTGCGTGATGGGCTATTACTCAACCCGCAACCGACAGTACGCTGGTTTCCCGCTCGAAATACAGGAGCTAAATCGATCACATGGAAATGAACTAAAAAACACTTACTGAATGGTTTCTCAACAAATTTCTGTCGTATCTGAGACCCGAGTAGACTACTCGACAATTACGGAAACGTTCAAAGCATCCAGACACGCATGTGACACTCAGCATGGCCTGCAGTAAGCACATGAGAACGAACAGTCAGCCTCAACTACTGACAGGAAACATCAACCGCACAACGCCGATGACCGCCACCACTGCCTGGGAACACGGACACTGTAAACTACGTTTATCACTATGGAACGGCCAGGAAAATCCAAAGGAACTCGCGTAAGCATACGTAAATGTCACATGGCGGAAAGTAAAAAAAGGCGCGTTTAAAACTGCCGATTAGAAGCTGACGCACGAGGCAGCAGTTGATATAACAATTTCAGCGTGTGAAAATTGTGTCACGTGAAGTTAACACGCAGAGTTGTCCCTGCACGCGCGATGGAAGGAATGCAGTGGGAGTGGAGGTATAGAGCCACTCAATCTTAACCTCGACATTAGAAGGAGATGTCACATTGTTGGAAAACCTAGAAGAATATCGAATGAAGAGCTTCATCATCAACACAGTATAATCCTCACCCGAAAGCTTCAGCGATGACAGTAATGAGGCTTCGGACTAAAGGCACTAACAGGTTTACCTAATTTTCACTGTATTAATGTTAATTATTACCGTGCTAATAAGTTGGTCCCGTCTTAACAACGTACGAATGCACGTAATTATATGCGGTAATCAAACTCACGTCGTCGTGAAACATGTCGTTGCCAATTGGCGTAAACACCGACCTTAAACCCTTGTGAACGCTTATTAACTTATTTTCTAATAAACACAACCGTGGAGGTTCAACATCGCTAACATGAAAGCCCGATGCACAACACAGTTATGATCCAGTTTCATCCACCTACTTGTCTACTTAATTGTTAACTCTCCCACATCCTCGATACTCGATGTTGCCCTTAACCAAGAGTTTCCCCCATTAAAATTCGCCGACGCTATACAATCTCAGTAATTGACGTCATTTAAGCACACACAAAAAAAGTCCGCACTCCTCCCTTGCCCCCCGTCCTAGTTACATGCCCATCCCCGTAACTGATACAACGGGGTCCTCGTTATGTAACACACACAACTGCCCACTTATACTTTACCCCTCTTGGATACAATTTCCTGGGTACTTTATTGTCAAATACTTGCAATTTACATACTTCAGTAATAAGAGACCACGTTTCACACTCACACAAAACTGGAAGCAATAAGTGCGTTTAATCTTACGATAAAAATGGACGTGATTTATAGTACAGCAAGTACGAACGTTGTCACGTGCAGGCCGGCTGGTACCGATGTCCTTTTGTAACTGTTGTGATAAGAAAGACGGGACGGTGTTTCGCTAGAGTGCAAGACCAAACTCGGAGAATGGTGTGAAGGCCGTCAGCTGATAAAGTTTAATCCCCATCCAGCTGGGCATAGGAAAGAGTAGTCGCAGTGCCCCCTGCCATTGTTCCGAGTCGTACAAGTAACGTGAGTTCCACTTACTGTTCAATTATGCAAATGACCACCGCAACTACACCAACGCATCTGTATGATTATCGTCCCTCTTTTCAAGTACCTCGCCCTGCTTTCAAGTTATTTATAGACCCTGATTAGCATCGCATTAACACAGTGCATATCCATCCGTGAACACAGCCTGTGGTTCCCCTACTGACCGGCAAAACAGTGCGGATTTTCCGCGTATTGGTACCCTGTCCCACATTGCACGGTCTTCAGATCTAATTATTACTATCGCTTGTTTACAACATAAAAACCATTGCTTTTACGTGATATTCAAGTCTCAAACAAACTTCGCAATTAAAAACTATGGATGAAGACATGCGAAATAATTTATCAGTCATATTCATCTAGGCTGCCTGTTATGTGAAGCGTGCAGACACCGACCCAAATGTATCTGTATCCGGCTTATTGACGGCTTGGTCAGACACGCAATTCAACCCCGAAAATGGCAGAAAGAAAAGACGTGGTAACGGTCAACATAAACTATTTAGTCTCTGAAACTGTGTATACGTGTGTGCATGACGATATACAAACACGTCAAAGACCAGCCTGTACAAAACTGTGTATACGGGTGTGCATGACGATATACAAACACGTCAAAGACCAGCCTGTACAAAACTGTGTACACGGGTGTGCATGACGATATACAAACACGTCAAAGACCAGCCTGTACAAAAAACTGTGTACACGGGGTGTGCATGACGATATACAAACACGTCAAAGACCAGCCTGTACAAAACTGTGTATACGTGTGTGCATGACGATATACAAACACGTCAAAGACCAGCCTGTACAAAACTGTGTATACGTGTGTGCATGACGATATACAAACACGTCAAAGACCAGCCTGTACAAAACTGTGTATACGTGTGTGCATGACGATATACAAACACGTCAAAGACCAGCCTGTACAAAACCCGAGTTCTTAACCAATATCTGAAATGGGATAAGATGTATATTTGTGTGCCTGTGCGTGTGCGTGTGCGTGTGCGTGTGCTGATAGAGATATTGGGGGTCAAACTGCAAATCTTGTGTACTCAAGGGTGGAACGTCAAAAGAGACAACCACATGCCAGGCGGTGCTGGACCTGCCGTTGTTACGATTAAACGAAAACCCAACAAGACAGGCAATGTACGCATAACGTGACATTATGATGCGTTCGGGTATTGATTATACCTCTCCGGCTACCCTAACAGCCTGATAGCCATTTCACTCGAAGAGAGAGTGAGCTCTTATAGCGATTTCATGTCGCCTGGCACCAACAATATAACGTGCTGACATCTTCATGTAATGTGCCCGATATTTTTCCCCCATTTTTACCAAATCTGCATTCTCTAGACCAGTGGTTCCCAAACTTTTTCGGTCCACCGCCCCCTTGGTTCCATATACACACCCACAGGGCCCCCCTACCTTTTTTAAAAAACATAAATGCGCTTCTGTTTCCAATTTTATTTTATATTTAAAAAACCGTTTAATTAAAATTATAAGAGTTAAACTTAATGTTTTATGTGTTAATTAATAAATTAAAATTTATATTTTTTATGATTAACAATAATTCATCTAGCAATAGTTTATTAAAAAATAATATGTGCTTGAATAAGATTCATGAACTAAAATACTAAGAAATTTAGTTCATTTTTTATTTTTAACACAAAAATTACTTTATTTGAATCTTATTATAAAAACAAACGCACTGCTTGTCTACTAGCGCCCCCCTGTGATAATAACAGCGCTCCCTTCCACCTCTCGTACCTATTAGCGCCCACCTCGGTAATCCCACCGCCCCCCAGGGGGCGTTACCGCCCACTTTGGGAACCACTGCTCTAGACGGACTTTCACATGGGTCCCCAACATCAAATTCCACGGAAATCCGTCCAGTGACAGCCGCGCTGACACATGCGGACGGACAGACGAACGAATGAACGGACATGACGAAGCTAACTGGCGTTTCTGCGACTATGTGAACGCACCTTAAAAAGGGTTTTATAGTTGTCTTCAAGTAATACGATTGTCGTTACACGTGTGTAATGCTAACTAGAGTTTCCTGCATCAAGAAAAACCGAACAAATTCACTGATTCACACACATTCAGCGTGTTGGTTACGTGTTGCTACTTGTGGGCAGTTCCTAATTTCAATCCCCAGCACAGGCTCTATTCGCCAATTCACCTTAGTTCCTCTTTGTATCTTTCTTTCTTTCTTTCTCTCTCTCTCTTTCTCTCTCTTTCCTTCCTTTTTACTTTCTACCATTCAAGAATTCTGCACACGTTTTGTCTACGATCGGGTCCTACCTACAGGCATATTCCTTCACGAAGAAATTGCAAGAAACACAGCATGGAACAAAATAACGAGAACACAACATTAACAGTCAACGGAACATTTAATTTCATTTTACACGTTAAACAACTTATAATAACCAGAAGTATAATATACAGCCATCATCAGGCCGATCGCGAAATAAAAGGAAAAATGTTCACAGCTGCATGGGAGGTTTGAGATCTGGAACCTTTCCAAATCTATTGCTATATATACGTATACATATTGTTTTATTTATACATATATAAAGATTCGAGATCTCAAACCTCCCATGTAGTCCCCCCCCCCCCCCCGATCTGCCCTATGATGGCTACGTATTAGCCGAAACATACAGCTGGTTACATTTGATAAATAAAAGTTGTTTGGACTGAGTATATCATACTTCTGATTGTACTGTAAACACACGGGGGATTTGAAGGTAATTTTACATCGTTTTCCATTCTGCATACTCGTAAACGGAGACTCTATTTAATAAAGGCAGTTTTCTGTTTATTCCTGGTACTGTTTTAAACACGTTCTTCTGAATTTATGTGTTTTCTATTCAGTGACATCATTTCTGCGACTTTCTATTCTTTGACATGCCGACACATGTACAGAACTGAACGTACTTACACACACATTTCTACACAGGCTACATGCACACAGAAACACACCTTTCCATTATGCAGCACACACAACACGTACGTGCACTGCTCGTAAAACACCGAAACAAATAAACGCTGGCAATTTACTTTATTCCTACGTAATGCCAGGTTTCAAGCTGTAAAGATAAACGGAAGGACGTCCATCCCGGCCTATCCCAAGGAAATAGTGATTATCAATATAAATAAACAACCTGCATTTTGCGATGTTCCTTCACCGTTCCACTCCTTTCGTCCTGGGCGGCTCCCGTGTTTATCACTACTCACATTCACCCTACTATTCGGCGCCACATAACCAGTCACTTAACAGACCGTCGTTCAGTCAATGCCCGAGAATACAGCATGGCAGCCTATACAGCACTGGAGTCTGGGTCTTAAGTACACCACAGTCGGTAGGACTCCTCTGGACGAGGGACCAGCTCGTCGCAGAGACCTCTACCTGACAACACACAACACTCACAAGAGACAGACATCCATGCCCCCGGTGGGATTCGAACCCACAATCCTTGTAAGCGAGCGGCCGAAGACCCACGCCTTAGACGGCACGGCCACTGGGATCGGCAATACAAAATACTACACCGGCTAAAGTCTTATCTTTAAATAAGTGACCTCTGATCCCTCCCATTATAATGTCAATATCTGCCCCTACTGCACCGTGTTACCTGGAATTTTCTTAATCACTACAGGCCAATACTTCCAAAATAAATGTTTAACACTATAAGATTTTACTGTCATTAAAACTAAAAACAAATTACAAAATTTTCTTATACAAATCCGATGTCAATATTTGGTTTTAACATACGCAATTTTTGTGATGCAATGAAGTTCATTCAGATCTAACACGGTTCTGGTTTGCAGCAACTTCTGAACATACGTCCGGTCTGCAATATCAAAATTCTAACCCTCTAAGGATGAAATGAAAACCGTTTTATTTGAAGACAGTTCGTACCGCGCAGTAAACTTGCCATCTCGGTTATAAAAAAACAATCACCGAATGCCGTGTAAGACAAAATTCACTGTTTGTTCTGAGATACATACATATACAGTCGAACTCGGTTATAACGTCATGAAGGGACTGAATATTTTGTGTCGTTATAAACGAGTGTTGTTATAACCGAACAGAATCATGTTATGGTTAACAGTGAGGAATTAATTGGTACCACAGCTTATCTGACGATATAGACGAGGTGTTGTAAACCGATGGGGTTATAATCGGGTTCGACTGCATATACACTGTGGGCAGAATGTCGAAATTTGGTATGTTAAAACTGGCAGCACATACAGTAACCGCTAGGCTTTACAACGCTCAGAGAGACACTGCTCCAGACAATTCACTCGGAACCTGACTCCGCGAGAGGCATAATCCGCCTTAAATAGCATACAGTTCTGTCGTCCGTATGTTAACTACAGCTACTTGTGTGTGAACTTCAAGCAGAACAAGACATGGATCCTCGTCCTCAAGAAATAACGCTGAGTCACATCACTGAAGACAAGTTGCCGTGGAAAATATCTGGACCCACGAATGAGAGAGAAACAGGAAAGTGCAGAAAGTTACACAAAGAGAGCTTCATATAATTTGCACTCTTCACGAAATATTGCCGTTGTTATCACATGAAGTTGCAATGTTTGGTGCAGACGAGCAGTACGCATTGGGGGGGGGGGGGGGGGGGGGGGGGGGAGATGAGAAATACGTACAAACTTTCAGTCGAAATCCCCGAAGGGAAGAAACGACTTGGGACAGCGAGGCATAGATGGTAGGAAAGCGTTAACATGGATCTTACGAAAGAAGTTGCGATGCTTCACCCCACTCCGGACAAAGCCCAGTGCCCAGCTCTTTAAAAACACAATAATGAACACGACAGACTAAACTTTCCTGCCAAGCTGGCTGACTATCAGCTTCTCATGAAGGACTGATCGGCGGCCAACCAGTAAGTCAAACAGTCAAAACGATACAGTGCGTAAACCAAGGACGTCAGATGGCCGTGCCATGGGTCAGGCGGTTAGTCGCCGGCCTCTCATCGCGGAGGTCCGGGTTCGATCCCGAGTCAGTCCATGTGGGATTTGTGGTGGACAAAGTGACACTTAGGACAGGTTTTTCTCCGAGTACTTCGGTTTACCCCTGTCAATCTAATTCCACCAGTGCTCCATTAAAATGAAAAAACAGAAAAAACCTCATCACCTTCAACATCTTCCTCATAGGGTTGCACAATAAGCCTTCAAGGCTGCGGTGCGTCCGTAGCATCTGCTACGGGGCCCTTCAATTAAAAAAATTACGTCAGATGCTACTGTCACAACTGATACCTGATTAGATAAACAGGACTTGCCATAATTTCTAAACGGATGCATCGCAAGTAATGCCACAAATCTGAAACAACGAACTACCACGGGACTGCAATGCACATACATCGGCGCTTAGAGGTCGATTGTGTGTGTGTGTGGGGGGGGGGGGGTTGTCAATTGAATTTGGTTGAATTCACTATCACGGGAATTATAAAGAGGCAAATGTTTAGTTGCACTGCGTCTCTCTTCTCTTTACCAATGCCTCCACAGCTCCCCCTAAAGCACAATCAAATGACCTGAACTAGAAGCTGCACACTAGTCGTATTGTTTAAAATATATTTTTGGTAGTGTGTTTTACAACAAGTAAAGCAAACAGAATGATTGGAAACAGTAGGTTTTACAGCTTATTGGGGGGGCGGGGCCAACTTCAATGTGTTCTGTGTACATGCGTGCCTTTTCATGGGAAAGGACTATCTACAAAGTTTAACGGTATTTACAGGTAAAAAATTACTTGACACTGCACGCGGTCATACGTCACTCACAACAGGATCAACAGCTTTTGTTTACTTTGATCACAACAGTTAATCAAGCCCCCAGCCTTATACGTGTATTTCTAAACAAGATTTTGAACATGTTCTGTTTACAGCCTTTGATAAAACGGCTTAACCTAATTACCCTCGATTTACGAACTTCTTTACTGCCGGAGCATCTACCTGTATACGAGGTTTTACTCAAGTCATTACAGAACAACACATCTTTATTTTACTTGGGGTACAGTACGTTAATCGGGGCACGCGGTGGTGCAGTTGACTGAGGCACTGCGCTACAAACCGGAAGGACGCGGCTTCGATTCCCGATGGGGTCATTGGGATTTTTCATTGACATAATCCTTCCGGCCGCACTATGGCCCTGGGGTCGACTCAGCCTCTAACAGAACTGAGTAGAAGGGATGTCTCCTGGGGATTAAAGGCGGCCGGTACGTAGGGCTGACAACCATGCCACCTTCATGTGCCGACTGTCTAAAATTCTGGGAGCGTACAGGTATGGCGTAGTTGCTATAGCCCTGGGGCCCACCCAGCCTCCTGTACAATGGCTACCGGGGATCTTTCCCTGGGGGGAAAGCGACCGGGGCGTGGTGTTGACCACCCACCCCATCTAGCGCCGAGGTTAAAGAAAGAGTAGATCTATACCTCTACTCCCCTCTGGTCGTCACGGCTTGTTCTAGGGTGAACGTTTCCTTTACAATAACATGTTGATAAAACAGACCCTTACGCGCATAAGTTGAGGCATTAACGTCCACGAAGTAGATCAAACTAATGCTGACAACGTACCTGACCGCCATCGATACCCTTGCGGTAAAGTGAAACATTCATGAAAATGAGAACAATGTGTGAACTTCGAAGTGTTTACTTATACAACTGACGGGTTAACCCTCTGGACTGTTCCAATTCAGAAATAATTCCGAAATTACAGATGCTTATTACATATTTCGTGGGACTCCTTGGACAGAAGTGGGAATAGGGTAGTCGGTGCAGTGGCTAGTCTACGGACTGGATTACCGAAAAATCGTAGTTCGACTGCCGACAGAAGCAAAACACTTTTCTATGAAGCATCCGGGTCGGGTGTGGGGCCCACCACGCTACCCATTCAATGTGCACCGTGGGCCTTTCCCCGGTGGGGGCCTGAAGCTGACCGCACACCTCCATCTAGTGCCGCGGTGAGGAATGAGTGTCCGACACCGCCACTCCCATACATGCCTTCACGACGCGCACAGGAACAAGTTTCTTTACCTTCACCTCATTGTGCAGAGGATGGCTCCAACGCAAGAACTCTACGCCCATAGACAACACAGTATACGACAACGCGGACATCCTCCACACGAGTAGCTCAAGACCATATGTGCCTTACAACTGATCCACTGGAGAACACCCAGCCATGCAAAAGACAGTTTTCCCTGTCCACGACATGAAGGCAGGTAAGGAGATGGAAATGAGTGGTCTACTTCACGCCACGGTATCTTTACCCCGATAAAGATGCCCGGTATCCAATAAACAGGAGACTAAGTGGGCCCCCAAAGCCGGTCGGGACATTTTGCAGACAAGAAAAATATTTTACCCCGCCGATATTCGAACCCGAAACCACCCAGCCCGTAACCTAGTCCCGTACTTTTTAACTTCCTACAATCCGCAATAAGAACATGGCGGAGGAGCGAACTTGCGAGGCGGGAGCGACACTACCGTCATTGTTGGTCCCGAAGTGACGTATACAGAACTGCAAAAAGGGTGAGACAAGGGTGGGGGGTGGGAGGGGGGCACTGGCTCCAGACGCATTAGGCTTAAATTTAGGGGCGCAAAAGATAGAGTTAAGATACATAAACTAGATATTACGTGTTTTAATAACAAATATTTATGAATACAAATTGTGGCATATCATCATTTTGGGGCGGGAATTCAGTATTTGCCCCAGGCGCAAAAACATCTCAGTTACGGCTCTGTATACTACTTTAACGCCCTGGAAAAACATAAAAATTTTGTTAAAAGAAATGGTTTTGTTGAACGTAAAATAACAGAACTGCAACAGAACAAAATAATTTTCTACTTTCGGTCTGATGACGGTAACTAATCATAAACATACCTGCACATTAAGTGTGAAATACTGTTTGTAAGTCAACAATTACAAACATGGCGACAATACGAAACTTTGAGGTTGCATCTGGCAAATTTAGGATTTATAGAAACTGCGCATCACTAACAAGTCCTTCACAAAACTAAACTAAGACAACAATAACACTAACAGGCAGCTATGCAATCTATCCAGTAGGATACTAGGTTATTTACAGCTCGGGTACGCTCGTTAATTACCTTCTGTGCTTCTTCTTTGTAGGGAGAACTTACATGGCATGAGGGGCAAAGCTGCTAACTTGTATATACAGTATTACACCGCGTTCCCACACGTATATCTGACATATGCGCCAATAATTGTGACTGTATTAAAAAAATACGTAAATAATTATAACAGTGTTGCCACAACTGCCACACTCGTAGTCAGGTACACTTGCCAAACGTTTGCCTGGCCACTGTGATCGCGCTCCCACGATTCGTGTACATGGCAAGGTATGTGAGGCCGTCCTCTACGACCCAGTGAACACGTGAAGATCATAGCCAGCGCCGCCATGTGGTTGTGAGCTACAGCTATTTAAAATATAATAAAAATAAGCATACGCTAAGGGAGATTGTGGATGGTGTCCTTGAATAAAAGTCGGACTAAGTATGCCACGTTTAAAATGTATTACTATATTTTTAAACGTTATCTACTTCCTGAAAAGAAATACAGAGCGTTTCAAAAAGATGGACCCCGATTTAAAATCGCTAAATCTCTGCAACCACGAACCGCCCATGAATGAAACTCTTACCGCTTGAAAGGGCGGGGCATAGAGTTTCCAATGACACATTGGCACCGGCAGGTTCGACGTTTTCTAAATGACACATTGCCTCAACGTTGGATAGGTCGCACGGGACCCCAAGACTTGGCGCTACACTCTTGGCCCCCAAGATCCCCAGACATCACACCCTGCGACTTTTGCTTGTGGGGATACGTCAAACACCGTGATTTTGTGCCACCATTAGCGACCAATCTGGATGACCTCAAAAACAGAATCACGGCGGCGGTGACTTCAGTGGAAGAAGACACTCTGAGAAGCGTTTGGGACGAATTCAACTATCGTCTCGATGTTGTTCGTGCAGCAGGTGGAGGGTACATAGAGCATTTATGAAATGGTTAGTAAAACTTGATGGCTCACTAAACCGTTTGTAATTTTTTGTGTAATTGTAACATGTTGCCATCGTGAAATATACTGGTTTGAAATTGGGTCCATCTTTTTGAAACACGCTGTATTTCCAGACACTGTATTCTGCACTTTTCGGTTAATAATATTACATCTCCCCTATTTTATTTACATAATGCCACAAGATTTATATACAGGGCGATTCAGGAGGAAAGGAGAATATTTTGGGAGGTGAGAATAAAAGTTCGTATGAACATGTGTGTAATTCTGAATGGTAACCGAGATAGAGCTGTTTGAATCTACAAATACAAAAGCATGGTGAATGGCAACAAAGAAAGAGAAATTGCTCAATGTTAATTTTATTTTAATTTAATGGTTAAATGACAAATTTGTTACACAGAAATGACATATTTGTTACAGTTCACAAAAATGTGCGAAAATCCCACCGTAAAACTCAGTGAACTTTGCAACTCGTGTGCGAAGATCGCGTGTCGTTCGTCTGAGTTGATCTTCAGTTCCTTATGCGGACAGCAGAGTTCAAAATGCGAGCGAGCAATTCGTCTCGTGTATCCACCTTTCGTTTGTAAACTTCGCTCTTCATCCAACCCCACAAAAAAAAATCTAACGTAGTTAGGTCTGGAGCTTCCAACACCTCTGTCTCGGTAATCATTCATAATTAGACACATGTTCATACGAATTTTTCCCCACATTGACCGATACTATCATCTCACAAAACGTTGACCTTTCCTCCGGAATAACCCTGTACATATTTTGTTGTTTTTACTAACAGGTATAACGCATCAGACCAGTCAGATGATTTAAAGCGAGTAACTTCTGACAAACCTTAAAACTTCTGTATATGTCTGCAACATATTTCATGTTTCAAACGTCTTTTCAGTACATTACGGCCAGTTACACAACAGACCGATACAAACATGAGGGATGAAGTTGCTTTCACGAAAGATCTGCTGTGATGATCAGACTGTAGGTATATGTAGAGGGGTGTCAGGGAGGAGTGGAGTGGAAACATGTGAATGGTGTACGGAAAAGGAAAATGGACCGTAGCAGTTACGTACCGACGGTGGTAGCAGCAAACGAAAGACCACCGGATGTCTGGAATATGGTGATGGAAGTGAATGGATTGGGGGAGGGGGGGGGCTGTTTTTGCATTTTGCCAAGGTACATTAAGGTACATTAAGTGCATAACGGATCTCACGCGTACTTTCGCCTAAGGTACTTTGTTTCTCTGTGAGCAAATCTGTGCAGACTGAACACTCGTCTTTACCAGGCGCTGCAGACACACTGTGCAACATTTCATACACTTCTTCCACATAGTTCTGAGTCGATTCGACCTTCAATGCTTTTCGTTTTCCAACAGTTGCTCTGTTTACAGGAGCCTTGAAAGTATTGTCCTTATTTAAGGTATTTCCCTGGAAGGTATTTCAGTGACATCATCATACTGTGTGTATTCCTCAGCCCTGGCGTAGTCAGCGTCTCCTCCTTCTACTGTCACTGCCCGCACTTCCAATTCGTAAGGCACACAGCAGACAATTTTAAATACAAACTCTCTACTGTCACTTATTACAAAGTTGTCCCTCTACATACCATGAAGGCGTATAGACGGAGTGACGGTACAGCTTCACTCATTCTTAACCTCGGCATTAAATGGCGAGTGGTCACCCTCGTGCCACGGCCTCTTTACCGCCGGCGAAAGAGCCCCCGATGCCCACTGAACAAGTGGCTGAGTGGACCCCAGAGCCGGTTTGAGCATTTCTGAGAAGAAAAATATACCTTGCCAGTGCCGGGAATTCGAACACCGGATCACCCAGCCCGAATATGCTTTACCAGCGCCTCAATATATCAAATTAATATAATAATTAAAAGAAATAATTACTCCACGGCACTACTATTATAGGCCTACATCACCTTCCAAATGTCTACAACTTCACAAGAACGCTAAGACAGAAAGATTACGACAACCAGTGGAATTCTGCTCACTACATACGCGCACTGCACGGTATTCATGGTGGGAACCTTCACCGTGCTACTGATGGTGCCTTGGCGGAAGCTGATTATCGTGTATTTGTCGACATCAGATGCCAGTGCAGAATAAGCGACGGTGGCGTTGCTCGAAATATCACCTTATTCAGAAACTTCATACCAGATCAAGCACTGCCCTAAAAAGAAATACCTATACCAGGGGTGCACAAATTCCGGGCGCCAGGTCGCTGTGGCTACCAAATTTTCTGCGGTGGCGACTAATATTTCTGGCGCCTATAATTTTGATATACCTCCAAGATTTTTGGAAAATTTGTGCACCCTTGACCTACACCGTGTTTGTGGAGTATGATGCCCTCGCCTCAGCCTCACGTCCAATGAAATCATGCCCCGGAACTTACGAAAAGCGGAGTGCGGACATTTTCAACTACCGTCTTTCACGTTGTAGCCAGGCAGATAAAATGCCTGCCTCTGTGTTTCGGGTATTCAGGAAACCTACGTTACCTGAACCAGATACGGTTCCGAACATCGCCATGGCTTGTATTTTATTACGTAACTTCAGAACAAGTACCCGTAAAACCGCACCTTCAAGATATTCACCAGAAGGTACGACACTGAGAACGGAGTGGTTATTCCATGACCACGGCGAAAATATCAAGAAGACGCACCCTCTTTTTTGCACTTCGTATAATGCCTAGAAAAGCAAGACCTGAAGCCAAGAGAATTAGAAAAGTCCCCCCCCCCCCTTTCCTTCAAGAACTGGTAAATTACCGCGGCAAGATCCAAATTCTTAGTTACTGCACTGTCAGTATACTGTATACTTACAATTTACAATTACTGCACAGTACAGGGTCATTATTTTATTTGACGACGGTTGGTTGTCACTTTCCCCTCTATTCCACCGTGCGTGTGTGAGCGGTCTGCTGAGTGGGCTACATTAATATAAGGTGACAACAAACAGCTGTCAGATAAATCCCTGTTTTAAAGAATGAAACATACCTATACATTTTACTTCTTGGCTGTCATGGTTTTGACAGCGAACAACTTCCGCCTGTACACATCATCTGCACCGCTGAGCATTTTCATGCTTGTCTTCACTTTCTTTAAGAGTGGGCGAAAAAAAATTGCCATTAAGTGGGTCCTTTTTTCAAACTCTTGCACATGACACTTTACGCTTACTGGCCCTTCAATTCTTTTCCATGCATCAGCTACTGCAAAGCGACTTCCGTGCGACGGTACTTCCGAATTCCAAAGGACAGGCTCTTGTTCATACAAACGCAAAATTTGTTACGTCACTTCATTTGGCCACTGTATTTTCCAATTTACTTTCCACGCTTCAAAGCAAAAAAGCCACGACGACAATGAAGACCCTCACCACTCAACGTACCGATGATACTGTCCACACTGTCTGCTAGTCAAGTACTGCGTGCCGTATGTCCGACGGAGCGGAGCGAAACACCTACCCTTCCAAGCCGGGTTTCCACGGCTGGTGCATTTGACAACTGAACACTGTACTAGGAGCCTGTTGACGTAACAACCTCTCTGCGAAACCGAGGTCGTAGGGTGATAAGTGTGCCTGCCGAGCTCTGTGTGTGAAGCTAGGCAACAGGAAGCGACAAACGGTGTTTGTCAGATAAATGAGTCGTGGTGACGCAACAAGTCTAAACACTGATGATTCCTTCTTGTGTCACATTTACCGACAGTCGGTGGGAAACGGAGAAGTGGCCAATGTTTGTACGAGCACGCCGTTTCCACGACGTTGCAAGTATCAACAAGTGACAAATGTTTATCAAATACACCAACTAAAGGAAACCGGCTTGAAATGAGTTGTGGGAACGCAACTACATCTGTGTTACAAAGGCAATGGTGATTATACTAATCAGTGTCACATTCACCGACAGTCAGTTGGAAAGGTACAAGTGGCCAATATTTGTACAAGTGCACCGTTCCCACGACGTGGCATCCACGCACACGACAATTTTTTTTTCAAATATAACAGCCGTGGGAACGCGGATTTAGATATCTGTACAGTCTTATCCGTTTCCACTGCTGCTTATCAGACGTGAGATTGTGCCAACAGATGGCACACGAACCCAACAAGCCATCCATCCAGGCCTCTCATTACACTATACCACTTCAGTCAATGTTGTTTATCTATGCAAGCACTTCACTGGTTAAGAAGCTTACGTGCTGAAAGCAAATACCACTATCTTTTTCATCTTACATTACGTTCTACGAAAAACTGTTCCTTTGAGGTCACATCCCACACAAACAAATGGGTAATGCGTCATTATTTTGAGAATCCCTTCAAAATACTTCTGATTATAATTTCATGACATATCTTAAGAAGTGTAAGAGAACGTTCAAATGCAAATTTTGTCCGCGATGCGTAACATTTCTTGTTAACGCCATTTCCTGCTTACCCTCCTGTAGCATCACCACTACCCGATATACAGGTGAAGGACAAAATGCGCAGCCAAACCCACAGAAGGTGAATCTACACCACAATACAAGAAAAAATCTTATATGAACACATGCCTTCTGAAGCAGGTTTCCGAGTTATGGCCTCCTGACGATTAAAGAAAATGCTCAGGGTCCGCCTTGAGCTTCAACGGAGGTACTGCAGGAGACAGACTTCTGGGACCCCACTCTCTTCTACCACGTTTGACTGGGGCTGTTTACCACGATTCCCTACGTAACGTCCTTTTAAGAGCTGTTGCAAGATGTGGCTCTGCAGACTAGGATTCATGTATGGTGCATGCATGACGGTGCTCAACCACACTTTCTTCTTGCCGTTCGGAAATTACTGAACAGCGTGTTTCTGGAGTAATGGATAAGACGAGGTGTATCAACAGCACGGCCTGTTCTTTCCCCTGATTTAAATCGGTTAAATTTTTATCTCTTGGGACATCTGAAGTCTACTGTTCGTGCTACAGAAGTCAGCGACGTCCAGGCCTTGCAACTACAATACACAATGAATTTGAGATGATTCGTTTAACACCTGGAATTTTCCAGCGGGTCAGAAAATCACTGTTCAGACGTGCAGCGTCTGCTTTGAAGCTCCAGGTTGACACTTCGAGGATTTTCTTTAATCGTCAGGAGGCTGTAACTCGGAAACCATGCTTCGGAAGACCAATGTTCATAAAACTTCTTTTTTTGGTGTAGATTCGCCTTCTGTAGGTTTGACCCTGCATTTTTCGTTCACCCTGTACTTTCTATCCAATTTCAACGACCCTTCACTTAAGACACTATTTTCCAACGTTCTCCAAGCGGCGGGACAATAGCATACAGTTCAGTACCTTGAGGAATCCCAAATCAAGTACAGCCACGTATGTCTGCATAAGTATGTGGCATATACCGCGACATTAATATACACGTATATACATCTGTATATGAATGTGTATCTGTTAGCGGAGCGGGAGACTCCATCAAGTTGATACGTCATAATTGCCATCAATTTGTGGTGATACGGTATGTCCCAACAAGGCCAAATTACTCGTGGAAGTTTAAATGGACATTTTCTAGAGCGTGGTTTGGAATAGAGTGTTCTACAAATCACCGACCACTAATGGAATAGCACGAAACTTCACCAAAACCACAAATATGCTTTCAAAGCCTCTTTCATTTTCACGTTTCTGCCTATTAACTGTTAGACGAAAGTCTTGCCATGGCTCGGGCGGTTAGTCGCCGGCATGTCACCGCGAAGGCCCCCGTTCAATCCAGTCCACGTGGGGTTTTTGGTGGTCGAAGTGACAATGGGACAGGTTTCTCCCCGAGTACTTCGGCTCGCCCCTGTCAGTCTTGTTCCATCAACGCTCCATACCCTTTCATCCATCACCGACACTATATACGACATAACCTTAGCAAGTGACAGCGTCGTTAAATAGCATTTCAAAAAGGTGGCGCAAAAGTCGACACTCGATGTTTAACTACAGAAAGGCCGTACATACGCTACTAGACGATGTTACCGGGCAGTTTAGTAAGCCAGTGCGTGCAAGCGTTCCGGAAAGAATCCGAAAATGTGCTAATGGTAAAGGAAGACACTTTAAACATTTCGAATACTCAATAAATGTAAGTATTGTGTCGGTAAGTTCAATTAACATGTTGCCTCTAGTACCAAATGACTTTTGCACCACCCCATATAACACAGTTTAAAATGTTACAAAGGTCTAAGCTGGTAAACACCCTGTATAACACACTTCAACTGAGAGGTTACATAGGTCTAAGCTGGACGGTCTATTTACCAATTTGTATCAAGTTTCGTCTCTATCATTCTCATGGAGACAGATACCAAAGGTTGCAGGTTTACTGCGCATCGCCACAGCTGACCGGAGGACACTGTTGTTACATCCTTTCCCAGGGGAAATCACAGATTTCAGAGAGCTTTGAAAATTCTATGGAGTGGAAGTGTTTGCAAAGTGAATAACCAATTAGAACAATTAGTCTGTTACGACAAAACGCCCTCCTTGAGTTTGCGTGTTGCTCTAAACACCACCTATTTATATCTGAACAATGTTGTACGTGTCGAAGGACCAACTATGCCATTAGCTGTCCATTCAGTCTATTGTATTACATAACGCATTATAAAGACATCGTGTATCAGCTTCGTACCAAATTACAGTTTCCGCTTCCTTCCCCGTTGTCGATGACAAAGTACGTTAGTTGAGTTGTGTTTAGGAGAAAGGGTGGGCGTGGGGGGGGGGGGGGGCAGGGACTTTAGTACATGATCCTCTCTTGTAGCAGGATAGTTCGCGTTTTCTACGCGGGTCTCTGCTGCCGGAAATCAATACTGCGGTTGCGATGCTGCTGCCCCACCCCGACAGTCACGTGTTTACAGTAGGCGCGGAACAAGAGGGGGCGCGCGCGCGGAGGATATCCCATTAAATGGAATGCTTGCGAGATACATCAAGCTCATGAGAGGGTTTATAAAAAAAACACAACCACACAGGGCTGAAATAATTGAACATGCCCCACTACTTCCACTCTAATATAAAATTCTCTCACGTGGCAGCGAGTTATATGATGGGTACTCAACAATACATGCAGGATAATAAAGACAATTTTAGTCACAACTATCTTTTATTATAAAAACAATATTCGCTTTCATACAACGCTACATGTTTCGACCCTTAAGTGTCATCATCAAGCGCGAATAAATAAAAAGGTGAATACCTTGAACTGTCATTCCTATTAAAGAGATCTCTTACAACCTATCTGCTACAATTATACTAGTGTGAAAATCAACCCGACACACCTTCATAGCAGTAACTGTAGCAGATAGAGTAAGAAAGGGATTTCTTTCACGGGAATGACAATTCAAGGTATTTCTTTTCCTGTTTATTCATTCGCGCCCGACGATTACCCTTAAGGGTCGAAACATGTAGCATTTTATGAAGGCAAATATTTTTTAAATTTAGACATGCCGTTGCGTCATATAACATTACAAAGGAGTGCTTAATTACCATCAACACAACTACCAACTGATGTTTCCGTCAGCTCATCAAATTACAAATGTTTCGACCAAGATTTGGTCATCTTCAGGCCTTTTCCATTACATAAAACATAATATATTTTGTCATATAAAATAAATGTAAAATAATATTTTTATATAATTAAATGGCCTGAAGATGACCGAATCTTGGTCGAAACATGCTGCTCTGTAAATTTAAAACTACCCATGTTCCGTACAGTAAGATACGTCACCAGACACACACGCATACATATATATATATATTATATATATATATATATATATACACACACATACACCAACAACTACAATATGATTAGATACAATGATAACGCGTGGTAAACCTCCTACAAGTTACGGCCTTTCTCGGCCATCTTCAGGGAGGCATTCGACAAATAAAAATACATTAATGGCTAGTTATAACATATATGTGCAATAATACAGTTAAAATACAGAATAATAGTATTAATATTATAATATTATAATAACAACTAATTAATTACATGGTCAGACAATACATCCAAGCTAGAGTCGTTAAGAGCTCAGTTGCACGCCAGGGCAGCTTCTACTTTTAGCCACGCAGCAGGGCATCCAAACAGGCAAAGGAAATGAATGCAGCCCTCTCTACTGATATGGTACAGTGGTATAATGTCTCAGGATACATACTGGCATGCATAATGTAATACACATTTCAACCAAGCACCGGGCAGAACTTGCAAAGCCTATTTTCCTACCGCACAAAGTTCAGTCGGACAGATGCCGTGTTAATGTCATGCAGGCTAACGTAAATTTGTAATTTCACAATAAAATCCAATTTAGCTCCTGAAAAACGTGACGTACTCGTGCGTAGACTGTCAGAAGAAATCGAGTCGGATTTTACTTTACTGCTTTCAACCGCATATACGCTAGATAAACAGCAACTGTATGGATGTTGTTGTTGGTGGTAGTGGTAGTAGTAGTAGTAGTAGTAGTAGTAGTAGTAGTAGTAGTAGAGCAGCAGCAGTAGTAGTAATTACTTAACAAGTAAAACATGACAGCACAGGACAACAGTTCAGGGAGTCCCGTGTCATTGCCTTTGTAATTCTCTTAACTCGTGACTGCTAGTCATACTGCAATACTCATGAATGCGAGTATTTTAAATGCGCCATTCCAGTTTTTACATAAATATATCAGGCTGACATGTGATGACTTACAAATAAATAGGGTTACGACCTATATCCCCTATAGCTACACAGTAAACAACAAACACTGAATTCACGCACAACTATACACTGTTATTGGTCCTTTATGCAAACTGCAGACAGGTAAAAAAAACCATAATGAATAAAACAATCAGTATTAAAGCTTCACTTTTGACCATTATAACATATATCCAAGAGAACTAAATTCATACATATGTCTTACATTATGTGAACATGCGTCAAAGGTCGTCCTTTCTCTCTCTCTCTCTCTCTCTCTCTCTCTCTCTCTCTCTCTCTCTCTCTCTCTCCCTATGACTTAACAGCCCGTAGGGGGCATAGGCCTCCTCATTTTTCGAGGCTTCACGATCACACCTTTTAGACACACCACAGTCGGTAGGACTCCTCTGGACGAGGGACCAGCTCGTCGCAGAGACCTCTACCTGACAACACACAACACTCACAAGAGACAGACATCCATGCCCCCGGCGGGATTCGAACCCATAATCCCAGCAAGCGAGCGGCCGTAGACCCACGCCTTAGACCGCGCGGCCACTGGGATCGGCCAAAGTCGTCTTTAGTATCCAGCAAATAAAGAAGCATTTGTTTACTCAATAATAATACAGCACAGTGGGATGTGACAATTAACAACTGAAAGAATATAACAGGCCCGTTTGTGTGATGAGGGGTAGCCAAAATCAAGGCTTCACCGCCCACCCCCTCCTCCACGTGAGACGATTGGTAGCCCTGTGTACGTTAAAGACGCACAGAAACAAATACAGTTATCCATATAAAGTTTCCGTTATTTTTGTATAATTTCAAACAGTGCTGAAATGGTAATTCTTCGTAGAATTCTCCATTTAAATTACACGAAAATCCGTTGCGTTCCTCGAGTTGTGGTTATAAGCGTGCAGGCGGAAGGACAGAACGACGGGGAGTAACAAGCACTCTGCAGGGACGCAAATGCGCCTTAAAAAACAAGTAGCAGGAAGCTGTATTGTCAGTTACTGAAATGAACTCCGCAGATCTGATACCCTCCAATCCAAGGCTGTACCGACTACGATATCCCTGCCTCCACATTCCAATGATCAGCAAAATCAAACAGGCCTAAGCACAATAAAATCCCAAATAATGTAGGACCTGGAACTATATTAACACAATCGATGTACAACAGGTTTCCATTTTCCGCGCCTTTTGGTTGTACATGCCCTTAAGAATTCCGAAAATACCCCAATCGCAGAGCCCGTTTCTTCTGGTAACGTGCAGGCCTACTCTGCCACGAGCTTCATGGCAAAACCCAGTCCCGTGGAGCGGAAGGCGTCATTAACAAAGAGCGACCAGCGCTATACGCTATCGGAGAGCTCACAATCCTGCAGTACATACACAGGACTGCGTATCAGAACGTTAATTCTACCATAACATATGCCCACACTTCAAAATGCAAGCATAAACTACTTACTAGTAACTCACCAGAAACTGCATTCGAATTGCAAACAATCAGCACACAGAAAACAGAGTGCTAACCATTATAAAAAATCCGCGTGTCCGCAGTGAGACTCTAAAAATTCTTAACCCCGTGTGTCGAAGAGATACCACATTTAAGCAATTCCAGTATAATTTTTTTTAAACTAGCTTTTACCCAAATTACGTCATGCAGGGTTTTCATTATACGACGCTGGGTTAGCTCCGCGTAAGCCTCGAATCGCCGGCAAACTCTTACAAACATGTTCGCAGCTTCATAATTTAAAGATCCCGTTATTTCGACATACGTCTACATTCTTAAGTGTCTGTGATAAATACAACGGCTGTTGCCCTTCCCCCCCCCCCCCTTAAAACTCGCTGTAATTACTAACCCGATCTACAGTAATTATGTCATAAGGGTAACATGCCCAGACCCTTTACACACTGCACTGTGTACTTCCCGTGCTGGAAGTCTTAAACGCGCTGCCCTGCTGTCTCAGACAGTAAACACTTTCGGTTTCTTTCCCACTTTCCTCCTTATCTTCTTCCCTCCTCTGTTCGTCAGGCTGTTTCTTTCTCTTTCCAGGAATCCATTAGAGTATTCAGTTTATATTTTGCCCACGGTCGGAATTAATTCTTTGTTACTTGCAAGGCGATTTCCACTCTCATAATTCAAAGAAATATATCAGTCACACTATTTCTCTCTTTCCGTAGTAGTCCCGTTTGTACGAAGCAATTACACGCTGGTTTTCACACTGGATTCTTGAAAACAGAGAGGTCCAAGTTTCCTGACATTTTCCTTCTAGTTAAATCACAAACATCATACTACGCGTGGCCTTTTTGATTTTTGAGGAATGACTTCCTCAGCATCGCCTCTAGGAACAACAGCTACCACCACCACCACCACCACCACAATCACTCTACCACCCAGCTAAATGTCATGTTTGCCAATATGAATTTAATATAAAAGTATTTAAAACTTTGGGCTCTGTTCTATAGACCAAGTGCACAAAACGAACACATAATGTTAGCATTAATAGATTTTCAATTATCCATAACCGTGCACCGAGCAGTTAGACATGATATCAAAACCAACAATGGCACGTAAGTGTATGAAAGTATATTATACACACCGTATACCCCCTACATGTTTCGACCACTCATGTTGCCATCTTCAGGGAGGTGCATTACAAAGGATAGATACATCTAAATATTACAGAAGTTTTTGAAGCTTCTGTAATATTTCTATGTATATATCCTTTGTGATGCACCTCCCTGAAGATGACCACACGAGTGGCCGAAACATGGAGGTATAGGGTGTGTAAAATATACGTTCACGCACTTATGTGTATTTGATGGTTTTGATATCATACATAATGGTAGGTTTATCCGTCACTCAACGTGTTTCATGTCCGAAAGTAGGGCAGTTATATTAAATGTAGTATTGGGGTCCTGGGGGGGGGGGGTTCGAAGTTGTTTGGCGAACCTACGGGAAAACAGCATTCACAAGTGGAAAAGAATTAAGACCCTGGACAAATATATGTGCAGAGTGCTTGTACGAGCCGAATAGGGAAACAAGGAAATTCAAAATATGAACTAGTCAGGAAGTGAAGTGTGCATACGTAACACGAATATTTGGCTTGTGATTTACCCGGTGATAAAACAGACACAGCCCTCTGTCCAATACGAATCAACTAAAATATCTTATTTAACTTCTGGCTTGTGATTCGGCTCATAAATCCATATTACAATATTTATCTGCACAGTGTTCAATGAAACCTGTCTCAGACGATACAACCTTTGGATCCCCTGGATTTCCGTTATAAGCAGATTTCAGTGTTTTCTTACAAAGTGACCAATTTATGAACCAACAGCACTCTGCACACTCATTATTACGTTTCTCCGTGCCGAACACGTACAATACATTTTGGTAAAAAAAAAACGTCCGTGGCAGACACATTCCTAATGCAATTCCATATCAAACCTTGCTTCCGTAAATTCTACTGCTCCGCTATATACATCCTATACCCGCATAAGCTACTTTCAGCCTTCCATTTTACTAGAGCGGTACAAAGCACCCGGCCTAAAGGATGCTTTTATATATTTGAACTGACTAGCAGATACAAAAAATAGTATGGTGTGGGGAGGGGAGCTATACATACTACCATAATAACAGTCCTCATCCCCTTCGAAGTATAATCTACAACATATCCGAAAGGCTAATACCGGAAAACATGACGTGCAGATTATGTCTCCTCGCCCCACCTACTCTTTTAAACAGAATCACAATAATTTCTCATTTTGCCGTAGGGGAGAATTCTATGTGTAGGGAGTACTACATCACTGCTGACAGTTGGTAACCCTGATCGGTTGTCGGCCTTGTCCCACCTCCCCTCCCCAGCACACAAGTTATTGCACTCCAGCCAGCCAGACAGCGACTCGCGCGGCTCGCATATCGATCCATCGTTCACTCTCTTTTGTATACTGATGTGCCTGCTAGCAAGCTCTGGCTGTAGGATTTCACGGCTTGGTAACTGCTACTGCTGCCTTAGGGATGTCCAGAAGCGTTCATTCCAATGCTTTGTTTCTAAAGTTGGTGCGTTGTAGGTTTTATGTCGTCGCATCGACTGCCACGGTCATTTCCTGGGGCCTGAATACTTCATTCGTTTCAACCCGGAACTGCTTGTAAGGAAACAAAGGACCTAGGCATCTTTTTGTTTCAGGAAGGTTTTCATTCAATACAGGTACCTCCAGACAAAACAAAATGCCAAACACATCGCATGCATTTGTGGACACACTTCGGATTTTACTGTGGCACAAATTACATGCTCTTTAGACTATATACCTCCTTTCCAGATCACTTACCTCCTCTCAAGATCATACTGCCTCTCTAGATTGTATTATCCTCTCTCTAGATTATATTATCCTCTCTCTAGATTATATTAGCTCCACTCTAGATTACATTACCTCCTCTCTAAACCTTCACGGTTCAGTTTTCTTGAGTAGTTCTATTATTCTTTCGCTTATCAAGAAATTACAGCCGTTTATGGTTCTCATACGTTCAAAGGTCGCCACTGGACACTACACTGAGCATACCCTATTAGTGTCTTCAAAATAAATTTTAATTTTATCTTCCTAATAACTATTAAGTCTACCAAGGGGTCACTTACTTCGAGATTCTCCGACACAAATTTTGTGCGCATTTCTACTCTCCTTCTCCAATTCTTTCCGAAAGTTGTCACGGTACTGAGGAAGATAACTACCGGTAATGTTTTCTGGATGTGACGCCGTGTAGTATGGTAGGAATTTGCCAACGTTTGTGAGAAAATATATGGCGTCACATTCCAGAAGACAGTAATCATGTCAGAAGCGTGTTATTTATCGGCGATGTCAATTGGTAAAATTATACAGCGTCGATGGTGCATGAATAAAATATGAGTATGGGACATTGGTGGAATGATAATGACAGAGGAAAGTCGAAGTGAGAGAAACCCCTCTCCCCTCAAAATTATTCTCGATTTTATCACACAAACGATTTTATATAAAGCGTACAAATGAAAAATGCGGCCTAATGACGGTGTAGATTACAATGTAACTTCACAGGAACTCACAAAACATGACACTGACTGACCGTCAGTCAGACAGACCGTCCGTCACTCGGTCATGCTCTTCAAATTATGAAGCTCCTCGGTTTCTATTTCACCCCCGTCCCCCAGTCCCAGTTACTTTCAATCACTTGGGCCCAAAAAAGTTACCTCAATCACCCTCAAAACGTAAATTCAATCCACAACCAGTAACGGAGAACACATACATTATTAAGGCGGTCGACGCAATTCCGTGTACAAGCGAGCAGTGCTCATAAACCATTAAATGTTAATCACCAATTAAAGAACAAAGTTTAGATACATGTTAACACTCTAAACCGGATAAAAGTCACCAGTTACACAAAACTGCAGTGTTTAATTATTTTCTAACTGTCACGAACAGTTCGCGTTCTGAGATGCAGTAACCATGTAACATTAAATCACCAATTAAAGAAAAGTCAGATAGATATAACAGTCCAAAACTCACGGGGAAAAAAGTCACTAGTTACACAAAATTGCAGTGTGTTAATTACTCTACAATTTTCGGGAACAGCCGCTCTGAGATGTGTCAACCATCCAACACTAAATCACCAATTAAAGAACCAAGTTTAGATAATTTTAGCAGTCCAAAACTAACGGGAAAAAGGGTCACTAGCTGCATAGAATTTCAATGTGTAATTATTTTATAATTTTCAGAAACAGATCCCGTTCTGAGATGCGTTAAACATACACCATTAAAAAACAAGGTTTAGATAAATCTAACAGTCCAAAAGTAACGGAAAAAAGGTCACCACTTATACAAAATTTCAGTGTGTAATTATTCATAATTTTCACGAACAAATCCCATTGTTTTCTGTCTCAGTAAATCAATAATCAGTAAATCATAGGACGAACGACAATTACTTAATGACACACATACTACGTAACAATGCAGCGGGGATGGCACGTTTTATTTAAAAAAATACCAAATGTTTCCAATTTATATAATGTGGTTATGCATTACGCCAAATTGGTACCGTGACATACAGGAACAGAAGTTTCTTGCCCAAACACACACTTCCAGTTTCAGCGCTGTTTCATAATTTAATTACTTATTAATTCCATTACTTTATATCGCTGTTTCACCGTCGGCACACAGTCGAACGTAAAGGCAAGATGACTGTGGATGGAGGACTAAAGGCATGTGCAAGGAAGCGTCTACTTTGACAAATTATTCCGACATGCAAATGACGCAGTTCGCCCAAAATCTGCAGTTCGCGGAGCACCTGCAAGTCACGGCGCTCTCTTCGAAACGCCATTATTAGTTGGTCTGTCTGCCATCATTGCAACTAGGAGCAATATTACGAGTGGATGGACAGCTTCATATGAGAGACTCCCGAGGAAAATTTGAAACTGAAAAAACTCTGTCCCACAACTTTACGGGGTTTCTTTCAGAATGGGGGGAAAAGAGCACCACTGCTCGATTTCACTGCCGGAACACCTAGGTTATGCTCGCTGTACCGCACGAAGAATAGTAAGAGTACTACTGATGTCAGCTAGAGAAACGGGGGGGGGGGGGGGGGGGGGGGGCCAAAATAGCGGCGCATCCAACATGCACTGCAGGCAGAAATACTTCCGAAATCTAAAAGAATTATCATCTTACTACAATTCGCCGTTCTGAACGCTAATTTCATTTCGGAGAAAATTGTGTCATAAGGGGTTATTTTAATTACGATGATAAAACAAAAATATTATGATTGCTCATTATTATTATTATTATTAATCACCTTCATGCAGGGAACTTACAATTATATACCTGAAGCAAATCATGTTTCTAGGGCATACAGTGTTTCAGCTATTCTATAGTTACAATTTACGGTACATGTAATGTTACTTCCCACGTTGATTGTTGTGTACTTTCACATTGGTACGTGCGCAGTGCCCAGTATGGCTGTTTTCTGTAGTTTCTTCATGTCGTGCCTTGACGGTATGTTGCTCAGGTATTTTCTGATTTTGTGACGGTTCCAGTTGCCCCTATTATTACTGGTATCACTTCCGTTTTTACATTCCACATACATTCCTATCTCCTGAATCTGCTATGTCTAGTAGCAGACATGTTCGTGTTTCATTATCACGGACTATGATGTCCGGCTTATCGTTAGGGATTGTTCTGGCGGTTTTCAATTTTTATTACATAATATGGTTACCTTTATTACTACCATTATTATTATTATTATTATTATTTATTATTATTATTATTCACACACAATCCGTACTAATGTGTGACAACTTCCAAAATTCACTGAAACAAACCGCCAACTGACAGGAAGTGATAAAATTACGTTAATTTAATTTTGTAATGCTACATCTCGGCAAGTGACAGAAATTAATCACTTGACGCTGCAAGCCGAGCAATAACACAACATATTTCGCGTCACCGTTTTAATGTAGTGACTGACAAACACGCAATGTGAAATAATTCACATCTAAAAAAAACATCTCAACAGCACTGTCAACATTCCACTTCACAAATTCGCAACTACTCAGTACTCCACCGATCTCGGAAGGTAAACCTCATTTGTATGCGTTCTTATCGAGAAATGTATAAGGCAGCGCGTAAATTTGAGCTTGTGTTCCTTCCGTACTCACGTTTAATCACGTAAATTTGAGCTTGTGTTCCTTCCGTACTCACGTTTCATCGCGTAAATTTGAGCTTGTGTTCCTTCCGTACTCACGTTTAATCACGTAATTTGAGCTTGTGTTCCTTCCGTACTCACGTTTAATCACGTAAATTTGAGCTTGTGTTCCTTCCGTACTCACGTTTCATCACGTAAATTTGAGCTTGTGTTCCTTCCGTACGCACGTTTCATCACGTAAATTTGAGCTTGTGTTCCTTCGTACGCACGTTTCATCACGTAAAACAACACACAGTATTTTGATCAAATTTAAACAACCCATTAAAGCCTACACTTAAGACAGACTCATTTCGGTCTAGTGTCGTGTAAATACACTCGTACAGTGCTTCCCCGATCATGTCTTCATGGTGTGCCAGGAACGTAACTACAACTTTACATTATACTACAAATTGTCGGGCGAGTTTGCGTTCATTGTCTTTAACATAAGCCGATCCCAGTGGCCGCGCGGTCTAAGGCGTGGGTGTGCGGCTGCTCACTTGCTGGGACTGCGGGTTCAAATCCTGCCGGGGGCATGGATGTCTGTCTCTTTTGATTGTTGTGTGTTGTCAGGTAGAGGTCACTGCGACGGGCCGATCACTCGTCCGGAGGAGCCCTACCGAGTGTGGTGTGTCTGAGTGTGATCTCGAAACATCAACAATAAGGAGGCCTAGGCACAATAGGACTATCGAGTAATGAAAAAAAAAAACTTTACCAGAAATCGGTCCACTATAAACTCCCCTACTTTACAGGAGACTCAACTACGCACAGTAGTATGCACACAGAAGAATAATTAATGTGAAATAAAATGCATATACCGGTGAGATGTAAGACTCATTTGTAACATGTTTCAGCGTGCTGAAAAATTAACATACACGAAAAAGTCTCAGATTACCACATGTGCAACATAAGTGATTCATTTTGCAATGATATGTATCTGGGAAAAAAATATGAATCACTGGGTGGTGTGGAACAAGAGAATCGATTCACTCCGGACAAACTGGGTAGTCAGTTGGACGACTCACCTGCATTCACTAGGACTTCGAAAATCGTTTACATCCAAATTCTCACGTTACAACACAAGAACTTGGAAGATGGTCCCGTCTTATATTAATAAAAATAACATGTGAGCGGAAATACGAATAGGGGAACTGAATAAAACAGATCTCATAAGCTACAATTTAAAAGTAACGCATGTAGACACCTTCTGGGAACGTCCATAAGGCAATGAGACTGCCAGTGGCTATGACATGCGACAGTCAACGCAGCATTACACCAAACGTTCTGCCAGCCTTGTGAACCGATCACTAAAGCGAACAACTGAATCGTTCAAGCCAACAAAGGACGGTGAATCAAGCCGAAGATCATCGATCATACGTCACAGCCAATGAATCAAATGAATCTCTGAAACGCTCTTTTGAATACTTCGTCTACGTGAACTGTGTGAATCGATTCAGTAAAATTAATCGTTTACACGCCCCTACAATGTTGTCAGGCAATGGACCGTGAATGGACATGAAAAACTCACCCCCGTTGGTCACAGAGTCACTTTATTTTCGAACGCTACGTGCAGGAACGACAACAAAACTTCGTCTGGAGGATGAGGTACACAAATTAGCAACGCTGTTGCTGCTGGTTGCAGTAGGTAAACGGAACGTGTGGTAACAACGGGTTTGAACCGGCAACAATGAATTTACAAACTATAACGATCAACAAACTAGTGAAGTGCTACATTTGGAGCAGAGGATTGTACGCGGCTGAAACTTGGACACTTCGGAAAGTATATCGGAAATACCTTTTGAAATGTGGGGCTGAAGAAGGATGGAGAAGATCAATTCGGCCGATCGTAACAAAAATGAAGAATTTTTTTTTTGGTCGTCCAATCCGTGCGTTTGGTAGATCAATGTATTCAATTTATTATACCAACTAAATGCACATTATTAGTTACATATGAGTGTTAAACACGTAGCTACGACATGTTTCGGTACAAGCGTACCATCTTCAGGGAGGGCAGTATGCCACGTTTTAAACCAACCTACCGAACGTGTACCTCACTTCTATTTTCCTGGCAACCAAAGCAGTCTTCCCACCTACCGCCTGCTTCAACCCTAACATAGTACAGTAACAGCGGATCCTCTTCAAACCCCGCAATACCAACCACTTTACAAGCGTATTGCGGATTGCGGTACGGTGCATGTGTCCTCCCCTAATTCTGATTTTGATATTTGTACACATTACAATTCTAATCTATCCACGTGACATCGGATTTGTTAAGTCCGAGATTATGAAACTTCACACCAGCAACCCTCTGAAGTGTAACGAGCGGCATTACAGGCAGGATGATTAGTCAAGGCAACGTGATAGTAGTCAGACTCACTCGCACATACAAACACCTCATAACAATGTGAGATTTGAAGTTCTAACAGCGGTGATGGTTTTTTCTTGGGCTGCCAGGCCCTGAAGATGGAGGCAGTACGCTCCCCCGAAACCTGGGTAACTAAATACCAGTCGACATCGCGTATCATCTCAGAAGGCTTGAATCTTGAGCCCCTAACAAAATTATTATAAATTCGAGTTTGGGTGGAAATCGAAAAAAATACGCCATTGTTTTCGGTGATTACAAACAACACAATTTTCAAAGAAATCAGGAAACGTCGTGGTTCAGTGGGTACTTTGTACTCGGGAGGTCCCGGGTTCAAATCTTCAACCGGAAACCAGATGTCCCTATATGTTCTTCACGGTTTTCTTCAGTCCCTCCAAGAAAAGCCGTGATACTTGTCAAATCGGGCCACGTTGACTTCATCCAATGCCCATTCCAATTCACCAAGCACCAATGACCCCATTACTCGACATTATATAATCTGCACTAACAGAAGTATTCGCAAATAAACCACGAACAAGATAAGTAAAAAAAATCCAACAGCCCCTGACGTTTACGTAGACTCGAGCGTGTGCGCAAAGCATCACTCAGCACATTTTTGGAGCGATATTTTAACAATGACTGATCGTTGCGGCAGACGCTGTTAACGCACACGCTGACTGGCTGTCATCACATTTCAACTCAACAGTTCCGCCAATCACGGCACGAGTACCACACTATATGTAACGGAAATGCTGAAGTACAGTCGACCTCGGTCATATCATCATGACAGGGACTGAATAATTTGTGTCGTCGTAAATGTGCGTCGTTCTAACCGAGTAGTACGGTATTACGGTAAGAGTGAAAGAAAAATATTTCAAGACACACAACAGGCCTGTATGGATATTACTGTTTTACGATGTACGTTATTGTGGTTTACTAGTCTGCTGTTAACTGCAAGGGTCAAAACGGGAATGGGAACTTTACCACAAAGTGAAGAACCACTAAAACTGTCACTGTCCTTCCTTCGATGAAGTGACTGAACCCTCAAAACCGTCTAGTTCTTGGAAAATTCTGTGAGAACCGACGACTTGAAATGATATTATACGGGGTACGTGCTCTTATGTATGTTGTATTAAGCACGGCAGAAAAACACGCCTCTTCAAGACAAATTCGTACCACAGAATATCTGACGCTACAGACGAGGTGTCGCATAAATCGATGTCGTTATAACCGGGTTCGACTGCAGTTTCGAACACAAAACCAGAAGCTCTGGTCTTCATAAAACAATCGAAATCGAAAGCGGCGACCTTTAAATGTGCCCAGGCATGAATACAGATATTGCAGGCTTTCGATGCTGTGAAGATGAGATCTTTCGCTCTTCTTGGTTTCTACACAGTCTTGGACTGCTTGATCCTCAAATATGGGACCGAGACGCTATCGGAAACGTCGGTAGACTACCGACATACGCTGCACAACAACCCAGAACAGCGAAGGCCTCATGAATAAAGAACTTTACATCAATATTACAGAAAATATTGGGCACCTCAGCGAACATTTTGGGCGACAAGGGGTGCGAGATTTGCTTAGCCATGTGTATCTGCGTCTCTTTTCCTTATTTTCTGCCTTCTTAATTCGTTACGCCGTTAACTATCCGAGGCGTAGTTACAAAGCATGTTTTCATTCAAGAATCTAAATTTAAAGCGCTATATTTATAGAAACATCTGTTCCACACACACCAAGCGTTCAGTATAAACAATCACTGGGTGCACAACCTTTCCCATACCACGCATCTTGTATGCTGGAAATCCTACAGTTGTCAGTTTCCGAGGCTGGATTATCATCAACCAGGGGCGTGGCCGGTTAGAGATACACACGGCAGATAGGTTATGAGAAGAAGTTGAATAACAGGTCAAGACACATCTGGTGGGAGGTTACATAATGCCTATCCTCAGCACAACATAGCGACTTCATGTCCGTATAACAAAATATGTTAACTCAACAGCCTGATGTAATCTACTAAACTACCCGACAACAACAAAAATTCCACCACGTCTGTACTAAATGAATAACAAACACGCGGCAATAAATATCATTAAATTATACAGTGTGTATTAATTTACTTATGTGGAAGGATTTATGTGAAAACATTTCAAAAGCAATAAAAAAAACAGAATTACTGACGCACCTATATAACATCAGAAAATTCATAAACGCCGTGACTACACAGCCCTGAATCTGAACCGATTTTACTCGCAAACAATAGCTGCTAATTAGCAAAAGACGGTACGTACAAAGTTGTATTTCTGTACACAGCACTTTGTGACTCAACTCAATAAATGGTGACAGTTCATATTAAAACTACAAGTGTAAAACACAAATGAAAGCGTCGGTTTGCTTTGACTCTGCTCCAACCGCTAAAACCGCTATAACAAAAACTCCTTCACTATTTTGCGTAGCTCATTAGCTTCAATGGTAATTTACTGACGATAAGAATCTATTGTTGTAAAGTAGCCACGCTGCATGCAACATGGTGTGGTCACAATTGTTCCTTACATTTATCGCGGCGGCCAGAGCAATTGAAGCTCGGGCTGATTGCCCGTTGTCAGATCTGTGCCGACTAAATACATTGTACAAACTGTGTCAGAAAGAAACAATAATGAACAGAACTTTAAATAAACACGAAAATTGTAACAGATAAGAAACGGGTTGAAACAGAATAGAACGGTAAAAATAAATCAGTGCGACAAGTGTGCCCGTATCGTCCACATGGTTTAACACAGGCTTATATATGAACAATACTGCAAGACAATGGTCAAATAAATGAAGAAATCATTTCCGAATAAATCAGAATATTCTAGATAACATTTCTGCTGACGATCAGGCAATAATTTCTAAAACAGAAGACGACCCCGAGCGAGCACTACGTATATATTAAATATAACTTGTAAGAAACACAACTCGAGCGAGCACTACACACGCACACATATATACATATAATTTGTAAGGAACACAACTTTAAAATGTCTACTGTTAAAAAAAAGTCATGGAATTAAAATGAAGCAAGCATATTAGAGCTAAAACAGTTACTGACGACAAAATAATTATACAAATAAAAGAATTTAACTGGCGTGTGCTACAACGCCTAACATGAAATATAAATGTTTCATTTCGTACAAAATACGAAGGTCGGCCAGAAAATAAATTCGCATGGCGTATCATTTCACAACTAAGGAACCTTGGACCATCCCGCATACAGCCGCGATCCGGCACCGAGCGATTATCATCTGCTTCACGAGCCGAAGCGAAATCTTAAGGGCCACAATGTAAAGATAATCGCGAAGTGGAAACAGTTGTGAAACGATGGCTGATAACATAGGACATGAACTTCTATCAAGAGGGCAAAAATAAGTTCGTCCCGCGATATGATAAATGCCCCATTTATGGCGGAGACTATGTGGAATAGTAGTAGAATAGCAGCACAGTTAAAACTGATCTGTTCTTATTTGAGCTGAAAGTCAAAAACGCCAAAATATACGCGTTATGAACGTATTTTCTGACCGAACCTCGGTATAACAAAATTTTCAGTTCGTAAAATATGTACATAAAATATTTGGTACGGTGTATCATGCGTGGGGTGCACAAATCCCAGGCGCCATGTCGCCTTGGCCACTTAATTTTGTACGGTGACGCCTAATATTTGTGGGTCTTCAGTATGGAACTCGCTTCGTGTCACCCTTCTGGCAACAATTTTTAATTGGCTCATAGATTTTTTTTTTTGTCAAATGTGTGCACCCCTGCTTTATGTGTGTGTATTGCTATACCATACAGTCGTAACACCATTCCATTAATCAGCAACACGTTTCGACAAATCTGGGCTGTTTTACATTATACGTATATGGAATGCAGATACTAAATTTATATTACAGTCGAGATCTGCGCTCTTCTCGGATATTACGCGGCGTCGTGTGGTAATTGTTTACCGACGTTTCGGGATGATGGGACCGATACGTTCCGAAACGTCGGTAAACAATTACCACACGCGCCGCGTATATACCCAGAAGAGCGCAGATCTCATCAACATCGCGGCGGAAGCCTGAAATCAAGGTATATTACAGTCTATCATGTCCAGCATTTTCAACTCAGGATACGAACATCACGCTGGACACAGGTCGTAGTCTATTATAAGGTATTATACTATTGAAAAGCCCGTTGAAAATTGAGCCCAAGACGAGAGTTCCTACCTCTACTGCCTGACTGAATACTGAAGACGTATGGTCCCTTCCACCGCTTTACCTATCTGCACGCCAGTCAACATGAGGCCGGCCACCACTGGCCCCACCGGCCTTCAGAGTCAGCAGACCTGCAGCTAAGGTTTCCACAGATAACACCTCCAACGACCCACTCTCACACATAGATCTTGTGGGACACTATATCACTGAACACGCATGCTGTGAAATTGGAAAAAGTTCTGGAAACAAAACTTGACACAAGCACAACGCTAATCCTTCGACCCTTTGAAGACTGGAAAAAAAAAAATTGTGAAAGTGCCTTTCTATCCAATGCTCCCCGATTTTCGAAAGAGCGTTGCTATCTGAAAGATTCCCAGGCTCCGCCCGTTCTTCTGGTAAGAGCAACGTGTAGATGAAGATGAGTATGGAACGCTGATGGAATGATACTGACATTGGAAAACCGAAGTACTCGGAGAAAACCCTATCCCATGGCCACTCTTTCCACCACAAATCTCACATGGGATGGCCTAGGATCGAAACCGGGCCTCCGCGATTAATTTAACCTGATTTATATTTAAAGATTCAGTTCGTAACGCATTGTAAACACACTCGGTCTCGGTTATACAAAACCAGTCCGTTATTGCTGTATACGTAAATGATCGCTGTACGTTCTAAGATCCATACAAAACACTAAATACGTTGTGTGGACATAAGTGACAGTTTTTTAATTGTAAACCTGGTGGTACACACAGTAACCACCAGGCTTTAGAGGGTTAAGCGTTATCTCTTTTCGGCAAATGTCGATACTGTAATACCGACTGAAGACACCACTGTCTATTCGCAGTCAGCTTCCTACCATATCGTAACACTGCCCTGCATGTGTAAACACACGCCTTAAAACTTTAAAATACAAGTGATCTGAAATTTCGCGTACATCGAGCCATTAAGGCAGTGACTCTCAGTCCGCGTGCCGCTAAAGACACGGACAGAATAAACGATTATACAGGAAGTTTACAAACAGCTGCATTTACTTCAGTTTTCGAAATTTGTATCAGTATCAGAACTCGTCTTTGTACTTTACAATTACGTTGAAGTGTTTATACAACAAAACACATGGGTGCATTCGGATTATAAATTTTAGTTCTCTCTTCTAGTTCCAGGGGGACGTCCGATTTCGTTCACGGTTTATTACAGGGTTCAATATCATGTCCAATTTCGTTCACGAGATAAGCAGGTAGTTCTCAAGCCCCTTTTATGGTATATCCGTTTTCGTACACGGCTATTGTTCATGTTTGCATCCCAGTCAACAGCGCCGATCCCAGTGACCGCACGGTCTAAGGTGTGGGTCTGCGGCCGCTCGCTTGCTGGGATTGTGGCTTCGAATCCCGCCAGGGGCATGGATGTCTCTCGTCAAGAGGAGTCCTACCGAGTGCGGTGTGCCTGAGTGTGATCGTGAAGCCTCGACAATGAGGAGGCCCTGGCCCCCTATGGGCTGTTGCGCCATGAAAACAAATATCCCAATACCAAGGTGTCCAGGTATGCGGTTGCCAAATCATACTTGGTCAGCTTGAATGACGTAACCTTTGTTTTCACCCCTTTCCGCCAACATGTTTAGCCAATTAGTTTCTATTAACATGTTACTTACTTTTTTATTCAACCAACCAAGTTCGATTACTGTTTCTAACTGAGTTCTAACTAAAGTTTGCCACTGTACACAAATCTCCTAAATTTCTGTTATATGTTATAACACTAGTGTCATCAGCAAAAAGTATTGGTTTGATATGGAATTTATTTTCCGAGGAAGGTCGATTGTATATATTATAAATAATAAAGACCCTAGAAATGATCCTTGCTTCACTGTACCCTAATCACAGAAAACGTTTTGAGTTGCATTACGTGATTTTATTTCTACTTTCTGTCTTCTATTAGTTAAATAGGATTTGAACCAATCTGCAGTTACTCCTCGAATGCCATAGAAATGTAATTTAGCCAACAAAATTTCATGATTTACACAGTCAAAAGCCTTTGCCAAATCACAGAAAATTCCTCCAACATGCATTTTTTAATTCATAGATGTAAATACACTATCTGGTAGCCTGAAGTTAGCATTTTCAGTAGATATCCATTTCCAAAAACCATGCTGTTCTGTGACCAGTATGTTGTTAGTATGTAGATGTTGGCTTAACCTAATGTGCATAGCTTTCTCAAATACTTTAGAAAAAAACAGTTAATAAGGAAATAGGCCTATAATTTGTCATACTAGTTTTGTCTCCCTTCTTGTATAGTGGTTTTACTACCGCAAGTTTAAGACGAACAGGGAAAACAGCTGTATGTAGTGAGTAACTACAGATGTAGCTTAATGGGTGGCTAATGAGAGATGCACAAGCTTTTAAGATTTGACTTGTTATTTCATTATAACCTGTTGATTGTTTTCCAGTGTCAGCACAATTCTGACGCTGTCTCCAGGTTTTCTGTTTGTTGCAGAAGCCGTGTTTCGAAACTTCTGTACCCAGTTCTTGATAATGTTGTGATCAGGAACCTTGCAGTGTCTCTCAGAGTTAAAATGTCATCTGAATATTTGTTACGTTGGTATCACAGAGTCGTTATTTTTTAAAAAGTCTCTACGGCGAACGCACGGTGTACAGCCGATCGCTGATCGATGTTTACTAAATGGCGTTCATAGCTTAACTCTATAACACAATTAGTTCAATCTCCTTTCCGGGCCTACCATCATACTAGGCAAATCAAAATAATGAGTGAAATCTGCCCCACCCTGTATTTTAGTCCTGTAATTATACTTATTTAAGAATTTCATTAAACTAAGGCTACATAAGTCTAATACCAACCAACAGATGCACAAGATTATTGACATATATAAAACGTATTTGAGTCCCCTACATATGTTTCAGCAAAGGAGTTGCCATCTTCAGGGGGTTTTTAGCGGAGAACTACAAGAACGTTTTACATCCAAGTATACAGTATGGTTATTAAATACTTTTATGTAAAAAGTTCTTGTAATTCTCTATACAGAATGGTTATTAACCATACTATATACTTGGATGTAAAAAGTTCTTGTCATTCTCTGCTAAAAACCCCTTGAAGATGGCAACTCTTTTGCTGAAACATATGTAGGGGGCTCAAATACATTTCATATATGTCAATAACCTTGTCCATTTGTTGGCTGGTATTAGACTTATGATAAAATGCACGGCACATACAATATAACATAAGGCTACATTGCTTGATAAAAAATGGTCATATTAGTACATTGTTTTATTACAGGACTTCTCATTAAATTCAGTCAACTTTATTTCAAACATGCATACGACCTTTTTCCCTCCCGAGGGGTAAGGGATTGACCGTGTACGAAATCGTATACTATACCTGCTGGCCGTGAACGAATTTGGATACGACCTTTTTCCTTCCGAAGGGTAGGCCATAAACCGTGTACGAAATTGGACGTGCCCTAGTTCCAGTGTGCGCGAAAAAAAAAAAAAAAGAGACCGAGTATCCAAAGAGTTCCGCGAACACTGAAAGGTTACGAACCAATGCATTAAGGTGAAGTCCTGTATGCATGTAAGAAGTTGCATTATTGTAGTCAGCCCACTATGTACATAAAAACAAATTCATTATTGTAGTCAATAACCATGCAACAGTTAAAATTAAAACTGAAACCAAACGTTCCAATGAAATCACTACAGATAAAAATCCAAACCAAATAACGCTGCAGTACGTCCTATGAACTGAAATTTACTGTTTTAACTATATAGCCTTTATTTTCACACCAATTGAATTTTAACCGTTCATTTGTTACTGGCTAAATAATAACGCAGAACTAATAGTCTACATGGCCCACGCCTTAACAGATCCATTAAAGGCATCTCATATTTCATCAAGCTTTCAATCCATCTATCAGTAAATGGGAGGTAATTTTGTATTTGCGTAGCATACATAACATTAAACATGCTGAAGGTCAATGAAATGGCGAGATGAACATCAAAACGCAATAACATGGGTGTGCAAACGGTGTGGACTACACTGTACAGGAATACGCCCAATTATTAACGACATATTTCCCAAGGTACTACTGCAGCTGTCTCCGAGAAGGCTCAAGCTCCGTGAATAAGATTTATTAAATTAAATTAAGGATTCTCCGACAGGCATCATTGCCAAGACATGACAACTGGTGAGTAATGAAGCCTGCCCTCTAGGTAACAACTGCCATATAAATACACGTAGATTCCAATAGCAGAAAGAGCTGACAAGCCAGACGAATGATGAGTCAAGTGCTTTAACATCGGAAAACAGTTACATTCAAATGCATCTCATATCATCAATGCGACTACACCTTTCTCCACTTGTCACGATAAATTGAAGACGTCAATACGGAATCCACTTAGACGTCACTGCCTCTAGCAGAATCGATAGCCATGCAAGAGACAACATCCAACTGTCTGAGCACTATCTTTCATGAAGAATTACCGACGCTGGCTCTATTTCATAACTGTAGATAAAACTAATTATGTGAGATGACATGTCTGTTACGTTACCATATATCATTTGTGTCTCGTCGCCCCCCCCCACCCCCAGCAATGAGTATTAAGGCTATGTGCTATGAAGTCGAGCGCACCCTCGCCGACAATATTGCATTTTATCCTAAGTGAAACTGGATACAAATACAGCAGATACGTTCCATGCAAATTACTGACAGCGTGTGACAGGATGCGTTTATAATGGTGGGTGACGAACGCTAGAATCACGGAGGGTCTTTATCCGATTAAGTCATTCCCAGCTACGGTGCGCTGAACTAATCCTAAAATTGTTTCCGCAAGTTTACTACAAGGTTCAATATTTGCGGAAGTAAAAAAACATACCGGTTTACAGGAATCTGAACACAGCGTGTAAGCACTGCACAGAGTTTGCATCTGAAGTAAATACAACGCATATTATTCACACAGGTACGCTATACATACCGTGACAATGTCTACGTCACACTAAGTAGTGTTTGTCAGTCCTCTCTGATTCATCGACCGGTAATACAAGAGACGTTCAGGTGACCGGTAACATGTACAATCAACGCATAAAAACTAACGCGTTCTGTGACATATCATTATCACCCACATTACGCATTCAGTTTAAAAAATACGTAGTGTTTAGGGGCGTAGCTTGGGGAGGGCGAGGGATGCCGCCGGCCAGGGCGGCAGAGTCCAAGGGGCTGCAAATGGGCAGAAAAACAAATACTACAAATGCAAAAAAAAAAATCTCACTTCCTGCACGTAACAAATTTTAAATTACTCAGTCAAATACAAAGAAATTCATTAACTATTTAAGATTGTTTAAAGTTCAAAATTTCTGTTAGGGAAGTAATTGCCATTGTTTAAAGTTCAAAATTATGTTAGGGAAGTACCCGCCATTGTTTAAAGTTCAAACTTCATGTTAGAAAAGTAATCGTCATTGTTTAAAGTTCAAAATTTATGTTAGAAAAGTAATCGTCATTGTTTAAAGTTCAAAATTTCTGTTCGGGAAGTAATCGCCATTGTTTAAAGTTCAAAATTCCTGTTAGGGAAGTAATCGCCATTGTTTAAAGTTCAAAATTTCTGTTAGAAAAGTAATCGCCATTGTTTAAAGTTCAAAATTCCTGTTAGGGAAGTAATCGCCATTGTTTAAAGTTCAAAATTTCTGTTAGGAAAGTAATCGCCATTGTTTAAAGTTCAAAATTTCTGTTAGGAAAGTAATCGCCATTGTGATTACTGGCCCCGGGCGCCAAAAAGCCTGGTTACAGCACTGGCACTGTTCAAGGCCACAGGAAATAATTCAGCTTACCAGTCAGAAATTTCCCACAGGTGAAAGCATTAATGGTAACCTGACTTACCGAAAGAGACGCTCTGTGCAAAACAAGGACTGTTAAACACAAACCATTTCGTCAGCAAACGGAAATAACAGGCGAAAGTCGACAGTCGTGAAAGAGTAGTTACTGTGTGACAAATGGGCCTGCCTGCTGGTCCACGGAGTTACTGTGTGACAAATGGGCCTGCCTGCTTGTCACGGAGTTACTGTGTGACAAATGGGCCTGCCTGCTGGTCACGGAGTTACTGTGTGGCAAATGGGCCTGCCTGCTGGTCCACGGAGTTACTGTGTGACAAATGGGCCTGCCTGCTGGTCACGGAGTTACTGTGTGACAAATGGGCCTGCCTGCTGGTCCACGGAGTTACTGTGTGGCAAATGGGCCTGCCTGCTGGTCCACGGAGTTACTGTGTGACAAATGGGCCTGCCTGCTGGTCCACGGAGTTACTGTGTGACAAATGGGCCTGCTTGCTGGTCACGGAGTTACTGTGTGACAAATGGGCCTGCTTGCTGGTCCACGGAGTTACTGTGTGACAAATGGGCCTGCCTGCTGGTCCACGGAGTTACTGTGTGACAAATGGGCCTGCTTGCTGGTCACGGAGTTACTGTGTGACAAATGGGCCTGCCTGCTGGTCCACGGAGTTACTGTGTGACAAATGGGCCTGCCTGCTGGTCCACGGAGTTACTGTGTGACAAATGGGCCTGCCTGCTGGTCCACGGAGTTACTGTGTGACAAATGGGCCTGCCTGCTGGTCCACGGAGTTACTGTGTGACAAATGGGCCTGCTGCCTGCTGGTCCACGGAGTTACTGTGTGACAAATGGGCCTGCCTGCTGGTCCACGGAGTTACTGTGTGACAAATGGGCCTGCCTGCTGGTCACGGAGTTACTGTGTGACAAATGGGCCTGCCTGCTGGTCACGGAGTTACTGTGTGGCAAATGGGCCTGCCTGCTGGTCACGGAGTTACTGTGTGGCAAATGGGCCTGCCTGCTGGTCCACGGAGTTACTGTGTGACAAATGGGCCTGCCTGCTGGTCCACGGAGTAACTGTGTGACAAATGGGCCTGCCTGCTGGTCACGGAGTCAGTTGGGTAGTCAATAACCGAATAATTATACAATATAACCTTATCGGAATTTGAGGGCAAGCATTAAATCACGCCGCGGGGCCACCGGTTCATACATTCATGTAGCCTACTGAAGTAGACCAACACGCTACAAACACAAACAAAAGGGCAACCCTTAAAAATGAAAACATTCGCTAGTAATTCATATTCTGTTTGAAAGCACTGAAAAACACGGCCTGTTACTCCTAATACCAGGCATTATCGCATTACAAACAGTTGGAATTCACAGCACTGCAATTTATAACTCTCTGCATTTCATTCTATGCTACGTTTTCCCACGCAAAACCCTCTCACAGCTCTCTCCAATATTGACTGCGCTGAGCCGGTCCGTTCATTTCACACATTCTGTGCAGAGCGTCACATAAATGTCAAATCACTGCCTTGTTCTGGCAAACTCTAATACTGTGTGTACTTCATTCCTCACTAGCACTTTAACATGCGCCCGCAACGGGGAGGTGTTTATTTCGTTCAGCAATCGATGGTCCGCTGACGGACACTAGTTGGCACCTTTACGCTAGTTCATGTTGTATTGCATACAACAGGGCCCATTAATATTTTACAGCTAGCAAACTTCTTGGTTTGTTCTTCCCTTTCATCAAAGGTAAACAGTTTGTGCTAGGCTGCATACTTCTATTCATCCCCTTTTGTAGCGTTTAATGACGTGACGGCCCAATTGCTAGTGATGTGGAAAAGAAGTTCTGGAATCGATCGCTGCACCTCTCATGAATGTGAAGGAAGCTGTCTTTAAAACCTTGCATTGTTAAGAGAAGGAGACGTCTGACAACTTTCCAATGGACTCGCGAATAAATATTCATTATGATTGTTCAGTGCACGGTATGACGTCTGATCTGAATACACACGCCTACAATTGCTAGCAAAAATATCCGTACACTAATATTTGTATTAGAGGCACGCGGTGGCGCAGTTGGTTGAGGCACTGCGCTACAAGTCGGAAGGCCGCGTGTTCGATTCCCGATGTGGTCATAGAGATTTTTCCGGTCGCACTATGGCCCTGGGGTCGACTCAGCCTCTAACAGAAATGAGTACCATGAACATTTTCTGGGGGGGGGGGGGGGGGGGTGGAATGCGGCCGGTGCGTAGGGCCGACTGTCTAGAAAGTCTGGGAGCCTCAACCACCTGGAACCTTAAGGGCCTGTACAGAGATAGCTTTACCTTTTAATATTTGTATTATACATAAAACGTGACACAGACAAGGGGCCGGTCCTCGGAACACCAACCTACTTAACCGGTCCGTGCTTCGGGAACGGCTGACAATCACTGGTACATGCTCTGAACTCAGATGTTAATAATGGGTTCTAATACCCACGTACAACACGAAAAATCCCACAACGTAAATTACATAAGTAAGCAAATCCTCATTTCCCTTCTGATAAATATTTACGTGCTTTACTGTGCTGTTAATTCTCTAAAAGTCAAAGGATGTCCTACCTTCAGAAAAAGACACTGATCAAACTTATTCCAAGCGGCTGTGCCAAGTCACCTACACAGTTTACAGACGGCTTACTTCGTTTCTCCGAAAATGTCAGGATGATAACATGGGCAGAGCCTTTCTCATAAAACCGAACAAGAAATTACCTACCTGTATGGAAGGCGTAGGCCCACTACCTACAGGCTGCAGACTATTTTCTATGTGAAAAAACGCCTATCCTCGATAAATACTGCTCTTTCAACGGTACGTTGGTCAGAGAACGATGCCCACCGCTGCTGTAAGCTACACCAATGCTTCATAATACTGCTCCAAGAAGCACAATTTAAAACCTTTCCAAGTATCTCCTGCAGTGAGATCTCACACCAAACTCAACTGATACGTTACATGATGTTGTATTTACATTTTTGTATCTTATAATGGCTTAGCCTGAGGATGGCCTTAGCACAAAGCCAAACATGCGGCTAGTACTGTAAACAAAAAGGAATTTGTTTTTTTATGAAAGGTGTGTCGACTGAGTGAGAAGTACTCATGTTAGTACAACTCTGAAGAGTTGTACTAACATGACACAGAGGAGGGCAAACGAACGGGGCGGTCTCAATAGGCATTCGGCAAGAATGCGAAGAATACTGCTTACTATTATCGGAAACAGTCTCCGTACTTTAATAGTTTTAACATATATGATTTTAAATTTTTGTAATTAACTTCAAATTAAACAATCAAATTGCGCGTTAAATAACTTATTTTCACTGCACATACGTCATATTACATAAAATACCCGCGGGTCGAAACTAATCGCCCCTACAACAACAACAACAACTCTACAGTGTGGAATACACTGTTACACTCCAACATTTAATTTAAATTTAAGTTTTAATTTAGAAACTTTAAAACAGTGGTCTTACGAAAATGCAAATCGTGGTTCCATACCCAAAATGAAATGAATAATGGGCAAAATGAACTTAGTAAATTAAGTGTGTTATTGTTTAATTTGTACAGAATCATAAAAACGATAACCAGTGTCACGCAGTAGGCCTACTGTTTCTTCCATTTCAAAAAGACATCCTTTTCACTAACGATTCAAAGTAGGTACTCTAGCTTTACTCTTTAACCATTTTTTAAAGTTCGACAGTAGGAATTTTAATCACGAAAACTGTGACCACAAGTACTACAGTACAGTACAATGTAGTACACACACGCAATCGATACGAAAATGCGATATCAGTTCCACGTTGCTTACCGCAGACCAGGTCAACTGGAGGGCCGACTTTGCGTAGCAGAAATGAAAATGTCAAATAAAGGCCTCAGCCCTCATTCTTGCTGTTGAAACAGCGTTCATGCCGCTCGTACTTTCTCTTATCCTGACTGCGATTTCCTCAAAACTGAAAAAATATGTAAGACTGACCAAATCACAGAGTATGAATGCCTAGTGGGCATCACATGTAGCATGCATGACGACGACACATCACATAAAATTATAGTCAAAGCCCCTTAAGGGAGGTTAAAATAAATATTAGATAAATGGAGTGTGAGATTGTGGGCTGAATTCAACTGGCTCAGTAAAGAATCCAGTGACGTGTTACTGTGATCACAATAAAGAACATTCAGGTTCTCGGAAATTTCCTTCTCCAGTAGAACTCTATGGAGTTCGTTAAAAAGAGTAAAAGACACACGGGCGATATCTATGCTGTAAAATAATTTGACAACTTTCTTCATAAACAGCTTTGGCAAACAGAAGGGTCTACATCCCCCCGCGAAATATTAAACGGTTTAATGAAGTTCAATGACAACAGACGGTGTTTCGGAAGTTTCTTCCATTCGCATCTCCACGTGACTAACCGGTTGTCATGAATGTTAAATATACCTCAGACGACGGCCAGTGTCCAACACAATCACTGCATAACCCTACTGTGCGGTTTACAGGAATGTTACTAAGTACCTAAAATACCACTGGAGGCCACGTACTCTACAATCAACACCAGAAGCACCCGGAAACAGCCTAACGATGTGAAATGAAACTTAATTAATACTGACGATGGTTCCACCATCATGTCGCGAAGTCCGTCGACCCCACGGCGATCAGGCCGCTGATAAACCGAAGACAATACCCAAAGGCAATTCACGTCTTGCATGCTCCTGTATGAGAAACAGTTCACCGACACGGTACTGAATGGCTATTTGGCAAACAGTTCACCGACACGGTACTGAATGGCTCTTTGCCAAACGAATTCGTCCCTTAACTGAAGAGCTTCGCTCTCTAAACAACCACAACTGTAATATCAATTTTCTAGACAGCACAGCCATTAGGTGAACGTTACGGGTCAGTCCAAATTGACAGAAAGAAAGCTCAACTCAGCGCGACTTCAGGCTTCCGCCGCGATGTAGTGATATCTGCGCTCTTCTGGGATATTACGCAGCGTTGAGTGGTAGTTCTGTACTGACGTTTCGGTGCAGGCTATCGGTCCCATCTTCAAGGGACTTCTTGACCCTTGCAAATGGGATCGATAGGTTGTCCCGAAACATCGATACAGAACTACCACTCAACGCTGCTTCATATTCTAGAACAGTGCAGATCTCAAAGCTCAACTCCTCCGCCCGAGTTCGAGCCCACACAAAGCACTGTATAAATCAACAGTACTAATAACAGCTGTATTTTCATTATTTTATATATATATATATATGCCTCTGTGTGTGTATGTGTGTGTCTAAACACGATGGCGTGAAATATACGCGATAAAGACCATAAAATAAAGCAGACGGCAAAAATTAAACGTGTCCAATGTACTGTAATATTCAACAATCAGCGTAACGGCAGTATTATACAAAAATAAACCACATTCTATTTAAAAAATAAGCACACAAAAGCAACAAAACACGCCTATTTATTGAAAAGAATACGCTAATTGTAGGATTCCTAAACAAGCCTGGCTGTAGAGTGGAACTGAAACAGAAACAGTGAAAGAACAACAACAGAACTAAGGCCTGATAAAATATGAGGCCCACAGGAACTTCATAATTCAAAACAATCATAGGAAGTTGAACGCCACATTACATTGCATGGAGGTGACCGACAACGCAGTCAGTTGACTGATGATCATGGTGACAGCAAGTCATATTTCAAATATGCAACCAATACCAACTGCCGCTTATTTGCAAGTCACGCGTTCACATCTGGGAATGCAGACAACGATGGAAACTGTACAATTTATTGCCTACATGATTACCTTAACGTCTGTTACAGCTAGCGATCTCCCCTGTGTACATCCCAGAGCCAGAGGACAGCCTGGTGTCGGTATAAAGGGTCACTAAACGTATTTCTTACATTAGCCACCTACTATCCAGCACAATTCATATGTCAACTCACCTTACAAACTTTTTGTGGCTACGTAATGATCTACTTTGTGTTCCAAATATCCTACCACTCAAAACTCCCTCCATAATAAATTTACAAAAATGCAGAATTATAATGGATGTCAGAACAACATTTAAAAACCTGACATATCTCTGTGCCAGCACTAACACAGAGCCCATACAAGTCAGACGTTACAACTGGTGTACCATCCCCCCCCCCCCAACCGCCCAACTTCCCATAGTAGTGGAAGTCTGCAGGCTTTCAGCCCCTGGCACATGTGTCACTCTACTGCTGACTGTTTACAGGCTATAAAGAAAAGTACTTGCAATGATTTTAATTACCTTAGGTTCTGTAGAAGTCTTTATCTTTTTGGGTGGAGGTGGGGAAGTGGATCTGTTCTCCTCCACTGGCCCCGAGGCCGTTGATGAAACCAGGACCTTAGGTGGTTCTGGTTTGGCCGCTGCTGGGGCAACAGCTGCTGGGGCTGAAGCTGCCACAGAAGGGGGCCCTGGAGCATTAGGAGTGATGGGTGCTGGGGGTCCTGGGCCTGACGACACAGGAAACACCACCCGCTGCTGTTGTGGTGGAGGTGGTGGTGCTTGAGGTGGTGCCGGTGTCTGTTGAGGTGGCTGTTGAACAGTCTGAGATATTGCTGGTGTGACTGTCGACACTGCGGGTCGCACTACACCATTCACATCAGGAGTTGTCGAGACGGCTTGAGATGGTGCAGGAGATGGTGTTTGCTTGGTCACTGTTTTATCTGTCCCCCCATGTTTGTCCCTCGTCTTGTCCCTGCGGTGTCCACTCGAGCCCCGCTTGCTACTGCTATTGCTCCCACTTCCGTTACTACCACTTCCACTGCCACTGCTACCACTACCACTGCTGGTGCCAATGCTATTACTGCTACTGCTACTATTACTAGAACTCCCACCACTGCTGCCTCCACTAAGTCCACCGCCACTAACACTAGAGGGTGGTGGATGCTTTCCCTTACTACCATCCCCTGCACCAGCTTCACCACCGTTCTGTTCACCCGGTTTCACAATCTCATGTTTTGCTTCACAGGTCTTCGTACCCGGTTTGGTCCGTTTAATCTTCATCTTGAGTCCCTTATCCACCGTGGCAGAATGTTCCACTGCCATCTTCCCGGTCTTGCTACCGGTACCACTCGTTGCAGAAGACATCCCCGAGTTGTTACTGTTGGCGGTGGTGCCCCCGGACCCCACCCCCCCGCTCTTCTCGTTCGTTTTCTCTATATCAGCATCCAAGTCTATAATAAGGTCGCCTATCCCAATGTCCCATTCGTTATCATCATACTCGAAGTTGGTAGCTGCCGATTCCGCCTTCGCCGCCGCCGCCGTCGTCCTGGGGTCTGCCACCTTCGCTCGGTGGCCGCCGTCCAGCGGGCTGTCTCTCATTGGGGCAGCCATCCGCAGAGCCGGGTCCGTGGCGAGCCGTGGTGTGAGGGTTGACCAGGCCCGCACGGTCCGCCGGCCACCAACATCTTAGCCCCTGCAAACAACACAGAGTCACGACTGGTTTCATAGTGAACAAGAAACGGGGCATAACATCCAGCTTCACTGAAATGCTTCAGTTTAGACCGTGACATTAGTAAAAACGAATTTACGAGAAACAGCGCCACATGTGCGCATGATTGCCGATGATACAGCCCCAGTGTAAGTACACTCCTATGTGGTTTCCAAGGTTCTCGGTAGCTGCTGCCTCCAGCTTCACCCCAAGATGGAAGCATCTTCCTCGCGAGTATCGGCAGCTACCGTAACTGCCGACGAAACTACAGTGTCAAATGAGAGACCTCAATTTTAAAACTCACGGCAGCGAAAAAAACTCAAGTCTCGTATTTAAAAGAACTTCATGCAGGGTTTGCGGACAAGCCTATATTTATGATCTCCATATTTTTCACGTTTACCTCTCATGGTTCATCGACACCGCCATCAAACGGAAGGTTAAATACACATCTGCCGTGCTGCTGTTTTATATTCAACACAAGAACTGTCTCAATAAATGTCGCTATTTTCCGGACACCTAAAACCACACATATTCCCAGCATACTACACTCAGCGGCGCTAGTGTCGCTCCCACCTGGAACGTTCGCTGAGCCATCATGTTTGTATTACTGATGGTAGGAAATTAGAAGTTACAAAGCAGTATTCTCAAGTGGCACGAAACCCAAACCAAGTTTCACATCCGCCACTCGGCTCCAGCATCACCTACGGGTGGGGAGTGTGGGGGGGGGGGGCGTATGGTCACGGTGCCATAAACTTATAAACTGACAACGTAGGCTAAACAAGTTAGGAAATTTCCGCAGCGCGTAACACACCTGGCGCATTCGTTCTGTGATTGTCCCTAGATTCCACATTCCCGACTATTTTCAAGAAAAAACACGCTAGTATCTAAAACGTGCCCTCTCACGTTTTACACAGCACACGCTATACGTTTTCTCCGCATCTTAGCAACAGATTTACAATCGCTATAATAGACATATCGGAAACTGCGAGACGCAGATCGCGCTTGAATGTTGTTTAGATCAGACTTTTCTTTGCCCTCAGTTCGCACCTCACAAGAGAACACAGTCTCTCAATTACAAAGGCCAATCAAGACGAGATATTATCAAAAACGTAAGTAGGCCTTCATGAAACTCGTCTATTTTCGTCCGACTTTAACCAACATCGGAAACTTTTCTGCGAACGAGCCCAAAACGCAAGGACTTCTGGCAAGTAGACCTCCATGAAACACATGTTTCCCTTCAAATGTATCAATCTCTTAACACGGAGAGGCTACCATGAACTACACAGTATATCAGTAACTACAGCCTACTACTACAATTACGAGTTTAGTGCACAATTTCTACTAGTATGAACAGCGACTGCGTCTTACAAAACCCTCACCTCGCCAGCTCTTGGCTATGTTATATTGTACTGTACCAGCATCATTCACATAACGTGAGTTTCCATTTATTTATAAGTGCAAAGGTAAAGTTGGCCCTGTGTACGCCACGAAGGCATAACTCTTTTCTTCACCTCGGCACTAGGTGAGAGTTCAGTCTCACGCGCCGGCCGCTTTAACTTCGAGGAAGGAGTCTCCGGTGCCACTTGAATAGGATTGGTGAGGCACCACAGCCAGTCTGGAAGTTCTGGATGAGAGAAACATACGTTACACCTGCCGGGATTCGAACCCCAGATCGTCCGGTCCGTCGTAGCCTTTCCATTTATTTATACAGAAACAGCATGGATAAGGAATACTTACGTTCCTGGAGAGGGTTCGAAGAGCGAAATTTCGTAAGAGAATCGCTCAGAAGTTTTCAAACGACCGAAAAATGAACAAAACACGGTAACTCAAGTTTACTACCAGAAAAGAAGTGTTCTACAAGTAAAAGAAAAAACACGCACACAGACACAGCATAAATATGTCCTGTACACGACTTGAATTTTAACAATGTTGGCGTCGTCTTCTTTACTCTCGGCTTAAATGATTCCAGGGCACTGATTTTATTCGGAAGATTTCGGATGAAGCAGCTCGAGTTCAAATGAGCCAATGGAAGGTTACGCACTCCATTACAAAAGTTCGTACGGAGGAATTTTTGTAATGAATCTCTGGGGGGGGGGGGGGTTCTGGCTATACCTGTTGAAATACCCGACTTCCTTCTAAACGGCTCTACATTTTAATCACAACTAAAAGCTCCCGCGTGCTTTCGGATTACCTACCACCACACGCAACGTTAGTTCGCTATTACGACAGTCCGCATACAAACTGTGTGCAGTCCACCATATGGCTTTCACATTCCATTTCACTCCAAAGAAAAGGTTTTGAACACAAAGCGCCCTACAGCACCGTCCTTCATACAGTTCCTTTGAGAGTAAGCCAAATGCTTGTCACAACAAGACGGTAATAAAGACGTGTGACGAAGTGACTACTGGCAAACCTGCTATTACAATTCAAACAACATATAATTTGTATTGTTTACAAGCCACGAATGTTCCGTTTAGCTGCCCTAAAGATGGCGCAACATGTTTCGTCCCCTCACAGTCTCACACACTATATAAACCCATTCTATAAAATATTCGCTGTATCTAGCACGGTACATTACAGAAGGCACTTTGTTACCAAATAAGCCGAAGTGCAATCGGTCAGTGACTACGCTACCGGCTGGGCGTCCGAAAATTCGTCGTTCCGATTACCGGCAGGGGTAAGATATTTATCTCTCCACCCCCCCCCCCCAAGACCGGCCGTGGGGCCCACCCAGCTTCTACTAAATGGGTACCGCGGATAGTTCCCCGGGGGTAAAGCGCCCAGAGCGTGAAGTTGACCACTCATCTCCATCTAGTGCCGAGGTTAAGAATGAGTGAAGTTATATCTCCACTGTCCCCACGCCTTCATGGTGTGCACAGAAACACCTTCACCTTTACCTTGAAAGTGCTTCCAAGTTAGATAGCTAATGCATAGCATGGGAAAAAACAAAACTTTTCGGTGGTATTGGCCCTAAGTCTCTCAGGCGGTCTCTTGCCTTGAAATTTTACGACTAAAAACGTATCCAACTCACGTCTCAACCAGTGCGTGCTACATGTCCTGGGCATTATCGTGCTTCATTAGTGTACCCTATTAGTAAGTGAAAATGAGAGCAATAAAACGAAAAAAAAATCAAGTTTAAATAAAGCAGTGCTCACAAGTTTGAACCAGATTACAAATTCATCAAATACAACTGAGACGCATTTTGGTAAAGAAAAACCGAGCAGGTTCACGCAGCGGTAACGCTCAGGACCTGTATTAGAGAGATACTCGGTTCGAGTATCAGCCGGGTCACTCCCCGTTTTCCTCAGTTCCTCCAGGCAATGCCGCAACAGTGCCTAGATCGGGCAGCGACCGCTTCCTTCGAAATCCCTTCCAATAAATCATTCACGAATCATCGTATCATGTGACGCCACACAGTTCTGAGTTACTGACAGTGTCGACGAATCACAAACCAAAGACGGACAATGTGGACAGAGGTCTCTCTGCAAAATTGAGGAAGGCATGCCTCTACAGAGCACAGAAATCCCCCGCGTTTTACTGAAACCCAAAGGTTCATTACCACGTTCACCTGAGCCTGCCACCTGTCCCTGTCCCGGGGGCCGAGGTCTTTTACGGCGAGCTGTTAACCTCTTGGCCAACTCCCAAGCTAGAGAACCGCCCCTTGTTGGCTGTCTTCGACTGGTTATTCAATACACGCAGCTACCCTACATATCTGGTGTCCGTCTCCTCCATCCGCAACCAGAGGATGCGTCATGCGGGCAAGGACCCGCTTAACACGGTTCACGTACAAGAACACTCAGAACTGCGACTGCAGTCACTTCGGCTACCGCTACTCAGGCGTCATATCTAATGGTCCTCCGTTCAACGCTCGATTGGTTCACTTGGCAAGTTTTCCTCGGACAACGTAACTAAGTTCTGTAGTACGTTCGTTCGTTCCCCTTGCCTGTCAATTAATACAACCCTAACTAACACCAAAATCTGTTCACCAAACCGGCAAAGCACTCCACTTTACTTGAAAAGTAAGCTAAATTCAAAATGCGTCAAATAACCCTTTGTGCATGATGTTTCTCTCATCGCGAGAGACAGCCAAGTGGAACTGACACCGTTGCGATGCCGTCCGTTCCACGGAGCTTGGCGTCGAAAGTAAAAGTACACAGAATTTCAGCATAAACTGCCTTATTTAAAATGAATATGATTTTAACGACTAGCAGTTACGAGCTTCTAATGTGCCCGCATTCAGTCTGGGTCACTCTAATGACAATGCTACGAAAATATCCAGACAGAATACACTTCACGCCAGCTAGGATACCGACCACCCTGACCGAAATTTATGTCAATTGGAATATAAGCTACCATTGCCGAAATTTCTCAGATAGGACACATTATCCAGACCGAAATTTTTTAACCGGGATCCGGGTTAACTTGACCGAAATCTGACAGCTGGAAAACCTGCTATCCTGTTATCGTCACTCAAATCTGTCAGTTGGGACACCGGCCAGCCTTTTATCGTGACCGAAATCTGTCAGTTGGGATACCGGCTGTTATCGTGACCGAAATGTCAGCTGGGATATCGGTTGTTATTGTGAACGAAATCTGTCAGCTGGGGCACCGGCTATCCCGACCGAAATTTATGTTAGCTGGGATGCCGTTCTCGTGACTACCCTCAATCTGCGCAGGCGAATACGGACGTAATACCTTCAAACAATGCATGACAGAATCCCCTCCTCCTCCTCCTTTCCTGCTGAGCATTTATCATCATTTTCCCACCTCAAACAATGCAGTCAAATATGCACAGCTTCCTTAAATAACACGAAGATTAATTTCGTCATAAGACGAGTGTTCACACTGACTTTCTGACAGCTGACGGACGAATAATCAGCATTCCGTCCGGACAGCGTTGTGCAACATCAAGACGTAAACAGATACATCTACTGAAAGTCACCCGATAAATGGGGTTACGATCTTTGTGGCTGCGTAAATAACATTTTATACAGTTTTTGTGAAACTGGCCGCTTCTTTATGCAATCTCCATCACATCTGTTTCGACAGAAAACCCAGTTCGCAACAAAATCGCAGGAAAACTTTAAATTACAACAAAATGCGAAATGCAAGTATAACGTAACAGTGTGGCGCTTTACCGTAATGTTTATACCTCTTCGGCTAGCTCTATAGCCTAATACGATTTCACTCGACTTTATGTCGGCGGCAACAATGAGTTCTTAGCAGTGTCGAGCTTCACATTTTTGCCACGGACACTCAACAATATTTCCTTTGTATTTTAGAACTACATTTCTGTCAACTTTACTTTACTTTATCGTGTCCGGACCATTAAGTTAAAGATTTTTTGCCCAGTATTGGGCTACGTCAATTCCTTTTTTATTTGCAAGCCATAAATCCTCGAGGGTGCATTGGTGGGGGCAATCCCTGCATGACAGGAGATGCTCCATATCTTGTACCTCTCCACAGCCACAATATAGGTCGCCAGCGTGTTTTGCCCCATTTCACCATATTTGTTTTTACTGGTGCCACCCCTGTTCTAATGCGGTTAAGAGATTTCCAAGTATTAAAATCAAGGAGGTGGCCACTAGGGCAAATCTGGGTAAGGGGGAAGTCTTCAGGTGGTTCAACTTGCACTGTTCCGAGGAAGCTATTCCGCGATCTCTGTCAACAATACATACATTGAACGCGTGGCCATGTAAACGCAACAATGCTTTCTCTTTTGTACTGTTGTTTAGCTACACACATTTCGTAATGCCTACACCTTCTCGGCTAATCTAACAGCCTGACAGCATTTCACACGAAGAAAGCGATTTTATATCGAATCTATGTCGCTACAAACAATAAGACGCACTTAAATCTTCACGCAAAGCACTCTATATTTTTTGTCTGATGTAACCAACTTTGGATTTCCTAACAAGTTTCATAAAAGTCCCTAATATAAAATTTCACGGAAATCCATCCAGTGGAAGCCGCGCTGATACCAACGTGCAAGACACTTCACGAGGAATAGGCACCTAACACAATATCTCTGGGAGTCGCGTAGATCTCAGCTGTTCATGAGAGCACTCTAAAGACGATATCTGCGGAGACAAAAACAAATGTGAAAACCATTTTTTTTTTACATACGTCACTAGCGTTGATATTCATTTATTCCACAGACAAATGTGGAGTTACGAAGTTAATCACGCTACAAATACACCAAATTTCATAAAATCCATTTGGTCATGTTGGAGATTACATGCGGGCGGGCGGGCGGGCGGGAGGACACGACATCCTTTGCATGCTTTAACTTCGTACGCCTTGTGCACAGAATGCGTAATAAATGACTTCGCGTTCAGACGGCACGGAATGTTTGTAATAATGATGCGTGTTTAAAATGTTCTAAGAAAACGAGTACGCTGCAATTTAGGGGCTACCAATAATTTTATACCATCTAATGATAATGACCAAAACGATCCGACATGTATAAAAATATACCATTTCCATTACCAATGCACTTCATCGAATAAAATGTTCCACGGATATTTCTTATTCTGAACATACTTTTTCTTCCAAGAAATTACCGTAACTAAATTGCTACAAAGCATGTCATGACAGGGCTTCTCCCTACAAAATGCCTGTATATTAGAAGTTGCATTAGGGGCAATGCACTACAGTTCTATTATTATATGCAGGCTGCTGCAGTGAGTGGTTGGATAGGAAACTTGGTGGAGTCCACTCCCACAAACTTTCAAGTTGTACATAGGTCAGTCTGCTGATGGTTCTGTGTACAGTGTGGTCACAAAGCGAACGTAAAACCATCGGTTGTTACAATGCAGAAAGTATTTTTTAACGCTGTACAGTCCGAAGTACAGCGGACGACATCGCTGCTGAATTGCGATCGAAGATGCCGCCCGCTGTGCAGTGCTCAGTCCGGCGATAGCGTCTGTATGTCACAATATGTCCCCAATACTAAAAGCTATGCATATAAACTACGAAGAGAGGAGACACTAGCCTACGCACTGCCTGTCAGTATAAAAGTAAATATTCCGTGTGATGGTTCAATCAACGCCATGGCAATTAAGGCGATTAATACTTCCTAAATACGACGTCGCCTTCCTGTACAGGCATATCCCGGACACAGTGCTCTTTGCTTTTCCTCTTCATTCTTCATCGGCTCTCCTTTCACGCGTAAATACACGCCTTCATTAACAGACCAGAACTTTAATTATATACTTCGTAATATCTCACGCACATGAACAATGGAAGGGGGCTATAAAACTACATCGTGTGTCCACAGTAACCATATACATGCAAAACTGCCTTTGTTTTACCTCTTATAAACGAAACTGCAAATTTCCGAATTCATATTTGGGCAATTCTCGTGAAAAGCAGCTGCACGCAAGACCGAATACGAGATGGTGAATAATACTAAACCTAGGATTGGGGGAGGGGGTGAATAGGCTGTGCTGATGGGCACTAAGATTCCAAGATTTGAGGTTCTCGTGATGGTGCTGAACAAGGCTACTACTGGCACGCTACGCCATGTCGACTGGTAAATAGTTACCGCCGCGTCGGCGAAGCGTCGTGCCTCCATCCTCAGCACCAAGCAGTCAAGGGCAAAGTCATTCTTTAGATATGGAAATCTTTTTTTGTCACAACCCACCCAAGATACTTTGCATTTGAATAAACTACTGAACTCATTCCAGCGATGCGTTTGTCTCTCCACTTAAGCTCAAGATTCAAAACGTTAAGTTTTAAGAGATATATTTGTGACGAAAGCAACCGCGACGGGTCAATTGTTCAAATTTCTCACTTGGGTTCCACAATAACTCCTGAATCTGCGAGGCCGTTCCGTGACTCAAGCAAGTAATAGCCGGCATCGCACTGCGTAGGCCTGGGTTTGCTCCCGGGTGTTTGTGGTGGACAAAATGACACTGAGGCAGGTTTCTCTCAGGGTCTTCCCCTGGTAGGATCATTCCACCAATGCTACCATCGATCCTAATCTTAGCAAGTGACAGTGGCATTAAGCAAAACACTTCCCCCTCCCCGTAAATATGTGGAATTAATACCATAAATTTCGCAACATCTTACCCTCTACTCAGCCAACGGACTTCTGTTCGGAGAATCAAATTAGAATACTCTGATCTGACCCTGAAGCTTTTCATTTTAGACCACGTATTGGTTACAAATAAGATTAATTATGGTACACCTAACTGTTCTATGGCATATTCATTTCCTGTGTAATTTTCTCCTGCATGTCTGTTTTCAAATGTGTCATAATTAAATTAAGCGTATCATGCTGGTTCGTAACTTATTCCAACTCCGATTCGATGTCTTGCACGAGAATGTATAAAAGCCTATGCTTCTAGCTTACACGATGTGTTCAATTTATTATTTCAGTGAGCATTTTTGTTAGATGCTGAAAATTCGTAGCTTTGCGCGCGCTCACCACCACAGCTTCCTGGTGAGTGGTGGGCAATGTCCGTACAAATACATGTCTGCTATCTACCACTGCAGCTGCTCCAAAGTTGTGATAAATACTACTTACTGGGGCAGTCTACATCGTTAACAGCGACGTACGTTTTGAAATGATGATAAACAACTTCGCCTATCGTCGTGCCTTTCAGAGAATGAATTGTGAGAAGTTCTTCCTTTGTCAAATTATCAGTGAGCACACTGCCAGCTCAGCAGTATCTGACACATCCGCGGGGCCATCAAACTGTAGCGAAAAAAAAGTCACGTGTCTATAGGTCATTCATCAACTTACCTCCTAATATTACATGAAAGAAAGTCCTTTTTAACGTTAGATTACGGTCGCCAAATACTTTATCGACGACACGATTTCTCTGCCTTATTGCCAAAAACCTTCCAAAAAGAGTCTGCTGCAGACAATATCGCCTCCGCTAATTCTCCGTCCTTAAGAGCCCTCTCGTCGCCTCTCATTTTTAATTAACACGAGAAATTCTGCAAGACGCTAATGTACGTCAGTTGAACGATCAACTGGCCTACTAAAGACACGCTGCTGAACCCAGAGTCCACATTTTAGAAAATAAACTCTTTTCCCTTTAGCAGAACAGTAGTGGAACTTTGTTCAAGGTCCTTGTGGTTGCTTTTAAAATGTCTTTCAACTGGTGTTTTGAGCCAGCACAAAACTTGTTAGCGGAATGCATTTCACCCCATACAGCTATATTCACAAAAATAATGAAGGGTTTGTACTAAATTGCCAACTGCCTCTTTGTTGCACTCTTAAGTAAAACATCTTGATCTCCTGTTTTTGCGTTCCCTGTGGAACAATGCGTTCTTTTTTTTCCTGCTACTTAGCGTGTCCCGTGACGTCACAGACAATCTGTTTTCAGACTACAACGTTTCATCATGATGCTACGTTGACTTCACGCACCGTCCAAGAAAAACTGTTTACGAGGTCTACGATCAACTACACCCCCCAGCCACACGCTATTTGGCCCCTAGCTCACAGATGGGACAAGACAATCCTCCTCAGCTCCCCTCATTTCCATTAACGGACTTCACTTCTGTCCCTCAGTGCACTACTGTCACTGACCTTACCGAAGCCCTTCTGCTGTTTCAAGCGAAACTGGGCTGAAGAACCTATGGCATGCGCGCTCAAAGTGGCACGCAGCATTCACTGCTGTCCGAAGTATTTATTTTCCTCTCTCGCCGGTCAACCATGCATGTGAAGAACATATATGTGTACAATAATTACATATATAATAATAATAACAATAACAGGTAAAGCTTTCCCTGTCCCCGCTATGAAGACATACAAAGGAAGCAAAGATATAGCTCCACTAATTCTTAACCTCGGCACTAGATGGAGATGAGTGGTTAAATTCACACCCAGGTCGCTTTACGCCAGGGAAATAACCCCAGTACCCACTGAACAGGAGACTGGTGGGGCCCAGAGCCGGACTGGACGTTTTGCCAGCCGTAGCCTTATTGCTATACGAACTATGCTACCCCGGCTCAACAACAATGACCAAAGACTCCAATAACCGATTATGGTCCTCTAAATTCCCATGGGCACGCCAAAGAATCTCACGGAAAATTCACCAGCCCTGCTCCTAAAAATAAGTCTCGCATCTAGCACTAACAGAAATGACCCAAATGCTGCAAACTACTAACGCTTTAGTCCTCACAAAACAGCGCCGATTTCGCCGCGTCCATTCGCGTTGAAGGAGAAGTTCTGGTGCGTACTCGAAAACGCGCCAACACTTAACAAGAACTGACCGCGTCAGCACCAGCTGTAACGGACATGAACACAGAAATGGCAAACAGCAGAAACTTAATTAGCTCTCAGCATTACGTTCGAATCTGTGGAGGCATACATAAACGGCTACGCGTAGACCTAAGTAACAATTATCTTCTTCTTCTTCTTCGGTGGCACTACAGTCCAATGCGGACCTTCGCCCCCTTAATGGCCCTTTCCCAGTCAGCTATGTTTTTTACCTTTCTTTCCAGTTGTTAATAAGTAACAATTATCACTTAAGTACAAATGACCATTACAATTACGCTGATGGTTTGTAATGTCGAGGTTCAGGTCTTCTGCGATGTTATGCCGTGTCCATTGTTAAAAGTTACCGACGTTTCGGAGGCACTACGGTCCTTCGAAATGTCGGTAACCATTTACCAGTCGATATGCCATAATGTCCCAGATAAACTGCATATTCAGGAACCTGCTGTCAGAAACCTCAAATCCCGCACTGCAATGTCATGTGACAGACTGAAGAAAAATTTTAACTGTTCCAATTCCGCAGTAACATAAGCAAACAGATGCTTTTACTTAAATTACTAATCATGTCCGAATTAAAGTACCGCGTTACAACCCTGTAAAAGTTCGAGCAAAATGAGTTTCAATACTAAGAACTTCTACATAGTAGTAAGGACTTAGTTTGTAGCCCTGGTTAGAACCGTTTAAGAGTAAAAGCACTGAAATTTCGAACGATAACACAAACTACTATTTGAAAATTTATGGTAATCTTCCCTTTGAATAAAATAAGAAACATTATATGTCACTTTTCATACTCATCTTTCTATGAAGAACATCAATATACCAGGAGCCTACAGTTCCAACTCAAGAGCAATTTCTGGTGTCTGACACCACAAAAATAATGACATTCGAATGATGAGAACAAGTGGGCGCATTTCAATGGGCAGAGAGGGTGGATCTTACATGCAAGGCGCATTTCAATGGGCAGAGAGGGTGGATCATTACATGCAATCAGGACTTCTGAGCGACTTATCTCCTGAACAGAATGGAAAAGTGTCTGCACTTCTGAGCAAGATATCTTGCGCATAATACTGACAGTGCTGAAACTGACTTATGCACGACATAATCCAGAAACAGCGATGTACGATAAATAACGTTTGTCAATAACGACGTGAGTTTTTTTTATTACAATGACCGCAGAGCGCAAAAGTAATTCCGGGTTGCTCATTCAGTAAGTACGACCGACGTTTCGGTGTTAGATCGCCGGTGGGTGTCTTCTATTTGTCACGAGTCCAGGTCGACTCTGGGGCCACCCAGATTCTTGTCCAATACGTAACGGGATCTCTCCGTCCGTAAATCGGCCGAAGCGTGCAGCTAAACATTCACTGCCACCTACTTCGAAACTTAAAAAATAGACACGGTATACATCTACTCCCCCGTAAGTGCCGAGAAGGTTAGTGCAGTGTAAGGGCTCTGTACCTACATTCGGCGTAAGTTCCCAGTTCGCAGGATACCGGCTGTCCTTAGGTGTTTCGTCGTTTCACAAAGTCACTCAAAAACTGACGGGATACTGCATCGATCAGGCTACGGCCGCTTCCCTGCAAATGCTCTACAATTCATTAATCACTCTAACACTGAGAACGTCGTACAACAAAGCACATCAGAAAACCCAAAACGTCTCATATGCAGACCTATTTGTAGTCCGTGTCGTTATACTGAGGAGTGACTTCACAGGAATTCTGCTACGCTAAACATAAAAGGCCGGCATTGTGATTCGCTCAGTTTATAGTCACTTTGTGACGCGGTATAACACTGTTCAGATGCGTAGCACACTTAGGTGTACTGGGTTTCCTACCTTTGAAATGCCGTATCACATGAGTTATGCAAAGCACAAACAATTACAGCAATAACGGGCATTTTGAAGGAACGACAGTATGCAAAGGCTTGTAAAATTGCATTCCAACCTGATGCACATATTTTCCAAAGACTACGATTTTCATACCTCAATAGTACTGGTGTTTTTCATAGGCTGCAATACAAACACAGTTGAACTCGGTTATAACGTCATGAAAGGGGCTGAATATTTTGTGTCGTTATAAACGAGTGTTTTATACCGAGGGATATAATGTTATGGTTAACAGTGGAGAATTAATTGGTACCATATAGACGATGTGTCGCATAAACCGATGTCGTTATAACCGGGTTTGACTTATATGGATATGAACGGTACTAATAAGCCACTACAATGTAAAACCGCAAAAATGTGAACATTATTTTGTGTGACAACTGTGATTTCCCATCGGTTCATTTAAACTACAAACTTTACCAAGTAAATTGAACACGTTTGTTATATGTGGCGCGTGTATGTGAGTCGACAGAAAACACTTGCCGCACCTTTAAATTTGGTGACTAACAACCAACATTAACTGTAATACATGAACTAAAACGCATGGACCCTGACTCACCGCAAATTGGAACACCGATGAGCGCTGCACTGTCTGCCTTCACGTAGACGGTCTAAGCGGCATTGCAAAGCGAGTTATCAGCCAAATCAAGTCCCTGAATATACGGTATATACTTTTTTTCTATTCCGGTAACTATTCATACACCTCATTAAAAAAAAGAAAAACGTGTAAAGTAAAAGTTGATTATTACAAATGGTATGTACCACTCTGTTGTGCGATGAGCCGGTTTGAGAAATAACAGTGTAGTTGGCTTCCATGCAAAGCTGAAGGTATAATGGATCGATACGTTCCAAACCTCAATCTTTCTCTTACACTGTGCGTAGAACCATCGGCGGTGGGCCCATCCACCCCTCTGTGGCACGGGTAAAGGTAAAGTTCTCGCTAGAACAGGCCACGAAGGCCCAGAGGGGGAGTAGAATATAGCTCTACTCTTTCTTTAACCGCGGCACTAGATGGGGGTGAGTGGTCAACTCCACGCCCCGGCCGCTTTACCCCCGGGAAAGAGACCCGGTACCCATTGTATAGGAGGCTGGGTGGGCCCCAGGGCCGGTCTGGACGGCTGCGAAAAATCTCGCCCCCACCGGGATTCGATCCCCGGACCGTCCAGCCCGTAGAGAGTCGCTATACCGACTACGCTATGCGGGCCCACTCTGTGGCACGGCTACCAGTGGCAAAGTGCGCGTGGGGTGGGCTGGTCACTAACCTCCACACACACTGGCGAACTTCGGAATTCTTGAAGTTACAACTCCTTTCCTCCATACAGCAAGACGTAGTGTTTAATTAAGCACAACCGCAACAGAAAATAACTGCAAAATTTCATTTAAATCCCCCCCCCCCCCCCGAATAGTTCCGGTAATGAAAACAGAGAACGGAAGGACACGAAACCCTGCACTTTACACTTCTATTTCATACCGAACACTGCGATCGCATATTTTGCGATACTTTCACACGTTGGAGGATCTGGGTTCGAAATCCTGCCTGTAACTATTCTGCTTGATGTTTTCCGTGCTTGTCCTCGGTTTTTCCTCCGACAAGCTGCAACAGCACCAAGAAACACTCAATGACAACTCACTTATACGTCATTTCAAATTCATCATTCGCAAACCGTTATACAACTGGTAGCATCTGTACTGCTGGCACTATTTCCTCAAAATTTTCCTTATGCCGCCAGTTAGTACTGCGCTTGTTATAGGATGAACTTGAGCTGAGTGATGCTGTACATGAAACTGCACGACTTAATCACTCACACACATTCCGTGACAAATTTGTATCGATGCATCGCGGGTCTCCTAAAAAATCAAAGCGAGCTCATTACTTTGCACCCCAGCACCTGCCACCGCCAGCTGCTGAAAACTGACCGTGTATTCAGTGTAAGGTGGGTTAAATAAGCAGTACTTTAACACCGACAACACAACTTTATTACTGATGGAATTACTTTAGCAACACGTTTCGACGCTGATTCGTCATCATCAGGCTAATCTGAGGGTACAAAAATGTAAAATCAAAGGTGGAATGTTTCATCTTACTGAGCTGTGAAAGCAATATGACAGTCTTGGAAAGCTCTGTGGGAATATTTCCCCAAACTGAGTGCAGATTATTGAAGATCCAGTGCAAAGGTAAAGCTGCCCCTATACAGGCCTGGACAAGCCTCTAGGCTTCCGGCCGTTGAGGCTCCCAGATTTCCAGACAATCGGCCCATGAAGGTGGTAAGGCTGTCAGCCCTCTCATCCCTACGCACCGGCCGCCTTCACCCCCAAGTAAACATTCCTAGTACTCATTTCTGTTACAGGTGAGTCGACCCCAAGGCAAAAGTGCAGCCAGCCGGACGGATTAAGTCAACCAAACCAAGAATCCATCGGGAATCGAACCCGCACCTTCCGACTTGTAGCGCGGTGCCTCAACCAACTGCGCCACCGCGTACCCTGAAGATCCAGTGCAGGAAAGGCAAAATACGAAGCACTAAAGAAGTTAATGAACTTCTCAACGTTCACTGAAAATTCTGGTTTACTGCAGGACACGCTGTTGAGAACACACCCTTTGGATTAAATCGTAGAATGGAAAATTTTACCCCAATTTTTGTCTTCTACAGTTTCTTCCTCTTCATCCTCCTCATCCTCTTACTCTTCTTGTCCCCCTCCCTCTCCTCCTCCTCCGTGTTCTTCTTCGCCTTAGCTCTTCTAAGTAGATACGACTCCAAAGTGACAGAGAGTTGCACTCCTTATATACATGAGCATTATTTAACAAACAACTACGCAGGCACTACGTGTTTTTTTAAAGTTCACTACTGATAAATTGCTTGTGTTCAGCTCGCACACCTTCACTTTACAGTTCATGCCTGAAGGCGTACCTGGTTCTTGAAAGCCATTTCCACCCCTGGATGTCTGGTTGGTTTGGTTGTCATTACCGACACACGGGTGTTCCACATCGTCTCGTCTATCAATAGCAGTTCGCTTTGTACTATATTTATTCACCATTAATCACCAAAACATTCAAACCGAATCACAAATGTGGCGTGTGTATGCATGAGCGCGCCTGTGCATGCGTCTTACATCACCTCAGCAATTTAATTAAGATTAATTATCTCAAACTACATTCTCGCCCTTAAGTTACATATTACAAACTGTGCAGGTAATTAACAGTAGGTGTCCTTCATTTGTATATTTAAATGAAAACATAACGAGCTACCGTCACAACTTTTATCTTGCGTGGGTTAAATACGGAACAAACCATCAGAAGCAGATTGGCCGATTTAAAGAAGAGGGCGCTAAAGAAAATGTCCTGTGCCCACGTCAGACGAAATAACGAGAGAATGGAGAGAAATCCGTACGGAGAAGCTTCATATGTTCAATTCTACAGGGTTCTGACGATTGTATTACAGTCTGTACATTGCTTCTGGGCTTTCTCCATTGTCTTACGTTCCGAACATACAAAAAAAAAAACGTTTCCGAAAATGTATGTTTCCGAAACGTTGTGTTTATTCCTCGTGTTGTACTTCCTGGAACACGAGGTGACAGACAAAATCCAGAAACTATGTAGTCCTAAATTCATCATTTATAGTCATCGCCGATTATCATTATAAAAGAACAAAGGCACAAAGATTAGACTGAGCGGTACACGCACAGAGAAATGCTTACAAAATTTCTGTCGTAAAGTCTCAGGAGAAATCACTTGGGAGACCTAGACATAAGCAGGAGGATAATATAAAATACGTTCTTAAAGAAACTGGGTGCCCTTTGCAGGCCACGTTCAACTACCTCCGAATACAATCTAGCGACGCTTTCTTGTAAACACAGTAATGAACATTCGGATTCCAGCCAAGGCAAGAAACTTACTGACCAACTAAGCGGCTCTTAGATTCCCAGGGAGGCCTCTTCGCAAAGCAGATCGGCCCTGGTCGGATGGCCAGTCAGATACTTAGTTCCCGGAGAAGGCTCTACATCTGCCTCCACATTCTCATCATCGGAAGACCTCAATAAATTTCTATTAACATGTACGGGCAGAAACTAAGGGTAGGTATTTATCGGCTCTGCGAAACCACCGCTTTACAAAGCGCTCGAACGGTGTGATTCCTTTCAAAAAATGTTCCTTCTACAACAAAGTTACATAATGTAATAAAAATATAAATCACACAGCAGCTCACAATTGTCAGGACAGCTCAGTCGATATAGTGACTAGGCTATGGGCTGGATGACCGAGTAATCGAGGTTCGATTCCCGACAGGAAAGAATTATCGACCCTCAAAAGCGTCCACCTCGCTCTCAGTCCCACCTCTCTCACAGAAGCTAAGACGGCCGTGGTGTGAAGCTGACCACTCACCTCCATATAGTGCCGAGGTTAAGAATGAGTGGAGATGTAACTCTAATCGCCCTATGTCATCATGGTGCAGTATTTAATCAAGCACAGGGAAACAAGTTTAGAATGTGGCTGATATTTAAGGAGAAGAAAAGTAATTTATGACTACGCAGTGAATATATTGGTGTGACTGAACAGATCTGTAACGACAGTAAATTAAAATTAAGTTCAGCTAGGTCTGCTGAATCGTGCAGAACGCATCTGGGGGAAATCACGAGCATTATGCCCCCGTATGCTTTTTACTTCGAGACCCAGCCCAAAAATTCGTTTAAAAGCATGCAAGTATACGACTATTTATAAAGCTTCTTTTTTTGTTCCAATGGCTCGACAACCCCTTGAGGGCTTAGGCCGCCTCATTTTTCGAGGCTTCACGATCACACTTTTTAGACACATCACACTCGGTAGGACTCCTCTGAACGAGTGATCAGCTCGTCGCAGAGACCTCCACCTGACAACACAGAACACTCACAACAGACAGACATCCATGCCCCCGGTGGGATTCGAACCCACAATCCCAGTAAGCGAGCGGCCGCAGACCCACGCCTTAGACCGCGCGGCCACTGGGATCGGCTTATAAAGAAATAAGCGAACCAATTTCTATACCCTTGAAAGGAAGATTAACAATTAGACTGTTAATTACACCATTACCAGCACCTGTTTTGTTCCTTGTCTTTTCTTTTTAAGGTTTAATATCCTTTCTACAGCGATCGTGCTATGTGCATCAGCCATTTAATCACAAAAAGGCGATTTACTTTACACACATCCACAAGAATAATTACGAGTTTTCTTTTTGCGACATGATTACTACAATTATGCCTTTAAAGGTGGTTTTACTAATATTATGGGAGGAAAGATTATGAAATGCAACTGTAAACCAATCAACCGTTTCTTGCGACTTAGAATTAACACAAAATTGTCATTGACACAATTTAACTAACCGAACTTTCACAAAGCAGTAAATGAACGAAGTGTTCTCTCGATACAAGGAATAACACTCAACACGGATCCCACACTAGCCAATAGCTAATCAGGATATGTATGACTTATTTCCGGAAGCTTTCTTTGCCGCGTGTTCTGACATACAGCATCAACTAAGGGCTTATTCAGGCCGTGCCATGGCTCAGGCGGTTAGTCGCCGCCTCTCACCGCGGAGACCCGGGTTCGATCCTGGGTCAGTCCATGTGGGATTTGTGGTGGACAAAATGACACTGGGACAGGTTTTTTCCCCGAGTACATCGTTTTCCCCCTGTCAGTTTCATTAATCATCTACAGCACAGGGTTGCACAATATGCCTGAAGGCTTCGGTGCGTCCGTAGCATCCTATGCGGGGCCCTTCACAAAAAGGAGGGGAGGCTTATTCATAAATCCCGACAAGTCTTAGGAACAGCCCTGTTTCATACGTGCGCGCAACGGAAGTAAAGTGTTTGTGAATGTACAGTGCAGGGTAATGTGCTTACAGGATGGTTTTTTAATTGGAACAAGACGGGGAACGTACGTATAAACTAACACAGAGGCGCGTTCGCGTTAACCTTTGTTGTCGTGGAAAAACAATTATTACATATTCTGCGTGTGTGTCTGTAGCCTTGGTTATCCAGCATGCAAAACGCATGCGCCGTATTATATTGTCATCTATGGCCTATCCGGCTCTACCATATTTTTTCACATTATCTCATAACGGCGAATTCAGAGGGATTATCATAAATGTGCATAGTCTGCCTTCATGCACAGTACCCGTTATTCTTGTCAGATTTTAATGAAACTTGAATTTTTCGACAGATTTTCAAAAATACTCAAATATAAAATTTCATGAAAATGCGCCCAGTGGGGGGGGGGGGGGGGGAGGCCGAGTTCCTCCAGGCAGACAGATATGACGAAGCTATTAGTCGCTTTTCGCAATTTTGCGAACGTGCCTAAAAACCTATGCGGTGAAGGGCTCCGCAGTAGACGCTACGGACGCACCGCATGCCTTGAGGCTTATTGTGCAACCCTCTGATGAAGATTACTAGTTTTTTTTTCCCTATTTTTCCGCGTAATGGACACCGGTTGAATGAAACTGACAGGGAAAACCCTGTCCCAGTGCCACTCTGTCCACCACAAATCCCACATGGACTGACCCGGGATCGAAACCGGGTCTCCGCGGTGAGTGGCCGGCGACTAACCGCCTGAGCCATGGCACGGCCAAAAACTTATGTCAGGAGAAAACCTATAAAAAGTGTGTCCTGGCTTGTACGTGCTTCATTGTCACTAATAACAGTGAGAGACTTGTTCACGTAAGTTTACGTTACCTATGTGGCGACGTAACTGTGCAAAGTTTCTGTTTCACACACACGTCATCAGACACAACAGAAGTATCTGCACATACGCAGAGCCATGTTTCGCCATACCCGCTGACAAAATAAAATTTAACTCAGATGTGAATAAACCCCAACTTACCAACAAACTTGACGCGACGTCCCAGACCCGCTGACACATCTGTACATCACAGCATCCCGTCCGAACACGTCGAACTACGCTACCCGCCGATAAAAATCACGTCCTTACGCGACCATGGGCTAAAATGTTCTCATCAGGGGGGCTTTTCAGTTCTCAGAACAGAGAAAAGTGCCATACTGTCTGATAGCAATTCAAGGACCCAGAATCGAATATTCCTCACCCACGCTGTTCTTTTGTCAAACATTCATCGATACGGTGGTCTGCTCCTTGTAGTTTGGTGCTTCAGTTCGTGTCTAGAACGATGTCAATGCAAAAAGGAAATCTGCACATCCCGTCATTTACGCCGAAATATGGAACAGGTTTCCCCTTCACTTCCAGACATAATTCAATTTCTGACGAATCACGCACACACATTTTTCAGTGTTCGACCACGACTCGGCCTACGAACTCCAGAAATCTTTAAATTGTCCATTATTCATTAAGTTTGACCTAATACAAGACGTAACGGCTCTGAATCCACTCTAACAATATTCGCCACTTTGAACGCCTTCACATACACTTTTTCTTGATGTATTAAGCGATGGCATTTTATGAAGTCCCAATCACTTGTTCCTCACGACGCTTGACGATAAAGCGAACACACGTCACTGTTCCTTCCGGCTGTTCCAGAATCAATACGGAATACACGAACTGTGAGCGAAGTGCCAACATTTTATTGTTTCACGTGGCGGTACACAACACTAGAAACAGAGGGAGAAGACACGTCGGTCTTTGCTTCGAATTGAGGAGTTCGGTCATACAAGAAATTGTCATCATCTGAGGAAGTATTTTCCAGTGCTAAACCGAATTGCAACGACGTACACCAATGCAGAACACGCAATCTATTTCCCAAATGCAGTGCTCGGCGATTTTGTATTTTGTGTGTGTGTACGCGGGCATGTTCATTTCTTCTTACCCATTTCGTGCCCCCCAACTCTTGTGGCAGTTCGTAACGCCTAGTTACAAACCACCAAGTCTATTGTTCACACAGCATATTATGAGTAGAGGGGTGCATCTGCCTTCCTTTGTATATCACGACTCTTCATCTTTCCCTTATATACATAATCTGTCCATGCCCGTACTGAGCACTGTGGTTGTATAATGTTGTTCCTATCACAGTGGTTCGACATTGTGAGGGGAGGGGTTGAGTTTATATCGGGGTTGGCCGCTCACTTGTACCACCAGCGGTGCATGAATAATGAATGATAATTAATACTGGCAGATGCTTTTGCACCCCCATGGAAACTGAAGGGTGCTGGAAAGGACAGCTTCTGATTCGTATCCCCGCTTTTCTCTATGCCCCATAATGATCGTGCTATTACTCTGAAACTTGAAATGCTTCAAGTAAACGCGGCATTTTTGACGTTTCAAAATCCAGGCTACGATAATGACTGTGTACACGAGGTCAATAAAACATTCGTATCGAATGCATAGTATCATTAGTGTTCATACAATGCAAATTATCCGAACTGACAGTTTCAATTATACTTAGCCGTATCTTTATACTGCATGTTTACCGGTAATGAAATTGGCCTACTTTACCGACGACAAAGTAAGTGCTAAACGGTACAACTTATTTTTTTAATGGCTCGACAGCCCCTTGGGGGCCTAGGCCGCCTCATTGTTCGAGGCTTCACGATCACGCTTGAGACACACCACACTCGGTAGGACTCCTCGGACGAGGGACCAGCCCGTCGCAGAGACCTCTACCTGACAACACACAACACTCACAAGAGACAGACATCCATGCCCTAGGCGGGATTCGAACCCACGATCCTAGTAAGCGAGCGGCCGTAGACCCATGCCTTACGACCTCGCGACCACTGGGATCGGCTACGGTACAACTACGAAGAATACAAATATGAGTATGATGATCAGAACGTTAACGATACAGTCAAACTACGCTGTAGCGCCCACGAAACTGTGGACAGAAATTTGCTATTTCGATTTACCGCCACCGTGATATACCGCTATATCGGGGCTTGACCATATACAAAATGAGCCAATTAGCAACTTGCGTCTCTCAACAAGACATTTTACGCATTATCGTTTGGGCGCCTGTGAAGTTAGCTCTCCGTATAAAAACCAATCAATAGCAATACTCCAAAATGCACACCGCATTATTAGAACAAATAATACAGTTTACTAGCCTGCCCCCACACATACGTTTGAACTGTTTTTACATCACTTTAGTTCGCCACGCTAGGTTGACATAAAAGGAGGCTGTTGCTCAATGCTACCAGCATATTAACATCAGCTAAGAAACATAAAAGAATGAAGTCCATTAATATAACGACTATAGTGATTATTTGGGAGCCAGCTCACAAAATCAACTCGCCTCGGGCGAGCGTTCGACCGTATTTATCATCACGGCCTTCATGACGACAGCGGCAGCGGCTTACGTCACTAACTGAAAAAGGAAAAGTTCTGCAACTGAAAACAAAACGAGCTTCATGGAATCCATCCTCATATGCTTGGCCAGAATCAACAGGCTTCGCTCATACTTACTGAATGTAAAAACTGTGCTGGGCGGAGTCATCAACGCCAAAAATTATAAACGGCACATTACAAACGAAAATGCCAAAGGCGACACAAACAGTCGGCTGCAGCACAGCGCAGCAAATGAAACGACAGAATTCATGTATAATACACTAGGCAAATGTTTCATATTAACTCAGACGGATTACATAAATACGCACGACAATGTGTCGAAAATTACACATAAACAGAAATTACAGCCACTGGTCTATTAGAAATATCAAAAGCGTGTTGTTACGGAAAACAGTAATTTCAGCTACAGTGTAATACAGCAGTGAATACAAACCATACAATCGCGGTCAACAGACCAGAAAATCGGTGTGTATTAAGAAAACAAAGGCACTCAAAACCGCTACGTGTAAAAATTAACAAATAATTTATGTGAATCTGATACAAAAAAATTAAAGAGTTGAGATTGCAAAAGGTCGTAAACAGAACAAAAATCGCACATGCCGCCACTGCGTCATAATCAGGAATTAGAAATGCCTGTAATTAGAATTCGACACACTACTGCCTGCCATACATAAACCTGTCTTGCTACATGCATTGCCGATCCCAGTGGCCGTGCGGTCTAAGGCGTGGGTCTTCGGCCGCTCGCTTACTAGGATCGTGGGTTCGAATCCCACCGGGGGCATGGATGTCTGTCTCTTGTGAGTGTTGTGTGTTGTCAGGTAGAGGTCTCTGCGACGAGCTGGTCCCTCGTCCAGAGGAGTCCTACCGACTGTGGTGTGTCTAATGTGTGTGACCATGAAACCTCGAAGAAACGAGGAGGCCCAGGCCCATATAGGACTGTCGAGCCATAGAAGAAGAAGCTACATGCATTATCACAAGACGATTTAACCTTTCAAACAGAACAAAATATGGTTTGTTCGATACTTCACACAAAATCCTACATATATGTAGAAAATATGAAACTCCAGCGCAAAAAACAAAATTACCAGTAGCACCGTGCTTCGCCAGCTTGTCAAAAAAAATGTCCTGCCTTGTTATGAAACCCAAACTTTCATTAAGGTACCAACGTAACTAGTAGTTACGTTGGTACCTTAATGAAAGTTTAGGTACCAACGTACTGTTACTATTCCACTAATCTGTTGCTGTCGGTTATGACTATTGGTTATATCATCATCATCATCATCATCATCTTTGATTTCAGGCTTCCGCCGCGATGTTGATGAAATCTGTGGTCTTCTAGGTTATTACGCGGCTCGTGTGGCAATTGTTTACCCGTGAGATGGGACCGATACGTTGTCCAGAAACGTCGGTAAACAATTGCCACACGACGCCGCGTAATAACCCAGAAGACCACAGATTTCATCATCATCTTTATGCAGGGCATTTACAATTACAGTCGAACCCTGTTATAACATCATAGGTTTATGCGACATCTCGTCTATAGCGTCAAATATTTTGTGGTGCGAATAAATTTAATGGATTTTTTTACTGTACACCCGTATGCAAATTTACAATTATAATAAGCAACTTTTGTTCTTCACAGATGTTCACTGTAATATAAACTTAAAATAAACCACAGCGTAAACGTTTAAGTAAACGCCTAGAGGCCTATACTTTGTCTTCAGATAATTTTCTTTCACTGTTGCCACACTCCCGGTTAGAACAACGCCCGGTTATAACGACATAAATTATTCAGGCCTTTTCGTGACGTTATAACCGAGTTCGACTGTATATACCTGAAACAAACGATGTTTCTAGGGTATATAACGTTGCAGCTGTTCTATAGCTATAATTTATGGTACAGGTGATGCTATTTCTCATGATAAACGTCTTGTACCTTTACCACAGTACTTTCCAAAGCGTTCATTATTATTATTATTATTATTATTATTATTATTATTATTATTGGTGACGAAAGGGGGTTGAAGAGGCCAGTTTTCACGTTCTGAGTTTGGTCTGCAGGCATACTGGCACATAAATTATATTGTAAGTGGCCAGTGTCTCATGTTCTGAGTTTGGTCTGCAGGCATACTGGCACATAAATTATATTAAGTGGCCAGTGTCTCATGTTCTGAGTTTGGTCTGCAGGCATACTGGCACATAAATTATATTTAAGTGGCCAGTGTCTCACGTTCTGAGTTTGGTCTGCAGGCATACTGGCACATAAATTATATTAAGTGGCCTGTGTCTCACGTTCTGAGTTTGGTCTGCAGGCATACTGGCACATAAATTATATTTAAGTGGCCAGTGTCTCATGTTCTGAGTTTGGTCTGCAGGCAAACTGGCACATAAATTATATTGAAGTGGCCAGTGTTCACGTTCTGAGTTTGGTCTGCAGCATACTGGCACATAAATTATATTTAAGTGGCCAGTGTCTCACGTTCTGAGTTTGGTCTGCAGGCATACTGGCACATAAATTATATTGAAGTGGCCAGTGTCTCACGTTCTGAGTTTGGTCTGCAGGCATACTGGCACATAAATTATATTGAAGTGGCCAGTGTCTCACGTTCTGAGTTTGGTCTGCAGGCATACTGGCACATAAATTATATTGAAGTGGCCAGTGTCTCACGTTCTGAGTTTGGTCTGCAGGCATACTGGCACATAAATTATATTGAAGTGGCCAGTGTCTCATGTTCTGAGTTTGGTCTGCAGGCATACTGGCACATAAATTATATTGAAGTAGTCCGTGAATCAGAGCAAATCTTTTTTATTATTTTCAGTATTTAGTATTCTTAGCAGCAGTACAGCAGCAGTATATCCTTTCGTTCCATTAGGAACACAGAGCATTTGTGAAGCATCTCCATTTGACTCTGTTGCCCGCCAACCTCTTAACCTCGCTCTATGTTTTGCCGCATTTTCCTGCTTCCTCCAAAACGGCCCTTTTCCAGATTTGCTTCCGTCTTCCTAGTCTTCTGGTTTCCTATGGATTACAATCCAGTGTTACTTTTCATGGATTTATCCCCCTTCCTCAGATTATGACCGATCCATCGCCATTCTCTCATTCTAATTTGTAATATTACACACTTCTCTCCAGTAGCTCCCCACAGCTCGGTATTACTTATTACCTTAGGCCATCTTACGACCATTATTCTCCACAAACATCGATTAACAAACATCCGTAATTTATTTGTTATTTGGGTAGTCAGTATTCTTAGTAAAGAATACTAAATTCTGAAAACAATAAAAAGTTTAGTTTTGATTAACAGAACATTTCAATATAGTTTAAATATTATCACAACGGGACGGTTAAAGTAAAGTTATACTGGCATACGTTTCAATTCTCCGGCATAACAATATTCACGGCAGACTAGTGAACGAACTCTCCACTGCTTACACAGTAAAAACAACAGTACAATTACCCCGCTGGTTGTAACGTTAATTATTTCGTATCTGTGCACGTGTATTTACTACGTGCTACAACAAGAAGTTTCGAAGCTTCAGACTAAATGATTAGACACGCTCAGCTGTTTCCATCTACAAACAACACGCCCAAACATCTTTTTAAACCTTCCTTGCCTGAAGATGGTCAACTCCTCGGTAACTTAAAGAGTTTCCAGACATAAAAAAAAGGAACTGATGATCTTACGTTATTCTCATCAACTGTAGGGGTATAATAATAGGACTAGTTTTTTTTCTCTTTGCCACGAACTAATTTTCGTTGTAAATATCCCAGTAACAAATGGTACATCTCGGAGTTGCTGGACTACGTGTTACGTGTGTTGCGAAAGTGGTAATGCTTCATTTTTCGTTCTTGGCTTTGGATAGGAGAAAAGAAATCACGAATGCCCTGAACAAAAGTACCTGACTGAAGTATAATAAAGGTTTGAGTTTATCTAAACCAAGCAGTAAGACCGGCGCTGGTAAATTATCGTCTGTAGTATTGGTCTTGGGGGAGAGAACAGTTGAGAAACGGATGGGAACAACTGTTGGGGGAAAAAAAGAAATGTAAATGCCCTCTACGCTACGGGATGAACGATCCGGGGCTCGAAAGCCACGAACAAGGAGCACATCCCGACTGTGGGAGCAGCCCGTACATTTCCCGGTGGTTAACTCACAATAATGCCGATGGCTGCCCTGAACAGCACTAACCGGCTCGTCTTAAATGTTTTCTGTGATGCAGAACAAGTGACATAACACATACATACATTACATATACACACATATCGGACGTTACATTATTAGATGCGAGTCAGTCCTCCATGGCTTAGCAACACCGTAAATAGACTGTTACAGCAGTACACACACTACCAAACGAACACCTAAAAATATAATAGGCGGCACAGTTGGTTGAGACACTGCGCTAGCGCCGGAAGCCTTGGCCAGTGCTGCCAGCATCTAGGCCGGGATTTGAAAGCGAGCCCTCCAAAAAGCGTACCGGTGTCCTAACCGACTACACGCTGGTAAATCGGATACAAAAGGCAATTTATGCTACAATCTTAAACAATTACTTGCACCGTGATTTCACAGGCTCCACAGTAACATGTGGGGCATCAAATTGTAAGACGAATGCCCAGAATCAGGTCAAGAAAACAGCAGAGCTTATATCAGCAGTTTGGACGGCTGAAAATTATGTGTACTTTCCTTAACATGCAGTTAACGCAATGCGAAACTTTGCTTATCTAATCTCTGCAGAAAAAAACACCAAACACTGTTCCCAGACATCAAACACAGAAACGCCAACGAAAACAAGAACCTGCAGTAATATTATTGATTCTTGTACCATATTCGTAGGTAACATAAACAATGGAATAAATAAATAACACGCAATACGATACGTGTATGCTGGTCTGCGCGTTGCATGGCTTCCCTCTTCTGACAGTGTTTAGTGTGATGAAGTTACTGGCTACTGTTATTAGCAGTTCCGTCCCCTAACTGAATTAGAATCCTTCTTGTGAAGCTAACAACAGCTCATCTGGTTAAAAAATTCGCCGCTTTATATACCATCCGAATGATTACTGCCGTGTCCACAGCAGCCCACTAATGATTCATACCTTAAAGCAGTTTAATTCAGTCCACATTCACAAACCGTACTGATCTGTTTCATTACTATCCTCCCATTTACAATTGCCACTCCCAAGGTTTAGTTTCTTCGACCACAATTTCGTGAACATTTTTCGAATTTCCCGTACGTGTTACATGACCTCATTCTCCTCTATTCTGTGACCAATTCCTATTTGGTGAAGAGTAGAAATCATGAAGCTCCCAGTTGTTTTACTTTCTCCATACACTTACTTCCTCTCTCTAAAGTCCAATTCGTCTCAACACTTCTGTCTAAGACACCCTCCCATGTCCTTACCTTAAGATGACAGCCCAAGTTACACGCCCATACAAGAAACAAGATAGGCAATGCACGTATAACGCAACAATGTAGCGCGTTCACAAAAGCATTGCTGCAATTAAAACGCAACAATGCGTTGAGAGAACTGTTGAGATACATATCATTATCAACAATATAAAAATACTGCGTACTGCATTAAAATGCTTTTATGGCGAATTCATGTCGCCGGAAGCAATGAAAACGAACTTAGGTCGTCAAGTAAAGTGCTCGATATCTTTGTTCGATTTTAATCAAATTCTCAGTTTCTCGACAGATTTTCAAGCAAGTCCCCAATATCAAATTTCATGGGAATCCGTTCTGTGGGAGCCGCGCTCATTTTGACAGACATGACGAAGCTAACAGGCGCTTTTCGTGACTAAGCGAACGCGCCTAAAACCATAGGTACCTCATACAGATAAGGGCTCACTCAAATCAGATTCAAATCTCAACTCAAGACAGTAAATACACAACAAGTCTTAAATAATCAATGCTGAACGACAGCTGGCTATGAATCAACAGATAAACGAGACAACTGATTTAACTTAAGGAGTGTACAAGGCACTGTAGGTCGTCACTTATGCAGACATGGGCCGCTTACTAATGTTTTTAGCTTTACCCGAGTCATACACGGATTAATCCCTGAAGTCGGGTGTCAGATGAAGCTACTGCGAAAGAACAATAACGTGGAGACAGCGCGGAAAGTTCCGGAGTTCAGAGACAATTACATAGCCGTCAGATGTTCGCACTTAACCCTTTAAGGCAGAGTGGTAAATACACGTACCATTAACTACCCAATCGACCAAGCAACCAACTCCATGAAGCAGAGTCCTTCTCAAGAAGCTAACGGTTCCCCAGCTAGTCAAGAAATTCCCCGTCATTAATGCAATGTGAAGGTTCACATAGCCGTGTTCACAAGACCTACTGTGGCCGATCAAACAGCAAATTTGCCGTTGCGGTCACCACCTAGCTGTGGGTTGGGCGCCATCAACAGGATAGGTAAATAAAGTGGAAATCATAAAAGGACAACTAGGTGCAGATGGCGGTCAGCCAAAGCATGAGTTGCTCAGGAAAACTGGGTGTTTTCGGTAGCGCAGGGCAGCACACTAGGACAGAGCACACAGCGGTGCGGATTGGCACTGTGATGTATATTTCTCATCATAACCAGCACACTATTTCATTACAAATAATGATGAAGTCTTGCGTTCAGTCCTTGTGTTGCAGTACAACGTGTGATTGGAGGCTCAGAACCAAGAACGAATGAATTCCACGGCACACGACAGATAAGATTTCTCGGATATCACGAGGCATTGTGATTACGCGCCTTCTTGAACTCTCGCTGTAAGTCACTGCAGCACTTAGCACCAAGATGGCAGAGTGCTCCTCCCTATATTCTAAACTTTTTTTTTTCATGGCTCGACAGCCCTCGCGGGACTAGGCCTACTCATTGTTGAGGTTTTGAGATCACACCAGAAACGCCATGCTCTGTAGGACTCCTCTGGACAAGTGACCAGCCAGTCACAGAGACCTCTACCTGATTAACACACAACACTCACATGAAACAGACATCCACGCCCCCGGCGGGATTCGAACCCGCAATCCCAGCAAGCGAGCGGCCGCAGACCAACGCCTCAGACCGCGCGGTCACCGGGATCGGCTTACTCTCAACATACCTTCTAAATTGGCTACCAAAAAGGTTTCAAGTACATGCATTAAAGTCAAGACGTAATTGATCTATGACAGGGCACTCTACCCCCAAATGTCCTAACGTCTTAGCATATGGCAACTACTTAACCGCAGGTGCCTAAACAACGGAAACCCATCAGGCAAGTCGGCCCCGGCTCATCCATTATGACCGCTAATGGTCGGACCATGTCCTCAGGGAAGTCAAACAAAAATGCAAATTTTACAATCATCCTAGGGTACAACCCGCGATTTGAACAAGAGACTTGTACGGCTACAACACGCTGAGCCAGATTAATACAATCCATCCCCTCCAATCCTGGGAGGATAATGTATGTCCCATACGCTACAATATTCAAACCTATGAATTTTATCCATACAGTGCACTTATGGGTTTCGTATGAATCTCAGAATAAACCTGATTATTTCCCAAAACAGCCTACACCGACTGGTATTTGTAATGGAGTCGCAATGTTTTCTGTGAGGTCGGAACTGAATTTTTAAATTTCTGATGCATTTCAGACCTTAAAGGGTTAATCAAGGCACTTTACAGGTAATAAAAAACAAATAATATTATTAATAATCCGGACACATCCTACATTCACATTGGTGTTACCACGGTGTTGTGACGTGTCTTACACCGCATGTGGACAGCCCCACACGACCCTCCCGAACTCATTTGTCAGCACAGCAAATAAAGGTACTAAAAGCGTTTATTAAAGACTCGAAAATTTCTTCTCCATCAAAATACAGATTTCTAAGTTTGGTCTGATCTGCGGGCCAATCACCCCTGCCTCCGCTCATACCAAGAAGCCAGACATCTTTATTCACGACCGCGTATCAGCGCTCTAAATTCGTAGCCCAAGACTCCAGCAACGAATGAGTATTCCATGCTCGCGAATTGTGAATTCTGGCGGTGGACAACACAGAGCCCCATTCCCGTCACAAAATGAAGACGCTGCGAAGATCCGCTCTTCAGATGGCCAATAACCTACCCAAAGAGACAGACAGTACTTCCCACATCTGCTTGAAGCAGTTACGCATAATACGACACAATAAGATAAGTCCACAAACTGTAAGTTGTCAGCCTGAGGTCAGCCAAAACCAGTTCACGTAGGAGTCAAACTCTGATCTCTGGAGACGATACGACTTCCATAAGGCAAACTTCACACATACGTCTGTATACTGTACATGTCACTTTGTCTCAGGCTGTTTAGGCCCGCTCGCAAGCAATTGCGACAAGTGTCATTATTATTATTATTATTATTATTATTATTATTTATTATTATTATTATTATTATTACTATTATTATGTCCGTCAGTCCGTTTGTCGGCGTAAAAAGGCGCGACTTCCACGGGGCGGATTTTCCAACTTTGGGATTTTTACTCAAATCTGTCGACACATTCCGCTCTTGACAAAAATCGTAAAAAATAAATAAAAATAATTACATGAGCATTACAGTTATAACTTCTCGCCATTATTCGTCTTACAATAGAGAAAAACTGTATTCTCTGTGAGGTACGAGCTGAGACCGAGGTCTGACCATAACAATCAAGCATCGTCAATCATGTGTCGCCCTTTCGCGATATCTCAGTATTTTTGTACGTGTTGTGTAAAAAAAATGGAAAGGCACATTCAACATACTCATGTTTTCGGCGTCATTCACGAATTCAAAACACAGGGACAACAGAGCGAAAGCGCCCGAAGTATTACGCAGTGCAAACATTTCCTAACTTCTTATTTCTGGCTGCCATTCAAACGTTGTTCAGATCCCACGGCACGCCTATTATCATGTAGGCTGTTCTTCAGATGTTTATGCATGTATGTATGCACACAGGCACAAACTATCTTCATAGTATTCTCAAACATAATTTCGCTCTTCATACGAATTACAGATGTACTCGCATAAATAATTCAATATCATTCTACTCATATGCCAGGTGGTTTCTATGATATCGCATTTGGTTTAAGCATAAAGCGATTAGTACACAACGTTGCTGCGTCGCTAGGGAACCACAAAGCTTATACAGTTTAATGCATAAAACATAAATTACAGGACTTATCCACCGTCATGCACAGCAAATAACAGACACTGCGTGCAATGGCACTTTCTGGCGTTTACAGGCTTAATGTAATGGCAGGAAAAGGTAAAGAAACACACGAGCACATAATCTACCTTTATAAAAACAATTCATTATTTTTCTCTTGCAGCACAGTAAACGTAACGTATCAATTACACAAACTGCTGAGCTAGTTTTAATTTTATTAACAAGTTTATTACAGATGCATGAAGAACCAAGTTTCTGCCTGAATCAGTCATTCTTGCCACAGTTGAAGGCATTACACATAAACACTGTGTACAAAGTGATTTTCAGCAACAAGTAATTACACACTTTTCAATTCCAATGGGGGAAACCTGTGAGGAATAGGGGCCGGGGGGGGGGGGGGGGGGGGGGGAAGCAGAGCTAATATATATATATATTCACGAGACTAACAATTTAGACAGAATTTCATTGTTTCAGTAGAACTTATTTAAAAAAAACTGGCAAAGAACTAACACGCTTTCCCTTATCCCTTACATGTGCATACAGGTTGGCGCAAGTCACTTGACAATCGATGTAAGGCCGTATATACGATAATGTCGTCGTTTTCTTCCCGTTTCCAACGCACAGTACGTGCAAGCGTTCTGGGAATGCAGACGGGAAAGAAGTTTTGAACATTTCAGTCAATAAATGTATTTTGTCAGTAAAGTTCAATTAACATGTAGCCTCTCGTGTCAAGCGGTTTTTGCGCCACCCTGTACATCTATGTATTATAATATGTATTACTGGTCACAGGGAAAATTCATGATTAACATTCCACAAACGAGTAATGAACGTGACGAATGGCAAATATGGCACTAGGACTGCAAGTTCGCCCTGAAAAAGGGGCTGAATCTAAAGCACAAAGGGCAGCCCTTCACAGCCTGACAATTACGTAGCATAAAATCTGTAATGTAGTGCGCTTTACAATTAATACTAATTACAGATTTACATATGAATTTCTGACAAATCCACAGAGACAGAGAGCAGCGCCACAAGCCAATATGATGACAAAACAAGCCTGAACAAGACCTCGCTGTCATCAGCACATTTTGTTAAGTACTGTTAAATTCGCAGCCGCGGTTCTGAGTCCAATTTCGCTGTGGCATACCGCTGGAGAAACACCAACATATACAGGATCATTATATTATACAACCACAACAGTAAACCACATCCCGGCGGGTCGCTTATCTTACCCGGCTCGCTCCCATTTAAAGTTTCGCGTGTTTCTGTACGATGCATACGCTAACGGCCGGGACAACGTAGTCGGTGTAGTGATTAAACTATTCGGTGGTTGTGCGGAGTTCGATGCCTGTAGGAAGAAGAGATTGTCTCTCCAAAATATCTAGACCGGCGATGGGGCCGACGCCCGATAACCAGGGGCTTCTACCCTGTTGGTAAAGCAGCCGGGGCCTAAGGTTGGCCACACACCTCCATGCAGTGCCGAGGATGATAAAAATGTGTTGAGCTATACCTCCACTCCCCCACACGCCTACAGAGTGTGGTGCATAACCAACAACAGGGATGTTACTTATCGGATATAGGATTGGGCGGTAAAAGTAACTACAACCCTACTCGTAATCTGAACTACTCTGCTAACAGCCTCTTCCAAATTTTATCTAGCGCCAGAGGATGACATGATGCAGTTCCATACTAAGAACCCACATATATTAGGCACCACCATACACAATTTAGTCGTCCATGCAACCTGGCACCCCTGAGCTATAGCATAAAGACACAATAACCCACACCCCGCAATACACCAAGGACTTAAGAGGGTTCTGGAGCGGTCCCACCCCGTCCAAACTCAACATTCTAACTGCAGAATAAATTGTTGCCATCATTTACCTGGAGAGGCTGAGGTATTCACGAAGAGCAGACCCCGGTATTCGATCCACGCAACCTCTAATTTGAAGTCCTACTGGCAATGCGCCGAGTTACCTCCTTGGGCCATTTGTCATTTTACCTGTAATGCACATGACGGGAAATTAAAATCGAAGAAATAACACACGTGTTTGTCATAACGGTTTATGTAGACATGGAACCAACTGCGTCTGCAGAAATCGCTGAGGAGGAAATGACTCAGCCACTGAATTTCTGCTCAGAACTCTCAAACTGCCGTCGCAGCATCGAACAGTCCAAGGGTCAGGCACTTGTTGACGTTGTCTCAGCACGACTTTCCTTAGTTCCTTAGTTCATTATTTGCTTAATTTAACTGGGGGCGTTATCTGTGCCGTAAATTAACACAGCACGGAACTGGAAAATAATTAACAAGCGATTAAATTTAGCTGCTCGGAAGTTCCGACTGTACTTTTCCTTCTTCGCCTTATTTAACAGTACTGTATGCACATGCGCGTTAGAGTTCTTTGTTTCTTTCATATTTTAACATTTCTTTACATGTCATACATACTGCACTTTGGCGAAACTGAAATACTTCACATCTTATTTGTCTGTCATTGAAATCTACTGGCCTTTCCTGCTTTTTGTAGATATTTTCTGATGACTTAACGTATTATACATATTTAAAGCAATCCCATTACAGGCCTTGACAGGTCCTTAGGGCTCCAGGAGGTCGAGGCTCCCAGGTTTTTAAACAATCGGCACATGAAGGTGGTAAGGTTGTCAGCCCTACGCACCGGCCGCCTTTACCCCCCAGGAAAGATTCCTGGTACTCATTTCTGTTAGAGGCTGAGTCGACCCCAGGGCCATAGTGCGACCGAAACGATTATGTCAGTGAAAAATTCCAGTGACACCATCGGGAATCGAACCCGCGACGTTCCGGTTTGTAGCGCAGTGCCTCAACCAACTGCGCCACCGCGACCCCATTATACATATTTACAGAGTTTAAATTCCGTCTTATTTCTGTCCCCGTGTGGCAAGTCACTTCATAGAGACCTCTACCTGACAACACACAACACTCACAACAAATAGACATCCATGCTCCCGGCGGGATTCGAAACCTCAATGCCAACAAGCGAGCGGCTGCAGACCCACGCCATTGCGATCGGCAGTTTGTTTACAATATCACTGTATATTACTAAAGTCACCTACAAGTTTCGGCCCTATATGGACCATCATCAGGAAGGAACATAGTCACAGCAGACGCATGTAGAAGACTATAATAATATACGATACTGTAAACAAAAAATATATTTAGTTGGACTCTTCAATAATTGACTAATACACGGAAATTATGAAAGAAATTGAACTACGCCTGTTTTAGTGAGCCGCCACCACCACCGCCACCACGTTGAAATGAATGAGAACAAGCTTCAGTATAGGCTCGCCACTAGTATTCAGTTCGAATTTTTTCCAGCAGGGGATCGTTCAGTTTTAAACACGCCAGCGTCCATCTTAATGACAGCAAAGAGACGGGCGGGAAACGGGAAAACATGCAGAAACAGAACTGCAAATCCATTATAGTAAGACATCAACTGTTACCGCTACTACAGGGCACTCATAAAGAAATTACATTAATTCTGGGACCATTAACGGCATCTAAAATACAAAAAAAAAAGTGAATTTGATTTTGATTCATTAGAATTTTAACATAATTAACATAATTCATAGAAAATTTACAGACAGGAAACGGGAAGACAGAAGACGAATGGTACCCTTGTGAATATACTTCTGACTTGTCACTAAATATTTATACATTGCCATATTCTCAAAGGAACAAAAAAAAATAAAACCACACAGTTACGTAAGCAGTGGCGTAGATAAGGCCCCCAAACCCCGCGGCGCTGGTGGGGGTCCTGGGTCACGGGAGGCCCCAAAACGTAAATACCAAACTTTGTTGTGGGTACCTTCGGACGGGATTCGGTTCTTCTGACAGAAGGCAGTATGACATCTGGGAGTAAGATCCCGATTATCCAATCGCAAGGGGGCTCCGGACCGGTTTCTTCGCCATTGTACGTAAACACCCCCATCGTGTGGGATCATTATTCAGAGTTACGTAGTTGTTTCGTTAATCAACATATTTCCTGCCCCAGTCCATCAGCGCTACGAGACCCTTCCTCAGGCACTTGAATAAAACGCCTTACACTTCCTTGTGAAAAGTACAGGCAACTTTAGGAGCTTCTTTAGCCGTTGGTTAAAAAGTTCCGACACAGGCTAAGGGACAAACTCGGCCAGGCTTGTGGCGTGGTTCAGCAAATATTGAAAGTCAACTCGGTATGTGTGTGTACTTTCGAGCAACATTAAACATAACCAGTGAAATATTTGTGAACCTTTCATTCCACTTTACACACCTCGCCACTCTTGGAACAAGAAATATGTACCACAATGAATCATGCCAAACCAATAGCCTACCCACTGCACCGTTCGTCCAAACAAACAGATAGTTTCCACTTGTAGGAACAATACTCGGTGCCACACATCCCGGCTAGAAATGCAAATAGATGTGCCTTGTTTCCATACAGCAGGATGTGTGGGTCTACTCAATAGAACCTGCATTCACTGGTGATTACTTGGTTCTAGGACATCATAGGAAGACAAAGAAAGCTGTGTGGGTACTTCACGTGCAGCTGTTTGCACAAGTACAGCTTGCCTTCCTTCGCTGCACGTCTCCCGTGACTCAATAAAAGACACGCATACCAACACACCGAGAGAGTCAACACAGTGGTAATGCATCTACCTCGAATCGAATTCGGTGACAGATTTCTGAAGGCATTTCTCATATATTTTCTTCAGACGAATGCGAGACAGGTTCTTAAAAACGGGACCCTTTTGTTACTAATGAACATCTATCGTGCCTCAGTATAGACCAGGGGATCACAAATCCCGGGCCACTAAATTTTGTATGGCGACGCCTAATATCTGTGGGTCTTCAGTATGGAATTTGCTTCATGTCAGCCTTCCGGCGCCCAGAACTTTGAGGCGGCTGAACCCCTGATATAGACCCATTAGAGAAGGGTACACGAATGTTCCTAAATTCTACAAACCATTTCAAAATTCAAGGCGCCATAAGAGTGACATGAAGCAAGTTCCATACTGAGGACCCACAAATATTAGGCGCCACTGTACAAAAATTTGTCGCCACGACGACCTGGCACCCGGGATTTGCGTATTCCTGCACTACAGGTTGTCCGTTACTGGCAGAGAATAGTGATGTCATTCTCTATGCGCTGAAGTGTTTTGTTGTTGGTATCACGTTTACTGCACTAAAATGCTACATAATCTCACGACCGGATACACTGTCATCAAATAACAGAACGAAGACAGCATACATTTTAATGTACCAGTCTAAATCAGCGTTCACGTCAAACTCCGTCTCCTCCTCTCGTTTCCGGCTTTCGACGCCGTTGCAATTGCGCCATTAAATATAAAATACAACCCCACCAACAGCTTGGCAACAAACCCAGAACATGAAACACCGCTATAACGAAATACTACCACTGGACAAGATCCAGAGCCAGTTTCAGTCACTCTCCCTCCCCGCCCTCATAAAAGTCACTATAGTTTCTGCAGTATTATCCTTCCCCATATTCCGCGCCACCAAAGTTAAGTGTTTCCCAAACACCTTCTCAACACTACACGCATTTTTCAACGAGCTACAAGTCCAGCGACTTCCAGTATCCAAACATTTCGGGTTCTCCATAAACACAAAGTTCGCCATATAATAACGTAATTAAATAATCACTCACGAAAAAACCTTACGTTTACTCAGTTTACAGCTGAAAGTTTGATACCAAAACAGGTTCCACACCGCTAGCTGACTGCAAACCTTACTGTTTTACGACGTCTCAGGCGTTCCAAATGTTGGTGCAGGACTGCTAAAACCGACATGCTGTACACGTATCGCTATTATTAGCTATTTCATTGCTACGAACGAGATACATCGTCTGTCATTCGGTCTCTTCTACTGTAAACATTTTGTTGATCCCCAGAAAGGGAAACGTGTCTCGCCACATCTCCAGAAAGGTAAACACTTATGCAGATGCATTAGTACAAGGTATTTCTTCAATCGCCGTACCGAGCACAGCAGCTTTGTGGCATAAAAAAGCCTGCATCCGCCGTCACATCCCGCGGAAACTGCGGTGCTCATGGACAGCGACAAAAGAAACGCACTACAGTAACAACAATTTAAATAAAAACATGAAAAGAAAAGAAATGGTTATTTTGCTTATATTAGCCAAGTTGAGGAACAATTACCAAAACAGCTGCCAAAGTCATCGTTTACTTGCCAAATTAGGCCTATGTACGTTCGCAATCACAAACATACAAAATTCCACCGGCCCACAACTCACACGTTATAGGCAGCCAGCCAGATGCCGTCTCATTCCCATGTATCCCTTTTCTACAAAACACTTCATCACACGAAATCTTTCTCCGTCAGCAACTTTGTTCCTTCCATAAAGATTTCAGTGCGGTTCGCACAACAAAGTTGTCTTATTATACGAGATTTTCGCGCTACAAAGGACGGGGTTGTATAAATTCTGAGCTCTTCTAGCTCTCTCGTTCAACGCCGCATTTAATACGTCCTAGCCGCAAATCTTCCGCCCTCCTACTCCCCGCTCTCCCTTCACGTTCTTATCCCCCATGAAGACATGAAACCTTGTTGATCTCTCGAAGCTGAGAGAGGCACAGCAGCAAGCGGCAAACCCTCTACTGTATTATATTGTAGCTGCATATCTCTACAACGAAAATCATACGCCAAGCATGAGCCACGGGACTCACCTTCATAAGATGCAAAATGTCACGACCGAGAAGTTAGGCAAAAGAGATTCCCGATTCTTATGAGCCATTTCTGCATAGTTAATTATGGATGGCTCTAGCTGCACAGTGACCAGGCTATGGGTTATATGACCTGGAAATCGGAATTGAACACCCGGCATGGCAGAATTTTTTTATTCTCCGCAGCGTTAAGATGGCGTTGAGGACCACCCAGCCACCTATTCAATGGGTAAATGGAGCCTATCCGCGGGGTGCGAAAAAGCGTAATTCTGAATACATGGCCTACACTTTTCAAATACGTTCGTTACAATTTTGCATGGATCTCTGTCCTCCGTATTCATTTACTGCAGAAACAAATCTGTTACCGGAAAGTAGCTTACACCCACTATATATCGCCCCTATTTTGTAAAAAGGGGGCACCTCACAAAATAACAATTTTACAGGAGAAGCAAGAAGGTGGTTCCGTTTTACATATGACAAATGCTTTGAGATGTAGGGTACCACCACCTATCTTGATTATTTTTGAAAATGGAGTTGTCATCTTTTTACATATCATAGAGGACCATTAGTTGAATTATTTTCTACACATAATTTAGTTCAAAGTGGCAGTTAGCCCCTTTTTACAAAACAGGGGCGGTATATAAGGCTACCACAAGGCAGCCAGGATGTTTATACATTCTCCACCTCGGAAAACAGCCCAGGCATCCGTTCATCTTAAAGGCATACATACACGTAATTTTGTCGCATACCACCTCCTACATCAGCAAGTTCTAAAATAATCGAAAAAAGTTCCGTTTTATCACAAGCAGTGGCGCATATACTGGTACTAGAATGATTTTTATTTCTATGGCTCGACGGCCTTATATGGTCCTGGGCCTCCTCGTTTCGTCGAGGTTTCATGATCACACACATTAGACACACCACAGTCGGTAGCACTCCTCTGGACGAGGGACCAGCTCGTCGCAGAGACCTCTACCTGACAACACACAACACTCACACGAGACAGACATCCATGCTCCCGGTGGGATTCGAACCCACGATCCTAGTAAGCGAGCGGCCGAAGACCCACGCCTTAGACCGCACGGCCACTGGGATCGGCGGTACTAGAATGATACAAACCAAAAATTAAATTCATCCTACACCCTTGAATTCAGACCACCACAATAAATTTTAACAAATTTCGTTTGTTAATTTAAGAAACATAATATGCTTAGAGAAGATGCGACCTTCCCACCTTGCGTCCATTGCATGCATGTCGTGCACTGCTTTAAGAATTCGAACATCCGTTATACAAGATTCGCTGCATTACTTGCTAATACCAGTGTCAGAACAGCTGAAAAGACCTTTTATACAGCAGGGTGGCAGTCCGATCCCTGGCTTGTGTGTACACGTTACTGGATAAAGACATATATCAAACCCGGAAGTAATTTTCCATATATGAAAGGACAGGGCGCAAATACTCTCCCTCCATCATTCCTCGCAGTCTGCAATTAAGCCACAAGACACGTCACATTACGGTACTGCATTATTAATAGACCACAGCGCTCCCTCTGCTGCCATAACGATTTCTATCACAAGGAGAGTACGTTTCACACAGCGGTTCCACAGCATGCCTACGTACACTAACAGCTGAATGTAGCACAATACGAATGGATGTGAAAAGTGTTTCCGTTTCAGACATGGTTGTTCCACACAAGCACTACCTCACTTTCAGATAACGAAAAATAGGCACATTTCACTGTACAACGTAATACCTCATGTGTTCATGACACAAAATAAAGAAAAACGTGCAGAATTTCTTAGCCCCAAGTAAGGAGATAGGTCTGGCATTACTCAGTGATCCACCATAGCATAAACACCAAACAGACGACAAGAATTGCCATAAATGTTTGCCGGTAATGGAAAATAGAATACTGATTTCAGGCTTCCGCCGCGATGTTGATGAGATCTGCGTTCTTCTAGGACATTATGCGGCGTCGTGTGGTAAATGTTTACCGACGTTTCGGGACAACGTATCGGTCCCATCCTCACGGGTCAAGAGTCCGAGTCGGTAAACAATTACCACACGACGCCGCGAAATATCCCAGAAGAGCGTAGATCTCAGATAAAATATTGTTTAGAATTGTAACATATTTGTTAATTGATTTATATTTTTCAATTTAACATGATCCATCCGCTGTGCACGTAGAATCAAATAAACTACACAATACACTCCGTTCAGCACAACTTACATTTAATATATTTAATATCTACTCATACACGATATGTTTCGGTCCTTAGACCATCCTCAGATGTGCCACAGAATAATACTTTGTACAAGGTACAGGTGTAAGAGGCTGTGACTCATAGTAAACGCATGGAAGACAACATCGAGGCGGCTGACCCCTTAAATAATTTGATATACAACTCCCATATTAATCAGTTCGACAGTGAACAATAACCGGAAAGAACAATAGTGAAAGATCACCAGGAACTAACTGAAACATTTTCGGAGCATATATACTGGGTTATACCGACGAGTGCAGTTACACAGCCATTACTCGACCCTCATCCACTTTTAAATACATTAAAACAGACATCGCATCAAATGGGATAACATTTTTTAAGCTGAAAACCATTACACGTCCTGCAATGACCCTACCGCAAGCCAATAATTAATCAGAAACCAGGGGCCAAGGATTTATAAAACTGAAATATTTTAACTAAGTTTTTAAGCTTTTAAATTTTAAGTTCTGTAACATCAGATTATGCATCAGAGCTTTGACAAGTAGAAGTTAAAATATTTATTGTAACGATTACTCACATATTATTTGATGTTTTGTGAGATCTCACAAAACTTGACACGTGTACCTTGTACAAAGTTTTCTTATATGGCACACCTGATGATGGTCTAAGGACCGAAACATGTCGTGTATGAGCAGATATTAAATATATTAAATACGAGTTGCGCTGAACGGAGTGTATTGTGTTGTTTATTTGATCAAATTTTTAACATTAATTTTAATTACCAATATTGTATTTTAAATATACAAGCGCACATCTTTAACAGAATTTGCTGTACTCGTATGTCTTTGTATATACCTTGTAGAGGTCGAAACATGTAGAAGGAACATAAGTGACAAATGATTATTTACTACCGATTGTGCAATTTGTTGGATCTTTTGGTGGGCTGTTGTGAACACGGTAATAAACCTTAAGATTCCACAAAATAAGGGGAATTAGACTAGCTAAGGAAATGTTAGCTTCTGAAAAAGGACTCTGCTCCATGCAGTCTCTGTCAGTCAGTTAACTGGTTCGTTTAGTTAATGACCAAAGTCATAAGCCGTAATGCAAACTGCACATGAGTATAGTTACAGTCACTGGGCCGTACACCTTCCCAGACTTCTCTCGCTCTCTCTTTCACGTGTTTCTTCCACCGATTCATAAACATTCTGCACATACTCTGCTGCTACTATTTCCCAGCTGTGGACGGAATGCTACTTTTCAGATAATTTCCGGGAAGCACAAATACAGAAAAAACGATATCAACAGAAATCAATAAAAACTCCAAGCATGCCATCTGTCGTTGAATTCTTTTCATTTCACAATTTTATACTTTCCATTTATTACAAGCAGATTTACATCGGTATTCGCTCTATATTCTAGGGAACTGAAAAAGTCTCCGACAGAGACGGATTCCCATTTAGTCCAGGTTGTACTGTACTTCAAACAGGATGTATTATACACATAAACAGTTGAGGTTCTATTAGCAGACCAGCCGGGAAAGTGCAGTCGGCACAGCGACACAAGACTACGGGGTTGGATGTACAAGGAATCGTAGTTCGATCCCGGTAAGGCTAAGACCGGCTCTGATGCCCGCTCAGCCCTCTTACCCAATTCGTACCGGAATATCTTTCCTTCAAGGGTAATGTAATCGACGCGTGAAGCTGACTAGTCACCCATTTAGTGCCGAGGTTACGAATTAATGGAACTAGTACCTCCACACCCCCCCCCCCATAAAACTTCATGGTGTGCACAGGGACAACTACTGTACCTTTGGTTTATTCGAAGAAAGGCTTAAAATTCTGAAGTGATCAGTAAATCTGTCATCTGGCACTTTCTGGTCGGTGCACGTGAACTGATGCAAATTTTTAGTTGTTGTGTGTGTGTGTGTGGGGGGGGGGACTGCAACAAGTATGGTGAAAATATTAGGTGACCTGGATTTATGCACCCCTAGAAAGGCTCCAAGTTACAACAAACTTTTGAAGACAGAAAAAAGTGAAAGTACTTCGCTATCAAATGCACTCCGATTTCCGAAAGGGCATTACTTTCCGGAAGGTTCCCAGGCTTCGTCCGTTTGTCCTTCTGGTATATAGATGAAGATGAGTATGCAGCATTGGTACAATGATAAGGACATGGTTCTTTATGTACCGCCAGGTTTAACATTAAAGAATTCTGCATTCTGCCCACAGAGTATATTTCTGTGTTTTGTAAAGCTGTCGGAACAAACAGTGATTATTTCCCAACACAGCACCAACAACCTCGTTCTTATAACTGAGTCTGTGTGTGTTTACTGAGCGGTATGAAGTGAATCCTTAAACATAATTCACGTCGAATCCAGTCTTTAAAGCATGCGGTTAGTCGCCGGCCTCCCACCGCTGAGGCTAGGATTCGATCTCAGGTCAGTCCATGTGAGATTTGTGGTCGACAAAGTGACACTGGGACAGGTTTTCCTTCGAGTACTCAGGTTTTCCCCTGTCATTATCATTCCACCAGTGCTCCATACTCATCTAGATGTTGCTCTTTTCAGACGGACAAACGGGCGAGGCGCCGGAACCTTCCACAAAGCAATGCTCTTTGGGAAATCGGGGAACAATGGATATAAAAGTACTTTCACTTTTTAGTATCAAAGGGTTAAGCAAATGCCCCCCCCCCTCTTTCCTGCCACTTTCTAACATCAGGACCAAAATGACTGCCCCATGTAGTGGGCGCTACCACTCAAAATGTGGTAGCCTATCTTCGCTGTAGTACAGAAGTAGGAAATTGTTTTAGCTAGCAAGCCATATCATAAGCTTGGATAAACTTCATCGCTCATATCTTTTTTAACGTAAAACTGCATGACACAATTTCTCTCTCGTTTCTACATAAAGGAAATTACAGATACATTATCAGTATCAGTTAAGAGCGTTTAAACTTGGCACAAAATGTACGTCAATGCCGTTCTTTTCCTCAACAACACTGTAACCTACCGACAGCTAATTAAATTTACTGTACAAATGTGCAGAGGAAATTCCCGCTTTTCTAGTGCGGCTTAGAAGTGTTGTCGAACCAGATTTTGCCCACCCCTGCTCTAGCCAGCCTTGCAGAAGACGTGATGGTAAACCACAATTCCCGGCGGCATACGTCACTACAGCTACTGTAATGAATGTATTACAATACCACTTAAGGAAATGCGAAGATAAAGTGATGACTGCCAACTTTGCTTTCATGGTTTATATAACTATGCAGCGTACTAAAGCACTTGAATAAGACGTTGATAAACCCACTTCATAAAGCAAACAGTTCATATACGCTTGAACCAACAAACACTCCTCATCTTCTCAAATACATACAATCAAACGTGTAGGATACAGACACAACACAAGGACGTGATTTACCTCGTCACTGTACCCACTGTGCCGCGCGCCATCACTGTGTCACGGTCAGAATTACAAATTCCACTGCGATATCACAGCACGAGTTCCATGAACGTGTGCAACTCCGTCACAGAACTGAACCCTAAGGCCTGATATTTCGTTTATCGTAATGTGATTTTAGTTCCCGCATACCATTTATAGCAAAGTACACAGTCTACTAGGCCACACAGCCACTAAACGAACTCACACGCCACCCGACGTGCAAGAACATCAAACACTTCCGACTAGTCCTATAGATATGTTACTGTTATAGTAACGTATCTATAGTACTACAAGTCTATACAAGATGAAAGGAAGCCTCAGCTCTGTTCGGATACCCATGTTGTTTTAAACCGTAAGATTTACCGCTCTGTTACACAAACAATTACTCATAAATTTTCCCGTACCAACCTAATACACGTTTAATACGTTAATGTGATATTACACGTGACGTTTTTCAGTGATAGTTCTATACGATAACGTAAACACCCGAAGGTGGCAAATTTCAGCGGAAACGCACTTGCACATCGCATAAAAATGGTTTATGTAATAAAATCTGCCATAACTGAACATCACGATAACGCAGCGAACCAAGTTCCATTCATGATGGCGGAGGTGTCGTAAGTATGTGACTTTTTTTCTTTTCTATAACCTCCTCGTTGATAAAACCAAACAGGTGCAACTGAGGTATGACACAATTTCAGCGTCCACGGTGTCTTAACTAGTTTAATCGTGTAGGATCCAAGCGCATCCGAAAGACTTGTCCTTCAAGGACGTACTAACAGTACCGATACACCTGCAGCAGCAGCAGCAACACCCAGTATTTACCCTGTGAGAAAATCACTGAAACTGCGAACTTACTGATGACTTGCTAAACTCAGTACTTTGTACTTTGTACTTTGTACTATATACCGTCGAACGGTAGTGTGAACAGTGAATAACGAACTGAAAATGACACGAACGAACCGTTCGCGTCATCATGTGCGGTGTCATCTCAGCATCTGTCTAAAGTGGTTGATCATTTCATTTTTTTTACGCAAGGGTCCACACGCTTTTCAAAAATCTAGAAGCCACTTCAAAATTATAGGTGCCAGAAGGGTGACATGAAGTTCCATACTGAGGACCCAGAAATGTTAGGCGCCACCGTACAAAATTTAGTCGCCCGGGCGACCTGGTGCACGGGATTTGTGCATCTCTATATTTACGTTTTCTTTAACAATGCTGAGTGGAGCACGTTATACAGCGTCGAAAGTTAAAACCAGATAGGGTACGAAGGAAAGCGGCCGTGGCCTATTTCAAAGTATAATCACAACACCTACCTGGGAGATGGAGAAAAATCACTAAAAATATCGGGGGAGATAACGAATGACAGTCGGTGTCCCGGCAAAAATCCGAACCGGTCACCTCCGGGACACTAAGTCACAATCGTTATTGCTTCAGCCGTTTGCTCTCTTTCAAAATACTTTAAACATCCATTTCTATACCTGAAAGCCTGAAATCCTACCTAAGCCTACTGTGCTCCCCCCCCCCCCCCCATTCTGTGTTGTGTCTTCGTTCAGATCTTATAATAACTTCAACAGCTGTACACAGAATTATGTGGATTAAACTGGGTAAACAGAAACCTTACCTCCCAGCACAACACACTGTGCAGTGCAAATACAGCTTCCGCCTCATGAATACTGATATCAGATGGAGCTGAGACACTTTTTTTCTGCTCAGAATAAATCAGTTCTTTCCATCAAACTTATGCCGGCCACACACGTTCAGGTAGGCCTGTCAGTTTTGCCTGCACAGTTATGCCTGCGACAGGCCGCCGGAGCGTGTGTAGGGTCCGGCATACCTTTCAGTTAAAACTGTACAGGCGGCCGGAGCAAATACGAAAACTCGTTCGACCAACCGGCAGGCCTGAGGACTGTGCAGGCGTACCGGAGCGTGTGTAGGTTCCGGCCGGCCGGAACGGCGTCAGTTCAGGCCACGTGTTGAAGCCTCATCACTGTATTTTTCTTTTCAAGTAATGGAGCCACTAATGAAAGGAGTTGTAAGGATGTTTCTTTATCCATTCGCAAATAATTATGCCAGTCTTTAGTGGCCAGTTTCAACTCAGTCAACAAATTTACACGGGAATACGTGTTTCTTTTTTGTAACCACTCTTTACACCACATTTTACGCTTATTTTTGCGCTTATTTATACTCTTCATAGCTATTAGCAAGCCAACAATAGCGATCGTGTCGTCGTCTGTTGAGGCCATGATCAAGACTACCGGGATTCACCTGAACGTGTGTGAGGACTTCAGTTTATCCGGCCGCCTATCTTCAGGCGGCCTGCGCAGGCAAAACTGACAGGCCTACCTGAACGTGTGTGGGGACTTCAGTTTATCCGGCCGCCTATCTTCAGGCGGCCTGCGCAGGCAAAACTGACAGGCCTACCTGAACGTGTGTGGGGACTTCAGTTTATCCGGCCGCCTCTCTTCAGGCGGCCTGCGCAGGCAAAACTGACAGGCCTACCTGAACGTGTGTGGGGACTTCAGTTTATCCGGCCGCCTCTCTTCAGGCGGCCTGCGCAGGCAAAACTGACAGGCCTACCTGAACGTGTGTGGGGACTTCAGTTTATCCGGCCGCCTCTCTTCAGGCGGCCTGCGCAGGCAAAACTGACAGGCCTACCTGAACGTGTGTGGGGACTTCAGTTTATCCGGCCGCCTCTCTTCAGGCGGCCTGCGCAGGCAAAACTGACAGGCCTACCTGAACGTGTGTGGGGACTTCAGTTTATCCGGCCGCCTCTCTTCAGGCGGCCTGCGCAGGCAAAACTGACAGGCCTATCTGAACGTGTGTGGCCGGCATTAGAGGCATGTTCTTAACTTCGTCATTGTTTCGCATTTACAGTGTACGCTTTACATACGCTGAAATTTTACAGCTGCATCCCGAAGGAACGCGTGCAATCTGTAATCTTCATACTGCAATAAAGTACTATCACAGATGGACAAAAGCAGTGTCTACTGTACCACATAATTAAAGATTCATACATGGCATACTGCGTGATATCGAGGACTGCTGAACAATCGACTTATATGAGTAGGCCTACATAATAAAGTTAAAAAGGACAACACAAGACAGCACCCCCTCCCATGTCTTAATTCGCAGTACACACACGGAGTTTTCATTATACGACGCTGCATAAGACTGGCGTAAGCGCTGAACTCGTCTAAGCCTGCTAGGTATTAGAGACATGATCGCAGCAACGTAATTTGAAAACCTCCTAAAATCCAAAATCAACAGGGCAGTTCCGAGCAGCATGTATAAAGCATACTTTCAAGCTGCACAAATATATATCTCTGCAGATCCATTAGCACTACTGTTTTACTCTATCTCTGTGAATAATTCATTGCTTAGGGCAGCGGTTCCCAACCCATTATGCGTGTGACCCTAAAGCAGCAAATGGTATGTGACCCACGACCCTGCCATGAAAACGGCTACAGTCAATGATATTTACTATGAATGAACTAATACTAACGCCTTTTCTTAGGCCGTGCCATGGCTCAGGCGGTTAGTCGCCGGCCTCCCACCGCGGAGGCCCGGGTCGTGACACTGGGACAGGTTTTTCTCCAAGTACTTCGGTTTTCCCCAGTCAATTTCATTTCACCGGTGTTCCATTACTTGGAAAAATGAAAGAAATTGATCTTTCATCTTCATCACAGGGTTGTACAAGAAGCCTTAAGGCTGCGGTGCGTCCGTAGCTTCTGCTGTGGGGCCCTTCTCCACAAAAAGAAATACCTTTTCTTGAACACTACATAACATTGCCACTTATTAAAAAATATTAGATTTTTAATGTTACTTGCCAAATCCAATATTTTTGGGACAATATTAAATACACAAAACATGCAAGAAACAAATCTTTATTTATAACTCACGACCCTACGTCACACCCCACGCGACCCTGATTTGGGTCACGACCTGAGGTTGGGAACCACTGGCTTCGGGACAGATTCTGTACACGACACGCGCGCGCTGATATAACCTCAAAAGTGTCGCATTATCGCCATGCTAACAAATGTTGAGATGTAACCACTGTGCGGTTGGTAATTTTACGTATCCCGACGTTTCGAAAGAATGTGGTACCTTCATCTTCAAGTGCTGATAGGTCCTAGAATAATTTCGAGGGAACGTCGGGGTATGTTAAATAACACGCTACACAACGTAACATCCTAGAAGATCACAATCCTCTACATCAACGATGTGAAAACTCCAAATCCGGCAAATGTTGACTTACAAACAATGTTTCATGCGCAGTATGCATGTTTATGACCTATTTCCTTACCAACCAATGGATCACTGGCTATTGCCAACAAAACGAAAGAGGAGGTGCTGTATAGCATTTCAATGGAACTTGAAATAACGAGAAGAACGTCTATATTCTTTATTCCCTTGTCCTCTGCCGGGCAGTGGAGGGGAGAAAATATGTTGGCACTGCTCCATAAACACTCCTACAATACAGAACTTTGTAATACAAATTAATTCACCCGTAGCCTCACAGCAAATTAAAAAAAGAAGTCTGTAAGCACAGTATCTGACAACTGTCGCCAGTCACTTCCCGTCGGCTCCTTAACTTACAAAACCTCGACGTGCATTTAACAACGTGCCTGCAAGCCGAAGCAAAACATTTCCAGCACCTTCCTTGAACATGGGGAGTACAATACGAACATTAACTGCAATACACTGAACTCAAACGCTTGGACCCCAACTCGCGGCAAAGTGGAACAGTGGTGAACGGTGCCTACAGTTATTCTGTCAAGAGTGATGCGAGTTGCCAAATAAAATACTGTCCATACGGAAACAAACATGATTTACTTTCTGCGTTTTACACGTGATAAAAAAATCGTTTAATAAATTTTCATATGGATAGAATATGGAATGGATTCATCTGGCTCACGACAGGGACCAGTGGCGGAAATTTTATGAATGACGTAATGAAATCATTTGGTCACTTGGCTGTGTAAACGAAGGCACCAAGATCCCTGCTAGTGGTACGTCTCCGTAACAGTGAGTATTAATGCAGAATCAACAATCGCTACGCATTCATTCCTCCGGATGTAAGTCATCGCGGCAACGCTACAAGAGGGTAAAGGTAAAGCAATCCCATTACAGACCTGGACAGGCCCTTAGGGTTCCAGGAGGTTGAGGCTCCCAGATTTCTAGACAATCGGCACATGAAGGTGGTAAGGTTTTCAGCCCTACCCACCGGCCGCCTTTACCCCCAGGAAAGATTCCTGGTACTCATTTCTGTTGGAGGCTGAGTCGACCCCAGGGCCATAGTGCGACCGAAACGATTATATCAATGAAAAATTCCAGTGACACCATCGGGAATCGAACCCGCGACGTTCCGGCTTGTAACGCAGTGCCTCAACCAACTGCGCCACCGCGTGCCCTACAAGAGGGTTCAGTCGTGCAAAATAACGTCGGAAGTCTCAAAAACGAAACTACAATTCGTTAAAACCGTGATACAGAAATCGATAAATCGACTACTACCGTGTATCGAGCGGGTGGCACAACTGCAACATAATCGTGAGGTACCCAGTTCGAATTCCAGCAACCATGAGTGCTTCGTGGATTTCTCCCGCACATCCAGACAAATTCTGTAACAAAAAATCGAGTGCTAAGTAATTTAACAGATTTATTTCAACTGCACAGGTTACCAACTTTGAATTCGATACGAAGTAAGCATAAACTGTGCGTTCGAAAAAGGTTTTGGACGACTTCCATGTCACATCTGATGGCCCTACTCCGGGCATTCGCCAGAAGAAACGGGGAATTTCTCACAATGTCAGTAACGTAGTCTAGATTCGAACTGGGTACGTCCCACATGGAGGACTAGAATACTACCGCCACCCACAACTGATCATTAAGCTGTGACAGCGTTAACGTATCGTTGTAATGTTCGTTCACGGCGCAATAAAACTGTGAGATCTGGTAATGGAAAATGAACTGTAATGAGCAACGTCAAAAAGGTTACCATAACAACATTCGGTGAAAACAGGCCTGCGAGATCTTAAGTTCTCACAGCGGTGATGACAACGATTCAAGTCTTCTGGGAAATGATGACGAGTAGAATGGTAATAGTTACGGACTTTCGGGGGAACTTGCCGCTTCCATCTTCAGAATAATCCAATATAGGCCTACTGGAAACGCGATGCGAGACTGAAAGGTCGCCAGATTTCACCAAAGTCTATTCAGCGGTTTCAGAGACGAGACACACGGACACTGATCTCCCCTTTATGAGTCAGAACCCATAAAATCCTCTTATATACGTGGTATTGTGAAAATAATTCTTGCACCCAGTATGAATACCAAGGCAACAACAAACCCTTTCAGAACTAACGGAATATGTGACCTTAATGGAATCTCTAGGTAAGTCTGCATCTATACCGAATGAAATCAATGCATTCATTGAAAAACACGTACATGAGAAACGTGACGGTAATGGATACATTCGATATGTCAACGTTTACAGGTCTTTCACTAAATTTTATTATCCACCAAAACATTCGACTCCCCGTGCTTTGTCAGTCACGGTTAAGTTACGCGATTTGCTTTCGTTCTACCATCATGAAACAAAAATAAACTTTACAAATGCGTGAACTTCCTTTAATATGATTTCAGCACTTTCGTAATTTCGATACTTGAAAATGTGAAGTGTATGAACGCAGTGGAGTGTTAACGAGTCCTGTTTCACAACTGCCATAGAATTACGCACAAGCACATTTAATTAAAACGGCGCCCGAACTGCTTGAATCAGTCCAGTGGTATGTAAACGGACAAACCGAGCGCACAGAAACGTAAGCATTTCCATTTACTAAATTCTAATAAACATTTGACAAATGAAACCCGTCACGATATTTTGAAAAGCAAGCTGGTACTTTCGAACCATGCAATGTCCACATTTACCAACGGATACTGAAACATAACGACGGTCGAACAGGACTGGTTAGCATGCCTTGGTACGCAGACGGTCCCGCTTTCGAATCGAGGTCCGGGGACTGTTTATTCTGAACTTTGTCGTGGTTTCTCGCAGTCTTTCTCAGCAAATTCTGTGTTGTTGTTGTTGGTTGTTCGACTCGCTCCCGTTTGTCACAATTTTTCTTCTCCTCCTTAACGCCATTCTCTCCCTGCTCTCTCCTTGTACTCCACTATTATTTTGGCTCTTGATTCAGAACGTTAATAAACAACTGAAATGTTGTTGTTACAAGAGCCTTTTGTATCGGCTTGTCCTTCCAGTTCCCCAACTTGTCCATACTTGTAGCAGCAGCAGCAACAGACAAAGCTAACATGGCCAGAGACCAGCATGGCACAGCTGTGTACTCAGTCTAAAATTATTAAACCGATTTATGTCCAGGAACTGTACTTCCAGTACCGATCGGAAATGAGCATGAAACACGTTGGTAATTATCGGTCAGTTATAATTGCTACCAGTCATGTCAACACTAGGTTAATAACCAGATACTGGGGAAAACAATAATTTCGTTAAATTAAATCAACGTGAAGCCTCTTCGTCAGCTATTACAAATCGCTTCCTCTAGCACGCTCCGATCCATAATTAATTCTGACAGAGCAGCATCTGGCAGCGCTCGTGGAACTGGTATCGGCCATCGCATGGCCAAAAACGAAAATCTCTCAGCCTTCAGTTTCCAGTTCTTTACCGATACGAATACATAAGGGACTGTAACAGAACGTCAATTGACCCCAACCTTGAAGGCGGGGGGATATCTTCTCAAAACCTAACATTTTTCGGGAGATTAAACGCAGGATGATAGGTGAGGGGTGCAGATACAGCAAACACGGAGCGAACATCAAATGTAATATGCTACGCACACGCAATTTCGGTTGGGTAACTTGAAGAGAACAGCCTACTTTGGACAGACGAAAAGACAACAAAATGATAACTGAAATTAATCTCTAGTGATAGTTTGCAAAGTGTGAGAAGCACTGTACTACGCTTTGCGGCCGGTCTGGGCGGGAACGGAATATCTCGCCCCCACCGGGATTTGATCTCCGGACAGTCCACCAGCCCGCAGCGAGTCGCTATACCGACTACGCTATCCCGGCCGTCCTTGTCTGTGTGTATTTAGACAAAACAACGGCATTCATTGCGCGACGACCAAACGGAATCCAGTGAACATAATTAGTGATCCTACCTCAAGCAGATGTCAGAATTTATGAAATAACTACTCAAACGCACAGCTGTTTAACTATTCAAAACATCATAGTTTGTGGCTATACAGCCGGTTTGACGCTTCTCCGTAAACAATCCTTCAAGAAACGTCTCCTGTGAACCGATGGCGGCAGTGTACTACGGTAACCTGGAGCCGAGGTGGACCGTTACAGCAGGTATAAGGCACAGAAACAACAGACATTCCTCATGAACTCAAAAAAGAGTCCTGGGCAAGGTCACACGAAGAGGTGGAACGGGTGCTCTCTCTCTCGGGCATTTTTTGGCTTGTATCTTCAGTAACCCCACAGCTTGACTGCAAAGCCTGTACCGATGTTGACAGTTGTTAGCAACATTAGCACTATTACAAGTAGACTAAAGAAGCGGCCAACGTATTCCAGTGACGAACGGTACCATTCCGATATTCAGCTGAACGCTCACAGGTCACAGTACGCGGTGGTGTAATGGATACCAATCCTCATTTGTATTCGGTAGGTCCACAAGTTCAACTTTCTATCATAAATAAAACATTTTTACGAAGAAAATGTACCTTGCACGATGCAAATGGACAGTCTGGCTGATACGGAGTGACAAGTGTATTCTCTATCTGGTTGACTTAAAACTACTAAACCCGCTCCCGATTATGCATAAAATGCCAACTAATGCACTTACAATCAACAGATACTGTATTGTCTCATGGTATACACTCTCCTACATGTTTCGGCGTAAGTAAGCTATCTTCAGGGAGAATCAAGTACAAAGGAAAAAAGACGTATACCTACGTACACATAAGTATACATCACCGTCAGTACTGTAACACATACATGTACAAGATACTGCAGCACGCTATCAGAATTTTAAATTATTTTTAATGTTGGTAACTGGTGTTTGTATATTACTCATTATTAAAACTTACCAAGGAACAATGAACCACTGACGTCTATATGAACAAGTTTCATTACAGTTCATCTGTGTTTGCACTTTTTTGCATTGAAACACCTATATATATAACTGCACGGAACATGTATAATATTAAGTACCTATATATGTCTCCGATCCTAGTAGGTATCTGTCCGTGATCAATTATGGGGTCTGCACTATGTAGAACATCCCCTATTTTCCAAGTGAGAAAATGCGTTAGACTGCAGGTCATAATAAAATTTCTACACTTACATGTACTATTATGTAATTCCAACAGCAATAAATGAAATGTTTTCTAAAATAACACTAACAGTAAAATGCTGGAATTTACACACAGCAGTACATATAATGAGTGGCTTTGTGTCTGCGGTCAAGTGGCAAGTACCAACATCTAAAATGAGGCGGATGAACGGATAATACAACTGCGATATAGTCTTCAGTTTTTGTCAAGTCAGGTTACCAACACAACTTACCACAACTGTCACGACTTGATACTCAAAAACGCAAGACAACATTCGTGAAGAACTGTTTAGAATGCCAGCATAATTTATTGCCCTGCTTCTTCATAAGCTCGTATTTTATTCACGGGTAAACCTGAACAAACTACGGTACAATCGGACGAATACATCACGCAAAAGTACCGTACACACAACATAAGCCACAAAATAGTGAGGAGAAATTTGTCTTTAGCTCCTTCCATTCGGCATCGTTGCGAAATAATGGTGGGTGGGAATGTGGCCGTTTATTTGAAATGAAGCTTTTTACACAGGAAAAACTGTAACTGCTACGCACGACGTTGAACAGCCCACCAAAACAACTTAATTCCTATCAACCTATACCAAATAACTAGTTCACAGACGCGAGGCCAACCAATTAAACAACAGAACTCACGTGCCTTTGCAAGAATGTAACAACACTAATGAGTTGGCGCGTCTTGGCTCACATGACTACATGATTAAGCACTTGTGTTTTGAGTGGTCACAGCAAGTGTTTCACTGGCACCGCGTTTTATTTGCCCAAAAAACAAAATCGTTAGAAAAGATCAAACTTGAGTGTGTGTGTGTGTGTGTGTGTGTGTGTGTGGTGGCGGCGGAAGGGGGGCACTGGTGGTGGTGCCTGGGGCTTCCAGTACGATCCAAAGAAAAGTCTACTTTTCGCAGCCGAAACAAAGTATCTGTAAACATCAACTGTGCTGACCTTCTTTTTACGTATCAAAGGAATCACCCCGTACCCCTACGAATCTGGTCCTCTGAAACAGTCGGTCAATCATTCTTCTTCATGCTTTGGTGCTTTTGGGGGTTTGTCATCTTAGCACTGCGCCTTCCCGCACAGCACCTTCGACAAAACGGCTAACTAAACATTATTTCATACAAACGTTCCCAGACATGATAATTAATTAGTCCGGCTATTTGTCATACTTCATACAGGCCAATACCTAGATTTGCATTAGATGTTACCGAAACGGTATTTGCTACCCGTTGCTTCGTTTCAGTGGCTGTTAGTGTACTATAGCAGTTAGCTGCAGTATACATAGTTCTGCTATTACAACGCGTCTTACGAGAGACACTGGATTAGCGTTTCCCAGCCATCTCTTTCATCGTTAGCCAAATAGTAACAAAACCCAATTTAAAAAACACACGTATAAGCACACCTTACAAACTTTATACGGTAAAAGAATTAAGTGCAACATAATTCATCAGTACAATGCCCACCTGTCAGTGTCTGAATGCGGTAAACACAGGTTCCCGTCCCGTAAAGGGCATGGGTGGACGACAGGTTCTTCTATCCTGCACTGTTCTCCGTATTTGGGTCGACTTTGTGACTGACCGATCACTTGTCCAGGAAATCCTTTAAGAGTCTAAAATATCCGAAATTTCAGAATTAATTCAGACTTGGAATATTTCCGACAGCCTAACCTATTACAGCTGAAAAGTACTTAGTTACTGATCAATTATAAAACGTGAACATTCATATCGCTAAAATTACGGCGTTGAATGAAGACATAACACAGTTACCTCAGGAAGCAGGAAAATACAATATTTAATACAGGCAGTTTCCGGGTAACGTAACATGCGACTCAAATTCGGACTTACATAAAAAATTATTGTTATTAATATGATTAGTATTACATATAATGTTAATATTATTATTATTAGTACTGTAATTATTAAATGTAATTTACTTTGTGTGTTTCACATAAAAACTAATAGAAATAGCACCTTAAACATGTATATTGACGTAAAAACGCATACATAACCGATGAGGTGTGATAAATAGGTGGGGTGGGGTCAATTCCGACGTACGTGAATTTCGGGTTATGTAGAAGCTTCAGGAACGGAACACTTACGTAAGTAACTGTCTGTACTAGGGCCGCGGAGGACCGGGTTCGATGCCGGGTCGGTCCATCTGGGATTTGTGATGGACAAAGTGGCACTGGGACAGGTATTTTTTCCCGAGTACTTCGGTTTTCGCCTGTCAATTTCATTCCACCGGTGCTCCATTAAAATGGAAAAGCAGAAAAACCTCATCCTCATCATCTTCCTCATCAGGGTTGCACAATAAGCCTTAAAGGCTGCGGTGCGTCCGTAGTATCTGCTACGGGGCCCTTCAATAAATAAAACTGCACCAAATACTGAAACTCGCGTAGCCAGCAAGTGAAATGCCACTATGTTAAATTCATACAATTTTACAGCCGGGAAGCCTTCAGACCATTTGCAGGACCTCCACTTAGACAGGCAGCGAACAGTAGTAATGTATTATAGTGAACATTATGAAGTGGGTTTGAAAAACAGACCTGACTGCACTGCTCAGATTACGGTACCATGACGGGCTTTTGTGAAAACTGTTATAATAATAATATTGAAAGGTGCGCACATTGTGCATTGCAGTATTATCTGATTCTCACATTTTGTCTTTCGCATATTCGCACAATGTCCTCACCCGTTTTGGACACATTTGTATATGGTATCGTCCACATTGTCCGCCACACAAATCACATACACAGGTGCTGTCTGGGATGTGGTACTTTTAGTTGATGCACACTCTGGTGTGGAAGCCATGTACTGCCATTCTGGTCATTAGATGCCGTATCTCTTGATTCTCCTTCTTCCATGATTCTGTTATCATGACCTCCGTAGCATAGAAGTCTTGCCAAATTTCTTCTTGTTTCATCTGCCTGCTCCTTAGTACCGCCTTCACCTCCGATGTTCTTGGCAGTAGGTGCTTCAGCATAAGGTCATCCAGCAGGAATGTTTCCCGTGCTAGAGGATACACCAGTCGGGATGGTGTATATTTAGAGAGGCCCATTGCCCTTTTCAAATATCTGGCCTTTAGGCTCTCTATGCTCTCCAGTTGTTTAGTCGATAGATGGTCCCATATGATCTCCAGTCCATAAGTCAGTGTCGGCAGAACTTTTACTTCGAAAAGCCTAATTGCTGTCTTCAGTGATAGCAGCTGGAGGTTTTTAATATCATTAATGCATCTGACTGCTGCAATTAATCTTTCTCGTATGTGTACTGAGAATGATTTTCCGGTTACCTGGATTGTGATTCCCAAGTATTTGTACATATTCTTCTTTCTGAGAGGCTGTCCCCTGCAATATATTTCATCACCAGCAGACATTCTTCCCCCTTTTTTGAAAACCACCAGTTCCGTTTTATTTTGGTTCACCTGCAGGTCATTTTCATCAGCCCATTCGGTTAGTGCGTCCATAGCCTTTTGTATTTCCTCTCTGCTGTTTGATGCTAGCGCCATGTCGTCTGCATATATGTATACAGCAACATTCTGCGTCTTCTTGTTAATTTTCTCTATTACGTCGTATGTTAGGACATTGAAGAGATGTGGGCTAAGGGGTCACCTTGTATCACTCCATTTGTCTGGCTTATCCAGTCTGATTTGGCTGTGTTGTCATCCAATTGTATATAGTTCTCCGCGAGGATGTTGGAAATTAATTTTAGTATCCATGTGTCTCCTATTATTTTCTTAAGTTTATCCACTAATATTGTGCGATTTACTGTGTCAAACGCTTTGGAGTAGTCCACAAATACTACATACTTCTTTCCCCGTGCTTTCTTTAATTCTTCATTTATGTCTCCTATTAGACATTCAGCAGCTAATTGCGTTGACCGACCCCTTCGGAATCCAAATTGCTCATCTGGTAAGTGTTCTTCTAGCAGTGGGCATATCCTTTCGGCTATTAATTTGGTGAACACCTTGAAGGCTGTCTGCTCTAGAGCGACGCCTCGGTATGCATCTGGGGTGCTTGGATCTCCTTTCCCTTTATATAGCATCTTGATCGTTGACTTGCGCCATTCATGCGGTATTTCTCCTTTTTGTTATAAACCTCCAAATTCTTTCAAAACAAGCAATATTTTTACCATCGCAGCAGTTACCAAGTTTCCAAGTAAGCCTTTGTAACATACTTAGGTAGACAGGTAGGTGGTAGGTACACAGGTAACCGTTAGGTACGATAGTCGGCAGGTAAGCAGTAGACACAACTTGAGTTCGGACAACAGATTATTTATATACCTGACAACACATAAATCTAATGTTAGAATTGTTAATGGAAATGGGGAACAATGCCGAGAGTCCTAGGGGCGCACACACACACACACACACGAGCGCGCGCGCGGCTTCCTGGCATCTGTTAGCGTAAATGTTCCCATGCTCAAATATCGCCCTATAAAAATCACTGAATACTAAAACAAAACTGTATCACCTACTCTGTACCAGATTCCGTCTGGGCACCAACGTTAACACAGCACAAACTGCAGCAAAGAGAATTACTGCGACAATAACTGATAACACCATGCTGCAATAAACACTTTGCAATAAACAGCTGCTCTGGGCAGGTATTAAACATGGAGCCTAAGTGAAAAATCTCTGCTTCCTCCACGGATGAAACCCAACTGTACTGACTCGGCTAGCCATATCCTGTTGCTCAGAATTCCAGGACAAAAATACTTCCGAAATGTAAACATAAGGGAGCGTTTCTTTTTTTGGGGGGGGGGGGGGGTGTCACAAGAAATACGGATCTCAGTGCGAATATGTGTCCTCTACGTTCAGCGTCTATGAGAGGATGAAGAATAGGCCTATACAGCAGCAAGCACGCCAGCCTCTGCCCAATACCGGTGGACGGGTGTGGCAGACACGTATCGATCCTTCGGTCTATGCGAAGCGGTTTCCAGCCAAGTAAATCACCAAGGCTCTACTCCCACTGAGGTTTATTTAGCTCTTCCTAAAGAAAATTCCATGTTGTCTTGCTCAGAGCCTCATTCCATATTTGTCAATAACCTGATGAAAAAAACATTTCTGTAGCATTTAATGCTCCTGAAATTGCGACCAATACTTTCGTTCGATCAGTCACGTAACATGGACAACCGAAGTTCTGTATTTACTTTCTTCTTCCTTCAGTTATTTTCATTTTCTTTCTGTCTTTGTCTCATTCCAATCGTTGTTTACATAGGCCTTACTTGTTTATTTTGTCTTTCTCTATATTCTTCCCTCTTTCCTCGTTGTCCCCCTATTCATTCGTCTGCTTACCCTACCATTCGCTCTGTTATACGTCGTTTCTTTCCCATTCCTTCCTCCTTCTGCCTTTAGAATATCAGCAACCAAATCTTCACTCTCATTCACTTTGACATCCACTGTCCAAATTAAAGTCAATCAAACAGTTCAACAACATGCAAACTAAGGAACTGTCCTTGCAAAAACACACATGGATTATTCCAGGGATGACTTCTCCCAAAATAGCATTAAGTAATCTAACTAAACTAACTCCATGGAGCAGAGTCCTTCTTGAGAAGCTAACAGGTCCTCTGCTGATTCCCCGCATTTTATGGAACCCGAAGGTTCACTACCGCATTTAAAGAGCCCGCCACCTGTCCCTATCTTGAGCCAGATCAATCCAGTCCATGCCCCCCATCCCACTTCTTGAAGATCCATTTGTTTATATCATCCTCCCATCTACGCCTGGGTCTTCCGAGTCCTTCCCTAAGGTCTCCCCACCAAACATTAAGTAATATTCCATCTAAACTATTATTATTATTATTATTTGTTATTATTATTACCAAAGATTAAAACTAATGTCAACCTCTAACACAGACTATTCACAAGCCATTAATTTGCTGAAAGTACTAAAATTTTGTTCACAGCGTTAACTATCTTAGCCTTTTGTAACGTCCCATATTTGTTTCTTTACAAGCCCCTCGCCACTATCTGTGCATTAATTTAAATCCAACTCTGACGGCGTGCAAAACCTTCTTGATACCACCTGACTACTCACGTTAATTGGCGTTATACTTCACTTGTTTATTGCTTACACACGCTCGTTTAGCCGCATAATTACAGCACTTAATGCGTAGCGTTGTCGTCACACCAGTCAGGATTTTGGCAACTCTTTCCTATCCAGGGGTCCCATGTTCAAAACTCAGCCATCCAGGGTTTACATACAGAATTACTCACCTAAATAAATACACTTTCATTCCTAGAAACGCAGACATCTCGCGCAAGAAACGGTATCAATCTGTCATAACTTCTTTAGTCTTCATGTAGCCCTGTCAGGATATCTGACCCGTTTAAATTTAGAATAATACCGACATTACACTCTCCCAAAACAATCAGCCCAACATACAGTCCTTAGCAGTACCATGGCTCAGGCGGTTAGTCACCTACCTCTCAACGCGAAGGCACGTGATCGATCCCAGGCCAGTCCATGTGAAACCTGCGATGGACAAAGTGGAACTGGGGCAGGTTTTTCGCAGACCAATCCGGTTTTCCCGTCATTACAATCCCCTCAATGCCCCAAACTCATTCATTCATCTATAACCGATGCTATAGATCCAGAAATTTACAGCATCCATGTTGGGATTTTTAGTGAACAAAATGTCACTGGGAGATTCTCAGACCACTTCCGTTTTCCCCTTTACTCATTCCACCAAAGCTCCACACTCAATCATTCGTCTATCAACGACGCAATATAATCTTAGCAACTGACAGCGTCGTTAAACAATACACTTTAAACACATAAACGTATAATATATATATATATATATATATATATTTCCATACCTAGGCAGGATAATACAATGCGGGTAGAATATACAGAAACTGTGACTCCTTAAGACAACTGCTACGTGTCTTAGGACGAAGACCTCTATTCACATAGGACGAATCAACACAGGATATTGTGAACATATAGGCTAGCCACGTAACATACGGGAATCGCATCCACGACCCCAGTGTTCGATCGAGTGGCCCAAGACCGTACGCAGCTCATGCCACCCAAGTATGCATTTACTGTAGTCGTTACGTGCTCAGTTCTCCGTGATACATTACTGGCCGAGCAAATAAAACTTTTTTTCTCCTTTCTTTCGTGTAGATCCCTATCGTAACTAGTTACATACCTAAAAGTATGTTCGTAATTTCTGACAGGAAGCATTCGAGCAAATTACACGACCTTCCACTATGCACTGACATTAAAGACTTCGTGGAACAAACTCGAAGGACATGTCATTTAAAAGCTGACAGTCGCTCACCGTCAAGAATTCCCCTGCATTTATGAAATCCGAAGGCTCATTGCCGTGTTAACAAAAGCTCAAGGCCCTCTATGGTGTTGCGTAACATGCCAGACGGTTACGGTATGGGACTGTTATGTAACACCATGCCTCAACATCACGCTGGACGCCCCCATGTCACATATCCGCATCTGCTTGTTCATTTCCGCTGATATCCTTCACATCTGGAAGCTGTCTAGGCATCCACAACGACGCAACAGGTCACGAGATACTCAAGAGCTCTGGTCACTGATGACGGGGGCTTTCGGAAACCAAATGTTATGAAGCGTACTGAAACCGGGGAATTGTGGTGCATTCTGTGACAGAAAGTTTAAAAATGATAGATGTTCCTCGAGAATATGCTGCGCAACTTAAGAATGTGACACAAGGTCTTGCTGTTTACTAACAACACTTTCTTTTAAATGTTCAGCCCTAAAATGCAGTATATCTTCTAATTATAGTCAGGGTATGCGTCAAATCCGGACAGTCAAAACTGCAAGAACAAACAAAACTATTAAGAACTTAGCACGCATTCGAGTTCGAAGGTCCCAGGTTCAAATCTCGGCGTTGAGGTTGACTACGGGAGGTTGTGGTTTTCCTCAGTCCCTCCAGTAACAACCTGAGACAGTAATACCTTATAACAGGGCTGCAGAAATCCCAGGCGCCAGGCGGCCCGGGCGGCTACATTCTGTAGGGTGGCGCCTGATATTTGTGGATCCTCAGTACGAAACTAGCTTCATATCATCCTTCTGGAACACAGAATTCTGAGCTGACTCCTAGATTTTTGGAGTCTGAGTGCCGTTACTTACGGGCGGGAGGACGGACCTGTTGGAACTAATACACAGGCCTATTTTCTGTTATTTTTCGGCGTGTGCCCAAAACTGTTTTTGTGTAATGACTTCCTGGTCCACACACAAATGTTTTCGGCTTGACAATGGGAAAAACTAAAAAACTGCGGCCTGTATGCGTTCACCTTAAGTTAAAAAGCCGCTTCACTGGTGGTTTTTCCAATGCATAGCAGTCGGAATTTTTTCCTGCGAACTTGAAGTACCAGGTGAGATCTACGCTCTTCTGGGATATTACGCGGTGTCGTGTGGTAATTGTTTACCGACGTTTCGAGACGTCGGTAAACAATTACCACACGACGCCGCGTAATATCCCAGAAGAACGCAGATCTCATCAACATCGCGGCGGAAGTCTGAAATCTAGGTTGAAGTGCCAGTTCTACTGACTGAATCGTTTCACTGTAAATGTGAAGGTCATGTCTGAATCTAGATCTACTACAAATGTCAGGTAAATCCACTGCTGTCGGCACTTATCTGATTACTGGACAAGTCCACTTGCTTAGTTGTGTGATACTTGTTAGTAACAATCACGAATAATGCTGCATAATGAGATGCCAGTTGTCCTTTATCAACAGCTGGACTGGGGACAGCCTGCCAGTGGAAAAAAACACTAATATACAACTTACGAAACAGTTCCTAAAAGTCTACAAGTGTGGGTGGGTACACACAGCAAATAACAAGCATGGATATTAAGACTGAACTGATCGTGAAAAAAGAATAAGGTCATGGGCTCTTCAACAACAAATGTTTATGCGAAAGAACGAATATACAACGGTAAGGTAGTGTCTACCTTCGTCTACTCTATAAAACTTAACAATTTCGATTAAATTCTGCACTACAGTGGGTGTGTCACGACAGGCGGCAGATAAATTTTAACTGATTACAATCAGTCCAATGGAACCTACCTCGTACATTGCATTCCGTAAAGCTCTAGCTGACATCCGTTTTCCAAAACATGAGTCATGCAAGAACGTCCTGCCTGAAAAGCTAACAGGCCCTCGGCTATTCAAGAAATTCCCTCCCCTCCAAATAGAAACGTTCTATTACCTTTTTCACAATGGACCTCTATTATCATAAGCCAGCTGAATCCAGTTCCCATCTTCACGCCCTATTCATTTTATTTAAGAACAGTTTTATCCTACCATCTATCCTTAGTCTTCCAAGACGTCATCTTCCTTCAGGGTTTTCAACAAAAGTTCGTGTTCATATGGTGCTAAAACTTGCACACTTCGGAAAGTGGATCAGAAAACCCTTGTAAATTTGAAATGTGGTTCTGGAGAAGAATGGAGATTACCTGGACCGATCGTGTGAAAATTAGGTAGCAGCCTACTACAAATAGTCAAGGAGGAAAGAAGCATCATACGTACAATAAAACTGAGCAAGGCTTACTGGATTGGTCACATCTTGCGTAGAAACTGCCTTGTACAACACATGATTGAAGGAAAGATAGAAGGGAAGGGTAGACGAGGAAGAAGACGTAAGCAGCTACTGGACTACCTAAAGGAAACGATAAGATACTGGAGGTCGAAAGAGGAAGCACTAGATCGCGCTCTGTGGAGAGCTCGTTTTGAAAGCGGATATGGACCTGTCGCAAGACAGAAGACGTGATGACGAATATTTTGTGACGGATATAAACTACGCAAAGTTCCTCAAAACCGCAAGATTTCGTCTTACTTAGTAGTTTATTTAACAATAGTGTAAATGTCTAACAATAAATTCAAACCATCAATGGCTGATTAACATGAGCATCAAGCATTGGTAGAATATTAATAACATGGGGAAAACCGGTCTCGGTGCCACTCACGGACCGCCCTGTGATCAAACCCGGGCCACCGCAGTCAGAAGCCAGCTGAGCTAAGACACGGTCCCATCTATTTTCTGAACGCAACTACGCCTCCTGCAACTCCTGTTTTCTATGTGACACGTCATGCTGTGTTCATACCCGACAGCGAGGACTGCTAATACCACTCACAGCAACTTGAGAATTAAACTAATGGAATGTTTTAGCTATTTACGACAGTAATTCGTTTTCCGAGAATTTACGCTTGCTGTGCAAGATCCCGTCTCATAGAGCCAAGTGACAGGATTTACCCAACAGATTATCATGACTGTAGGATAAACTAATGAGTCGGGTTCATATCGGAAATGTGTTTACGTGTTCTTAGCACGACATGCATGAAGTTAAGTACCCGTCTGTTTGCCTCCCTGTTTCTTACCTCCGAAAATACAGAAGGAATTGAGGCTGGCATTGGGAGACACGTCTACAGAAGAACTTCAAAGTGATTTCTCACCGGTCTGTATAAAGGCCTACTTTGCATAAAATTCAAGCGGAATGTTATTTGCTTGGAATATCAAGAAAACGAACAAGGTCGTGCACGGTAGAAATGTTATAAAAAGCTACTTCTTAATAATAATAATAATAATAATAATAATAATAATAATAATAATAATAACTCCATGGGGCAGAGTCCTTGAGAAGTTAACAGGTCCTCAGCTAGTCAAGAAATTCCCCGCATTTTATGGAAACCTAAGGTTCATTACCGCATTCACAGCAGCCCGCCACCTGTCCCTATCCTGAGCCATATCAATCCAGTCCATGCCCCCCATCCCACTTCTTAAAGATCCATTTTAATATTATCCTCTCATCTACGCCTGGGTCTCCCAAGTAAGTGGTCTCCTTCCCTCAGGTCTCCCCACCAAAATCCTGTATGCACTTCTCCCCTCCCCCATACGTGCTACATGCCCCGCCCACTTCATTCTTCTTGTTGGTCACCCGAATATTTGGTTATGAGTACAGATCATTAAGTTCCTCGTTATGTAGTCTTCTCCACTCCCCTGTTACCTCGTCCCTCTTAGGCCCAAATATCCTCCTCAACACCCTATTCTCGAACACCCTCAGCCTGTTCCTCCCTCAGTGTGAGACACCAAGTTTCACGCCCATACAAAACAGGCATAATAATATAATAATAATAATAATAATAATAATAATAATAATAATAAAGGCTAGTCGTACAAATGATAGGCATCTCGTGAAGATCTACAAATTGGACTTAAAACTTGTAACGAAATATTAGGTGTTCTATTCCGTGGTATCTGTAGTATGGCATTGGGATAATGAATGTGAATCTGCCATAAATGAACATCGAAGCTCACGGTATGCAAAATGGCGCAACGCGCATTGGGAAACTATATGTATTCTGTACCACATTTATTTTAAAGACTAAAATTAATCTACGCTATATATAACGATTCAGTTCGTACCTCACAGAGAACAGTGTGTGGGGTGTGTGTGTGTGTGTGTGTGTGTTTCCACTAGAAAGGCCAGTCGGTGAATGCTGTATAACGAAACAATAGCACATCATTGATAGAATCATACATGCAACACTCAAATACGCTGTGGGGGGCAAAAATGGAAAGTTTTTAGCGGTAAACCTGTCAGGGCAAAATTAGCCAACAGGTTTTAAAGGTTTTACCACCCTGCCGGTAACTCTAAACCAGTGGTCCTCAAAGAGTGTGCAGCGAGTACCGCTTGGTGTGCTGAGAAATTTTAGATATTACTGCAGATAAAAAAATTACAGTTTTGTTTCAAATAAATTTTACTTACACATAAGTAGTATGCAGAAAGTATAGTAATCGCAAAATACTTTAAATGAAGCCCTATGTACGTTTATGATAATATCTCGCTGAATTCTTCTTAGAATTGGCAAGGTTTCAGACAAAGGTTGTAGAGAGAATCAAAACACACGTTTTATGTTCAGTAACTTTTTCCCGAAAATCTTGCCGTTTATGACATAATGTAGAAAAATATCGTACAGCGCTGTACATGCTGGATAACTAAGGCTACAGACAAACACTAAGACTATGTAATTCTTATTGCTTTTCCACGGTAACAATGGTTACGCGAACGCGCCTCAATGTTACGTTACACTACATTGCCTGTCGTGTTTATGTACTTTCGACGTTTATAAAACCCCTGTGCCGATAAAATAATTCGAATCAATATAAACGTATTCCATGAAATGCAGTCCTAGTGCCTATTACACAAAAGTACATAATTGAAAACCTAACAAAGTATTGCGTGTACACAGCTACACACTACTTGGAAACGAGACATGTACTTGGTTCCTTGGGACTTGGAGTTACAGAAATAAGTTACATTTTTCAAACTTCCCTAGTGGAAAAGTTTGAGAAACTATGAAAGATGGTATAAAGTTGGCGGGTGCCCGTTTTAGCCCTAGAAATTCATAAGCATTTCTTTCTAATTAGATGCTTGCTGACTACTTAATATGACAATTAAGATCAAAGGAAGGTACACCTATATCATATCGATATTATTAGCGACCGAATGAGAAAGTGGTGAATAACGACTGGATACTCCTTTTTATTTCAAACGCGTTCTTTGCGAAACTATATACTTCACCGACTTTGCTGCTCGCTTATTGCACACACAAATCTAATGCTGCGAAACTAGAAATGATTTTTCGCTGCATTATCAACATTCGCTGGGACACAAAGAACACTGGGTTGTCCGGCCCACACTGGCAATGGCTACCTCACACGTGTTAAGTCCACACCAGTGGTTCCCAAAATTCAACCCCTCCACCCCGGACCACTCAAAAATTACCGAGGTCTTAGCAGACCCCTTAATATTTCCGCCTATTTTACTGCAAATGTGCAACAATGGTGAATTTAACAGATGAAGTACAGGGAAATTATTTTATCTAACAACTCGTGTTACTCTGCATCCCGACCGCTGCGTGTGAAAAGTAGCGCAGCATTCACTGCTATTCCAACTGGCCGTGAGTCGGGGTCCACGCGTTTTAATTCAACATACTGCAGTTAACAATAGGCTTTTACTCGCCATATTTATAAACTCCCTATATTTTAAAAACTACATGGGATTCAAATTTTAATACAATAACATACAGCAAGAAATAATGAAAAACAAACTACCACAATAGTGAAATCAAAGTTGAATGCGACAGATGTGACTGTTAGGCAGACCATATGAAGCTAGCCAGCCATGCTTTGGAAACCTCGTCTACAGCGTTGCCGCCACACAAGCCTGCTCAGTAATTGGTAATAATGAAATCTGAAATTTAAAAAGGTTTGTTCAAAGGCATACACTTTCCCAGCAGCCAACAAACATAACGACAGCTGTCTTAAGACATTAGTACGGCGTGACGATAGAAAACGTGCATATTGAGGGCAAACAAGTGTCAACAAAAGTTTATTATAAAATATGCAAACAAATATGACAGCCCAGCTGTAAAGCCTAATTGTGTACATTGCTGTTAACGGAGTCTAGATGCCTAGTCAGTGTTCCAATTAGAGGTTTAATGGAAGAAAACTTTCCACTCTGCTGGGATCTCGGTAGAGTAACACCGTAAGGGTCCTTCATAGCTAAAGGGGACCATATAGCAATTTGCCAGATATGCCCTCCCTAACAACTATTTAAGAAGAAACAACTATTATTCAATTTTAAGTCCTTCTATACGTTTTGGAAAGAAGTGTACAGTCTTGGACAGAACCAAGACTGCGATTAAAGGTTCAGATGTCACTCGGCACATGCATTAATTTTGGCGTTTCTTCGTGCCCTCCCGTGTTGGTCTTAGAAGAATATTTGGACATAAACGAAATGAATGGAGGAAATTACAAAATGACCTTCATAATGTGCAGTCTCTACCTAATATTATCAGTTCTTAAAACAAGGATGTGATGGGTGAGGCATGAAAAGCACATGGGGTAATAAGGTACGAATGAAATTCTTTGTTGCAAAACATGAGCAGGAAAGGTCTCTTGGAAATCTTGCTGCAGATAAGAAGACAATATTAAAATGCGAGTGTATGATGGGGTCAACTAAATTCAACTGTTTGTTTCCCGATACTCTGGACTCGGTCCGTCGTCCCGGCTTTTAAAAAAAAAACACACATTTGGAAAATTGGTTCCATTTTCGTCTTCAGAGTCCGGGGTTTGAGACTTTCCGTGCTAAGGGTTCTAACGGAAGACTGCTTACTTTATCCTGTCACCTGACGAAGGAAACAGAACCAGTTTCTGAAATGTAGTCTTTAAAAAGAGAGAAAGTGTCAAGAATATCAAATATACCGTTTTACATCAGCCTATGAAACGTTCATGAGCCTGGATTCAACTGCCTCAGGCTAGGGTCAAATGGCGTGCTTGTAGGAACACAGTACTGATCCTTAGGCACAGCAACCAGTAAGCTGTGACGGAAACCCTGCGCTATGAAGTCAGATGGTTCAACGCGATGGGCAGTCTGCAGTCCAAAAAGGACTCACACAGTCCAAACAAACGTCTAAACGATTCGTTCTTTCGGAACAGGGCTAGATGGCTTAATCGATCATACATCTCTTTAACCAACCAATGCACACTTATTATTCTTTATTATACAACACAATTTACCATAAAACTAGTCCGACATGTTTCGAATCCCTATTTTGGGATCATCATCAGGGACTTGGATTGTGAATTACACAAATTACAAATCAACAATAATGGTACATTTTAAAAGTACAAAGTTAAAATGTAAGATATCTCAGTTGTTTACTGGGTCCACTGTGCATCATAAGTTGTGTGTCTACGTGTAGAAGGTACTCTCCTAGCCGTCTGCAGGTAGACACACAACTTCTAGAAATGCACAGTATTAATAACATAAAGTTTAAAATGGCTTAATCGGTAACAAGTGAATGCCGAGTTTTTAACCTTTGCCTGGACCACCAAGAGGACCCACAAGGATCACTTTCAGTGCACGTTGTTTTGGAGTTCTTGCAAGGTGCTGAAGCGAGTATATTGCCGACGTTTGGTGGAAACCTGCAGCCATCTCCAGGGCCTAAACGAGTGGGAGACCAATCACACAGCTAAGACCAGAAATTTAATCTGGTCCCTTGTTTGGTAAAATCAGTCCTGCGTACGAATCGCAGGCTATAATGCATATAAACAGGGCCTTACAAATTATTACACTGACGGGTTTAGTCGTCTTGGCTGACAGCCTTGATGCTTTCACATTAAGGCTTTTTTTCTCTCTCCCAGGACGGAAGCTCTCATCTGGCACTTGTCCTTTGGGGAGATGTCTGGGAACTGAACCCTGAAAGGTTATGACTGCAATGGCTGAAGGCCTCTGTTATTCTGTAGCTGTTAACAGTGACATATCTGGAGAATTAATGTTTTTGTTGAGCTATGACGTAAGGCCTGCACTGGCTGGTCTGCCGAGAAGTAGCAGTGTAAAGTTTTTACGAATAACCTCTTAAGTAAAGCTTAAAACCCGGACTGAAAACTGAAAACACGTGCGGATGCATAACTTATGACAGATGGTGTACGCGGGCGGCCGGCCGGGGGTGAATCTCGTGAAGGGTTGCAACGTTGTTACCATACGGGCAATGGTACACGCTGAACATCGCAGCCTCTCCAGCGCGTCCTAAACACTCCAGCCCGTACGCTGTGGATGTGGCTGTGACTGGAAGGACGTTTGAAAACGGCGTGAGAATACGGCTGTCAACAGTTATTTGGGGAATTTACGACGGTAGGCCTGTAAATGAGATCACTGACCATATGGTATCGAGTTTAGGCCCATTCTAAGAAACCCGCACCTACTAACCTCTTCTCGAGAATGTTTCTGTTGAACCAATGATATGAGTCATTTGCGTCGTCGTGCTCGGCGTCGGTCAAAACGCAAACTGCTCGTTACGCAACGTACTGCGATCGCTCATGTCATGTAAGACCCTACCGAGAAGGATATTTTCATACTGCCTAGAAACTGTGTCGAACAGACTGGCGGGTCGACAGGGTAAAGGCAGGATGGGGGTTCTTTCCCGGCTTCGGTACGGCAAAAAGACCCGATTTTTGACCCCACAACAGGTGGTATAAAGATCACATTTCGTGCGGTCATTCATCAAGTACTCACCACGCAATGTTGCGGCGGTATACAAGTTACATGCACAAGTTACATACACCGAACTGCCCTACAAACGTCGACCCCGATTACGATACCGCGTTCCTTCTCATCGTTGGCAACAATGCCCAATGCCACATAGTGTAAAACGAGAGAACAAACAAGGGAAGAAAGAAAATGGATCAACCTTATCAATAAATAACAGTGACACCCTAAAACTGTTACAGATCTCCTTTATTATCTACTGACACCACTATGTAAACCTGCTTGAACCTTTCAACATTCAATCAAATGAAATCACACTCAGAACAGCAGTCGGCATGGCAGCAATGCTGGTCACTAATCTAATTACCAAGCACTCTCCTTACACATCAGAACTTGGAGGTATAAGCCATTACAGTCGTGTATAAACACTGCCCGAGAGCGGGGCGTCTCCTCTACCGAAACAGCGACTTACGAGTAAGTTACTGCAACACCGACCAATTTGTCTACCTAGAGCTGGAACATGCCAAATACTACCTGCAAACATTTCATTCCGATGCCCCACAATGTTCTAACAACATCCGGTTTCTCAAATGTTGCATAATGCAATCGGGTTAGCTCAGCCGCTATAGTAATTAGGTTACGGGCTGGACCACGAAGAAATTGAAGTTCCAGTCTCGGTAATGGTATAAGATATCTCGCCTCTCTTTACCATCCAGACCGAGTGCGGAATCCAACCGAGGATAAAGCGGCAGAGGCGGGAAGCTGGCCACTCATCACCATCTAGTGCCGAAGTTACGAATGACGAACTATACCTCCACTTCCCCATACGTCTTCACGGCGTGGTACTTAATTAAGGCTCGGAACAAATGTGTCTTGCTTTACTTTGCATACAGAAAGCTATAATGAAGCCGAAATAAATTTAAAAACACATACAGATTCAGGATGAAATGCAATTTTGGAGTCTAGTTCACGTATTTTATTCTGTGTACAATTCCGGCAGGGCAAACCCAAAATTACCCACGCCAATATTAGCTAGTGACTGGTTTACAGAACCAGGTAGCCCAGTGAGGTCTACGCTCTTCTGGGATATTACGCGGCGTCATGTGGTAATTGTTTACCGACGTTTCGGGACAACGTATCGGTCCCATCTTCACGGATCAAGAATCCGAGATGGGACCGATACGTTGTCCCGAAACGTCGGTAAATAATTACCACACTACGCCGCGTAATATCCCAGAAGAGCGCAGATCTCAGGTAATTTCTTGACCAGCTGAGTAACTGTCAGCTCCTTGCAGTGTCGTATTGGTTTTGTGTCGTGTGTTGCCCATGTTAGTACCGGGTTACCGCGAAACTGAGCAGTGTAGCAGACCACAGACTGCATCTATAAGATGGGAACTATTTTCGAGTTAGCCGCTGTGTGCGGATGAGAAGAAATACGTTCAGGACATGTTGCAGATGAAGCCGGGACAGCTCAGTCGGTACAGCGACTAGGCTACGAGCTGGACGAGAAAGGAATTTGGGCTCACGGGTCAAGAGTCCTAGTACAACTTTCCTACTCGGACTCTTGACCCTTGAAGATGGGACCGATACGTTGTCTCGAAACGTCGGTAAACAATTACCACACGACGCCGCGTAATATCCCAGAAGAACGCAGATCTCATCAACATCGCGGCGGAAGCCTAAAATCAAGGTAGCCCAGTTACAAGCCTCACCTACTTTAACGTTCAAATCTCCATTCTGCCCACACAGTAGAGTACTGTGTTTTGTATAATTCTCACAACAGAGATGATTTCGCTAAACAGCATTAAGCGGTCGGTCTTTGTAATGTGTGCAAAACGTGTTTACTCCATGGCATGAAGTCAACTGTTAAACATTACTTCGATGAACTTCAAGCTTCGAGGGGTTCGAATAATGTCGATTAAGGTATACTGTTTTCATTCAGGCCTATGATACACTTACAAATGTTTACTTTATTATGTGCTAGAAAGTATCGCTCAGCCTACTGCTGCTAACAACATTTTAACTACAGTATTCCTCGTGATGATCTCCAGTCCGCGGTCGCTTCAATACAGACGCAACAAGCTCGCTAATGAGCACAAAATTTGACTCACTCGTTTAGCATTCAAGATCACTGTTGGATACCTTACAAACAAAAGTACCAAAACGTAGAAAACTGTGACAGTCTCTGACGATAAATATGTTATCACTTTGCACCACAGGTGGGATTATCCAGAATATGTACAAGTATGTACGTTTCAATTCTAGCACAGCAACCGCTTTGAGAAGTGTATCAGGAATGTCCTGAGACGAAGTAGCAGGTAACAGTGAAACAGACAATAAAATAAACCAGAATATACGGCTATGATTAAGTACTGTACATACAGTTTAACTCAGAAAATAAAAGCGTGCCAAAGAATATGTTTAAAACACGCGACACGGGAATACAAAGACTACAAACCTCGGGAAGAAGTAGAGGGAAGATCCCCGAAGCGAGGATCCGACCAGTTCACATAACACGTAGGATCAAAACAGGTCTAAACCTCGCAAGTGGTGGTGGTGGTGTGGTTGTTGTTCAAGGCAGGTGTCGAAAGAGTGGTTCATGCACGTTTCCCAGTCACGGTAAATATTACGTCACAATTCCCACTTTGTAGTTCTGCAGGAAGTATTTCAATGAGAAAGATGCCAATGAATCCGTTTTCGTATATGGTAAAATTAACTGGCCTAACGGGGAAAAAGTTCTCAAAATAATCGAAGGCAGAAATATAGTACACAAATGCAATGTCTTTAACATCTCAAACATTGGAAAACGGTAGTATATGCGCTTGAGTTTTATTCCATCGATGCCAGTGCACGGTTCTGGTTACCTTAACAAAAGAACTTCACCGAACTTCCACGTACAAGTGCTTCACACTTAGTATTCCGTACGTCTCCAGACAGATTCTCAGCCCGCAGCCAGCTATGCTGACTTATGAGTCTGTTCCATGCAAATGTTTGGATCTTAAAATAAGCCACGACAGGTTCAACGCGTTTCCCAATTGGCCAGAACCCCCACCCCATTCGGCGTTATACGAGTATAACCAAGTATAAATCAGGAAGCAGATACCAGTGGCCGCACGGTCTAAGGCGTGGGTATGCGGCCGATCGCTTGTTGGGATTGCGGGTTCGAATGCTGCCGGGGTTGTCTCTTGTGAGTGCTGTTTGTTGTGCAGGTAGTGGTGTCTGCGACGGGCCGATCACTCGTCCAGAGGAGTCCTACCAAGTGTGGTGTGTTTGAGTGCGACTAAGGAACTTCAAAGAGGACGCCTAGGTCCACTAGGGCTGTCAAGCCATGAGAAAAAATCAGGAAACTAACAAGGCTTAAATGACGCGTGACAACACTTGAACAACTGATCTTCGCTTCAGAGATGCGTCTGTTCTCTCCCTCCCATCACTTCCGTCGCTCGTTGTAGCTACGTTACAGGCCCACGTGGTCTTTCATTATTTTCGGGCTGCGACTAGATCAACTGGTCACAATACAGTTGGAAGTCGTCCGCAATATGACGCCGTGTCGACTTGCAAACAGTTACCTATTCATGAACTCGACTACGCTGTGAGAATCTCAAAATCCCACCACACTACAGCTGTCTGGCGGACCGTGGACCGCTGCTCAACGCCACTTAATTTACGCCGGTCCGCCAATTCCAATTATCTCTATAACGTACTTTCACCACGGCTACAAATTAAGTTTACTATCTTATAACACGAGATTTTCTTTGTCTTTAACATACTGCCTCACTAATTACGACAGCCATTTCTACCGTCATATGTAATGAGACACCTTAAATTACATCTCTACACCACGAATCGTAATTTTTAATCACAAAATGTTCATTCTACATGAGCATGACGTCATTCTACTGTAACACCACACACAGTGTTAATTTTATGCTGTTAATAAAAACATGTTTACACGTACCAGTAATAATTAGATTGTTAGTCTATTATTTGTAATGTAAGATGTGAGAGAGAGAAACTAGCCGTTCTCAAAACACGCCACTAACGATCTGAGAGTCAACAGAAGTAAAGACACATCGCTTTACAGTCCCTTCATGAAGTCGGAGGTGAGGAAGTTCTGTGGAACAAAATTAATTTGTTCACTTTGTGTCACGTTCACTGAAAATGAAATGGGCAACTGAAAGAGTTTTATATCTCTTGGAGAGTATCCAAGATCACTGCTTGTTATTTTAGTCTCGTTCTCATTTAATTACGGTAATAATTCTACTGGAAACTCCACACAAAAAGAAGGTTCACAATCCAATCAGATCATGACCCACATATCAAAAAATCAAATATACTACTTTCTGCGCTTAATTTTTCGTTCACTTTATTTCCTGTCTCTCCCCACTCTCGATTTATCCCCTCCCCTTAACCTTTCACACTACCATACTTCATTGCAAACTACCTACGTAAGTATTCCCTTGCCAGCTGCAACTACCGCAAACAAAATAAACCCCAATCCACAACAGTGCGGGTGCTGAAGTTTCCAAAACAAAGATCAACATCGATGATTACCGTCACATGACGGTAAATCTTGTCACCGCCATGAGAACCTCACATTTTTTCAACATCACTTATCTGTTCCACTGGTAACTTGTGTTAACAACATGCACCAACGCTGTTAACATCAACAAATTTGCGTTTCGCCGCTCTGTACTTACGTGTATAGTGTGCCTCTCACCACAGGCGTAACTTGGGGGGGGGGGGGCAAATCGACCACGGTTATTGGAAACTTTTATTTACGAAGAAGTCAAGTTAGAAAGATAGGGAAGATTCGTTTCAACGCAGGGTTGTTCATTTTCTTCCCGTCTTTACATCACCCAAATGATCGTTTAGAAAATATTTCTATTTTTCATTTGCTCGTCTTCAACTCAGTAGCAAAAAACTATTCTTACGTAGAAAAATATTGGAGGGGCATTTGCCCCCCTTGCCCCGGCCAAGTTATGCGTGTGACTCTCACAATAAATTTCAATACACATTACCTGACTGGTCTTTCTAACAAACATCGACTGTGTTGTCTGTGAGGTACAACCTGAAAGTTCAATTTATAAAAAACGTCAGTCTTCAGTGGGTTAATAAACGACAGCTCATTAACCCACTATTATTAAAAATTGCAATTTCAAAGAGTTGTAACTACGTTTTAACAAAATTTCTGTTGTTGAGGCAGGTTCAATACATAAAGTTCCCCTAGGCTGTAACTTTTCTGTTTTTCGGTAGGAGGCACTTGTAACAACAGATGGCGCAACAGTCTGTCAGTCAGATGCTATTCATGGGCTAAGTTGATTCGGTTCCCATGGGCGACACATTCTCCCATCGAAATTCACCGCCAACTGACAGAGGTGTATGGTGGTGGCGTAATGTAGAGTGCTGCATGTCAGAAAATGGTGCAGAGTTCGAAAGTGATCGGACGTGCATGACAATGATCGCACCGGTCGGCCCAGCACATCAAGAATGGATGTCAACGTAGCACGAATGGAGGAAATGATTTTGAAAAACCGACGAGTCAAAATTCGAGGTTTATACGCTACGTTGGCGGTGACCAACGGAACTCTACAGAGCACTCACTATGAAGCACTGGGATATAACAAAGTGTGTGCACACTGGCTACCAAGGTATCTGACGACACGGCACAAAAAATCGACTCTTCAAAATTGCTCTTTCACAACTTCAACGGTTTAAAGAAAGAAATGAGTTCCTGGAATCCACAGTGACGGGCGATAAGAAACTGGCACACCAATTCACTTCTCAAACAAAATAAGCAGAAACGCAGTGGGAACACCCAGCTTCCCCCAGAGTGTCAGTCTGCTGGAAAAGCTATAGCATCTATATTTCCGGGATGCGGAAGTAGTAATCCAGGTTCAATTTACGCCTCGGGGCACAACAATCAACTCTAACGCCTACCGTGCCACTGCGGCGGCTGCGTACAACAGCTCTTCGCAGGAAAACACCTGGACTTCGTCTCGACGTGTGATGCTAGAGCACTACAACGCGACCACACAGCGCACATCGGACACAAACGCTGTTGCAGTCGTTTCGCTGGAAAGGACCATCCAACCTGTTAGTCCTGACCTTGCGCCGTTGGACTATCATTTATTTAGACTGCTGAAGCAACATTCGGGAGATCGCCGATTCCACGGTAATGAGGAAATGGAAATGGCTGTTCGTGAATGGGTGCGAATGCAAGAGCCCCATTTCTACTGCAATGGAAATTTTAAACTCGCTCCAACATGGAACGAAGGCTTCAGTGCGCTCGGCCATTGTGCTGATAAATGATTATACTACACCGGAATAACTGAGCTACATACGACGCTGTAATTACTACTCATTTCATTTTTATGACCTAGGAAACCGCAGTTACTAACATCCTGCGTATTACTAACCACAATAATGACAATCCCACTTCTTTCTCATTGTTCATACCTCACAATCTTTCTTTTTACACAGTGGCGTGCACATACTTTGAGTAAGCTACGTTCCTTGCTCTTTTATACAAAAGTTTTCATATATGGAAGATATGAATGAGATCTACCTTGTGTTTCGTACCAACTTAGAGGAAACGCCGCTTTCAAAAAAAAAACCGCCCAGTTCGATATCAGTTTTGTGTACAAATGTGCCGATATTAACAAAAACCTAACTGACCCGACAACTTTTGTACCAAACAATCAAAGGCAAAATGTTCCCCTGCATGATGTATAACGCAGCGCTTGAAAAGTGTTACAGCTTTTTTTGAAGGGCCGCGCAGCAGATGTTACGGACGCACCGCAGCCTTGAGGCTTGTTGTGCAAACCTGTGATGATGATGATTCGTTTTTTGCGTTTTACCTTGTAATAGAGCACCGGTGGAATGAAACTGACAGGGGAAAACCGACGTACTCGGGTAAAAACCTGTACCAGTGCCACTTTGTCCACCACAAACCCCACATGGACTGGCCCGGGATCGAATCCGGGCCTCCGCGGTGAGAGGCCGGCGACTAACCGCCTGAGCCATGGCACGGCCTACAGCTTACATACATTACACTGAAAATTTGTTAAACGACATTATTAGAACGCGACTGTGTCTTAATTCCCTTTCTTTCAGAAAATTATCAACGAAATGTATGACCCCACATTTCGTCAAAATCACGGAACTGTACAGTTTTTCGATTTCTGTGAACTTGCTGGAAGGAAACGCAAACACAATACTGACCACTGTGACGACAGCAATATAAGAAACAAGTGCTGATCGTGGAAGACACGCTGGTTTGTTGCATGAAACTGGTTTATCGACACGGTCACTTAACATGCACTAAACAGTAACAAATTGCACATCACAATGAAAAAAGTAGAACTGCTTTCATCTTCAGTCACGACCGAGTCGTACATCATTAATACAATGCCGTCCGCATTCTGGTAGCCTTGCGAGCTCAGATACAGCTGTGCGGCTTGCTGACAGCACCTTATGTGTCTTACATACCGTCAGCGTAGTTTAAGCCAGTGGTTCCCACTTTGTGGACCGCAGACCCCACAGGGGCAACAGGGTTATTCCCAGAGGAATGTGAGGTTATATCATGGGTCACCAGAATTAATGTAAGTTTGGAACAGTGGCCGTGCCAACGCTCAGGCGGTTAGTTGCCGGCCACTCACCGCGGAGGCCCGGGTTCGATCCCGGGTCAGTCCATGTGGGATTTGTGGTGGACAAAGTGGCACTGGGACAGGTTTTCCACCGTACTTTGGTTTTCCCCTGTCAGTTTCATTCCACCGGTGTTCCATTACAAGGAAAAACGAAAAAAATTAATCATCTTCATCACAGGGTTGCACAATACGTCTCAAGGCTGCGGTGCGTCCGTAGCATCTGCTGCGGGACCCTTCACAAAAAAAGAGAGACAGAGTTCGGAACAAGTCTTGCCCATCCAGCCAGCCTTCCGTTTATGTCATCCTGTGTTATCATTACCCTGATAAATGAAACGTCAACTCATTCACGTTTCGGTATTTTAACAGTTCCTTATCGCCATTTGTGTCACACAAAAGTCGTTCGCGTAGTTTAAACAAAGAGTTCCCAAAAGTAAAACGATGGACGACTAGTACATTCTCACATTGTACGGCCTACAGTACAGATTCAATTGGGGACTCATTGCACCCTAATTACCACACCGGTGCTCTAGTGCTTAAAACACTAGCCGAGTATTCAGAATATCCAAAGTCAAGTGTTTGATCCCCGCCATCACAACCTATCTCAAAATTTAAAACACCCATCAGCATGCCTATAATCGCAAAGTCAAGACGACAGTCAACTGATCCCCTAAATGTTGTGCACAGTCAAACCCCGATACAGCGCCACCAGCACTTCACGCTCATTGAAGCCTTTAAAAAGAAATTCCCTATTATATTCATACTGGGAAACCCTCGGTATAACGCCACCCCTCTAGCCACCATTTGCAGAAAGAGTTTGTCGACATAAAAGTGCCCATCAGCATTAAATAATATCCGAATAACACCACATTACTGTACTTTCACTATGTGCATGTACTGTACTGTACAGGAACATTTCTTGACGAGATTTTTATCGGTATGTGAGAATATTTGAGGCCACTGGCCAAGGGACGATCGGCTATTACGATACGTTTCTGCAGAAATTACTGCACTGGAAACTGTATAACACTGGATAATATGCCTATTGTCAAAGAGCTAGTAAAAATGACAGCCCTGAAGGCTGCAAGGGGAAAAAAATTACGGTTGAAGATGCTCAAATGTGTGTTGAAAAAAATCCGTCAATATTTTGAACAGAACAGTGTCGACAAGAAAATAAAGCTACGTGTTGTAGCTCTGGACATGGTTATTTCTAGAATTAGTGAAAATAACCTTCACACCAAAACTTAGAAATATTTCACACCAATGTAATAAAGACGGTTTACAAATACTGTGCCACACGACTGTATTAAATGCTCTTCTTATAAGTTATTCTGTAATTAACATCTTTTTATCATTTTAAGTAAGGTTTACGATTTAAAAAATGTTACAGTATGTCGATTTACTGCCACGCTAGATACATCGCCACAAATTGCAGTGAACAAGCAGTGGCGATATATGGGGGTTTGACAGTATTATCCAACAAGCCTCTTTACTGCGCCCAGTGGACAACACACAATGTACCTACATAACTAGTTTAGAAATCTAATCTAATAGTCGCTATGTGGATATGTCCGTTTAAAATATAAAAATAAAGCCTTTATGTAGTAGGGCCAGACATATCGCAGTCGCCCACACTGCATTCACAATTAAAATTTACGCACCAGTTCTATGGTAACAAAATTAAATTTGTCAGACATGCCCGTGTTACAAGGCTCTGGGCTTTGTTATACGTTTCAGCCTCACCATTTCTAACGGATGCAATAACCAAGCTCACCACTCCCGTGTTCTCTTCCTCACCACTGGACCAGGTAACATTACATACCACAAAAGGGGGACACGGAAACACTGTTCAGCACGAACTATTCAGTATCCCAATAATCAAAGAGAAAGAATCCCTATTTGTACAACAGTAACTTTTCCGCTTCTGGTACAAAACACACACACAGGCATGGCGGTGCGTTTGTGTGTGTTTCTGTGTCACAGCGATGCACGAACCACAGACTGACATACTTTATTCTACACACAGCTACTAGCATGAATCCATTACAGCCGTCGATAAATCCAGCAGTGACAGTGACGCGAGGTCTACACGGTAATAATGCTAATTCCATAGCAACATAATTCTGGCGTTCAGTGTATGTGCGTGCATTAGCCCCTATGGGCACGCTTTACGTACGTTATTACTCTCAAGCCCATCACACATGGTCACGAAACGCAAGTCAGGGGATGTCCCCCTCCAAATCGAAAGACAAAAGTAGTTCCAGGAATCCATGTATATCCGTATATATTTTGTAGGGATGTCGAAAATGAGTATATCGATATCGGAACGTTTAATCGGTCTTAGGCTTCCCTAAACAGATTTAGTAATTAACTGACTTCATCCTTCAGCTTTCTGGCGATTTATCCGCATCACTTACACTCATTCGTACATTTATGGCATTCTTCCTAAAAGTAACGCCTCCCCAAGTATTCTATGATGGTTGAACCTACTTTATGTATTTTCAAATGAGAGTAATTTCACGTTACCAGAAAATTACATGCCATAATTATCGACATGCTGAACTCATACCAACAGCACATCATTATCCCCTATATCATATAGCATCGATTTACCGATCATCAACTGACTTTTCGTAACAAAAGATCATAACACAGGATTCCCGAGCAGCAGCAGCAGTAGTAGCAGTATAATAGTAGTATCAGCAGCAGTAGTATAGTAATAGTATCAGCAGCTGTAGTGGGCTACAGTATCAGCACCAGCAGTATAGCAGTAACAGCAGTAGTATAGTAGTAGTATCGGCAGCATTAATAGGCTACAGTAGTAGTATCAGCAGCAGTAGTATAGTAGCATCAACAGCAGTACAATAGTATCAGCAGTAGTAACAGTAGTAGTATCAGCAGCAGCCATGTGCTGGAGAAATTTACTGGGAACTGTCACTGCTAAATCACAAAATCTCATGGCATCGGTAATTTCTTCTTAAACGCATTAAATCCAGTCCCACCCCACAAACATTGGGAAAATATGTAAAGATATCCGTGTGCTTACACAGAATGTCATAAAGTTGCATGCCCGCGACACAATTACGATAGGCGAGTAGCAGTCACCTTACGTGCATTCTTAACTTCGGCACTATATATGCGAGTGGATATGAGAAGGTAACGTTGTGTCTGTGCTTAATCATGCACCATGCCATGAAGGCGGACAAGCAAGTGAAGGCACACCTCCACGTAGACGTAACCTCAGCACTAGATGAAGGTGAGTGGCAGCTTCATGCGACGGGCACTTTATCCCCCACAGAAAGGGCCCCGGTACCCACTGAATATGAGGCTGGGTAGGCCCCAGAGCCGGTCTGCATGTTTTGGAAAAACGAACTACTGCACCTGCCGGCAATCGAACCCTCGGCCGTCCCAACGGGTAGCCGAGTCGCTACACCAAATTGCCTATCCCGGGTCAGTGCCAGCACATATCGTCTACGGCTCTCATTAATCGTGCCCTTACGGCTGGCTATCAAAACCCTAACAGGTCATCACCAGAAAGTTTCAACAGATATGTTACATAACTGGAAAATATGACCTTCATACGGCTACGAAAAGTCCTCGGGATCGTCCAGCCAACGGCAGTCGGAACTTCCAACCACCAACATGGTCAATAATAGTCCACTAGGCCCTGCCTACTTAAAACCTAGTTCGTAGCAATAACACTACATTTCTCAGACTCGGCCTATAGAGAGTTTCTCGTTTACTGTTTTACAATGAACGTTTTTAAAGTAAGTGAAATGACACTTCGTGGAATTTTACTTTCTCATCGAGAAAGTACTGTGACCGCAATAAATAAAAATCGAGACAGGCGGAAATGTACGTTTTGAAATCCCTAGTATGCATACTTACTGCGCCTACGACAGGTTCCAGGCGGTGTGGTGTGTTTTAGAGCCCTGAAAAAACAAACACTTTTAGGATATTCCGTTCTAATTACGGGTTAGTTTTACGTTCTTTGGTATATCCATGAAGTATTTTAAAATCAGAGACAATATTTTACAGCTACGTAACATCTTGTGTAGAATTTTTCTGGCGCGCATCTCCGAGGTGATCCCACACAGCCCTCAATCGGTTCCCTGTTCCAGGAATCTTCGCCCACTAGAAATGACCTGAAAGCTACACAATGAAGAACATGAACCCCCGACTACAGGTCGGTTTTATGACCAAGGGTAAATTTGCTTTCATCCAATACTTTAACTCGCGCACTAATTTCGCTGCTTCATGCCCTTTGCTATCAGGATAATTACATTTCAGGGAACGTCACATAAGTTCTGGAACAAGATGGCTTCCAGACATGCATTCGGTAGTTAACATGCTTCGAATGTTGGTGCGTTTACAGGTTAGTGTGACTTGGGAATTTCCATGGTTTACCTCAGACTTTTTCCAGGCAAATACATGAATTACACTGCCCTGAAATGAGCTACCACCGATCCTGCCCAACCCCTCACCTGCTGACCACTCATTCCCATTTCATCAATGCCTCAAAGCAATAAGTCTTGCGGTTTAAATGCGTAACTAATGCCATCAATCTTACGAACTCCGTCACAATTTTAAATATTTAAGATATAACAAACGAGGTCTCGAACTCGTGCACACACGGCGTCAGACACACACAGTCCACTTTTACGTACCCCCGTATAAAAAGTTACATTCACTACATGCTTCTTCCGAATTATATAAGAGGTAATGCAAGACCTTGCACAGTAAAACAGCAATTAACGACCAACGCAACGAAATACAGTCAAACCCCGATATAGCGTCACTGTTCGTTCGCCTAAATTTGTGGCGGTAAATCGAGATACTGCAGAACAGAGAATTTCCATTCACAGACTTTCAAGGGCGCTAAGTGAGGGTGGCTCTATATCGGGGTTTCATTTATGTCGCATAAGCAGTGCTCACCCAGATGGAGGTGCGAGTAAACATCAGGACAGATTACAGTTCATCGCTCCATCTCGTTTTATTACGAACTATTATTAGCTTATCTCAACAACGTTAACAGTACACAAACACGCCGAACACATTTTCATTGAGAAACATTTCGACAGCTATTCATTTTAAGTCTCGGGACACTGAAATATAAAAAAAATAACTAACTGGCAACAGTCAGACCAACAAAATGCACAATATTGTTTCTTAGATATTTGTATTATATCACACAAAATGTTCCTACATGTTTCGATCCCCAATGGATCGTCATCAGGGAATCAACCAAAGCTATACTGAATAAAACTAAATTAACAAATTTTGTACACAGTAGACATGATGTGAAAGAGTCAAATGGTTAAAATGTAGGCAAATCTTTGTAGTATAGTTGTATAAGTGTAACTTTTTTAGCATTAATTTCCAGTCTACCAAGATCCATTACACTTACACAACTATACTACAAAATCTAAGTGTTGCGAATTAGTTATCTACAATTCACGGGAATGAACTGTATAAAGTTTATCAAAAATAAATCACTACCTCATTCCTGAAATACAGCGTTCTATCACACTGTCTCATCTTAGTCCACATGGTGGCACAATACAAAACCAAAAAACAGTTGAATAACTAGAAGGCAAAACAAATGAATTCATACTACAGTACTGATCACGGTTCCTTACGCATTACAGGCGTGTTACATGCCCCACATACTTCTTCGCCCTGGGTTTGATAACCCTAAAGATACTGGGTGAAGAAAAATTACAAACAGCTTCATTATATAGCTTTACAAGAACTAAAAATAACATGAATACTAGTAGGAATGCAGACGTTTAACAAAATAACAACAACGGACTAAAATCAATGCTTAAAAACTCATTCGTCTACATCACTTTAATTAATTAAATTCGTCACGTTGTCATAATGAAAGAACCGTTAAGACTGCAATGACAGTTCGTTGGTCCACAAATTACAAAACTTTCATGGCCGCGAAAAGACTGAAATTGGCCATTCTGGTTGGTAAATGTACATTCTCCCTAGAACGGGACATGGTGGCCCGCCCAGAGGGGGAGTAGAGGTATAGCTCTACTCTTTCTTTAACCCTGGCACTACATGAGGGTGGGTGGTCAACTCCACGCCCCGGCCGCTTTACCCGCGGGAAAAAGACCCGGTACCCATTGCACAGGAGGCTGGGTGGGCCCCAGGGCCTGTCTGGACGGGTGCGGAAAATCTCGCCCCCACCGGGATTCGAGCCCCGGACCGTAGCAAGTCATTATACCAAGTACGATATCCCGGCCCACCATTCTGGTTTGAGAGCAACTATCTTACAGATTAAGAAAGATAAGGCGATATGTGAGGCGAATATGAAAAGCCTGTTTCCTGGAATGCGACGCCGTGTAGTCTGAAAGACGTACACACTTTTCGGAGAAATCTACTGCCCCCATCCCGAGAACAGAATCCTGAATTACATTGCGTAGTTCAGTAAAAATAAAAGTACCAACATCGCGGAGAAATATGTTGCCACCAACGCAGCCGGAAGCAGTGTATTTCTCCTAAACGGTGGTAACGTTTACCAGACCACACGATGTCATATCCCAGAAGCCAAACTTCGCGAGGTAAATCCGCCAATGTGACTAAGCACAAGGCCCAAGGCTTAAGGAGATGATGCGTTATGACAACCTGCCAGATTCTAGAGTCTAGACCTTGGCAATCTAGCGACGGGCGCTAACTTCACACTCCGACGCCGTACCTCCATGGATCCCACCAATGAAATACAAGTCTGGGCAAGCCCCCGGAGTCGGTCTATACACATGGTGGCGATCAAGACTCAAATGCTGCTCACTGTGAATGTGCAAACTTTACATAAGTACAGTGAAACCTGCCTTAAAAGGAACCTGGGCTAAATGGAAACCTGTCTTTAGCGAAAAAATGTTTTTGCAGTCCGGGTGATAAAAAAGATTCCCGATGATTCACACTGCAAGTGCATGTACTAAACGGAACCTTCTTACAACGGAAACGTTCGGCCCCTTGTGGTTCCGTTATACGCAGGTTTCACTATTAGTTCAGAGGGACGCAAGTTTTCGAAAAATCTAGAAGCCATCTCAAAATTCCAGAACGCCAGAAGGTGACAGAAGGCAAGTTTCAAACTGAAGACCCTAAGTACTGACCCCACCGTACAAAAAGTTAGTGGCCCGGGCGACCCGGCACCCGCGATTTGTGCACTCTTGTATTCGTTCATCCGTGAACTTGCACAGAACAATTAAGATTGCGTACTTAGCACGTGAGGCTAAAAGCACAACGAAAAGTTCTGTGAAGTGTATTTAGGCTAGCCCGACATAAACATGAAGTCACAGACATGTTTGTTACTTAGCCTGACACTGCTACAGGCCGTGCCTTGGCTCTGGCGGTTAGTCGCCGGCTTCTCAACGCGGAGGCCCGGGTTCGATCCCGGGTCGGTCCATGTTGGATTTGTGGTGGACAACGTGGCATTGGGACAGGTTTCTCTCACAGTACTTCCGATTTCCCCTTCTCAGTACCATTCCACATTAATCTATCACCGAGGTGAACTATTACTTCTTCAAATCAAAATGCTTTACAACATTATACCTTATTAGTCTAAGAGCACGAATTATTACTAATCAGTTCACAGTCAGCTTCATAACGTATCCTGTTCAGTCCAGAGTATCATTCCGTTATGGTTTGCACTGTCACGAATTCGGTTAGTCCCGAGTTCGGTTCTTAGCCAAGCCATCGGCTTTCCTTGCGTTTTCGTAGCTTGCTTCTGTGCCTCCAGGCAAATTCTGCGACTAAATCTTGAAATACACGCCAGCCTCCTTCTGTAAGTTCTATCGATTTATCATGGATGCGGCTGAATATGCGTCACAATCACATAAGGGTGTTAAGATAATGGGGCACATTTCTCTCGACGACTTTCACAAACAATAAATAAATCCAGTTTAAAGGTTAGTGTCCTTAAGCGAGATATCTAGTGCATAGCAAGGGAAGGGTTAACTTAGTCCTGAACTTTACAATTAGCTACTAATTAAATTCTTATAGACGACTGCGTCTTTTTACACAAAGAGATTAGATTTTGAGGTTATACACGTCGCAAAACAAAATGTGGTCGATACTTCAAGCTTCTGCTGCACAGTTCCAAGACCCGTAGTTCAATCCCAGTGCTGAGTTGGACTTTCTCTTCATGTTATCTCGGCCCATACAAATAATACATGTCCATCAGTACAACTTTCGCTTTTTCGTAATTCCTGTATTAATAAAATCCATCAAAGATGATCAAAATTTATCGATCACAGCAGCCGTGGCATCTACGGCGAGGGGAGCTCTGGACCACTAGGATCGCGGGTTCCCCAACGACTCGGGGCATGGATGTCAAGTTTCGCTCCGTCGTTTTGTCCTTTTTTCGGATAAATAAGCCGAGTTATTAGCAGATGTACCGTTGAAAGTGCATTTCCAAACGTCCAGCACCACCAGGACTGAAGGTTCGAATCTCACCCGAGACGTGGAACCATGTAGAATTGTCCACTACTGGTCGGGACTGAGATCTGTGACTCCGTTTCCCCTATATTTACGCGCTTCTAGGGCCGCAACGCTGAGTCCCGAACTATAGTTTGTGAGCTACGGAAGTAGAGGCCCTGTGATGGGCCGGTCGTAAGGTGCACCACCATATATTTAGACGACTCCCTTTGCTGTAACTATTTCTCCAGCACAGCAAGCTAGAAGGTCTAGCGCCTGATAACTCAGAAGAGAAAGAATAGCAGTAGACTTACATCATGGTCGTGAAAGAGCTGATGGATAAATGGTGGCAGCCCTACACTGCTTAGTATGTGTTACGTATGACCGGACAGAATGCGCAACCGACTTTCAAGTAACAGCTCTGTAATACAGACGTACCCGTCGATATTTACTATATTAAATCTAAAATTTGCATTAGTGGTATCACAGCTGGCGGAATTCCGAAGTTCTAACATTACCCTATGAATATTCCCACTTGAAATGCAGCACTGCGCAACAGCTAAATCAGGTTTCTCTGTGAAAAGTGTTATTACACCCTAAACGCTATAAGTTCCACACTGAGGACCCACTGTACATAATTTAGTCGCCACGGCGACCTGTCGCCGTGTTTTGTGCATCCCTGGCTTAAAATGGTTAAGATTCGCTCCGAAATCTAGCTGGTTGCTCATACGAAGCTCGCAAAAAGAGTATAGAATTACAGGCACTGAGGTCGGCGATGGGCGGTTCGTTGCGTTCAATTACCACAACTGGGACTGTAATGGGAAAATGATCGCCGTCAAGTGATTATGCAGATACAGCGACAGTGAGGCAGAACATACGGGCCTCGTATCAGTCCTGATGCTGATAAAAGAACGAGGCATCCGTGTGCGCTTAAGCAATGAGTTACAACATTACAAACGCCATAAAAAGTACCAACATATTCTCCCCTGAATTACAAGAAGTCTAGATTACTGAGATTTGCTCACATGACTAGTTTATAACACATTAACCAACTTATGCACACAATCAAATACATTTAAAATGATAAAACTTCTACATGTTTCGGCACCGAGGTGCCAACATCAGCGAGCTAACCAAACAAAGGAATATAAGGCCAAAGCACGCTCATCCAGGTATTGCGTCGCCCTCATTAAAATGATTAAAATAATTAAAATATTATAATTCCAAAATGCACAAAACCAAAAATCACAAAATCACAATATTTGTAAATTTAAATTTTTAGGAAAGATATTCCAGGCATAAGTTTTCAGCTGTTACGCTCTCCATGAAGCATACGAGTACATACAAACATCTTTCTCGGTCTATTATGATCTGAAGAGATCTCGTCCTGATAGAGAGTCGTTTATTTTCTGATTTCTATTCGGCTTCGAGATCTTTCGTGGCCCATCCTCACTCCCTCTTCGCAAGCGCTGGGATACCAGTATACCAAATATCAAGCCACTACATTATCATGTCATCAGCCGAAGCTATACATTCAAGAGTCACTGACAGCGTCGAAAAACAAACAAACCAACAAACAAACAAAGTCATGGACTGTGTATGTACAACTTCAGCTTTCCGGCACTGACCGCTTCTTGTGTTAGAACTGTTCAAACATTTGGCGCACCCCCTATTCTAATCGTACATGACACTCAAATGTAATTTGAAAAGCGTGGTCATTATGTGCATAAATAGGATAGCCTGAGCCTAAGCTCTAATGTACGAATAACTTGTCAAAACTTATAACAAAACTGCCTTTACTGTTCATATATAACCACTGTGGGTCTGGAATCTATGCCATTTGGTTGAAGTTTTCATTTTGTGCCTAGCCGTCAGCACGGTTTGGCTTGGATGCCAATGGAGGCATCCCAGCTGGCACGAGTGGGTGAACTCAGCGAGAACTCATTACTGGTTGCACACGAAGCAGACACCCGGGTATTCAGAGTAGGTCTATGCTGGTACATACACACAACTCATCAAAGGGTTTTCGAATAGTTTGAACTGAATGTGTTATCAGCAAAGCCCAGCATATAAAGGTCTATTGTATGTACCGTAATTAATGCATCACCAAACATTACGCACACCTGACATGCTGAACTGAAAAAACACACGTAAATTGTGCAAGATTTATTCAATAGTCACTACAAGATAAAAACTATCGATGTAGGTCTATTAAACTAATGCGAGCGAACAATGAGAAGTCGGTATAGCGTGGTGGGTACAGCTACTAGAATACGAACTGGATGGTCCGGGGTTCGAATGTCTCTGATGACGAGAACACAGATGGTTCACGAAAGGTTTGTTCACTCGCTGTTCAACAACCTGACGCGGCTGCTAGGCTGCGAAAGCTTTACTGACGGGCAAGAGATTTTTCTCTCCTCCAAAACATTCACACCAGCTCTGGGGCCCACCCAGCCTCCTATTAAATGAGATCTGGGGTTCTTCACCGGTTATAAAGTGGCCGGGGTGTGATGCTGACATCTCCCATGTAGCGCCGAAGTTAAGAATAAGCGGAGCTACATCTCTACTCCCCCTATATGCATTCATGACATGGACAGGGGCAAGTACGTTTTCAGGGAACAGCACGGTACATTATCGTGGCCTCAACAGTCCGCCTGCCACTGGACCCTGTTCCGAGCCACATGAACCGGGTCCACAGTCCCACATCATGTCTCATCCCTTTAAACGTGTGTGTTGGCATATTCGCCAACGTCGTTCCAAAGGATCTGCAAGCCCAGTGCTACATTTCGTAACAGGCTACTTGTTACAGAGACAATTTGTGAGCCCTCCTGCCCAACCCCCAAGCTGGCGGACCACCTCTAATAAGCTATCCAGAGCTGCCCATTCAATACATCTGCAGCTACACTCATCTGGAGGACATCTCCATCCGCAACCTGAGGACGAGGCATGCCGTGGTGACAAGTGGGCCATCACCTTTGCAGACATTTTCTCTCTTACTTGTACTGCACTTCTGGCCAGCGTCATCCTAATTTGAGCACAAATTTTTAAGATCCTCATTACGCAATTTTTCCTCTGCCACTTGTCACTTCTCTCCTCTTACGTCTAAACAGTCTCCTCGACACCATCAATTATATGACCTTCGGGTAGGGAGACAAAGTAACGCTCACACAGAACAGGTTCAATATGTTTAAATCTTCACATCTGCAGGCAGGAAACGAAAAGACAAAATATTCTAACCTTACTGGTATAAAGTACTCCCCAAATTTAATTCTGTCCTTAATTCTTCGTGCAATAATTATATGTTATTCGTTTCCAAATACTGTAGTTTAACGTTGCCACATTTTCGATGGACCGGCCTTCTGCCTTTATAATCTGATTTTCTCCTCCAGTTCAGTAAGAAGACACACTAATACGTCGCTCCCTTTCGTTCACTTCTACACCATCTTCCTTACCAGCACCTAATACAGTGATGTGCAACTCGCAGCCTGTAAGCAAGTGAAGTTTATCAATGCGAATCTTGCATTGGCAGAGTTACTGTTTTAACAGAATAGCGTAATGAAGGCCCGCAGCAGACCCCGCGGCACGGCGCGCCCCTTGGATCAGTTGGGGCCCCAACCATACAGAATACTGAAATCTATTGTGGGTTCTTTCAGACTGAGATCCGGGAGTAACTTCGCCGATAATTTTGGGGAAGCCACAGCTATTCAGGCGTGGGGGGGGGGGGTATAAGTACAGTGGCGCAGATATCGCTTAGCAAAACTATGCAAACAAAAGTGGAACTGGAAAGAATGTAAGTGATCTGACGAGTTTCGAGGGCGCAGCTGATAGTAAAAGATATTAAAATTCAGCACTGTTGATGAGGAATAAAATCCGAGTGCACTGACACTCATTCGTTGCTTGTTTTCTTAATAAATTACTGTGTCCTAGTATGACTGAAATAAAGAAAAGGAAAGTTGTTGATGAAGGTTAACACATTTCCAAGCATGTGTACTAACGAGTAGCTCTTCATCTGTGTCACAAGGGCAGCTACCTGAATCGTTTGTGATCAAAATATGTTTTAAAAGAATGCCATATAAAGATACACTACAAAACAAAGCATGCGTCACCAATGGTTGGTGTACACAGCCACAGAAGGGAAAAAAAAATCTCAGCTACAAAACCGTTCCGCTCGTTTGATCAAAAGATAAGCGTTACCAACACTGCGGCGCGTCCACAGTTACGTGCTTTCTGAAATTCTGTCAAAATGGATGAAACCTTTTAGCGACTATGAAACAATAGTGTGACGGTCCTGACCAAAATTTGGAGTGGGGGGGGGGTAATTTTAAAACCCAGTTTATCAAGAATCGCCGTTGAAAAACCAAACACGAAACTGTCACATAACACTACTCAAAACCCAAACATGAAATCCTTCAATTTTCAACTATTCTCTAAAATAATGGGTCAAAGTATGGGCGCGTGCTCAGAACAACTTGCTATTTTGCGTTCGTGGAAATCGACGTGGCGTACAAACAGATGAGGAATTTGGTGCCAATGAATGGAGCCGCTGGAGGTGCAGAAATACAAAGGTTCTGCAAAATACGCACATCCAAAGAGTTACATAAAATGGCGACGAATGGAGCAGCAAGAATGGCCGGAAAAAACAATGGCGGATCCTACTTTATCGACGACGTCGTGAACAGCACAACGGGTGGTGATTTCACATCACTGCTTAAAACACCACGAAATTCCCTGTGCGAAATCCTTCAAAAGCGTGATGCTGTTAAAGTTGTTTAAAAAAAAAGGAGGCAATGGACTATAAACGTAACAATAAGCCGCGTTCGCGTAACCATTGTTGCCGTGGGCAAGAAGTATAAAATTTTCTGAGCGTGTGTCTGTAGCCTTAGTTATCCAGCATGCAAAGCGCAAAAGCCATATTATACTGTCATCTTTGGCCTGTCTGGCTGTACAATATTTTTCCACATCTCATAAAGGGCAAGATTTTCGGAAAAAAATTTTTTTGAACATACAATGTGTTTTAATTTTCTCTACAACTTTTGTCTGAAACATTTCTGATTCTAATAAGAATCCAGCGTGTTATTATCATAAAAGTACTTAGGTCTTTATGTAAAGTACCCGTTATTCTTGTCAGACTTTAATGAAACTTGAACTTTCTCGACAGATTTTTGAAAAATACTCAAATATCAAATTTCTTGAAAATCCGTGTAATAGGAACCGAGTTGTTCCATGCAGACGGACAAACATGACGAAGGTAATAATCGCTTTTCCCAATTTTGCGAACGCGCCTAAAACTCGTGACTTTCAATGGATAACTTAATCAGTACTAATTTACAGATTTCGTGAGTGATATGGAACATGAGTATCCCCATTATACAGAACTCCACTGACCAGACTGCTGCCGGATACGTCAACGTGTGAACGACGCGAAGTCGGAAAACTGAATTCTGGAAATGAAGGGAAAACTTATCCTTCGCTGTGCAGTCACCACTGTATGTGCGAATTTGCGTTACGCACTGCCATCACTCAACACACGAATGAACATCAACCTGCAAAAAGAGAATTGCTTTGTCAATGAAATGTTTGACAAAACAACAGCGCCCAACAGGCAACGTCGACGGTGAGAACCGCAGCTTTGATAATGACACACTTCCCTGTTCTAGGAATGAAAAATCTCACGGGTTCCAAGAATTCCGCGATGGGGGAAAAAAAGCTTCGCAACAAGAATTCAACTTACATTTTAAACTTGGGCCTATACATGTCACGCTTGACTAACATTTACCATCTGATGTTTGCGTTAACCGGTTCCACAGCCTAATTTCAAACGCATGCACATGGTTCACTTCCAGTGTTATGCGGATCTGACAAATACATTTGCGCAAACGTACACAAATTACCCCAAAAATCAATCAGCACATCGAAATTCAAGGTTCAAGAAAAGTGACATGAAGCAAGTACCCACAAATATTAGGCGCCACCGTACAAAATTTAGTCGCCCGGGCGACCTGGCAGCCTGAACTACCTCCTACACAGTGACAAGTGTGTAGGGCAAGAAACGCACCAAAATTTCCGAGTGGACAACTCACGAATGCATACAGTTCCCAAAAATGTAGGAGCCTCGTCAGAATTCTAAGCGCCATAAGAGTGACAGGAAACAAGTTCCATACTGAAGACCTACAAATATTAGGCGCCACCGTACAAAATTCAGTCGCCCGGGCGACCTGGCGCCTGGGATGTGTGCAACCCTGCATTTGCATGCTCCCTTTACCTGAACATACGTTTCCTATGCTCACGACACCATACACGCGAAATATAACAAGCCCGTACGGAAGCACGATTGTTTGTTAACAGTAAAAGGTTAAACGTGTCCCTGTATAAGTTATGATGGCATACGAGGGAGTAGACGTATAGCTCCACCCATTCTTTACCTCGGCACAAGACGGAAGTAAGTGGTCAGCTTCAAGTCCCAGCCGCTTTACCTCTTTAGAAAGAACCCCCTGTACCAACTCTGCAGGAGGGTGGTGTGCCCTAGAGCCAGTCTGTACGTTTTACAGAAAAGAAAACTCTCGCGCCTCTGCTGGGAATGAAGCCCGTCTGAGCACAGTTCTTTACAAAAATTAAAGCAGGCAAGAGTTTTCTATAACTCGACGACGAAGAGCGGGAAAACTGCCTCCATGCTGCTACCTCGCACTTACGTTCCGATATTCAGGACGTGCCTCAAAGGCAGAGCAGTTTATTTATCTTCTTCACCCATCCTTCAAAATCGAAGTGAAAGTCCTCAAAATATATAACACGTATCACCGCATTTCTGTTGCTTTAATATTAAGGTAACCTCGTATTAAAAATACGAGAGAAGAGCCGGGATGGTGCAGTAAATATAGCGACTAGGCTGGGGGCTGCATGATCCGCGGTTCCAATCCCTGCAGGGGCAAGAGATCTTCTCCAAAACGTCCAAACCGTCTTTCGGGCGCACACATCTTCCTATTCAGTGACTACCATGGGCTCTTTCTCCGTGGGTATACCGGCCGGTGCGCGAGGCTGACCACTCGCCTCCTTCTAGTTCCGACGTTAAGAATGAGTGGAGCTATACCTCCACTCCCCATAATGCCTTCATGACGTGTATAGGACAAATTTTACTTTGACTTCCATCATTGTCATTTGACATGTGGTTCACGCGAGGTTCTGAGGTTTTCAAACGGGCCGTCGTGAGAGGCAAGGTCTACCAGCACTGTTTTTCGTACTGATATTTATGTTTAGCCAATACATAATCAGAGGTAAAGATAACGTGCAGATGTGTCCAACTTCCAACCCCTCCTCGATATGCTGAAACCTCCCTAAGAGCCTCAACTAAAGCAAAGTTCAAAAGCAATTGTAACGATTCCACAATTAAACCAACAAATGCACTTTATCTCTTAGTTACGTTCATTAACCCTACACGTGTTTCGGCTGCTGTTAATGAACATAACTAAGAAATAAAGTGCATTTGTTGGTTTAATTGTTGAATGTTATCAAAACGCACGGTGAACACAACGTAAAATTCAATTGTAACGAGTTATATCTTTATTTCATTTCTGTTCTGAACAGGTAATGCATCAGACAATTGCCTACATACAAGAACTTCGCTACCGGTTTCGTTTAAACATATTTTAATTAGCATAACTAGTTTCACTGAAAATGGTACACAATATTCCTGTCCAGACGTCTATAAATAGCGTATGTTTCGTCCAATTTTACTCCCTGGTTTTCTGCAGCATCTGACGTAAGCAGAATAACTGACCAATAATTGGCCTATTACATCAATGCACATTCATTATCCGCAATTATGTCTATATATAGTCACCCTTGATAACAGAATGTTGGATGAAACTTTGTACAACTCAAAGTCGTTTTACTCGCTTATTACTACAGCCAGCTTCATTCCCCTATTTATAAACAGGTTCAACAATAAATCCGTTAACTACTGCCGCATTTCGTATTTAAAACAAATACAAGAAACAACATTTTTTCATCTCAGAACGTGAAGCTTCACATCCTACTGCCATTGTTGCGCCTAGAAGTTATTTTCTTTCAAACCTTTCCACCGAAAAGCGGTGGATATTTCAACTATTTCATGACTTCATACAGAGATCCATAAATTTTCAGAATATTGTCACCTCCGAATTTTAGACGCCATAAAGGTGACATGAAACACGTTCCATACTGAGAACCCACAATTCTCGAATTACCTGTAAACCTCGCCGTTATATGGCGCGTTCTGCTCAGTGCACGTGAACTGATACATATTTCTGTACGTACAGGGGGAAAAAAACTTCAACAATTACGCTGAAAATATTGCGTACCACCGCACAAAATGTAATGGCCAGGGCGACCAAGTGCCCATAATTTGTGCGCCCCTAGCTTCATATAATAACTCTGCACTGAAGATTAACACTGATCTAATTTATCAGCCCCACTGTAAAGAGTCTTCAATGACACGTTAGTACGTTAACAATCATCTGATCATGCAATTTCGTGTGCACTCTCTACACTTCTTGCAGCAACTGTATGGAAATATGAACTATTACATATATCCGCAATGCGACTTCAAAGGAGTTACAGTCCTCAGAACCACTCCGCTAAACAGCGTGGGGACGAGTAGGTGAGTGGGCTTCATGTGTTGCGACACAAGCGACCGGAAGAGAAGTAAGTAGCGACTGTCAGCGTTTAAAATAATGGCTATAACAGAAAGACCCGACAATGGACACGGTCCAACATTATAACCGTATAAATCAACCAGTCACACCCTTCATAGAATTCGTAGACACGGTGTTGCTGAAACCGTGATGTACCCTGTGAGACACACAAACTCAGCTTACGAACTTGACTTTTTTCTCTGTCGCAACAGCCGCTAGTGGGCCCAGGTAAAGGTAAAGTTCTCCCTAGAACAGGCCATGAAGGCCCAGAAAGGGAGTAGAGTTATAGCTCTACTCTTTCTTTAACCCTGGCACTAGATGAGGGTGGGTGGTCAACGCCACGCCCCGACCGTTTTACCCCCGGGAATGACCCGGTACCCATTATACAGGAGGCTGGGTAGGCCCCAGGGCCGGTCTGGACGGGTGCGGAAAATCTCGCCCTCACCGGGATTCGATCCCCGGACCGTCCAGCCCGTAGCGAGTCGCTATACCGACTGCGCTATCCCGGCCCGAAGAGGGCCCAGGGCTTCACGATCACACTCTCACACATCACACTCGGGTAGGACTCCTCTGGACGAGTGATCAGCCCAAAGCAGAGACCTCTACCTGACAACACACACACAAGACAGACATCCATGCCCTCGGCAGGATTCGAACCCACAATCCCTGCAAGCGAGCACCCGCAGACGCACGCCTTAGACCGCGCGTCCACTGGGATTAGCAGGAACTTAATTACTGTACAGTATGTAAGTACTTATTGCGAAAAATATACTGCGTAGTACTACGAAGACATCCAAATCATCCGAACTCGCGGGTGAAAATTCAGCCGCCGCTGCTTCACTTCTTCAAAATGGGAGGGGGGGGGGGGGGGGAGAGACCCTAACAAAAAAGTTGTTCGATTTGTGCAATACCAATTGGCACTGAAAATGGCAGGATACGTGCACCGCTTAGAACAGAATATCTCACGATACTGTTTAACTAACGATAATCATACTAGCACCTCAAAATTTTGCACGGCAGCATGTTCGTACTGATTGGCGCGGTAACTTCATAAATAAAAGAGCTAGGTGGGCCCCACATATGGTCTGCGCGTTCCGGAGACGAAACTTCCTACTACTGCCAGGAATCGAGCCCAGATTCCTTTCTCGTCCAGCCCGTAGCCTAGTCGCCGTACCGACTGAGTTGTCCCGGCTTCATCTGTAACATGTCCTGAACGTATTTCTTCTCATCCGCACACAGCGGCTAACTCGAAAATAGTTCCCATCTTATAGATGCAGTCTGTGGTCTGCTACACTGCTCAGTTTCTCGGTAACCCGTTACCAACATGGGCAACACACGACGCAAAACCAATACGACACTGCAAGGAGCTGACAGTTACTCAGCTGGTCAAGAAATGACCTGCGATCTTCTGGAATATTACGCGGCGTAGTGTGGTAATTATTTACCGACGTATCGGGACAACGTATCGGTGCCATCTCGAACTCTTGGCCCTTGAAGATGGGACCGATACGTTGTCCCGAAACGTCGGTAAACAATTACCTCACGACGCCGCGTAATATCCCAGAAGAGCGCAGATCTCATCAACATAACGGCGGAAGCCTAAAATCAAAGATATTACCTGCTTTTAAGGAACCGTGTTCAGAAACGTCTGGCAATGCGCCCCATCCTGGGTATCGCCGACGTACACAATTACAGCGTGACTTCTTTAGTCAAGAAGCCAAAGGCGCTAATCTCTGTTTACTGACTGTAAACAGCACGAAAGCAAAGGCCAAATGGAATCTACATGGCAAGAAAAATACAGCGTTCCATAAATATAACGCGCATCATAAATGTGACACAACTAAATGAACAAGATACAAACAACATACAACATTTTTGTAACTGTAAATAAACAATAAAAAACAAACGCAGTAATTTACATTTCTGGAAATCTTTCTTTACTGTTCCAACACGAAAAACAATTTTAATACATAACTACACTTTTAGTGTAGCGTATAACTCCTCCCCTAATTCCGAGCTACATAATTTATTACATTTAATCTCGGCGGGCCGAGATAGCATAGTCTGTATAGCGACTTGCAACAGACAGGACTGTACGGGGATCGAATCCCGGTGGGGGCGAGATTTTCCACACCCGCCCAGACCTGCCCTGTAGCCCACCCAGCATCCTGTACAATGGGTACCGAGTTGTCTTTCCCGGGGGTAAAGCGGCCGGCGCGTGGCGTTAACCACCCACCCCATCTAGTGTCAAGGATACAGAAAGAGCAGGGCTTACCTCTACTCCCTCTCTGGGCCTTCAAGGCCTGTTCTAGGGTGAACTTTACCTTGTTTTTATTATCTCAAGCATGTCCTCCACGTTGGCATGTAACTTCGGCCTTCGGCTTCGGGTATAACAACTGTACGACAAACGCAAATAAACGACCGTTTAACGATTTAACCTTATCCACATTCCGTGCCACAGACTGACTATATATCTGCAATTCGTTGGATTAAATACCGTACAGACCGTTTGAAACTTGCTTTGCTTACCACAGACTTCTCCCAATCCTAACAAAGAGCTTGATTCAACATTACTTTCCAATGTGTACAAGTGACACTCTAGGAGAGAGTATCATGTTTACCTGCTTATGCATTACAAAACTATGTATTCGTTAACAGAATGTGAGACAATCCCACCCCCCCAAAAAAAAAACTAATAATTAAGTACAGACCAGTTCGAATGCGAATCTACACGCACGTTGAGGAACTAACATATGACGCTTAAACGAGGCAAGAAATTACCTGACTCCTCGTCAGTCTGGTATTACAGCGAGTGATTATACAGGGTGAGGTGATAATTTTCAGATAGCTGTTCTGATAAATTGGGTTCAATACAAGAACAAAAAAAACTATGGAGTATCAGCAGTAAAGTGCCATTTCATATATGCTTCTTATTTTTTAAGATTTACATCTAAGTGGTCTTCCTAGCGTGCAGTACATTCCTGTAATCGTGATCGGCAATTAACCGTAACTTCGCAGCAGACGTTTATCAATGGTTCTGATTTCGACCCTGACATGCCCTTTCGTCCCTCAACGTGATGATATTCAGAACTCGACTGTAACTAACGTACTGCAACGTCGGAGGTATGTTGTGTGCCTTTGTGCAGTTATGGTTAATTTCCGATCACGAGTAGAGGAACGTACTGCATGACAGGGAGACCGACTGAGAGATGGAATCTTTATGAAGTAAACGGCGAATATTAAATGGCATTTTACTGCTGATGCCCCTTAATGTTTGTGTCTCATATTCAACCCAGTTCATCGACAGAGCGATCTGAAAGTCGTCACATTCCACTGATGCACCCTACACATTATCAACAGACTTACAGTGTTACACTGCATTATAAGCATTTTACATTATAACAAATGTGGCAACACTATTCGAAACAGAGATAATGGGGGAGTCGTCGGTAACGTTGTCCCTGTCCACACCATGAAGACATGTAGGGGAACAGAGGTATAGCTCCACTCATTCTTAACCTCGGCACTAGATGCAGGAGACTGGTTACCTTCATGACCCGGCCGCTTTACCCACGTCCCTTCCCCAACTGACTAACTATTGGCAATTCTCCCCACAATGGCTAGGTTGCTGGGTTTTTCTCACAGCTGAGAGTGAAAATAAACTAAAAAATCACTGCAAGTTCACACCTATACAAATACATTACTCTGTCCAACGTTACTTCACGCTGCCTCAGTTTGTAGAATGTACCTTTGGCCGTTAGATCTGGTAACAACAGAGAAACAGCCCCAATTTCCATTGCTATGGCTGCAGCTACAATAAATTCATTATTTTTTCTGGCAACTGTCGGCGGCCACTTCCTGTCGGCTCATTTATCACACTGCGAACGCCGACACGGGAGGCAGAGATGCGGCGGGAAGTCAAAACCGACAGTTGTCAGATAAAATAGGGACCCTATATTTTAAGCTGAAGTGTCCTGCGAGGAAAAATCCTGCACATCAGCATCGCTGGCCAAATAACTGTAATGATACAATGTCTGTAATTATGCCCTACAACACAAGGTAATGTGTTGGAAGATGAATACATCACGCTCCAAGCAATACAACAAACGTACACTAAAGGGAAGAAGTCTAACAACAATAGGCAAGGCAGCAGTGATAGGAATGACTAATGTCACAAGAACTACACACAACCAGTCACAAATGTACAAAAGAATCTGCAAGAAGACATAGTAAGTAATTATTTCTTGCTAGGCTTTGTTTCAAATGTATTCTCTATCTACCACAAATATGCAATATTTACAACGCAATATACATGCTTAAATGTGCGCATAATAAAAGGCGGTATTCAGCACTCAGCAATAAAACAGTGGTGGTATGTTTGTCACCAATGCAATAGAAAACAAGCCAGAAAAACAAGACTACAAGAATGGATTACTCGTAGAATTATTATTTCAATTAAACTGAAAACTTATACATCCTAGCCTCGTTCATTGAAAAATGAACAATCAAGAATGTTTATAATCATTAACACAATCAATTCACTTATTTCAATTAGCAAATGTAACCTAGGCCTAAACCCTGTCCCTGCAGAAAATACGGGGTTTTCAAATTATGACGCTGCCGACATACACGTAAAATCGAGTCGACCCAGGGTTTAAGCCGGGCTTACACAGCGTCATATAATGAAAACCATGTATGTTTGAACTCAGCTGGAACTACTGGAACAGTATTTCTTCGATCATACATGAAATATTTTAATGCTACTTGAACACCCAATAATAACCAATGGTGTTCACTTCATACTTGCTCCGACTGTACCCTGAGTTGAGAACCACTCAACAAAATGGCTTCCCTCACTCCCCTCGATCGAACGTTACGGCCCCCAACATGCGAGGAGGGGCACGATGCGGTGTATACACCCGCATACAGCGGCCGCCGTCCATAACCCCAGCCGAGCTGCATACAAATATGACAAGCCAACCTCACGTACCCTCTGATATAAGCTTGAAGTACCGTGCGAAGCTTCTCGAAGATCTCCCTTTTTCGTCTATTACAATAGACGAAACATTCCTGTCGGGGCCTTGAAATTGTAGCCGCGCGCAGAAATCCGTGACCAGGAGCGGCAGCAGAATGTCGTCTTGAACCAGGCTTCGGGCGTAGTCAGTCATTCCACAGCCCAAAAGTTTGGCCTTATCACTGCACTGCCTTTAATTACAGATGGTAACTTCCCACAATCAATAGCACAGCCAATAAACACAACATAATTCTGATGGAACAGCATTCCATTGTTTGGCGGGTTGATCAACACACACGCGTCAGCTCAGCATTAATGCACTTAAAAATTATTTTGCTAGTCGGTGTTAAATCTTAAAATACATTTTCAAACACTGCTTTCCAAGCAACTTCATATCACTAAATTGTTAACCGCATGACGCCATACTCTTCTTCTGAGACTTCACTAAACAAAGGCGAGAAAGCAACGCAGCAGAAAATAATGCGTATTTCCTTAAACGAGCGCTTCAAACACTGAGAGACTGCAAGCAACACACCAAACAAATAACTCACCGCGTGTTTACATATATGAACACACACAACACCTGAAACAAGGTACATAGAAAACTCATGAACCGATTATTACCTCCTTATTGGGCGAAGCAACTACTGGTGCTAAGCACAAAATGCTACGAATAAGAGCAAAGCGAACAAACACCAACCTCCGTTTGCAAGATTCATGGGGCTCCATTTACACCGCGGTATCCAAAAGAAGGGATGTCGACAAAAATGAAACACCAAAGCTCCTCACTCAATGGCGGACACTGCACTTTCTCACAAGGGCCGCCCGCTTCCCTGCTGTATCTCTCTACACACACATGGCGGAGGCCTCCGCTGCGCTCGGATTGGTTGTCATCGGCACGGCACGGTTTCATCATACCTCAGCCACGCGGAGAGCCAACGACCATTATGCACAATCCAGGGCCGGCCATATAACACTAGCAGAAAACCGGAGAGAGACTCGATTGAACATTCGCCATCTCTAGTTTATGATCTCCTGAGGTTTAACTTGTGTGACGAAGTCTGCCTTTATCTGCCGGAGAAAATGACTAAAAAAAAACTCATTTCACCTTCAAGATGCAACATAAAATACTAGTTCTCTTATTTGTGGCTTCCCATTCGAATGAAATAAAAATAGATTTCCAAACACAAAATACGGATTGCGTTGAGTATTTTGTTGAACCAAACTGGTGGCTGATTTTTCATGGTTAGTGTAAGGCGATAAATTTTCATGCACTTGACTGGAGATTGCTTCAGCAGTCTTGACTGAATAAATACTTCTGGATATTAATGTAGTACGGAAAAGAGACCATTACAGTGAAGCCAGAGGTTGTAGACCACATGTCATTACTGAGGGGAGAAAAAAGGAGATAACGAAATGCCAAGAAAAATTGTCTTTAAATACTTACATGCATCAATTCCTCAGAAATGGAAGAGAGACTTAAAATACTTCCTTTTTCATTTCTTGGCACTATGCTCTTTGTAAACAGGTTATCCTCCTATCCCAGCCATCTTCACTTTCAGTTTCTGTCCTTTGTTCTGATACCACGAACAGCTGTCTCTTCTCTAATTAAATTTGTACACTGGACAATCTGTCTTACGTCGGAACTCAAATGTGCAGTATGTGAAACAACTCACTGGACAAGCAGTAAACCAGACATCACTCTAAAAAAAGAACAAGTTAGGCAATGTATATAACGTAACATCGTGGCACGTTCGCGTAAATATTGTTGCCATGGAAAGGCAACAACACGGCCCCTTTGTATTGTTGAGGTACGTGTAGCTGTCAACAATATAAGTGTTCAGTGTTGCCATGGACAGGCAACAATACGGCCCCTTTGTATTGTTGAGGTACGCGTAGCTGTCAACAATATAGTGTTCAGTTAAATGAGATATGTTCAATAATCACCAACTAATGCACATAAACGTTTTCACAATAGTTTATTCTTAAAATTCCCCTATACGTATTTCGGTGGTTTAAACCACCATCTTCAGGGGGTCATAGAGATTAATATGCATAGACTTTACAGTTATTACATATACGGTTATATTTATATATGTAGAATATGAGTGGGCTGATAATGTCCACTTCGTACAATATGTAAAATACTATAAAATGAATTAAAAGTTGCTAAAATGTTTACATAATTTGTAGTTAGCCTGAAAATTAGTGGCAGTTTGGTCTTGTAGTAAGGTGGTCATCTGTATGTACTAAGTGAGCTGCGTAACGTCCGTGTCGTGTAGTTGCAGAGAGATGACCGAAATACGTATAGGGGAATTTTAAGAATAAACTATTGTGAAAAAGTTTATGTGCATTAGTTGGTGAATATTGAACATAGTGTTCAGTGTTGGCATGGAAATGCAAGAATTGTTTGTCATTGCACTGCTGTCTTCCTACAAAATATTTCGTTCTTCTGTCAATAATAAAACGTATTGGTCTTCATGTAAAGTGCCCGATATTTTTTTCCGATTTTAGCCAAGTTTGAACTTTCTCGATAGACTTTCGTAAGAGTCCCCTACACAAAATTTCATGGAAATCCGTCCATTGAGAGCCGCTCTGATAAATGCGGACAGGCAGACGGACGGACAAACATTATTAAGCTAATGGGCGCTTTTCGCGACTTATGCAATCCGCCTTAAAACCCTTGGCATAAAAACTACAATTTTATATAGGGGACGGCCGGTTACATAATGATTTTCTAATCTGAGTTTTGGAATACGTGGTATTTATTAATTTGACGTTAATCTGGGTTTAATTACAGTGTAAATAATCATCATGTAGTAACCGTTATTTTGTAAGAAGCAAGCCTGATGACGGGGACCGAACCTGTCCCCGAAACGTAGTGTATTATATTTCAATACGCACGATGGAAAAATTTTAAAATGTCTATCAGTCCAAATGTCAGTTCGTTTCGTTTTTAACTGAGGTACTTGGTGACGTTTGCTGAAACACAAGTGAACTCTTTCGTCGTCATTCGAATGTGTAGATCACCTGTGGGACTATTTCGTTCATCTTAAGCTGATTATTATTAGTGTGGTGTTGACCTGTAACGCACCAAGACGACGGCAGTTATTAAAATTGCCCTAATGTGAGAACAAAATGGCAGATAATCGTACAAGCTATACAGCAGGGTAACCTGTGTTCACTGCAGATACGTAGCTTATGTGCTGAAGCACAGGTATTCATTCCACCCCACCACTCCGTTCCTTACTCATATTCTATACCACTGTCACCACTCATCCAACAGTCGGGGGCGTTTGGCTCTGCCCCACTCTCCCCTCTCACAACCCAAGCAGAACTTAAAATACATTACAATAGGCGTTATTGCTGACTGGTTGCATTCGTATGTGCGTGTGGGCACGTATGTATGTACGTATGTACTATGTACCAAGCCGGCAGTAGATGGTGGGGGAGTGCGCGGACCCTTGACTGTCGAAAATAATTAAGGAAACCCCGCTCATCACAAACTGATGCTTTCATGGCTCATTAACGGCGGTACGCAACAAAGTACAGCCCTTGTTGTGGTGGTTTTAATGACGAACAGTTTCTAGAATGAGAGAATGAAAACCATGTCCTCGGCGGGAAATCCGACTATAATGGTGTAGACTCAATTGCTGCGCGGTATGTCACAGTGAAATTGTCCATCTTTGTTTCGTGAACAAATGTCGGGAACTTTGTACGGCCGCGTATGAATATAAACTTGTGGGAAATTCATTTGTTTGGTGGTATATAGGCCTTATACGTGAAGTCGGTTTAATCCAGCAAACAAACGTAAACTTATCCCTGTCCACGCCACGAAGGCGTATAGGGGTGTAGAGGTACAACCCCACTGATTTTTGTCCTAGGCACTAGATAGAGATGTAAACCTTCACACTCCAGCCACTTTAGCCCCCGGCACCCACTGAATATTAGGCTGGGTGGGTACCAGAGCCGGTCTGGACGTTTCGGAGAAGAGAAAACCCTCGTGCCTTGGTTCGATTCGAACCCCGGATCATCAAGCCCGTAGCCCAGTCACTATACGGACTACGCTGTCCGGACTCCCACTTAAGCCTGCATATATTCTTCATGTAAAAATAAAGTTGTGTGACGTGGATATCTGCCTCTTTTTTAGTTATTGGCACAACCGGATGCTCTCCACCAAAGTGTGTAAATGTTAGGCTGGGAGCTGATAAGAACGTCTGGAACCCTTGTTCACAACAAGCTGGTTACCTGGCTTACCTGCGGCCTCAAAGATACTCCGATATGGTGCCAAATTACATTCGTCGGAACTGTCCAGCAAATAGTCACAACGTTTTGGTTGTCACGCAAAATCTTTCATCCATGCAAAAGGTGTTTTCAGTGGCAGACCACGGCGAGGACATCAGACGTCAGCAACACAAATAAGAGGATGCAGGAACAGAGTAATTGGACACGAGTAACAATAGAGTGGGAGGAGCAGAGCATTTGAGAGCACATGCACATTCTTCACCGAGGTACTGCATGTAGATTGATGGATATTATGACTTACCGTCAGTTCGTGAACACGTGAGAAATGTCGACGTATCACAGATGTGTTTTATGCGAACACGTGGCATTACCTGCTCTACTGTGGACGGATGTCCTGCACACGAGCGCGAGCATACACGTATTGCATTCGCAGATTATGTGTGTGTTATTCGTCTTTGGATTCCGTGTTTCACGTTACAAACATCCAATGCATTCCACACTGTACTGTTCACATCACCGAAATCATACGTGCTGTTATTAGAAACACATCTCAAAAGACATACCGTTTCTGCGAAATTTGTCATTCTCACAGCGGTGATGGTTTGCTGGACACAAGCAGCGGACGACCGGCTTTCCGCAGCGCCAACCACTGTCAAGGTCAACTACACACTCCACAGTCAGTAACTATAGTTACAGACGCTTCGATCTTCGTGTTGCCCTCATCTTTAGGGTCAAGCAGTTCAGGAATAGTGATTCTTCTTGGACTGCTTCACCCTGAAGATGGAGGAAATACGATGCTTCGAAACGTCGATGACTACCAGTCGACACGCTGCTTGCCGTAACGCAAAACGGTCCCAGTAAAGCCTGATGCAAGTTGTCATATAAAATAACACCCTGTATACATGCATTATTATTATTATTATTATTATTATTATTATTATTATTATTACTCATACATCAACAAAAAATAAATGAAGCAATAAACAAAAGCACTGAAGGGAAGAAATTAAAAAAGAACAGACATTTCAAATCTTCTCCTTATCAAGGGTCTAACAATAGACCAAATTTCTGACGCTCAATTGCGGTCTGCGATTTATACCGTGAGACAGGAGGGCTATAAAGGCGCTAGTGCATATCAGATGTAGAAAAACCAAAACTGACGACAGACATAAAACTTTTTTAACGCTATTCGTTTCGCTACGTGAAGAACGCCTTGTTGCCTCGCTTGATGACGTGTTTTATGTCTTTACACAAAAGACAAACCAGACGAAAAAACACAACTGGGGGGGGGGGGGGGGGGATCGTGACGTAAGTCAGTGCGGTGCCAGTGGAATTCGGCGAGGCTGTCCTAAGAGTGGCCCTCAGAAGGTGTTTGAAGATGTCACGACTGCCCTCTTCCTCTTCATCAGTTAAAGTGTAGGTTGCTGAGGATGTTCGTTACGTAGCTTTACATCGCGAAGTTGGTGAGGGACGTATTGGAAGTACAGACACGTGGCCGTGGTCTTTCAATTGCATGAAACAACATACATTGTGAAACTTGAAAAAATACTTTAATACAACAGAAAGGGAGCAAAGGACATATTTGAGATATTACATTCCGCCACCTCCCCCCCCCCCCCCCAATTGCTCGACAACCCAAGTGGGCCAGAGCCTCCTCACTGTCGAGGCTTCGCGATCACACTCAGACACACCACACACGGTAGGACTCCTCTGGTCGAGTGATCAGCCCGACGCAGAGACCTCTACCTGACAACACATAACACTCACCCGGCGGGATTCGAACCCGCAATCCCAGCAAGCAAGCAAGCAGCCGCAGACCCACGCCTTAGAACCCGCGACCAATGAAATCGGCTGAGATACTACATAGTAACGAGAAACTTTGTCATTAATAAAGGTGACATATTTTGTATACGGAAATATAGGTTACGATGGACTGAACATTTAGCACGGAAGTGAAGATGTGTTCTGGATTTCGGTGAGGAAATCGCTCGGAAAGAACCTACTTGGGGGACCGAAAAGTGGGCGTAAATTAAAGACGTAAGGATATTCGCAAGGAGGTCCTAGGAAAATAAGTTCAGATGGAAGAACTGCACTTAATAAACATTATTTTTTTAAATCCTGTCCATCTAGCATGGACATTATTGGTCTTCGAGTTCCCACCCAGAACTGCCGAGACTTCCCTTCGTTTCATGTTAGTCCAACTTTCAAAAATTGTCCCTCCGCCAGGCGTGCCACGGCGGCAATTCAGATTGTAGTGATTTGGACATTCTCAGAAGGCAAATTATCACAGTCAGTCAGATTTGATATTATTTTCAGTTTTATATAATAAAATATCCTACTGCATTATATAAGTATTCTTTTATTTGTTTTGTTTGGGTTTATTTCACACGTGTCCTGTTTATTGACCTTTATTATTTGTGTGTTTACGTTGCGCTGTTTCTGTTACGGGTCATTTGGCTGTTTACTCAGTAAGTTAACAAACAACAGCTGAATTATTATTATTATTATTATTATTATTATTATTAGTATTAGTATTATGCCGATCCCAGTGGCCGCGCAGTCTAAGGCGTGGGTCTGCGGCCGTTCGCTTGTTGGAATTGCGGGTTCGAATCTCGCCAGGGGCCTGGATATGTCTCTTGTCAGTGTTGTGTTTTGTTAGGTAGAGGTCTCTGAGACGGGCTGATCACTCGTCCAGAGGAGTTCTACCGAGTGTGGTGTGTCTGAGTGTGATCGCGAGGCCTCGATAACGAGGAGCCCTGGGCCTTTAGGGTCTGTTGCGCCATTGGAAAAAAGAATTATGTATTATTGTAGAGTCTGGTGGAAGTTTATCAACGTTTCGGAGTAACCTGCTGCTTCCACCATCAGTATATTTCTTCTACCCTTAAAATGGCGGCAGTATGTTCCTCCTAAACGTCGGTAAATTAGTACCATGCTAAATAATGATACATTCCTGAAGACATTGATCTTCATAGTCACTACCATGAGAACCTCAAACCCCACATAAATATAAAATGCATTAAAAATATATACAAAATAATTAAGCGAGTGAAGTGTGCTAAGTCTATATTTATAGTGTTTCTATCCTTGCAATAGCAGTCAATAGCCTGTATGTGTTATAAATTAATATCAAGGTCAATGAGGTATTAAACACAGCGACGGATGCGTCTGACAGAAGTTTGTACTCGTATTCTGGCGAAGTTGGTCTGCCCACTCTTGTACAAAGAATGTCAAGTACAGGCAAAGTCACTACGAACTTTGTACTGAAGTCCAAATACTTCCAGCTGTATTGTACTACAGAAGCCTAGTTATAGAAAACCCACAGTTGAAAAAAACAACATTATTTTACAAGCAGCTTTTTTTTATCTCCTTTCGCCACTAAATGACATAACAAAGAGCAATACGCTTTTTGCATGGAGTGTCTATTTTTAATGCCCTTGTACATAATTCTTAACCGACAATATTCTTTGTCGGTTTTTGTAACACCTGGAGGCATTAATTTTGATCTTTAAATACACGTGTTTATGAGCGCCTTGAGTAGACGTAAATACAGTACAAATACAGACTTTGACTTGTCCTACTGTACAGTCAGACAGATAGTATTGTCTTACCGGTCATAGAAAAACCCACCGCTATTCAACCAATCAGCGGTTCAGTCTGTGTAGTTTATTTTCAGCACCCCCTCCCCCCCGTCACAATATTATTTACTTAAAAGCTAATTAAAGCAGTGCGTTACAATTACACCGATTTTTCGACTCCTGCTTTATGTAAAAGTGATACAAAAAATTGGCGTCTTTGCACAATTCACAACTCGTACCAACACACCAAGCAGGTTGGTGGAACCGCAGCGCCCCATATTCGTATTCAAGAGGTACTCGATTCAATCCTCGGTCGGATTATCGAGGATTCTGAGATTTTTCGTGGTCTTTAACGTCGTCAAACAAATGCTAGGCTAGTCCCTTCACATAGGGCACAACAGACTTCTTCAAGTTTCTTTATCACCAGCTAGTCATTATTATAAATATCACATACTAGGCACCCACACACAGGGGGGCTGCCGGGCTGCAGGCCCCCCAAATCGAGATTTGAAAAAAAGAAAACAAATTTTTGTAGACACGATGATATCAATGGCTTTACGTGATTTACCCTACAGGTAAAATCAACCACTGAAATCGGCTGATGACTAGTACATTGCAATTTGAAAAATAAAATTAACAACTTAGGAAGTCTTAGATAAACTTAAAAAAAAAGATTATACATTGTGATTTAAATTAGGTCAGTCAAGGAACATGTAGGCCTAGTTATAGTTATTTTTTTCCAATGGCTCGACAGCCCCTTGGGGGCCTACACCGCCTCATTTTCCGAGGCTTCACGATCACACTTTTAGTTATAGTTATACCTATATAAATGCAGTTGCAAATAACAATTATATTTATGAAATGGTTTTTATAAAACAGTTTTTAATACGAACATACATTATATATGATCTCACAGTCAGCCCCCCTCCTCCCCCCCCCCCCCCCCCCCCCCCCGTCCGATGAAATATTCTTGGTGCGTCCCTGTCACACACCCATCTAATTCATTCGAAACAACGTCGTTAAATAACGTAGCCAGAAGTAATACGGAATCACCATTTGTGTGCTATAACAGACAAACATCAAAATATCTTCCGTCTGTTTTCTGTGCCCCAATTTAACGCAGTCAGTTTCTCGGACTCAACAGCATCGCATGGTGGGATGAATGCATTGGGAAGTGTTTGTTTGTTACGTCACGGATGCTTAAAGAAGCGGTCGTGACGTAACAAAACTACTGTCCCGGAATTTGTTTGGAGGGAATGAAAAAAATATCACGAAAACTCTCAGTCAGGACAGCCCTTGTCCCAGTCGAGGTTCTAATCGGACACCCCCTAAATAAAAGTGTAGAGAGTTACCGCTATTCTAGCCTCCTCGGAGTCAGGTTACTGAATGTCTTTTGTTACTAATGCATGCTATCAGGAGTGCACATGCTACAGACCCCAAGGCTGCACTCACCGCATAACTAAGTCCTTATTAAAGAAAACAATGCAAAGAAAGCAGGAGAAAAAAGACTTCCGTCTATGAACCTTTTAAAACCGACTGGTTACTTGATATACAAACAGACTTAACATTCAAAGTTTTACATTGTGCCCAGTGTTTTTATGTGTTTTATATTTATCTCAGAACAAACAGCGACTTTTGCCCTGTATAACTTGAACTGATTGGTTTTTATAACAGATAAGAAAACTGTTTACTGTGCGATACGAACTGGGTCTTTAAAAAACTTCTTTACTCTTCGTCTTTAAAGGGTTAATGACAAGTTACTTGCCTACAGCAAGGTGTGTAACTGTGTGTAACGTGATCTCTGGCACTGTGTTCCCAGCAGTGGCAAGACTACACTTCACGCCGTAGAGACAGGCTCCTGTCCCATGGAAAAATGCGACCCTTTCTCCGGGGATGTAGTGGCCGAAGCGTGAAGCTGACAATCCATGTTTATGATGTGCAGAGGTCTGCTATGCCATAGTCTTCATGACGTAGCGACGGGGACAAATTCATTTACTCAACAAAAAGTGGCAAAAGAGTCACGCATATGGAACGATATAAACATATAACTAGATAGCTTAGTGATTTATAATTACACTTTGCTACGTGTTGTTTTGTACAACTGTGAAACATGCTTCGGAGTCTTCAGTAAGAACAGGATTCAGAGACCAAAGCATTGAGAAAACTAATGGATCATCTGAAAGGTGGAGAAAATTACATACTGAAGAGATTCACTAGTCTAATACTGCTCATTGCTAACACTGAGAAGATAAGACAATTTGAGATAATCAATAAAATGAGAAACGTATAAAAATTTTTGTTGTGAAACTATATAAAGAAAGATAAAACTTGGTAAACCAAGGCCTAGATGGGTGAATACTATTAAAATGGATCTTGGAATAGTAGGTTGGGAAGATTGTGGACGGTATTGATCTGCCTCAAGCCAGGATAAAATGTGGTAGGACTTTTGTGAAAGCGGTGATGACCTTTCGGATTTTATAAAAGTATTGAGCCTGTATTTCTTTCCTAGCAACAAGAATATCGATTTTGCAGTGTTGGAACTAGTGAGGAATCCTTGGTTCATAAATATAAGAACTAGGCCTAAGCTAAGTGTTAACTACCTGAAGTGTTGCAGGTACGGTAAGTTAACTACCTGAAGTGTTGCAGGTACGGTAAGTTAACTACCTGAAGTGTTGCAGGTACGGTAAGTTAACTACCTGAAGTGTTGCAGGTACGGTAAGTTAACTACCTGAAGTGTTGCAGGTACGGTAAGTTCAGCGTTAAAGAATATGAAATATGAGTAACTTTAAGAATGTTGGCGTAAGCGAAGAAATTCCTGTCAGTAACAATACGTTGTTTTCTCTTTATTCTCCTGCCCCCACTCTCTCTCTCTCTCTCTTCTCTCTCTCAAACAAGCTTGTCCCACTTACACAAACGCGGCTTGTCACTCTGACAAAACGCATCAATTAAGATGTGACGTTCAAATCTATCTTTCAGCTCTAGCAGCTCGCTATATTTAGCAAATTCTCAAGAACGTGCCACGCGTCCTGTAATTTAAAGTGCATACATGTATACAAGATTGTGGCACGAATAGCCAGGCTGACTCAGTTGGTACAGTGAGTGGATGCTGATTAGATGATCGGAATTTGATCTCCAGCAGAGGCTGGATTTATTTATTTCTGGATTTCCTTCAGAACAAGTGCAGGCCCACATAATGAATACCGTGGATCCGCAGCTGTAGGTGAACCTGACCACTCATCTCCGTGGATCAAAAGCGTTCTTTAGAATCTGCTAGTCGTTCAAATGTCCAGCCAAGAAATTCACCGCATTCTGTAGAACGTGAAGAGTAGTTACTGTACTCACAAAAGCCCTTTGCTGAACCCAGTGACGTACATAAATTCTCTGCAGACCCTGTAGCGCAGTGTGGGCCCCAAACATACAGAATACTAGCGAGTGTTGTAGGTTATTTGGGTTTGGATTCCTTTTTTGTCAGGAGGCAGTATTTTGGATCCGCGTTATGAGACAGCTTTACCCGCCTGAAAGAACCCCGGCACCCACCGTACAGCAAACTTGGTAGGCCTCAGAGTCGGATTAGATGTTTTGGAGAAGAAAAATATTTGTTGGCTGTACCAGAATTCGAACCCCGGACCGTCCGGCCAGCAGGGTAGTCTCTATGCTGACTCCGCTATATCGGCTGTTTTGAGAGAGAAGAAGATGATTTGTAAATGATAAACTGTTTCTACAAATACTAGGCTATATGATATCTGAGTACAATGACACAGTTTAATTAACGTTTCATTTATTCTCTCGTTATACTCTTCATTCATGCACTAAAATGGGGTTATTTAATATCTTGCAAAATTTCGTATACTATACTGCATAATATCATACTGACATGAGGACATTTAACGTGTTCCGAAACGTTACATATACTGTATAATATCGTATTGTGTTCAGTGCAGTGCATTTGTATTCTGCCGAAGAGCAGTTAACAGCTATGAAAGCCTGGTGTGAAGGGTGTGGTTCACAACGCAGCGCGAATCGATCGCTCCTTCGGCCTGGCAGTACCTCGACTGCTCTCGGGAACAAAGAAGCAGCTAGAGATGTAAGGGAAAGAACCGTGGGTATATAATAACCCAAGCAAGCGGTTGAGAGAGGAGGGGGAAAAAAAAGTCTTTGGTATGTTTCTTATGAGCTGAGAGAACTGGTGTTCACTGTTCTGTACAAAGGCCGATTTAAAATGAGAAACGTATAAGTGGATAGAACAAAAGTAGGATAAAAGAGAACTTGTAAGTACTTACGAGACGTGTTTAATGTGGTGGTTAGTTTTAAAACCATGTTAGGAGGTAGGTTCGGATTAATTTTTTGTACTAATCTACTACATTCACATACTCTTATAGTGCCCGGAGCACAGGCCAAGTACATGTCCCTGTGAAAATGGCCAATCAACTCAATTTAATGCCCAAGTTAATAATGCGTGGAGCTTTACCTCTGTTCTTCAATACGTCTTTTAACACAGGGACAGCTCTACCTATACATCATCCTCTCCCCTGCCACAATTACCAAGCGAGGTTTGAGTTAATTAGGAATTTTATTTTACTTGTTTGTTTTGTCGCTTTATGGCAAAAGGAGAGGAAATTAACACGTGCAAGCCAACAACCCCCCCTCCCCACCTCATTCTTGAGTGTCAACAGCCTGTATGATGCTCTTAAGGAATGTGATTATGTCCTGTGGAAACCGACGAGATGTTTGTGAAGTGTCAAGATTATTCTCAACTGATGACATCGACATGCGGCAGAGTTAATCTTGGAAAACTGACAGTTGCACATCATGCCGCCTTTTATGGAGCACGATGATTCTTTATCTTATCAATAAGGGATCGCCATTACGCCATAGCCTGAGCAAGACAGATCAAGCCCATACCATCAAATGTTGTTCATTTAAAATCCACTTTAATATTATCCTCCCATCTAAGCCTAGGCCTAACAAGTGCTTACTGCATTAACATTTTCAGACTGAAATCTTATGTGCATTTCTATATGTCCCAATCATGCTACATTATTCGCCCATCGTATCCTCCTTGCTTTGCTCATTCTAATAATATCTGGTAAACAGCAGCCCATTACGTACAATTTATGAAGCTACTAATTACGTAATTTTCTCCAACCTACTGTAATTACCTTCAATTAGGTTACAATACACATTAAAAAATAATCGCCTATTAGGTGATAGGTTTTCATAACATGGATGTATATAGGGGGAGTAGAGGTATAGCTTCAATTATTTTTAACTTCGGCACCAAATGGAAATGAGTGGTCAACTTCACGCCCCGGTCGCTTTACCCCCAATAACGAACCCCGGTACCCACTGAATAGGAGGCTGGGTGGGCCCCAGAACCAGTCTGAATGTTTTGGCAAAGAGAAAAATCTCGTGCCACCTGGTGGGATTCGAACCCCGCATCGTCCAGCCCATAGACAATCACTGTAGTACCGACTACGCTATCCCGGCTGTTGTGAGTCTCATAGTGATTTATATGAAATACCGGCACGTATTACTTGCCTTTGCGGGCAGTTCTCGTTTTTTTTACTTATTTTCTTCTATTTTCTTCATGATTCTTCCTTTCTGTCTTCCAAATTGCAAGACTCAAGTAGAAGTTACTAGCTTAGCACACAGATGGCACTTGAACTGGCAGGTCTATAATGGAAAGGCCCATCTTGTCTTGAGACGAGGCATGCATCGAACAACCGATCTCGTCAGTGCAACTGGAATTTGAGTCGCTTGTTGAATTTCTTATTCTGTTCTGTAAAGGAAGCCTCTGACAGCGTCAAGTCGGCAGAGACTGCTGGCGGTCTGGTAGCAAGCAACAGAGTAAGTTGCTGTAAACCAATATAAAGGTTATGCAACTCTTGCCAACAAGCGTTAACAGGCCTGTACAAGACACGTAGTCTGAAGCAAAATACACAAATGTGTAAATCACGTTTTTGCGCTAACGTGCAGTATGTCAATATGAAACCGAACGCCACTGCCCAGTTCTTAAGCATTCCTTCTTACTTCATATTCGACAGGTCATGTGCCCGAATCTTGGCCTGGAAACTAGTGACTGACGGTTTTCGTGGTCTTCCTCATTATCTCCATGAAAATTCCCGGATAATATACTTACTTAAATTAGGCCTACGCCACGTCTAAACTGGTCCCACTGGTTCGAATCTAAATAACCATGGCAACTGGTACAGCATCGCTATAAAATAAACTATTTGACATTAGGTAGAGATGAGTTATCAGCTTTATGCCCCGGTCGTTTTACGTAATAAAGGGCCCTCGGAACCAATAGAATAGATGACTTAGTGGGCCTTAGGTTAATGTGGACGTGATGGCGAGCAGAAAAATTCTTAACAGGAATCTGTCTTCGGTCGTTCAGCTGGTAGCCTAGAGCATGTAGGTCTAGTGACTGAGATATTCCGGTCATAATGCGATTCCTTTAGCTCATTAAATTAGTGTTAATAAGTGCCCAAATAATTTCCCCGCAAAATTGATTACCATTCTCACAATTTAGACATTTTTCGGTTGCACTAATTAATACCCGTGTACACATAAGGGTCTATGGTTTCACCTAGCAGTACCTTAGAAATACAGTGGAACTCGGTTATAACGTCATGAAAGGGACTAAATATTTTGTGTCGTTATAAACGAGTGTTGTTCTAACCGAATAATGGTTAACAGTGAGGAATTAATTCGTACCACACAGTATCTGACGCTATGAACGAGGTCACCTATAAACCGATGTCGTTATAACCCGGTTCGACTGTACAGGGCATACACAAAAGAATGGTGCGATATTCATATAATATACATCGAAACCGCACCATTATTTTGTGTATACCTGTATATATAAGAGACAGATGTAGGAAAATTATTAATTCAAATAAACGTGAAGCAGTGGAAGAGGAAAAAGGTTAACACCTGCCCACTAAGTTTCATTAATTCATTTATGGTATAATCATCCCGTTGTGTTTGTGTTGCGTAACTAGGACCCTGTAGTCGATCTAGTTTATTAATTAATTTCAGTTACTAGATTACATGCCAAAATGACATAGTGAGTAACGTTTTGAAAGACGCGACTCTTACTTTGGGGGATAAAGCTGCCGGAGAGTGAAACTCACCACAAACCTTCTTCACGACGTGGTGCTTATGCAGAGGAATCAAATTTATTTAATTGCACTCACATGGCCAAGTATGATTTAAGGAAGAGGCATAAACGGAAGTAAAATGTAACATACATATTTCGTCCGATAGCAGGCCATGTTGCACGTTCGTACAGCAATAATGTTCCAGATTTGTATTCGAGACGTACCGGATTCAAATCTCAGCGGGTGTACCGTCTATTCTGACAGAGGTAATTCTTAAGTTTCCTCAGTCACACCACGCGAGTATCTGCAGATTGTCATCAAATAGGCCACATCGCCTTATTCCACTTTCGCTATGACGTCACATCCCACTCCACGATATAGAAGGTATGCGTATGGACAGCGTCTTTAAATAAACGAAGCAACATACCAAAACATGATTTATGCAACGTGTTACTAGTACTAACGCTGAGAACTCTACTTCTTGGAGGGACATAAAGCAATTCTGTCATTGTAAAACGTTACAAATTATTTATTGAATCGCAAAGAAAAGAGGGAAAAAGTGTTTCATTCTGCAGTCTGTCTTACGACAGGTCCGTAGCCTCTTCCAAAGCGAGATCTCCATTGACTGCGATCTAGTGCTTCCTCTTTCAGTTTCCAGTATCTTCTCTTTTCCTTAAGGTCATCCAGTAGCTGCTTACGCCTTCTTCCTCGCCTTCCAGTCATTTCTGTCCTTCCCCCTGACTTTCCTTCAATCACGTGTTTCAGAAGGCAGTTTCTACGCAACATGTGACCAATCCAGTTAGCCTTTCTTCTCTTTATTGTATGTAGGATATTCCTCTCCTCCTTGACTCTGTGTAATACTTCTTCATTTCTCACACGATTCTCCAGCACCACATTTCAAAACTTTCCAGATATTTCTTATCTACTTTCCGGAGTGTCCATGTTTCAGCACCATACAACCTTGCAAAATGCGCACTGCACCGTGACAGAATTTTAAATCACAATGTTATCGCTGGGCGATTGGTGCACGCTTTTCGAGGCATTGCGCATTTTGACCCTTGAAGATGAGATCAACACGCTGTATCGAAACGTCGGGGCACCAGTCAGCCAGTGACACGGTGCCATATCCCAGAAAAACGGAGACCTCAACTGCACCGCTGCGAAAGCCTAAGAACTCTCACAAGTTCACGTGACAACGACAATGGCCACAACCTGTATAGCTTTCCTTCTTTAAAACTGACTGTGTGTGTGTGCGTGCGTGTGTAGTGTAAAGCAGCAATACTGTAGTAGACTTGTGTCTACATGTGGTAAGTTTTGAGTGACGGTGTGCCCTTCACTGCTAAATATGCCACATTTGTCCACGAAACACTTTGGCGAGGAAGAAGTAACTTAGAACAAATCATCATCTGTGGTGCTACAGCCCTTGAAGGGCCTGGACCTCTGCAATAGCCTGCCTCCATCCCTCTCTATCCTCCGCCATCCTTCTCCATCCTCTTATTCCTATTTTCTTCAGATCTTCCTCCAAATCGTCCACCCATCTGAGTCTGGGCCTCCCCTTCCTCCTGCTGCCCCCTGGTTGTCCAGTGAACATTTTCTTTACCACTCTTTCTTCTGGCATTCTTTGTACATGCCCTGCCCATCTCATTCTTGCCCTTTTTATTTCCACAACTATGTCCGGCTTCTGATATAACTGTTGTATTTCGCCATTTGTTCTTATTCTCCATTCCTCTCCCTCCCTCACTGCTCCATATATTCCCCTGAGTATCTTCCTTTCCCACCTTCTCAGCATCTCCTCCTCCTACTTAGAACAAATAGGGCATGTCATACCAGACCATTCTGTAGATGCAACTTGAAATTGAATTTACTAACAACTGTGAATAATTGGAGTACACTGCATCTTTGTACCTTAAACGATCGATTCTTTGTGCCTTAAACGATCGATGTGTAACTTATATACAAAACAAAGAAAAGTGCACTTAAAGGCGTGTATATGTACACAGGCAGCGTTGCAGTAATGACACACCGGTATAGCGTGAAATTGAAAATTCGATTCAACTGTATCTTACGAAAATCAAATTCATTCGCCAGGTAAATATAATAGAATAACAAAGCACTAAATTATGGCGTCAATAATGAATGCATTAAACTGATACGAAAATATAATAAAAAAAAGGTCTTTCATAGTTAAACACCTGTTATATTGCGGGGGGACTCTGATTACATAGGTAACTCATGAAAGGCACAAACTATTGCAAAAGACCACCAGCGAACTTGTTGAATATACTTATAACATAAAACCGGAAAACATACGGTTGGTAGGCCTGCATATTATGTGTTATATTTGATGACGCTGATAGTCTTTCGAACTAAATATTGTCAATCGGTAGGAGGAATGCTGAAATGGAAAGGATTTGGAAGGAAACGGCGGTGGTCTAAGTCAGATATTATCCCGTTCGTTACCTGGAACGACTGAGGAAAACTGCGGAAAATTCGGTCAAGTCAGTTCGTTTCTGTTCAAGTGTTGCCCTTTTTCTAGGGGCGTTTCCGTATGTTGCGCGCCCACGCTCTGTCCGTTCGCGTGCACACATCTAAAAGCAGAGTGGATTTCCACTAAATATAACATTGGAGAATTTTACAAAATTTGAATTTGAATGTTAAACGTGATGATGCCTACAGTTTCACACCACTTAACTTTAAAGCGTTCTTATACGAACTTGAGGCATAAGTTTTAAAAGTACACAACATTATATATACTGCACATATGTTTATTTGCCTTTGCAGCATGTGTCTCATATAGGGCAGAATATAGCTGTAAATTGTTTGTTTACTCACTAAATAGGGTTATCCAGTTTTAACTTCTCACAGGCTTGAAAGCCTATGTGTTAATTAACCGTGAGCAGACGCGTGTGGATTTAATGTTAATTTACTACACAAGAAATTCCATCATTTTTTTTCTATGGCTCGACAGCCTTATATGGGCCTGGGTCTCCTCGTTTCGTCGAGGTTTCATGATCACACACACTTTTTAGACACACCACAGTCGGTAGGACTCCTCTGGACGAGGGACCAGCTCGTCGCAGAGACCTCTACCTGACAACACACAACACTCACAAGAGACAGACATCCATGCCCACGGTGGGATTTTTTTTTTGCCTCTCCGGAGTTTTTCCCCTTTGATCCATTTTTGGACTGTTTAGATCCTTTCGTCCTTCATGTCACTTTACGTTCCATGCTACCGTCCTTACAACAAACACAACACAAACATCCATGCCCCCGGTGGGATTTTTTTTTTTTTGCCTGTCCGGGGTTTTTCCCCTTTGATCCATTTTTGTAATGTATTAAATCCTTTTGTCCTTCATGTCACGTATGTTCCATATTAGTCCTTATACAACAAACACAACACAAACATCCATGCCCCCGGTGGGAATTTTTTTTTTTTGCCTGTCCGGGGTTTTTCCCCTTTGATCCATTTTTGTAATGTATTAAATCCTTTTGTCCTTCATGTCACGTATGTTCCATATTAGTCCTTATACAACAAACACAACACAAACATCCATGTCCCCGGTGGGATTTTTGTTTTTTTTTTTTTTGCCTGTCCGGGGTTTTTTTCCCCTTTGATCCACTTTTTTTGTACAGTTTAAATCCTTTCGTCCTTCATGTCACTTTACGTTCTATATTACCGTCCTTACAACAAACACAACACAAACATCCATGCCCCCGGTGGGATTCGAACCCACGATCCTAGTAAGCGAGCGGCCGAAGACCCACGCCTTAGACCGCACGGCCACTGGGATCGGCTGGGATTCGATCCCCGGACCGTCCCATCCGTAGCGAGTCGCTATATCGACTGAGCTATCCCGGCCCGTTACGTCATATACTTTTATATTAATTACCAACATGCACATATCGTATAAACAGAAATACAATGCAACTACAGTAATAAATGCATTTATACAGGGTATACACAAAAGAATGGTGCGGATTCAATAGTGAATACTATTGAAACCGCACCATTATTTTGTGTATGTTCTGTACATCATTAGAGTGCCTAAAACTTTATTGTATATCCTTTCGAGAAGCTGGGGTAGCTCAGTACGAATAGTGACTGCGCTACGAGCTAGCAACTATGGAAGGGAATCGGTGTCCATTCCCAACACGGGCAGATTTTCTTTTCTCCTTAGTGCCCAGACCGGTTCTGGGGCCCATACAGCCTCTTATCCAACGAGTACCGGGAGCTCCTTCCAGAGTGTAAAGCGGCCGGGGCGTGAAGCTAAACACTTACCCCATCTAACGACAGCGGATCTGTACCTCCAGTCACGGCATGGTGCTAAATTAACCATAGAGAAACTTTTACATTCACCTTATATATCCTTGTACTAATTGAATATAACATACGTATTTTAATGCAGAGTGACCTCTAAGTATACACACCATTGTTTTTATGCGCGCATGCGCTGCAGACCAAGAGTTTCTAACTTTCTCTGACTCGCCCATCTGTAAAAAGGCAGTGGGTTTTCCGATGACTGGTACCGTATCTGTCTTGCATGTTACTTAAGAATAATGGTTTACACATTTAATTATCACTACCGAGTCTAAATGTGTTTATTTATAATATAAAAATTATAGTCTTTATGTGGTATTAACACCAAAAAGACACTGTAATCACTCACGCTGAACATTGGCAGCTGGAAATTATATACAAGGAGACAGGAAATAATTTAAGTTGGCGGAAATTTTACATTGGTATAACACGGGACGACAACTGACTGTGACACACCTACCTACCTAGGAAAACTGAATTTTGGCGAAGTTAATCCTGAACTAGTTGGTTATTAAAGGTCAAGCAGAGGTAAAGCAATCCTTGTACAGACCTGGACAGGCCCTGACGGTTCTAGGAGGTTGAGGCTCCCAGGATTTCTAAACCATCGGCACATGAATGTGGTAAGGTAGTCAGTCCTAAGCACCAGCCGCCTTTACCCCCAGGGGAAATCTCTGGCACTCATTTCTGTTAGAGGCTGAGTCGACCTCTAGGCAATAGCAAGGCCTGAAGCATTATGTCAATGGAAAATTGCAATGACACCATCTGGAATCGAACCCGCGACCTTCCGGCTTGTAGCGCAGTGCCCCAACCAACTGCATTTTGCTACTAAAGTAAACGAAAACCCGAAGGAAAGCTCAGTGGTTTTAGATACCAATTTTTTCTGTTCGTGATACAATCCATGCCAATAGAACTTGTTATAATACAAAATATAATTTTTGGACCGACACAGATTTAGCCATTGATAACAACGGCCTGTGTGTCACAGGTTGAGAAACACTTGCGATGGATCGCGGCAAACACTTTCAACTGTATACAGGTCCAAAAGAGATGGTCGCACATAAACGTCTTCGCGACGCTGAAAGCTACGTCGTACCTTGATATGATTTTGTGTACCTACATCATTAACCGGAGGCGCGCGGTGGCGCAGTTGGTTGAGGCACTACGCTACAAACCGGAACGTCGCGGGTTCAAGCCGATCCCAGTGGCCGTGCGGTCTAAGGCGTGGGTCTTCGGCCGCTCGCTTACTAGGATCGTGGGTTCGAATCCCACCGGGGGCATGGATGTTTGTGTTGTGTTAGATGTATGGACAATAGCATGAAACATAAGGTGACATGCAGGACAAAAAGGACTTCAACAGTACAAATGGATCAAAGGGGAAAACCCAGGAATTAATAAATAAATAAAAAAAAAAATACCCGATGGTGTAATTGGGATTTTTCCTTGACATAATCGTTTCTGTCGCACTATGGCCCTGGGGTCGACTCAGCCTCCAACAGAAATGAGTACCAGGAATATTTCCTGGGGGGTAAATGCGGCCGGTGCGTAGGGCTGACAACCTTACCACCTTCATGTGCCGATGGTCTAAAAATCTGGCAGTCTCAACCTCCTGGAGCCCTAAGGGCCTGTCCAGGCCTGTAATGGGATTGCTTTACCTTTTACAGAACCTTTTACCGACCAGAACTATTAACACGCTATTTCTTATCACGCGAGATAAGAAATAATGACAAATTCTAGTGAATAATCCCAACATTTCTGTAAGAGGGGTAAACGTTAAGTTGCCCGTGTCCACACCATGAAGGCATATAGGGGGAGTACAAGTATAGATCCACTCATTCTTAACCTTGGCACTAGAAGGCCGTTACCCCCCAGAAAGAGCCCCGGTACCCATTGAATATGAGGCTCGGCGGGCCGCAGAGGCTGTCTGAAAAATTTGCAGAAGAAGTAAATGTCTTGCCCCTGTCGGGATTCGAACTCCGGATCGTCCGGCCCGTAGCCGAAATTCAAGTGTTTGTACTCTGACAAATGCTGAAAGTCGAAGAACGACAATATTGAACACGGTATGATTCTAGATTATGTTAAGCTGCTGATTCTGTTTTCTGTCAAGATGAGAAACTAATTTCCTGTGTAAAATATGCCGCTCTTTGGTTTCCTGTCAATCCACTGTTTCACAGCAGCAGCACACAATTAATAGTATTTTGATCGAACGAGCGAAGAACATTGTCAGTATTGCAATCAGAATTCTGGTGCTCTAGATCAGCGGTCGCCAACCATTCGGACCTCACGGACCACTAAACTCACAATTTTGAATCCCGCGGACCACTAACATGATTTTTTTTTAAAAAGGTACAAACATCTATAAAAACAATGATCATAAAAGTTCAATTTTATTAATATGAAATGCACTTGTTTAATCATAATTAAACAAACAAAATTAAACAAAATTATTAGTGTGATATTTGTTGCTGCTTGTTTGAAATAAGTATAATAAACATAAAAATTGCAAATAATGTCCAAATTTCTCCACGGACCACCAAAATGTTCTCGCGGACCATGAGTGGTCCGCGGACCACCGGTTGGCGACCGCTGCTCTAGATGATAGGGTGGAGGGACGCAATGTTGTGAGTGTAAAAAGGATTACGAATTGTGAAGGAAGCAACAGAGTTAACTGCACGCCTGTCGCTTGGTCAAGTGATCGCTGTTTGTATCACCGGGTACTTGACCCTATTAAAAGGTTTAGAGTTTTGTTTCTTGCTTTTTACAAATCGAAGGACTGGTGGGTCGTCGGCCTTTGAACCAACCCAGGGCCCAACAACGGCTAATGCCGCTTGTTGCTTCTTACTGTCGTATGCTTCTAATAACTGTGTTTGCTTCCTCATAAGAAGCTAGCTTCTCTGTCGTTAGCACAATTTCCTCTCGTTACTCTACAACAAGGAGACTCTCTCTGTACAGTTCTCACAGTCTAGGATTCTTCCTTCATGACACACATGCACTACATTGTTATAGTTATTTGGAGCAGAAAGGTATCAACATACTCGGTAACAAAACATTGTTCTGTTCGCTATATAAAACATATGGCAAGCAACAATACTGATCAGTGTTTTGCCTACAGGATGTTTATGTCTATGCACGCTGCTCGCAATCAGTTTATCGAGTAGCTTAACACTTCAAACTTTAGTTAGTACAGGTCCACAATCCCCTATCTGCAATTCCGAAATCCTAAAAGATCTAAAAACCGGAAGTTTTTACTGGAGTATTTACGGTCTATATTTATCCTACTATTTCATTTACCAGTTCATTACTGCAGTATATAAATAAAGTGTAAATAAATTGTAATACTATTTATAGTCTTTGTTTATCCCACTTAGTATGAGTATCCATATGTTTGGCTGCTGAAATAGTAATGTGTTTGATTGCGGGGTGCTGCCCCAGACGCCGCTGGGGATGTTACGTAATGTACGAGTATATGGACCGCATTACGTCCCTTAATTTCGAAAAATTCTGAATTCTGAAACACATCTGGTCCCAAGAATTTCGGATAAGATTGTGAACCTGCATTTGTACAGTCAGGTTTAACTGTAAATAACAGAGTCCCCACCCACCCACACACACACACACACACACACACAATGTATTTGTGTGTTGCGTACGATTTTTAGAACAGCAATTATTCACCTATACAGTACTCATCGAGTGGTCTTTCTAACGGAAACACACTGTGTTCTCTGTGAGGTACGAATATAAATTTTTGGGGAAATAATTCTCATGGGAGACCTACACATTAAAGGGATGACAGTATTAAAAAGGGTGTTAGGGGTAAGGATTGGATTTATCAGGCTCAGAATATGGTTCTGTGACGGGCAGTTGTACACCCGGTAACTTGCCTTTGCGTTCCATAAAATTGGGTAGGAAACTACGGTATTTAAGGATCACATTGATGTTCCCATATCTAAAATGTCGTCTCATTACCTATTAAATAACAGCTGGATTACGCTATTCTGCGACAGATACGAGTATATGCCTGTTTTACGGGTTGTCGGCTATAGAGCCATGGTCATGATGCTCGGTATATCTAGTAATTAGCTACAGCTGGCTTCCCGCAACAGGAAATTTGCTTGGCTGGGTTCACGGCCCGGTGAGCTGGTGATGAATGATAAATAATTGACAATTACACCACAATGACAAGCAAGGCACGGCCATGTAAAGATACAGATGTTTTATCGACACAGTCTAATGCTGCATTGTTCCTAACAAGTTGCATACATATGACGACCTTTATTTATTATGCCGTCGTTATTTGAAGCCTTTTGTGTTGCCAATTACTGCCACAAATTCACAAAACAGTGCTCTGAACGTGTGTCCATCAGCTCTCTAAGTGTTCATAATGACAAAGCACCGTCAATGCACCATGAGTTTTTAAGAAATAATGACTATGTAAGATATGTTTTCGCATGTTATTATCTTTATGAAAACCATTTTAGTTAAGCTTCTTTTGTTTGCTTATAAAATTCTGTGATCTTTCTCAATACGGTACCTAACAGCTAGCACACGTAAGTCAGTACTTTAAACACTAACTTTCGGTTTAAAACACATGCCTTTATGTAACACTTTAAAAGCCTTCACTGAATGGCTGCCATTTCAATGGACCGTTTGTTTGTCTCTTAGTTTACTTAGCGTCTTCGTGACGTGAGTCGGGTGAAGAGCAGGAAATGCGATTTGAGAAGGCTGCACAAGGAAGCGGTCTTGCCCTGCTTCAAAGTAATACACGACCTTTATAGTACATCGCGTTCCGTCTTGACGAAACATGTAACTTGGGGGGGGGGGGGGGTTGCAAGGGGGGCTAATGCTCCTCCAATATTTTTTCTACCTAAGAAAATTTTATTTTTTGCTGCTGAGATCAAGAGGGGCGAATAAAAAATAGAAAGATTTTCTAAACGATTATTATGATAGTGTTAAGACAGAAAAAGTTAAAAACCTGCGTTTTACGGGACGCAGAATAGAGGTATGGTCGATTTTGCCCCCCAACCGTTATTAGCCAAGTTACCCCTGTGTCTGTAGGGACAGATTTTAGTATCGTTTTGCCGTATTTTATGCTATGTTGGATTTACTGTAGTAAATAAGACCCTACCATTTACCTGGAGTGACTGAGAAAAATACATATCCTTAAAATATCCGGTTTCCCAGCTGATATATGAAAATGGAACCTTCAAAATTTGTGGGTTTAAAATTATTAGTAAAAATTTATATTTCAGCCAACAGCGCTCACGATGCGGACCCGCGGCCATCTTGCTCTGCTAGGCACTGGTCTATTTGAGGAAGGATAATGAAACAAACACACTGTACCTAACAAAGTAAAAGTTGCAGTGGGATGTAACGTAGCCGATGTGTGTCAACAGCAGAGCAAAAAGGGTATTATTGTTATTATTATTATTATTATCATCACTAGAATTTAATTGAATTGAATCATCGTCATCATCATCATCATCATAATCAACAACATGAACATTCACAGCACTGTGACAATGCAGTGGGTTCTCTTAAACACAGCAAACCCTGAAGCAAAATTTGCCGCACTGGTCGACCCGGCTTAACTGGCAGAGCGCATGCTTGGCATATTTATCGTTTAGTGAGTCTTGCGTATTTTGTAGCTAAATTAAACGATTTACGTGCGTAACATGTTTATTTGTAGCCTTTCTAATGAAATGACACGTTTCTCACGGCATGTGTTCCGGTGTGTGAACAAAGGCGCGACAACAAAATGTCTGTCTGTTTGTTGAAGGACAACTGGCACAATTTGACTTTCTGTAGTTTCCAGTGTCGCCTGTTTTAACTTCGGAAACTACAAATGCAGTACATTTCCTACATCGTATATTTAACGTTAATAATAAATCGGCGATAGGCCTTTGTGGCAATTAAAACTTGTTGCTTTCAGCCTAGCGTCGTGAGTTCTCAGAACTTCTGGTTGAACACACTTTCAACAATGTGATCAATATTCCGCCGAGCTCGAACGCTCAGGCGGTAATACAGTACCTCATGCCTCTGCCGAGACACTGAAAATCTTGAGACTTCTCCCGCTTTTCCTCAGTCCTTCCAAGTAAATGCCAGTTTAATATATTTAATTAGGCAACGATCGCTTCCTTCAACGCCCTTTCCAAATCACAACTAACTGATAATACTAGGGCCGTGCCATGGCTCAGACGGTTAGTCGCCGGTCTCTCACCGCGGAGGCCCGGGTTCGATCCCGGGTCAGTCCATGTGGGATTTGTGGTGGACAAAGTGGCACTAGGACAGGTTTTTCCCCGAGTACTTCGGTTTTCCCCTGTCAGTTTCATTCCACCGGTGCTCCATTACGCAAGAAAACGAAAAAAAACTAATCATCTTCATCACGGGGTTGCACAATACGTCTCAAGGCTGCAGTGCGTCTGTAGCATATGCTGCGGGGCCCTTCACAGAGCCACTTTGTCCACCACAAATCCCACATGGACTAACTTGGGATCGAACCCGGGCCTCCGCGGTGAGAGGCCGGCGACTAACCGCCTGAGCCATGGCACGGCCTTACCGAGAGTTTAAATTCAGCTTTGGACCGACGGACATGGCAGTTTTCGCCATTTTCAAAACCGAAGAAAGTTTTGTGGTAATTAGGCGACCTCTTGGATAAATCGGAACCAAATACGTGTATGTACTTGTACTTAGGGTCAACTGCGTCATGAACAAACAACTGTCGTTTTTGACAGTCAATGTGTTTACATAATGGGACGCTGAAAGCCATGTGTTATCGGTTATCCTTTCGCCTTCGAGCCGGCAATAGATGTATAAATTGCTAAATTCGTTACGACCAGTGCTCACAGATCACGTCTCATCAGCCCACATCGTGCGACTTCATCATACGGCCGCTTGAGAGGACCCCCTGCCTCGCCACTCAGAGTTCTGCACTGACAAGGATGCCCGCGCATTTAAATGGAAACAGAAGAAGAGGGAGTTAGTATGCACACGAGGAGGGGAGTGACGGGGTGTAATCCAGCACCACATTGTTGTCACGGTTTACGGGACTGGAGAGGGTAGGGGGGGGACATCAGGCCACATGACGACAACCCATCCATTGTTCCGGTCTTCAAATCCCTTCCACACCAACTAAACTGTTTCCAAATAAAAAAATGAAAAAATACATACACAAATACAGGAACAAATTATTTTGACATTCAATTATTACACCGCCCAGGTTCAAAAGACTACATATTTCCAAAATTAAAGAGTAAACAATATAGGCAATGTATGTATAACGTAACACTGTTGCGCGTTCGCGTAACCATTGTTGCAATGGAAACGCAACAATGCGTTATGTGTGTTGTTGAGCTACACGTCACTGTCAACAACATAAAAATACTGAGTGTTTCACAACAATGCTTTTATGGTAAATTTATGTCGCCGGCAACAATACAACACAGTTAGGTCTTCATGTAAAGTGCCCGATATATTTATCTGATTTTAACCAAAATCAGAGTTTCGGGCACATTTTCAAAGAAGTACCTAACATCAAATTTCACGGAAATCCGTCCAGTCGGAGCCGCGCTGATACATGAGAACAGACAGACGGACGGACAAACAGACAGACAGACAGATAGAGATGATGAAGCTAATACTGTAGGTGCTGTTCATGATTACATGAATGCGCCTATTAAAAGACAGGGGAAGGGGGGACTCCAATTTGGAATACGCATACTTTCGAAATGCGCTGTTGGCGATTTTATGCCCTGCTTTATGCGTGTTCATGTTCATTGTTATTGTTTACTGCAAATATAAATGTGTTATTCGGATGCATGTATATTGTTACAAAGCTGTGATAATAAAGGTGCCACACTACATAATTGTAAATCGAACTCTGGAACTTAATTAAACACGTACTAAACCGAAACAAAAACTTTAAACTTAATAAGACATGTTATGCTATGCGCAAGTTAACTTTGAGCTTCGTATATAATGGGGTTATACTGACCTGACAGGAACCAAAATTACGCTCGCCGGAAAACTTTTGATGTAGAGCTCCTCAATAACAAATTCAGCCCAAAACATATTCAGTAGTTTCGGAGATAACACACGTGGACAGACAAATAGACGAGGGGTGAACAAATCCCTGGAGCCAGGTGGCCAGGGCGACTGAATTTTATACGGTGACGTCTAATATTTGTGAGTCTTCAGTATGGAACTTGCTTGATGTCACTCTTATGGCGCCTAGGATTTTGAGGTGGCTCCTAAATTTTGGGAAAATATGTGTACACCTGAAAAAGACAATATGCAATTTATTCAACAAACAATTAAAAATAATTTAATGATAACAGATATTTCTTGAAAAGCTGACAGTTACTGAACTGGTATGTTATGGAACCCGACGGGACGGTACGTGTACCTTTACACAATTGTAACTGTATTCACACAGCCCACTATTAAACCTGATCCTGCTGGATCCTGTCACAAGCTGAGATCATCTATCGGATTTCAAGATTGTGTGTTTGAATAAATTACTAGCAACACTACTTATATGACTTATCGTAAAGGATGTTCAGTTATGAGATGGGCGGGACATGTAGAACAAATAGGGCGACTGAGATATGTACGCGTGTTATGAGAAACTTAGCCAGAAACCTACAGAGAAGAGACCAGTCGGGAGACCAAGGATTAAGTGGGATATGATATTAAAATAGCTCTTACAGAAACATTTAAACTGACTCAGGATCGAGTCCAGAGGTGGGCTCGTGTGAATACAGCAACGAAAGCTCGGGTTCGACACGAGGCTGGAATTTTCTAACCAGCTAAGCGACGATCATCTTTTCTCCATGGACTTGGTTTGCTCAGAATAATTAAGAGCTATTTAATGCGGAATTTTTGTCTCTAGAGGCTACCTGAGCGGCTGTCACTGTGACCTTAACTTAACAAACACTGACCGTATGACGCACAGTACACTGCAAAATTATGAACATGTATTTTCATCATCTGAGCTGCCGAAAATATATGTCAGTATTACACTACGAATGAGCATACGTAGGCCTATATCTTCTTATTTTATCTGTCAATCCGATCGATCTAGCCGGATTGTATCTATTTGTTTTTTTTATCGTTTGAGACACAGAACGGAGGATAACATTACAGTAGATTTTAAAGACACACGATATGGATGTGTGGAGTGGATTTATCTGGCTCAGGACACGGGCAGTGGTGGTAATTTGTAAACACTGCAAAGAAACATCGGGTTCAGTAAAAGTACAGTGACTTTCTAGACCATTTGATAGAATATTAAGGTAAAGTTCTCCCTAGAACAGGCCATGAAGGCCCAGAGGGGAAGTAGAGGTAGAGCTCTACTCTTTCTTTAACCTCGGCGCTAGATGAAGGTGGGTGGTGAACGCCACGCCCCGGCCGCTTTACCCCCCGGGAATGACCCGGTACCCATTGTAGAGGAAGATCGGTAGGCCCCCAGGGCCGGTCTGGACGGGTGCTGAAAATCTCGCCTCCACCGGGATTCGATCCCCGGACCGTCCAGCCCGTAGCGAGTCGCTATACCGACTGAGCTATCCCGGCACACTTTGATAGAATATTAGGTTCTTAAAGAGAAAAATCTGTTCAGTTGGGGTTAGTTTACCTGCATGGTGTAAGTTGCCTATGCTGACATATTGTCCTGGGAGCTATCAGACATTAGCACAAAGCAACCCTTCTCATAGTGGAAAACAAACATAAGGAAGTGGGGTTGAATAGGGTGTCCTAAAATAACCTTCTCACACCAGCATAAAGTTACTGCGTTAGGGGAAGTGAATATTGTTGCCTCTGGCATTACAAAGCAGGCTTGTTGGCATTGGGGGGGGGGGGGGGGGGCTTAAGTACTTTAGCATTGTGCCTTCGTTTTTGTTGAAATGTTTTATCTTCATGTTTCCCTTGCATAGATCTGCTTAGATTTGATCATGCACTAATTTAATTAGTGTACATCACAAACAGAAGTCACAACCATCAAGGCAAACAACACTTAACAGAAATCAACAGATTTTTAATAAAATCACTGCGTGTTTCGACACGATTCGGCCACCAGCAGGAGGCTCTCGTTCAAAAGTTTACATTTGTAGTTGTCCCTTTGGAGGCTATTATAGCGTATGGGGAAGTGGAAGTATAGCTTCATCAAATCGCACGATATTCATTCGAACAAAATACACTGTATTATGTTCAGATATACTATATTACAGTATCTTGTTAATCAATCCAACATGTTTCGATCCCTCATGGGGCCATCATCAGGGCCTACTGTCTCATCCATCCGTACATACGTAGGCAATCTGCAATACACAGTATACCAGGGATCCATTACAAAAATCGCCTATATCTTAACTGATCGTCTTTTCATATATTTTTTATGTGTACATACATTGCTAGTTCTGTTTAGTGAAATGTTACTTTGATACGAATCCCTGATAATGATCCCATGACGGATCGAAACATGTAGCATTGATCAACAAGATATAATACAATATATAACAAGATACAAGTATAGAATATCTGAACACAATACAGTGCATTTTGTTGACTAAATATCGTGTGATTTGATTATTTACGAGTGATATGAACAATACAAAATATAGCTTCATCCGTTCTTAAACTCGGCGCTAGACGGAAATGGTCAGTTTCACACTGCGACAAGCTTTACCCCCGATGAAGGAGCTCCCGGTACTGACTGCACAGGAGGCTGAGTCAGCCCTACAGCCGAACTGGACTCTTTGGAGAAGAGAAACGCCTCTTTCCTCTCGCCATAAGAATACATACAGTCGAACTCGGTTATAACGTCATGAGACTGAATATTTTGTGTCGTTATAAACGAGTGTTGTTATAACCGAGGGGTATAATGTTATGGTTAACAGTGAGGAATTAATTGGTACCACAGAATTTATGACGCTATAGACGAGGTGCCGCGTAAACCGATGACGTTATAACAGGGTTCGACTGTATAATACGTCAGAGAACTACATTTACATACATGTATAGATAGACACATAACATGTACGCCATAACAGTTACTTTTAAGCCTACATAAAACATCAAACAACTTTGGCTGTTGCATCCAGCGTTCTGAAACAGAATTGCCAAACCGGAAATTCTTTTATGGTTAAGCCCAAGGGATCATCTTGCTTTCACCCTTAACCGTAGTTCAGGTTTTACAGGAATTATTAACTGCTTTTTCCCACGTTTCAACAAAGTCGATCTGTTATAAAAAGAGGACAAAAAAATGTAGAATGTGGCTAGCGTGTTTAGTCCGTCCACGTCCGACATACGAATGAACCTTCTCATCTCCTAAGTATTCATTAGCTTCGAGTCACGTGTGTATCCCCCCCCCCCCCACCTCTCCGAACTTTGTTATGTGTATAGCCTACCTCTTTATCCACACAGAAACCGGTTGGAACATCAGTGTCTTGTAGACTTGAATAGTTGATCGCTCGAAACTGATGGTCTCTTTTCACATTACAACAGACACTTTGATTGACTCGCTAGATTTTAATAGACCAGCTCTTCACATGCTGTTACATCGTTCCATCGCAGCACTACGCTGATTACAAATTACAGAGTAAGTTGCCCCGTGCAGTATTTTTCAGCCGACGTGCCGCGACCGTTTTTGAATCCGAATGTATGTCCTATACTTTTAGCAATTACTGTATTTCACAGAGTGTAGTAATAGCAATGATATCTTGTTCAACCGTGTTTTGTTATCTCACTGGTCTGTAACGTTATTTGATAAATACCAGCAGCCTCGATATTTTGTCATGCTCTTAATGTCTCTGTAACATACTGCGTCTCTTATTTGTCAGTCCTAAAATGTTGCTAATCTATTAATTTTTCTGTATAAATTGTAGCAGTATGCAATTTAGTGTTAGTGCATCTTCACAATACCTACCCAAGCATATACGCATAAACAAGTATGCAAATGGAGACTAACGAAGTATGAAGAACGATAATAACGTGCAGTTTATTCATAGACTTCATACGCACAGACAAAGGCGAGCGCACGCGCACCTGGAGACGTACGCACATTAAAATGACTCGCTAAGAACCGGCCGGCCGTGGTTAGATTCCTAGCAGAAATGGGGATGCGAGATTCGCGGTTTTCAGAATGCTAATGTTGAGGATTATGGTCTTCGTGGATGTTACGCTGTATAGTGGGGTTAGCAGATGCGACGTTTCTAAGGAACGTCATGCCTTCGAAACGTCGACATCTGTTACCACCATTACACGGCGTAACATACCAGAAGATCATAATCATCATGAACATGGATCTTTTCTTCGTTATGCTGACCACTCTCCTCCGTCTTGTGTTGAGGTTAAGAATGCGTGGAGGTTTACCTCCACTCTCGTATACGTTTTGATGGCATAACATATACAAACACACAGCAACGGTGTAATTGTGTCTTGAACGGTACAAAGGTTTTTCAGGTGGCTTAGAGTTATTTTGTATTGCTTCAGACTAATCGGACTAAACCTCTGGCACAGAACCATGCATTAGGACGTAAGAATCCTACTTGAACTTCAAAGAACCCACCTGCACTCCTCAGAACTTATCAAAGGGTGAAACTACGCGGAACCGGTACATATATGATTATAGTGACTGTATACCTTGTGCTGCTCAGCTGCATTTCGCCCCATTAAATAGAATTGACCAAATCAACTACTATTCACGCCAATTCGACGATTTTATTACGATTAGAACATGCCTTTTGGTTAATTTAATTTCATATCCCTTGTTTCGGAATTGTTTTATTTTTGTCATAGTTATATGTCAGTGTACTTCTAAAAATAAATATGAGTTGTTACAGATATTCTACAGACAATAAATGTTATTATTGTATTGACGGTGGTAAAAATATACAGGTAACTTTGGAGTGGTGTGAGTACATTTTGCTGACGCAGACAGCTAGAATCGTGCTGATCCGGTCAACAAAGACTCCCAACATCCAAGCCAATCCTCATTTCAAATTGACATTCCAAAAGGAGAAAGGAAATACACAGATCGTCACACGATATCAACCACAAATGGATATAAAGGATGGGGAGTTATTGGGGAACTTCAGACATGTTGCAGCATATTCAAAACGCCAACATTAGACCTTCGTTTTCCACAGCTTCTGTGTTTGGAAACTACTCGCCCGATGCAATCGCCATGATTTACTTACTCGATTGCGCACCCGCCATGCTTTGTCTTCTTCCCGGCTACCGGCAACAAGGGGGAACTTGGTAGCCATCGTCACGGCACGGTCTCGATTCCAAGCGGTTTATCCCTCACGCTGTTGATAATCACGTCTTATTGTGACGTAGAACGTCGATGTGACACTCCCCACCAAACCTTTTAATTCACTAAGAACACTGCGACGAAGTGTCACCAACGCTCCAAACATGTAGTTTAGCACTTTAATTACTTTATACCATTACACGGAGAGCGCTTTTATGCAAGTATATACGACCATATTATAATAATCACTTGGCTTTAATTATGTCGAAGACCAGCTGTCCTATAACAGGTTACTACTAATTCATAGGTTCAATCTGTACACATCATTAGTTGGGATGCATTCGAGCGTTGTTTTTTGTTGTCACTCGGATAGTAACATGGATATTGGCGGTAATTTCATTACTGTTACATTAAAACCAGCGCAGCGTTCGCAATTCAAAGGACATTAATAAACGACCACGATATTTTACTGACCAAAAAGGACAAGTGAGATACCTCCTGTGTACGAATATATAAAAATGATTTTAAGTAATTTCATTTTATCTCTTTAATTATTCAGCTTTGTAATTGAATGGATTATAACAAAAAATAATCGAATACACCCGCCCATCATTCTATTGTTTTTTACGCTCAACCACATACAAAAGGAGGCAATATTGGAAATTATTTTCAAATCGTTTATAGTGAAATAGCGTGTTTACCCGTATAATTTTCCCTGTTATTTTGTATGGGCGTAAAACGTCGTCTCTCACATTAAAAACATAGACTGGGGGTATTCCAGAATTGGGTGCTGAGAAAGATATTTGGGCCTAAGAAGGACGAGGTAACAGGGGAGTGGGAAAGACGTGTTTTATGCCCTGCACTCTTCACCAAATATTCGCGTGATCAAATCGAGAAGAACGAGACGGACGGGGCATGTAGCATGTATTGAGGACAGAGGTGAATACAGGGTTTTTGTGGGGAAACCTGAGGGAAAGAGACCACTTGAAAGACCTAGGTATAGATGGGAGAAAATATTAAAATGGATCTTCGAGCAGTGGGATGGGCGGGGTCGTGAACTGGATTGACCTGGCTCGGGATAGAGACAGGTGGCGGGCTCTTGTGAATGTGGTAATGAATCTCCGTGTTGCATAAAACGCGGGAGAGTTCTTGACTAGCTGAAGGTCTCTACTCCGTGGAGTTAGTGTGTTTACCTGTCACAAAATGGCGGATTAGCAAATACAGGGCTATAAAAGTTATTTTTATTCTTAATAAAATAAAAGAAAATATCAATCATAGACTAACAAACACAGACATGCACAGACAATTACAGTATTATTCGTGACAAATTTCAGAATAAGCAATATTCTTGGTTAAATTTCTGCAGTCATTTAAAACTGGTCCGTGACTTGCTGTTTAGTTATTGAACATTTTTATATTATTATTATTATTATCATTTGTGACACGTGACACGTGACATGGCAACACACAATTGTTCGTGGAAGCACAGGCTCTTCCGGGATAAATCCCAGAATATCAAGTGTTTGCCCCCGATTTGTTGACGATCACTGCAAATGTTCTTATTACTAGAAACTCGGAGCTGAGTCGATTCTTGGAAGAATAATTTCATCTCCTGTGCAAGCGCTTGTTAACATTTCTGTCTTAAACAATACATGCATTCCCTTGATCAGTGATCTCGTTCCATTGCATTATCCCGCGTCCCCGTCCCATGTTTTTAATCAACCTATGAATGTTCCATCTGCCAAACGTTCTGCATTACTTCTGGTATTGCAAACAGATCCTCACTTTGCCAAGCCATCCAACGTCTTTTTATTTCTGTCGTTAAAAGCTCTTTTTTTTTCCTTCAATTGTTTCTTCGTTATCATATATTAAGTACTTCTGTGGGCCGTGCCATGGCTAAGGCGGTTAGTCGCCGGCCTCTCATCGCGGAGGCCTGGGTTCGGTCCCGGGTCAGTCCATGTGGGATTTGTGGTAGACAAAGTGGCATTGGGACAGGTTCTCCCCGAGTATTTCGGCTTTCCCCTGTCAATTTCATTTACAAGGGGGAAAAAATAAAAAACTAATCATCTTCATAACACGGTTGCACAATAAGTCTCAAGGCTGCGGTGCGTCCGTAGCATCTGCTGCGGGGCCCTTTACGTAAAAAAAGTACTTCTGTAACTGACTTGCTTTCTTTAATTCCTGTTTATCCGCGCTAAAATGTTAAGGCTGTCTTTATATTCATTTACTCAAATAATTACGGTGTCAAACGTCACGAGCCAAGGAAACACGTACGCCTTACACTTTTATTTACTTTATGTTTATCCATTTTATTCTTCCATTATGAAAATGTTCATGCTCACATTATATACATCTGTTTAAACAATTATGTAACACAACTGTGTCAATAATATTTCTCTGATATTATGCGTCATCTTTTGTGTTCGCGGTCAGTGCGTCAAATAACGATCACATTTATATCAGATTTTGTCTGGATAATATAGCAGTGAGTAAGCTGATGTTAATCAAAGCCAAAACAAACACCTTAACAATGGAATCTGTAGTGTAGAAGTTCTAGAGTTACACACTCAAGAAACTTGACTTTTAACACCAACACCACTAAAAACAACAACAACAACAACAACAACAGCAAAATTTATTTAATGACCACATGTGTGTTGTGTGTGTGTGTTCGTGTTCGTGTATAATCCCTATTAAACCATATATATATATATGTATATGTATTTCCATTTATCTAATGGATACACTATAAATGAAAATAAGACCCATAGATGCACTCACATATAATAATTAAGTCAATTCTGTTCTCTATAACACTAATTTAAACCCCTTCGCTGAGGAGAGGGGGGAACAAAAGAAAGCAGGCAAACATCAGTAATTATTACCGCCTCGGACACGCAAAGCGATTCAGTGGTCCTACAGTCCTGGCGGCTGAAGAACTGCGGACAGACGGACGGACAAATTGCTGAGCAAATGGATGAGGCTGAAAGGCCTGATGTTAACGGAATGAAGCGACGAAATTGGAGAGGTCTATTGATTATCGGAGCAAACAGAGTTCGCACAGGCGTTCTTTGTACTTCTGAATGCCTCAGTTTATCGCATATGGAAGTATACTTCTACGGCGACGGTCCTTATGAAAATGAAAATCATCCCACAACATTCTTTAAGGGCCTCTGACATAACATTTCATACAAATCCGTCCAGCTATCCTCGAGATGAAACATTTGGATAACATGTATGTGATTAGTTGCAGGGCGGACACGCTCTAATATGCAACAAAGACATCAGAATATATAGTCCGGTTGTACAATGCTATTTATAGCCATTTTTCGACAGCAAAGAACAAAGCGTCCTATTGTGGAGATAATGTCAGTCAGTCCGCAACCTACTTTTAGAGCCTAAACAGCTGGACAGATTTTTAACACACACACACACACACACACACACACAATATATATATATATATATATATATATATATATATTTGACATCTGAGATTTTCACAAAAACGTATCTGGCGATTCAAATTTTCAGCCACAATGAGCCACAATAAAGTCTAGTTTATGAAAGATAACACAATGTATTTCATTTACATTCCGTATACTTTTTAACCTATATAACTGCATAAGTACGCGAGGGTTGTACAACGTGTCATGGCATAAACTGAGATGACCATGCATCCCATAAAATGTTCACCGTATTTTGGTTAAAATCGATAGGCAAGACGTTCTCCATAAGATTCTAGCTTTTGCAACATGCAGGTATATTAATGAACAATAGGGCCTAATTTAATAAATCGTTTCACACATTATTTTAAAGTTTCATATGCAAAACTTTCCCAAAGACTGTGATGAAATACCACTTTTAAACAGAAGATTACTGCAAATCACAGTTTGCAAAAGCCTATAACATGACTTTTCCATGAATCTCACAGATCGTATCACAGATTTTGATTAAATTTAACGTGAGAGGCTTTCAACACAGCATGTTGGGCCATTCCCACTTTCAGCCGTATTGATCCATAATAAAGCCTTGTTTACACAGGGCCACAAACGTACTTTTCCACTTACACGCCGTTTCGGAGATATTGTCGATATTCAATGTGCGAGACCCCCACTAAACGTTTTAGAGCGATACACATTTTCAGCAATACCGATCTATAACAAAATGCAGTTTGCATATGTCATACACGACTTTTCCTTCTAGCCCATAAAACGGCCACAAGCTTCGTTCAAATACCACATGGGAGATTTTCACGAAAAGATTTCAGGCAATTCTAATTTTCAGCCTTACTGCCTCATTAAATTCCAGCTTACACATGTCCAGAAACAGAGCGTAAACTTCAAAGAACGCCGTTCCTAATTTTGTACAGTCCACCGCATTATGCTGTACGCCCTTCCCACTCTTCTAATGTTTATCACACGGACATGAAGTGTGTAACATTGGAATCCATCTGCATTGTAAAAATGTTGAAGAAGGGTGGGTAGAGCCTTGGTAGGGGTGGGGCGGGGCGGGGCACAAGGCCAGCAACCTCACTGTTGCTCCGTTCATTTTGGGACGTGTTTTCGGGAGGAAACTATAAAAACTCCTACAATCTCGTCTGTCCGTCCGTAACAGCGCCGAAACCAAAGGAATGATGTGGATAAACCTTGGTGTGGTAGACCTTATACACATTCTGATTCTAATTAACGTTGGGTAACTTTTTGTAAGGGTCTAAACGAACTTGAACGTATATTTTATGGGTACTTAAAAACTGCGATTAAATTTAATTGATGCATTACCGTGTCTGAGTTTTATTCACTTCATATATTTTAAGGGTTATTTTACTGACGGATATAATGGGGGTTTACATTTGTCATATGACTTCCATGACAGGTTTTGATTAAATTTAATGTACCACTGGCCTACAGAAGTCTGATTATATGAGCATTACAGCGTATAAAGTTCTTTTACTTTAACAGACTTTAAGGTACACTTTATTCCAGGCTCTAGATACATTTTAGGGCGCATGTAGTGAAGAACTCGCCTCGTACAAATATATTATGAATAAAAGTTGTAGAAGTGAGATTTGAGGTTCTCACAGCGGTGACCATGAGGACGACTGTCTTATGTGACACAGCGTTGTTTGGTAGAGAGGTACCAGGTATATGTGTGCAAAACTACACGGCGTCACATCCCAGAGGACATCAATCTTTAAAGCTGTAGACTTTAAAACAGAATGACCTGCAGACCTGCAGTATTTGAACAAAGCTTACAGGTAATATAAACAGATACTGACACTACACTAGTGGCCAGGGGCACACAAATCCCAGGCACCACCTCGCGGGGGGCCTAGGCGTTTGAGGTGGCCCCTATATTTGTGGAAAATTTGTGCACCCCTGCAATAGACCCTCGTTATGACATGGGTGTCGGGAGGGGGGGTATTAGTCCCCGCGTTATTAAGTGATATGTACATAACTGTCTTGTGGGACATGACCGTACCGCGGTGCAACGAGGGACTGTTGTACATCAGCAGATGTGTCGCACGTAATATAGTGCATAATTTGTTTTTAATCTGAAACTGAAACAATCTGCTCTTTATTCAACGAGAGAAATTATTACATTACATAGGATCACCTAAAAATTTGCCCAATATGTGTCATTAAAGTACAAAGACACCAGAATAAAGAAAGCATGCTGGCATTACACAGAGCGGTTTGATACTGTGTGCATTACACAGATATTACAAATTCCCAAAAGTGGACAAAACTTTCGAAGAATGCTAAATTTATATATACCTACTGTGTAGTAGCCTATACGAAAATATAGTTGGAAATTTTACGAGCTAAATGTTTTGGGCTATATTACTGTTCAATGGTGAAATAAATTAATTTGAACCACCGAATCGTGGATAAAGAAACACATCAGCTATCCATTCTGTCGACAGAAACTCAAGTTAATACCTGCTCACATATTTTCTCTATATAAGGCAAGCAAACGACGTGGTAATAAAGCTCCATATATTCTGCATTCGACACTGGAGAGAGGCGCGAGTGGTCAGCTCCAAGCCACCCGATGGACTGTCAGCTGACAAGAAGTCTTGTCTGACACAGGTGCTGGGTGAGGCCCAGTGCCGGCCAGGATGAGGTGGCCAAGAGAAACATTCCTGTCCCCACGCGCGCACCCAAAAGGGGTGGGGGCTGCAGCCGAAATTAAAAAAACACAGATTTTGTAGACACGATGATATGAAACGTTGTACGTGATTTACCCTTCAGCCGAAATCAGCCACTGAAATGGGCTGATGACCAGTAGGCCTACATTAGAATTTTGAAAAATAAAATAAAAATCTTAGGATGTCTTAGATGAAATTAAAAACACAAGAAGATTAGACATTGTGATTTAAATTAGGTGAGTGAATCATGTAACATGTAGTTAAATTTGTATGTACATAAATGCAGTTGCAAACAGTGTTATGTTACAGTTGTACTTACATGATTTTTATAACATGATTTTTAAAATCAAACATATTGTATATAGCCTGAAGGTCAGCCCCCCCCCCCCCCCCCAATGAAAAATTCTGGTTGCCCACCTGGACAGACATGTCCGTACTGTGTGATGTAAACCAACTGTAATAGTATGACTCGGCTCAAGTAATAGTACTAGTGACAGTCAGCATAATAGCTAGGCTACGAGATGGCCTATACGGGTTCGAATCCCGGCAAGGGCAAGACATTTTTCTCTTCTACAAAACGTCCAGAACGACTCTGGGGTCCACCCAGTCTCCTATCCAATGGGTACCGGGGTTCTTTCCTGGGTGTAAAGAGACCGGGGCGTGAACGTAACCACTCATTTTCATCTAGCGCCATGGTTAAGAATGAGTGGAGCCATACCTTTCTCCCCCTATATGCCTTAATGACGTGGACCCAGACAAATATACCTTTACTAGTGACGGCATTAGGAACAGTATAAAAGCCGACAGTGATAACATTAATAGTTGAAAAAAATAGACTTTAGTATGCCGTAATGTGTTTTACATAAAGTTCCTCTTATGAGTGAACTACCGTTGCGAGATAGGCAAGTTCAACCCGCACCTCCACATACACACGAATCATGACACGGAACGTCAACGGAAACTGTGCCTTATAAGCAAACAGGTCCATATGATTACAAAGTGAAGAGTGAAGCCAAAACTGTACATACTTACAGACTTTGTAACTTTTAGAAGTTTCGTAATTATTGTGACAAATATTGGTGGACACGTTAAATGATCCATAACCGTGCTTTGAGGAATTAGATGTGGTATCAAAACCAACAAATGGGCATAAGTGTATGAAAGTATATTATACACACTGTAAACCTCCTACATGTTTCGGCCACTCATATGGCCATCTTCAGGGAGGTGCATTAAAAAGGATAGATACATCGAAATATTACAGAAGTTTTTCAACCAATGCACAGATATAATATATTAAATTTAAAAATAATGCATCGTTTAAAATACACATTGAGAATTAAAACGCAGATAAAAAATATTTGTGACTGATTCTAATGGGTAACGGATAGTATGCATGTAGTAAATCATGATCCAAGCAAGGGTGTAATATTTCGATGTATCTATCCTTTGTAATGCACCTCCCTGAAGATGGCCACACGACTGGCCGAAACATGGAGGTATACGGTGTGTATAATGTACTTTCACACACTTATGTGCATTTGTTAGTTTTGATATCACATATAATTAGTTGATACGTTTCATTTGCACGCACATGCTCATGTAAGCACTGTCCAAATGCAGACAGCAGACTTGTGTGCAGCACAAAAGACTGCGATACCCAAATCTGGCAGTCGCGTAGACAGGCGTGAATACGTGTTTTTACTCGTGGGCCAGATGGCGCAATATTAAAATGATAATGGTCTCCACAGACTAGCGAGAAAAATTCTGTAATCAAGAAAAACAGGTAAATAGCTATAAATTATTCGTACTGACTGAACATACTTCATAAAACCTCATAAGAATAACAGTAGTAACAATAAATTCGGGCCATATTTCCTGAGTGACCGGCGTTTTCAAAGTGTTACAACGTTAAACCTGAAGACAGCAATACTCGATTTTGTCATGCTTACTCGCAGGCACATCAAAAGAAAACAGCAAACACATGTAGCCTACTAAGGACTACACAACTTATATTTCGTTAAACAGAAGAGAATCAAATGTGCGTTTTAAGATTCCATGGTTAGTCTCAGAAATGTAGATGCTCAAAGCTTCCAAAAATCATAACTATGTCTGCGCTAGTTTGGAGGTTTTCACAGCGGTGTAAGTGAGGATTTGGGTTTTCTAAGATGTGCGTCATTGATCGAGTGGTTCCTGACGACACAGTGTCATCCCAGAAGACCGTAATCCTTCTTACTGCATGTGTGGCGGCCAGAACACCACTTAAATACGTACGATTTCTTGAAGTTCTGTCATTCATTTTTGTTTTGTCTCCACACTGTATTTAATTAATCGTGGATCATACTAAGTCAAGGATACCGAAGTGGGCTGTCATTTTATTGAAGATTTAAGTCATCTGTGCAGACTGTTTGACCCCGAAGATAAACGTCCATACCAATTGACACGACGTAACAACCTGGAAGACTTGAATCTTCAGCAACACCGCTGTGAGAACCTCAAATATTGCAATTATTGTATTATTTGCAATCGATGTCAGCGACATCGCACATGTAAAAATAATTTTTACAATGTCCGACAGATGACAGGAAGAAGCAGAGATCATATGCTGCCATCTACAAAGAACAGTATTCCAACCCAGGCATACGAAACTCAAGCGTATTGGCTGACAACTCAGTGTCATTCGTATGGTACTGCCATCCGTTATGGACGCATAAATACAATAGTGACAGGAGGAGTGTCCCGGTAGCTTAGTCGGTAAGAAGGTTTACTATTAAACCTTCTACTGCCATGACATTTCTTAAACTTTAGATTTCCATGATACCCTCCACCCACCATTACTGCATGACTTTAGACAACTGAATGAAAACAGTAGTGGCACAACAGATGTATTGTACAGGCAACACTGTAAGATATTCAAAACAAATCTGTAAGATACTGTAAAGGAAGTTCATTTCAGTAACTGATGCCAGATATTTTATCCAGTTGCTGACAAGGCTCTGCCATAAGCTGGTCTCTTCATGTAAGGGAACAGAATTATAAATTTAATCATTAAATGAGGGAAAATTTTAAACTGTAAAATGTAATTAAATGGGGATCTGTGTAATTTGAGATTTTCACACAGTCATATCCCAGATGACTGTAGTTTTCATCTAAATGGAAATTCTTGGTAAATAATTTTCTTTCAACTTTAAGTCATATGATATGGGTTGCATGGAAGGCCTGAAATGAAGTTGAGCCAAAAAGTTTAAGGAGACTAAGTAAATTGGATTGGGGTTATGTGGTGTAACGTTTGGGGTAGAAATAAAAATAAAAAATGCAACATGATTAAAATAAGATGTGCAGACATATGACAGATGGCCTGAGCAAACACTTGATGTAAATGTGCACTGGTTGACTATTGCGAAATTAAGATCAGATGGGGAGGGGGAAATATGCAATGCATTGTGATAGGAATGAGAAGAGTGGGTTAGCTTGGTGTCAAATAGGGATATGGAAATTGGGGGGTTAAGGAATGAGTGAGGAGAATACCATAAATTGTCAAGAAATGCAGAGACGGAGGCATATATCTGTAATCCTGTGCTTAGTCTCAGGAATATTTCCATCATGTCTAAAGTTCTCCACAGTCAAACCTATCTTTAACAAAGGAAATAAAACCTCCATGTCTAATTACAGACCAATATCCCTATCACCCTCATTTTCTAAAATTTTTGAAAAAGTAATATACACTAGCCTTTACCAACATTGCATTTAAAGTAATATTTTATCTAAATAACAGTATGGTTTTAGGATAAATTCCTCAACAGCAAAGGTCACATTTAACTTACTGAATACAATCTATAATGCCTTAAATAACAGAATAATCGTATGGGACATTTTTTGTGACCTAAAAAAGGCCTTTCATTGTGTAGATGATAGTATCTTATTATCAAAACTAAATTTTTATGGCATAAGAGGTAAATTCTTAAGTTCAATCAAAACTTACTTGAAGGGCAGATATAGTGGTCCCATACAGGCCTTGGCAGGCCCTTAGGGCTCCAGGAGTTGGTAAGGTTGTCAGCCCTACGCACCGGCCGCCTTTACCACCCAGGAAAGATTCCTGGTACTCATTTCTGTTAGAGGCTGAGTTGACCCCAGGGCAATAGTGCGACTGAAACAATTATGTCAATGAAAAATTCCAGTGACACCATCGGGAATCAAACCCGCGACGTTCCGGTTTGTAGCGCAGTGCCTCAACCAACTGCACCACCACATGCCCTTATACTTATCAGTACAATTGTATTTATTTTGTACGGATATTGTCACATATTGACAAAAGCCTATGGCTGTGCTTGTTAAGTGTATCGAAAAATATATTCTTAAGTGTATTTTATGTTATTTGATATATTGTACATTATTTGAAGATTATTTGATGAATTCCATATCCCATGGTGTGGATTATTGTACCCTCTGAGGATTACTGGATATATAAATAAATATGGATATGAAAAGAAGTGATTAATGATAAACTAAGAGACAGCATTTAAGAAAATTGTGGGGTGCACCAAAACTACCTAACTGAGAAATTTAGGCATATTTTTATATAGGGTTAGAAGTATGTGGGAGCACCACATGGGAACATTAGGAAGAAAAGAAGAAATATCACAATGGCTGTAAATATTAGCAGATCAGAGTAAATTAGCAAAACATTTTCTAGTTAATAAGGTTTCATGGCTGCATAGTGCCCCCATGCCCCCCCCCCCCCCAAAAAAAAAAAAGTGTTTGCAAGCACAGCACTATGTATTATATAGTTGAGCCAATAATATATGATAATTACCATATATTATTGGCTCAACTAGTAAAGCTTATCTATCTATCCAGAAGGCTTAAAACTAATTACAGTAAATGTGCCTAAGACGTACAAAAGAAGAGCTAACACAGGACAATCTCACTGCTAAACACATAACTGTGAGCAGAATGTGGCTTTGATTTCAAAATATCACAGTACAAAGGTTAGGACAGTAACAAACAGAGAGGAAAGGCAGAACTCTGCATGTCATCAGACTGAAGTCTCTCAGCCAGTGGTTCTTAGCTTAATTTATGCTGGTCCACAAATTCTAATTAATGTTATATATGTTTTATACGGTACATGGAAAAAGTAGTACAACTAGTGACTTTTTAATTTTCTATTCTTCACTAGTTTGTGTTAAGTATCACTATACTTTTTGCACAGAATCTCAACTAGAATTGCTTTTCTTTCTGTTACATATCAATAAGAACTTCCAGAGAACTTGAACTCTTCCCTGTGCTCTTGTATATAACTGTTAAATGGAACAATGAATGTGAAGAGATTTCTTCAGTATTAAAACCACATGGAAGCATTAAGCTTTTACGATGTCACATATGTGTTTTGGCAAGCCAATAAAAATTTTTATTGGTAGATTATTATTATTATTGTAGTGCATTTAGTAGGACAGATAGGGTATGGGGCTTTGGGAAAACCTGTTGCTATTGTCAGTTTGCAATTCAGAAAATTCTGAGAACTAATGTTACAGGTTACAAAAACACACAGGCAGTGTCAATAGAGAAGATCAGCAATTGCAGATGTGGCAGGTGAAATGAAATTAAATGAGCAAATGGGAGTGTTTATCCAGGGTCATTGTAGGTAGTGTAACTCATCCTTTAAAATTAAGAGTTAATTTGATTTCAGATTTTCTAGTGAAGTATTTCACCATCAACTTCATACATTAGGTCCAATGATCCTTTCCAACCACCAGCGAAGTATAATTTTGTCAATCAGTACTTTTAATCTTTGGACATTCCTGTTACCTCATGGACCACATTTCAAACATTCTAAATAACAGAAGTACCAGTATCTCAGGGTTGCACTAATCCTAGGCATCAAGTCACCACAGTGACTAAATTTTGTACGGTGGTGCACCTGTGATATGTGTTAAAAAGGAAAAGAAGAAAAGAAAAGAAAAAAGAAACAGACACAGATCAGGAAAAGCAGGAAAGATTAAAACAGTGAATAACATTAAGCAAAAAGAATACTTCTGGCAGAAAAGCAGCATACTGACTGCTGGGACTGTGATGAGCAGTGCTTACATCAGTGTTTGGAGACCTGATGCATATATGCCGCTCTAGTCATACATGCACGCACGTGTGCCAATTTCACTTATACATATATATGTAAAAGTAAAATTGAAACATGCGCGTGGAGGTGTGACTACAGCGGCGGTCAGTTCCTTGGCTGAGGAGACTTGATTCACCAAGATGGCAAGCAGAACTTCAGGAAAGGCATTTATGTGAACAAATTTTCTTTCAGTACTCATTTCATCTTTTTTAAAAATTGATGTTAGTATGCTGGCAGTACTGTTCCCACTATTTGCCCTTATAACAACCTCAGGGCTACAAAATAAACGAAAGTAAAAACAATTTACATGTTTATACTGTATCATTATTTGTTCCTTTTATGTAGACATCTAATTTCACACACACACACCAATGACAATCAATAAAAATGCATTTATTCTCCTCAATGTAAGGTAAAGTTCACCCTAGAACCGGCCATGAAGGCCCACAGGGGGAGTAGAGGTATAGCTCTACTCTTTCTTTAACCTCGGCGTCAGATGGAGGAGGGTGGTCAACCCCACGCCCCGGCCGCTTTACCTCCGGCAATGACCTGGTACCCATTGTACAGGACGCTGGGTAGGCCCCAGGGCCGGTATCGACGGGTGCTGAAAATCTCTCCCCCACCGGGATTCGATCCCCGGACCGTCCAATTCGTAGCGAGTCGCTATACCGACTACGCTATCCCGGCCCATTCTCCTCAACGTTGGGAGGTTAAAAATGTATCAAAATGGCGCTTTTTTTTCCCAAAGGCACTAAGATAGCAAATTTTGTCTGGTGAGATGGACTTGAAATAATTTTTCAAGCCCTAATCCAAAACCAGCATCACACACCAAATTCTATTCCAAATTAAATTTCACGTTTCTCCTAGCTTAAGTGTAGATATGGCACATGTGTCAGCCCACATCCTGATATTTCAATTTATCTGCTGTAAAGAATTAAAAACCACCTAATAGGCATATTAAGGACTTGAACTGATGCCAACTTTGAGAACATAATACCGTTATGAAATGTTAACAATCTGAGTTAATCACATTAAACAAGCTGTTTTAATATTTGCAGATGATTCTGCAGAACTGCCAGCATAGTACACGTAACACATCTCTTGCGTTCAGCACATTTTATCTACATACTGTCTTTACAAACTGTAAGATCTTCAGTCAACACATTCATAACTTACCATTATTAAATGGTGAAACAAGGTCAAATTTTATGTTATGTAAATACGCACTAAAACAAAATGATTTACAACATTAAATACACATACGTCATTATATGTTCCTTTCTGAGAAATATTTCTACTTGTGGGATAAAGAAGAATGGTACGTCAGTATGCCAGTCAGCATAGCTGGTCTTTCAACCATGGATGTCTCAGATACAAAGCACAAGACCTACCCACTTGATTGCAATACTCATCCCAGTGACATATCATTAATGTTCTATGCTTGCATCCAGGTCATACTGAATATCTGACAGGTTACTACTATTTGCTAACTTGTCAGAATATTCTGTATGCATTCCTTCACTCTCTCCAGCAGAATGCTGCAATAGTACATTAAAATAAGCCACAACAAACTCATATTAAATCCCTACTTCCTCCCATTCATATTCATCTGTCCTATAGCTCGACAGCCCTATATGGGCCTGGGCCTCCTCTTTTTCGTCGAGGTTTCATGATCACACACATTAGACACACCACAGTCGGTAGGACTCCTCTGGACGAGGGCCAAGCTCGTCGCAGAGACCTCTACCTGACATCACACAACACTCACAAGAGACAGACATCTATGCCCCCGGTGGGATTCGAACCCACGATCCTAGTAAGCGAGCGGCCGAAGACCCACGCCTTAGACCGCACGGCCACTGTCATATTCATCTACCCCAGTTTTTTAACTTGTGCACTTAAATAGTGCTGTTCAAATGACACAATAATCAATCAATCCCAAATATCACCAGATATTCGGACTCAAGTTCTGTACTATTTATGAGCACATGACAGGGCATTATAATTAAACAAATTATGAGAATAGCATGACGTTATAAAATTACAGGTCAACGAATATGAGGACAGCCAAGGAGATTTTTATGGCTATTCTGTTTTTTAAGTGTGTAATTCAACAACGCTACCAATTGCTAATATTATATAGCACTGATGATAGATGAATGAATAAGTATGGAGCACTAATGGAATAATACTGACAGGGGAAATCCCAAGTACTTGAAAAAAACTGTCTCCATGACACTTTGTCCACCACAAATCCCACATGGACTGGCCTACCATTCTGTTATTACAATGCATAAACATTAAATGAAAGCAAAAATGCCATAAAAAGGGGTGTTAAAAGTAGGGGACTATGTGATGGTCATCTCCACCACGTAACTGTCTGTTCACTGTACTAAAAGTTATAGTCTGGAGTGCTCTTCCACGGATGCAGAACACACCCAAAGCTTCTGAAGATAAAGAGTGAAAAACTGACAGAAGAATTATTAAATAACACAAGTAGGAGACAAAACAGAAAATCTCCTCCAACACAAATTACACATGGCACAACTGAGTCACAATTTTGGCATAATTTTGACTGCTAGACTAGGGTGACACTGTTTTTGGTTGCAATATTTATAAACCCTATATATTTTGTATTAGTATCTATTTTCACAAGACTGATAACATCTGATTGTACCTTCATTTAAAGTATGGATTACACTATACCAATATGAACTATAATTAATTTTGTCCAGCACGTTTTAATGCAGACTTCAGAACACCGACATTAACTTTACCAATGTGAGCAAAGAATGCATAAAACGAATTCCTGGAAACTTAAAAATTGAACAGTAAATCTTCTGGATTTTATCACTTTGCATCTATTACAACAACCACAGTGAAAAGGTGTACCCCAGTAAGCGCACACTTTTCAAATGTTTACTTTGTGTTCTGCATAAGTCACTAACCCTGTGTTCATCTTTTGCCAGTACAGACTTACTGCTGCAAAGCTACAAGTATTCAACATTCTCAATCAGCAAGAAATAATTTTTCCTCTTTCATTAAATATAAAATATCAGATAATGTTTGAAATAAAAATTACAGAGTATAATTGGATTCACAGTCTTTGTTCTGTGCTAATCATCTGTTTAATGAGTCACATTTTGAGAAAATTGACAAAGTCTGAGTTGAATCTCACATAACATACGGATTACACTTAACTTATAAAAACCAAATTAAAATTTTGTTACAAATTTTAGTACAGACCTTTCAAGAACAAATTTTATCAAATTCTCTTCCTTATTTTGGGGGAGGTTGTTGTTTATTTTAAAAATAGTACCTTCAAGACTTGACAACTTATGACCTAAGATAACTCAGTAACTTCACTGTAAATGTTATGCAGGAAGAGGGTTTGATTCCTAGGGGAGAACTTTCCTGACACCACCATGTTGGTGTTACTTGGAGCTCATTGAAGCCTCCTATCCAATGGGAACCGAGACCCCCTGGTACTGACACATCTTTCCCCAGAATGATGCTGGGTACAAAATAAACCTAAGTGTTCAGTTTATTACAAACAGAAGATGTAGACTGCATTTAGTTTCCAGATGATATGTACATTTACACAAAGACTTTTAGAAAGAAATGTATAAGCCAGTGTACCTCAAAGAGTTTAGCAACTGTCTGTAGGCTAAATGACTGAGGTTTGATTCCAGGTTACATACAGGCAGGGACACTTTTAGATACCACTTCTTCTGGCATGTGTTGTTCCATCAATGGTTATTTGGCTTCTGACATTTCATGACAGTGTAGTAGTCTCATCTTCAAGGGTGACACAGTGTCACATCCCTAAAGATCCGATAACTCATCCACATAACTGCAAAAACCTAAAACACTTGTATGTATGTTTTTTTCTGTCACTGTCCCCAGACTGGCCTTCGGGTCCAAGGGGTAATGGGGCTAAAGCAGCTGGATTGTGAAGTCACTCAGGTCCATGTACTGCTAAGGTTAAGAATGCCTGGAGCTATCAACCACCATTTCCCTATCTCCTCATAGCAGGGTGCTCAATTAAGCAGACAGACCTTACCCCTCACCTCAGTTGGAAGTGTTCCATTATTTGAGTCATAATCTGAAGTGCAAATGCCTCACTGTTTCAAGTGATCCTCCATTATCTACATTTACAACAGCTACACTAGTGATGCTAAGAACATGTTAAGCCCTGTTGTCAAACCTAACGAGAGTATTTAAAGAGGCTGTATAGGAATGTTCATGCTTAAATCCTGTTGTGAAGTTTCACAGAATACATCTAACCAGGTAAACCGTTTTCCACCTGTATGAGCATGTCTTTAATCTTCTGTTAACACACACTTCATATTGTGCACTACATAATACGCAGTTATATTTGTGTAGTTCTAAAAACACTTTAACATAAAATATTGTGTGAAATTAAACATAAAAGCATTTAAATCATTTTCTTGTCTGTAGTTTGTGACTGTGTGTCTTACATACACCATGTACACAGGGCCCTACATTTACTTGCTTGAATGGCAAAGCATAAATAGAAAAACTGTTAAAAATCAAGACATATTAAATGAAAGCTAAAAAAGGTTAAAATTTATCTTGTGGATCATGCTGCTTTTTCTCTAAAAAAATAGAGATTGTGGGTGTCTGGGAACAAAGTGCCAAGAAAGACAATGTGTTTGGAACTAGGAAGGCTGAAATAAAAGGGACTAGAAAATTACACATTAGGTGTTTCATAAATCGACTATTCATGTAAAGCAATTTGGCAGCAGTGGAAGATCTGGAACACATACAAAATTTTGGTTGAAAGATCTCAGGGGAAGAAATCTTCTGGGAGACAGTGACATACACTGTACACTAATATTAAAATAGCTCTTACAGAAACAAAGCATGTAGGTTTAATGTGGGGTCAAGTGGACATTTCTGACCATGGTGACCAACCGCAATGTTTCAACAAAGCAGAGAATTTCTTGACCAGTTAAACAACAATTTGTGCCATTAGGTTATTTACTTAAAAATGTAATATATAATTACTGGAGACTATCAACTAGAAAATAGTGAATCATCTGTGTTTTATTTGATTTCTTTATGAATTTAAATGAAACTGGAAACAATTCCTAACACAGAGGGACACCTCCTCCTTCTGAAGTGCTACAGTCTATTGTGGACCTTGTCTTCGAATACAATCTTCCTCCATTCCTGATTATCTCTGGCCATTGCCAGTCTATTTTTTATTCCCTTTATATTTAAGTCATCTCCTACCTCACCTCTCCATTTTTGTGTGGTCGTCCTCTTTTCTTTTTCCCTCGTTAAAACATTGTTCATACATTGCACGCTGCAATTTACATACCCATTGTCTTTTTCCTAAATCTTTGCCGGAGTCATGATCCTAAGCATCTGTCCGGTTTTGAACTTGATTGTATTGTTTTCTCAACAAATTAAGTTTTTATGGGATTGGGATGTCAATCGAATGCCCAACCCCAAACCTGGAGAACCAGGATGTCTCTCTTTGTCTGGAACCTCACACAACAGAGGGAGACCTATCAGTACAATTTCAAGTTGGCTACTAAAGCATGCTTTTTTTTTTTTTAAACTAAGTAACATTCATAGCTTGAAATTAACCAAGTTTCACAAAGTGTTGGCATAAGAAATGGACTATGACAGCCCTTGCAATTTGAAAATCTCTAAGCTACAGTATCAGTTAAAACTATTCGTTCAAGGAACCATTTTCAATAATCGTCTGTATTACAATCTGCTGTTCATTTTACAGGCTCACAAAATGAAGTTCTGGTTGCTAATTATTGGAGCTGCTATCACACTTCTTAATTATGCTGCCCCCATTGCTGCCAAAAGTAAGCATTTTAATGTCAGTATATAAGAACACTTAAAAAGTTTGGTTCGCAGAAGAAAGACATTTCTTTAACTACATTTTGCTTCTAACTGCAATCTGAAAAACATAGTATTGTACCTGATACTAATAATTGAGGCTTGGTGCTCTTAAACTGTTATTACTTCTTTCTGTGGGTATTTCTTACTTCTGTTATATACTAGAAGAACATACCACCCCTCACTGCTCTCAACATGACAAAAACAAAAATTTTGCTGCATCAAGTTTCTTCAGCACATTTTTAAAAGTGACTAAAAGCATTCCACTAAAAGTCCAAGTGCTGAATTATAAAATAACTGTGTATGCAAGCAGTATGTTTTGTAACTTATTTTGCTAATATGCATAATTATACATACATGTACATAACTGCTTGCATTGCTGACAAACTGAAGTCAAAATGTATCACAAGGAGTTTTATATGCAAAATTAATCTTACTGTGATAATAAACATGTGACTTTAACATGAAGTTGAACAACTATGGCACACAAATAATAATAAAATTGTAAATTAAATGAACTGGCCTGTTAGTGTCAGGACACAAAACATTTAAATTGTGTCAATTCAAGAAAGCAGGTTATCATATAAAAAACTGCTGAAAGCTTAAGCATGCGGTTGCACAAAAGATCACAAATGCTTGAGATGCCCTCCCTACTGCACTATGCTCTACTCTACAGTAATGGTGGAACATCAAGAATGTTGCATTCAAATAAGTTTCTTCATTTAACACAGGTCTCTGCTTCTATGTAGATAAGAAAAGTACTGCGCAGTGTACATATTCCATATAGTCTATTTATAGAAAGCAAAGCAATCCCCACGCAGACCTGGACAGGCCCTTTGGGCTCCAGCAAGTTGGGGCTCCCTTAATTTCTAGAAAACTGTGCCACCGCATGCCCCAGTCTATTTATGTATGTATAATTCATATCACTAGTCAGAAATTCATGCTATACATGTAGTTACCAAGCAGTACACATTTTCAGTTCATTCTTTCTTACTTCCTTCAGTTTTGTCACCCTTTTTCCAGTAGTCTTCTACACTGTTCTACATATTTTTGCTGCCATTTCAGCTTACTTACTTTCTGTTTGTGATATGAATGTTCCTTCTCTGATAAATTCCTCAATGCAGAGTACAGACCAAATTATATGTGACATGGACAGAGAACGATAAACATCCAAGCACACTGCTGCACTATATATTCCTTTCCTTTTTTTTCCCACATCAAGCAGTTTCCTGCTGCTGGAGTTAATTTAACATTGAGTATCACTGTATATTTTTACATGCACTATTTTTTTTTGATAAAGGCACATTTCCATTTAAACCAACTTCCATTTTGAAGAGGTTTTATTGTATCAGTAAAATATATGTGACTCTGTGCACAGTGATTACTTCATATAAAACTGTTACATCAAAAGTATGTTGCAATGTGAAACACATTCTTGCAGAGAGAGTGGTCTGTTACTATGGAAGCTGGTCAGCTTATCGTTCTGGAGATGGCAAGTTTGAGATAGAATACATTGACCCGAACCTCTGCACTCATGCTATCTACTCCTTTGTAGGCCTTGAATGGACCGGAGTTGTCCGAATTCTGGACAGTTCTAATGAAATTGACAAGGGTAAGTAAAAAAAAAAAAAAAAGAGCAAATATGTGTACTTGGTACAACCATCTCAATATTTATACACAAACTGCCTAATGATAGAAAATTATCCACATTACAGACTTCTAGAATGTGACAATGTATAGTTTAGCAGATAAGTATCAAGATTTTGTACAAACCTGCTGCCTCCATCTTCATGACTATGAGCCAAATGCAGCAGGTTACTCTGAAATGTTGGTATCTGTCTACAAAACTTTACAGCATCACATCTCTGAAATCTGGCAACTGCGTACAAGATATCACATTTCAGGAGGCTGCTGTCTTAATTTTCACACTGTTGGAACTTAAAATCTCACACAGTTTCTCTTCAGTTTCCTTTCTGTCATTCCCACAGTCTCATCATTTGCAGACATTAATGTTCTGGTGTCTAACGTTACTGTTCACGCCTTTTCATCACGACACTGAACAGCACTGGTGACAGAACATTTAAGTGTCTCACTCAACTAATTGTACTTATAGATTATGCAGTTTTGTTCAGTCCTCTGTTATATAATTTTTCACTGGTCGATCATCTTCCTGTAAACTTTGTCCGTGAACATCATATTACTCTAAACGTTGCTCTTGAACATCACCTTCCCATCATGTGACAGACGTGTTTCAAAAACATATACAACAAGAGGTAAAATTATCTGTAGTATTTCCTAAATTTACTTTATTAATGGTCACTTCCCAATACTAATCCTGTTTTTGTTACAGGTGGGTTTAGGCGTTTTAATGAACTGAGGAAAAGGAATCCCGAATTGAAGACTTTGGTTGCAATTGGAGGTTGGGGTGAAGGGTCCACCCGTTTCTCACCAGTAAGTCATTTCCATTGTGTTTATATTAAGGTTATGTTCAGCAGATGGTATACTGGTAAAGCTAAATGTTATGTTGTCCCTGTGAATATCCATGAAGGCATATGTTGGATGGAAGTATAGCTCCATGTGTTCTCAGCCCTGGCAGTACTGAGCAGATGACTGCTATGTATGCTATAATTCCACTTGTACTGAGTTGCCAAATAGTGTAAGAGCTGAAACAGGGCAGAGCTTGACAAACATATCTGTGACAGTAGTGCACAATACTGCAAGATATTTACCATCCTTCTTAAACTAATATCCAACAAACATTTCTGGTTATGGTTCAGCAGAGTCAAAATTAACTTTAGAACTATGTGGCAGTAAGCACTGTTGCTGATTTTATGGGGAACTTGCTGCCTCTATCAGCAGGGTTGACCCCTAATATGGAAGTGATAAATTTCCCCCTGGATGTCAAAAACACAGGTCACTGCCACAACGAATCACCAAGAAATCACCATAAAAACTTAAAATCAATGAAGTAAACTTCCTTACCCAAGTGCCAGAACAAAAGTCAAGTCCAACCTAAGTGTCTGTGTTATGGTAAGGTGCTGGCTGGTTGAGGTGACAAATATGAAGCACTGGTAAATATGATGCTTTGCAGAGAAAAATCAGAAAACTCACGTGCCACTTAATCCAACATGAATCTCACACGGACTACCCTGCAATTAAATTTATGTCTTCACATTAAGAAAGAAGCATCTAATGGTCCAGGTAAGAGCATTCCCAATATACACAAACTAGCCACAACACCATCATATGACAGGATTAACATAACATTCAAGTATATATTATAGTCCTAGAGGAATACTGTGAAATCACAATTTCACTGGATGTTCGTGCCATGAATTTGGGAAGTATCTAAGATTCAGCTTAATATGTGTTACCAGCAAAGCACGACACTGTAGTGCTGACTGAAGAATAGGTAGCACTTTACCTCTTGACTGCTTCATAACAAGAACTGCCACCTGGCATAACTATCATCAACTACTCACCCACTCATGCAATCAAAATCAAGCATATTGTACGAGGCACATGGCGATGGCATGGCAAGAGACCACGTTAGTTGCAGGCATATACTAGTATGCTACGTTAACTGAATATTATATGAAACAGGAGACTAGATTCAGGTGACTGAAGGTAAGGTCAAAAGGCAGCATTTTGTGAACATGGTAATGAACCTTTGGGTTCAATAGAAGCAGTGGCCAGATTCATGTTAATGGATTTTCAAGGAAGATCTCCATCATCAGGACTGCAGGGACCCCACAAATGGAGGCAGCAAATTCCTCCAAAACGTCACTAATTATTTATATACTGACATGGCATCATACCCCATACTTGCAACTAGCAATTTAGTCTGTGATTTGATTTGTATGAGTAAAATTGTGTCCCTCAATGAAATTCAAGGGCAATTGATAGAAGTGTATAGTGATGGTGTAATGAGAGTGTGGCATGTCAGAAAATGGTGCAGAGTTCGAAATAGTTGACACACATCCATGATGATTATTGAACTGGTTCCTCCAGCACTTCAGGGACACAGGTGAACACAGCATGACTGGAGGTACTGAATTTGGAAAAGTGAGAAGTCACAGTTCAAGGTTGCTGATTCCACAATTATGAGGATGTGACAATGGTTATTTCTGAATGGTAGCAAATGCAAGAGCCTCATTTATAAAACTAGGGAATTTTTAAAACTTGTGCCTAGATGGGTCAAATGCATCAATGTGCTCTGAGATCATAAAAAAAAACATTTTTTGAGTGGAATAAATTAGCTACAGTTAACGTTGTAATGACTTATCATTTACCTGTTATGACCTATGAAAAATTACTGATTGAACATACTTTGTATTTTAATACCAATCAGCCAGAACATAAGATTTTTTCACATCAGAAAGGTCCAGTACTATGAATATAAAGACTGAATATCTGGAATTTTAAAGATGGTGAAAAATCAAGTTGTGGTCAGGATACTGAAGATGAAGGTAGTATGTTCCTCTCAAACATCGATATCCACCCATCAGAATGATAACCTTGAAGACTACAAGGGTAGGTTAGGTTGGCTGTCAGGCCAAGGCCAGCCTGAAGACAGAGACAGTTACTTTCTGTGAAACAGTGAAGACAAATGACAACATGAAAGAAAAGAAGTTTGGATCACAAGCTTCAGGGATTTAGCCACACATCTCATAAAGTAGGTCACAAAGCAAAGGGCATTAGAAGGATAAAGGCTGTGGTGATGAGGATTGTAAGTACGATGAACAGCTGAATGAAGTTTTATATATTTTCAATGAAAAAACAAAAATATTCAGTACAATTATGTGGGGTGCAAGAAGGAAAAACACTGCAGCCACAACAGGGTGTAAAAAATGAGAGTTGAAATTTAGGACACAACAATAAGATAAGGACGGTAGCAGAATTAAATGAAGGCAAAGATCAAGGAGAAATAAACAGGTTTCAGGTTTACTATTTATTTGAAGGACGCCAAAATTATTGCAAAAGTTGCTCCAGTGACAGCAATCAACGTTCATATATAAGGGACAAGAAAAACCAACTAATGGCATGTATCTGTAAGTTAGAACATGCACACATTTACACATAGTTCATTCAACAATGCTGTCAGTAACACAGACTATATAGTTAAAAGGCGCAGACCAGCTCCTTATATCATGATACTATCCAACGCGTTTCGGCTCTTTGCGAGCCATCATCAGGGATCCTTTACTTTTATAAAAGTGCTTCACAAATGGAGCAGGTGTTTATTTTTAAATTATATTTTTAAATATATGAAAATGCACGGTGAATTAAGATTAAAGACAGACTATATAGTGTTCAATGATTGGATGATAATGAATGGGAAAACATGTGGAAATGGCCGTCATCTAACTGAAAACTGAAGGCATATCTTGAAATTTCTCTGGAGGTACTGACAAAACAATGAAAATTCCCATTGTTATTATAGTCTGTGTCCTGGGAAAGATTTGAACTGGCATATTCTGAACACAAGTAAAGTGCTTCAGCTGTAACAACCAAAACCAGTTATTCACTTACTCTTTATATGATTACCACACACTAAAATGCATGGACTTGTGTAAGTGGCCAAGAACTGCTGCAGCTGTCAGTTGCTACTAAGTTTCCAACAACAAAGTCTTATTAAGTTCATTCTACAGTTCAAGCAATCACATTATGCCAGGTAACTAGCCCCTCTTCACCATAAAAATAAAGTTTCTATAAAATCCGAAATTCCACAGCCCCTAAGAGTGAAGTTCTTGCTCTCTGATTCCTTGCTACCTGAAAAACATTCAATGCTATATCCCACACAGCTCCCAGCATGCTTTCTGTTTTTTTTAACAGACCGAACAAAAAAGCTCCCTTTTTACTTGGGTTGACACAGCACACCAGCTGTAGCGGTGTACACATCCCACAGGGCTCTACAAAACGCCCTATAATGGGACATTCTTGCCATTGACTTTAGTTGACCTCTGGCATTTTCAGGAGCATGCTGTGCATCAACTAGACGATGTTAGGCTCCCAAGTGTTGCTACACTATGCATAAGAACACACTGTGTATGATATAACCCATGTCCTTGGAATGTTATCACAGTGGTTTATGATCGACAAAATTCCAAATGTAGCCAATCACTGTAAATATACTCTATGGCACTGTTCCTAGAGTCTTGGAAACACACAGTTTAACTTTCTGTACAAGTATCTTGCTAAATGAGAACATTTCAGAAGCAATACACAAATATTCCACATATAAAATTATAACATATTAACTGATGCATGGGAAAGCAACTGCTAGGCTGACAAATAATTGACTGAAAGTTAGTGATGCCTGAATGATTCACACTTCTATTCATGCAATACCTGTTTTCAGGCAGTGAATGACCCAACTCGAAGAGCTAACCTTGTAAACAGCATTGTTGAATTCGTTAAACAGTATGGATTTGATGGATTTGACTTGGATTGGGAATACCCTGCTCAACGAGGAGGGGCAGCAAGTGACAAGGTACGATGCTTACATCTATTAGATTATAGTTATGTTTGTGCTTAGAATGTGGAAGAAAATAATTCAGTGCATAGTATTACAAAATCCTCACACCCACAGATGTGTTGGACAATATCCGCTTGTTTGATGTACATACACACACACACAATATTTCAGGCACTGCCTGTACTTCTGTGTTCAGGTGATCTGTCACTGTACCAATAGTACAATGATTTTATTTTTGCAGGTGTAATAGACATAACTATAAGAAGGCTATGAAAATAATTGATGCCTGTAAACCATATCACATATCTGTTCTATCAATGTAAACTGGAAGGCAGGAGATGCAGTAAGGGGGAGGGGGGGGGGGTGCTGGTTTTAGTGATGATTTTTTGTGGTTAGTGGCAACAGTCAAGATGAATCTCGTTGAATACTAATCTTGTATGCTAAACACTAGATCACTGGAGGTGCCTCAGACAATGGACAATGTCCAATATAATTGTGGTCTAACTGTCACAAACTGTCAAAGCAGGGGTGTGCCATATATTCTGGCAGTGGGATACAGTGAGCTTGTTCCAAACCGATTTTAAGTATTGATAACAGCTGGAAACAATTAATTATAACATTTCCTATTCATGTAATGAAATTAATTATAACCCTACTGCAAATGTGTATTTAGTAAAACAAATGAAACACCAATTAGGTATTTAAAAATTATAACATATAATGACAAAATCAATACAGGTTCCTGGGCCACATATGGCCTAGCTGCCTGTTGAAGCGAATAATTACAACCAGACAAACAATTTTCTTTTCCATGTAATGAAGTTTACAAGCAATGGCAATGAAGACTAACAGATTAGTTAGCCAATAAGTCAACAGTGACTGCTTTTATGTAATTTATTATCAGATTTACCAGAACACTTATAATTCATCGATTTCTTTCAGGATGACTTTTCAAAGCTGCTTGAGGAACTTCGTAGGGAATTTGATAAACATGGCTTTCTACTCTCAGCAGCTGTAGCATCTGTCGAGGCCAGTGCAAGACTTTCATATAACATTCCAGACCTAGGAAGTAAGTCTCAGTTACTTAAGAAATCTCAATTTCATTGTAGAGTACTGTTTGTGTTTTCATAATGCTGTTGGTTACACGTACAATATGGCACAGAAATATTTTGTTTTCTGTAACCAACTGACAGATTTTCTCTTTCAGTTTATGTAACGACACTCCTTCAATTGTTTAGGCTACTGGTCCTCAGATTTTATGATTCACGAACTGGAAAATACCAGTGTCTGAAGAAATGGTTCCCTGTATGCACCACACTGTAAAATACAAATTTATTTATTATTAAATATGTTTATTTTAAATATAAAGATGAATAATTTTATGTCAGTGTTTCTGGAACACTTCATGCTGTGGAGCCCTTTTGGTTTAGAAAAACTTTGGAAGACATCAAGACCAATGTAAATGTTAACAATTAAGTATGGTGGTATATTAACCTAAAATCGTGATAAAAAATTGAAGAATCGCCACTTTAAGTGCATTTGTTGGTTTGCATAACACAATTTTAATAAATCCTTTGGGTTCTTTTCTTTTGCCATTACTCTATAAAAGGGTTTCATAAATACAGGGGCAGTGCCAGTTCCACATAATGCACAATTAAAACCATGCATTTCCTGGATAACATGTGTGGGGCCCAGTGTCCCTATGGAGCACAGTGTGGAAACCATTACTTTATGTGATAATAAAATCTACATGACACAATCTACAACTGAAGATCCTCAATTAAAAACAGGATGAACTATGGCACATGAAAGAAATTAAGCTGTTAAGAGAGTTTATATCTGTACATGGAGGGGGGGGGGGGAAGCTGGGAGAATGTTCTACATAAACTAGTTAGTTTCTCTGAAATTAAAAAAAATGGTACATACAGTTGCAAAATATCGCTCATGAAACAGCAATTTGTTGTAACCCACCAATACACAATTTTGCAGGAAACAGAAAAAACTTGACCGATCCTCAACAGAACAAAAACTTAAGTATGTTATGTGTTTACAAAAATATAAGGACAAGCAATTTCTTTGCAGATGTAACATTTTGACATAAGGTGAGTTTGTAATGTCTAATAATGCAGGAATCTCAGTTTGATGAATTGTGTGTGTTATAACATATTCCTCTTTCATGAACGATATATTTTTTCTACCTCTGTAAAAGTACATAGAACTAGTTACAATGTGTAAACTGGAAAATATGGCTGCAAGACTACCACTTCACAAACCCACGGTTGGGTCATATACCATGAAATGGATGATTGGTAATATTTTTAAAAAGTTAATCTAAATGCACATTTAAGCTAAGGTTCACAGAGACATATAACTGGGAAAATGGGGATAATATGAAGTGTACTGAGTACAAAAACAGCATTTCAATTGTAATTATGACATAATGGTACTTACAAAACTTGATATTTGTACACTGATGATTTACCAGTTTCTCCAGGTTAACTCATAAAAATACAGTGCCTTGAAATTGGTCAAAACTGCCTCCTTACAAATTCTCATCTAATCATCAGTCATCACTACCTTCCAGTTTCACCTCATGATACATGATCCTTACTGATGAAGCATCACTGTTAAATAACTTAAGAATGAATGAGTTATTTACATGAAATACTAAAATACAAAACAGTAGAATGAATTATGCTCTTATTAACAAACACCTCCCTCACAATCTATTTTCTAAAGATACATTTTAATAATATCCTACCACCTACAGCAAGGTACCCCAAATGATTGCCTCACTTGACTTTTACTAAACGACACTGTGAGATTTGAGGTCCTCATGACAGTAACTATAGAGGATACTGTCTTCTGGGATTGATGTGTAGTGTGATAAAAATCTACCAACGTTTCAGACGAACTTCCTGCCTCCATCCTCAGGGTAGGACTCAAGCTGGAAGCAGCAGGTTGCTCCAAAACATTAGTAAATTTCTACCAGACTATGTGGCATTGCATGGCACAGGACAGTGTCCTCACACAATACTTCACATGCATGTTCTGCCTGACCTAATTACCGTAATGATATTAATAGGACACAAAATCATCATTTTGTCACAGAACAAAAGCATTCACTGTTGTATTTCTCTTCAGGTACCTGGATTTTATTAATATCATGACCTATGACATGCATGGATCATGGGAGCGTGTAACAGGTCACAGTGCTCCACTGTATCCTGGGGCTGTGGATGATGGTTTCACTGTGGTAAGTAGGAATTACAGACCTAATGCTACACTGTCACACACTGCTCATACCATAGATATTTTAAGGATTCAACCACATCTCAGTTCCCTGCATTTACATGGGGGCCCTAGGCAAGGTCAGAAAGGACCAAGAGAAGGTAAATCATAAAGGTCAGATGCCCCTCACTGTGGCAGAAATAAAAACTGGTGTGGCTGTGTCGGGGACACGGCCGTGTGTTTTACGTGAATACGTGTACGTTAACGGGTAATATTTTCTTTCAGCATATTATATGTATGTCATAATCATTCCTTAACAGTAAGACGTCCTTCGGATCTCCATGTTTTATTTATGACGGCAACATTTTCCTTTCGTCGGGTTCAGGAAAGAAATGAAGTAAAGAAATAATTTGTGTGTTATAATTTTATTAATGATAGGTCAGTGATACGAAAAGTACGATACAAATGGCATACAGGATACATCGATGTCTATACAGCCCGGCGTTGATACAGAAGCGATTACATCATGCACTTGCATAGGCTCGGCCGCCCCAGCGGCAGATGTACTTGCGCCGTCGTTGATCCGCTCGGACGCCTTCATTTTTTTACGTTCCCGGCACCGCTTCACTCTATCATATGGTGTTTTATGGGTATCACTCGATTGCTCTTGAGAAGCCCTTTCCAACCGTATACGATTTCTATATTTCGATTTGGCTTTTTGACGAGTATAGGCCGACAATGTATTAAGTTTTCTTAATTTTGAACTTTAACACCATATATATTCACCATAACTATTCCACAGTAATGTTTTGTGTATGCAATCGATAAATATTGACGAGAGCTGTAAATTGAAACTGAAACGAGCGTCGTAGCTTCTCCGAGTCAAAATGTATACTAAACGGAAAGTATGTGACGCGGCGAAACGACCTCCAAATTGCGGCGCTTCCCCCTCCACCGCGCGCGATGCGTCACAGTCCCCACTCAACGTAATGAATTCTTTGATCCTTTAACTATCGAGTGGTGTAATTAAATTTTGGATGTAGATGATAGATATGTAGCTGCAATACCATACTGTATCCCCCGATTTTGTTATCATCAGTTTTCTGAATTGCCTCCCACTACGGAAGCAAATTTAAAGACGTATTCACGTCAAAAGGTTGGAAAGAACTAAAGCAGGATAATTTAACGACACTAAATATTTAATGAAAGGTGCTTTGTCTATAATAACAAGAAAGGGTGGAATTTAACAAACAAAGGGAATTAATCATTGAAGTTAAAAATAAATGTGACACAAACACACACTAAACAACAAGATTGCAAAGGGAGCACTCCACAAACTGACATTAAATAACAGGACTGCAAAGGGTGTACTGCAAAAGGCTGATTATTAGCTTCACAACAGTCCACCACAGAACCCAGTCCTAAGTTAAGGAATCCATCCAACTCAGCAGTTAATTATTATGCCATAATTCTTCGATCTTCACTATTTTGGGACATGCACATGTGATGATGACAGTTTTTGAACTAGGAACATTAACAAGCATTTCCTAAATTTGTTCTTATCTTCACTTCATTGCAACACTCAATTCTATTATTGTTTTCACATACTTAAATTCTGAAATATTTTAAACACTGAGAAGTTTATTTCATTCACAATTCTAAATGAAGCATTTAATTCTCTTGTATAAGCATCTGTCATATCCACTCTTACAACACCGTTTCTGTCTGATCTAATTCTATGTCACAGTCTTATCACCTGTAGTTATTTCTCTTCTGGACACTAGTGCTGTAAAAATATTCATCAGTATATGACAACGTAAAATGAAGTCGCATATTTTTATGTGTCTTGTTAGCATCAAGCCATACAGTACTGGATCAGGGCAGGAGCTCCACGTGAGAAGATCAATGTGGGCATTGGCACATATGGAATCTCATTCACCTTGAGTGGTAATGCTCAGTGTGTCTATGGAGCCCCAGCAATTGGAGCAGGACTTGCTGGACCATACACAAGAGAGGCAGGCATCCTTGGCTACAATGAGGTACACCACACAAAACTATGCGACGCTTAGTTAAAAAATTAGAAGTCAATCACAAGAAGTGACAAAAACAATGAAAGGTCTAGAGGAAATGAGAGAGGAGGAACTGTAAATAGAAATGTATCACTATCCATATATATATATATATATATATATATATATGAACTCAGATGAGATTAACACTTGACAGATGATAGTAGTTAGTTTAGATAAATGTTAACCACTAATATTAAAAATAATGGATGTGCACTGGCAAAAACCTGGTGTTACCAGTTACATCTGAAGATAAAAAACTCAACTAATGAATTTGAAATTTGAAGTCGATGACAGTACACCTGTTGTGATTTTTCATATGCATGAAACAGAAACACATAATCAATATTAATAATATGAAACATTTTTTGAAAACTAGTAAATTTATGTATTTCACCAATATGAACAATTGTTTCAGATCTGTTTCCATGGCACAACTTCTGGTATAGGAAATTTGCTTCCAATTTGAATATTACACACTATGCTTTTCCATCTGTACAGATCTGCGAAAAGCTGAGCACATGGAATGTGAGATGGGATGATCAGCAGAAGGTGCCATATGCCTGCAACGGAAACCAGTTTGTTGGATTCGATAATATTGAGTCTACAACACGCAAGGTAAGGAATATGCAAAGGAACAAATTCTATCACATGTAAATTTAAGCTTCAATACACTTACAATATCTAGAACTGTCGCACCATTCAGAAGTATCACTGCAAAACATTTATTTTACATATCATGCCAGATGAAGCAACACAAAATTGGTCCAACAGCTCAGTACTCCGTCACACCACAATTATGCTGGACAATGTCCATTGTCTCTAGGATATGTAATATATACAACATTCCAAGAATTCAGTCTATTCCTATCTCAGGTAACGTGGTGTTTCTATACTTAGCTAATTAGCTTGATGGAGCACAGTCTGAATTGAAAAGCTTATAGTTGCTCAGCTAGCCAAGAAATTCCTCTACTTATGGCAAACAAAAGTTCATTATTTTGTTCACAAGAATTTGGCACTGATCCCTATTCTGGGACATATTATGCAAGATGAAATCAGAACGCACATATGTCTTATACCTTTCAAAATAAAGGTGTGTCTGAAATTCACAAGACAGGAAAGGGTGTGCATCATAATGTATTACACAAAATTACCACTGGCAATGTTTGTAGTTCATAAAGCTACTTAGAAATGGGAATAATGTAATGCAAATTGAAGAATGTCCCCCCATACTGAATTCCAGTAAAACCTGGACAAAGCTCAAGGACTACACGAAAAGAGTCCACTTATGGTCTTATGCAAACTACGGTAGTTTTTACTGTAAAACAGTATGACAAAAATTTGAATTGTCTTACAGCTTTTAGTGCTCTCGTATAAATTTTCAAAAACATTTCTGAATCTGTTTATGGAGTACGTGGTAAAGTCAATTAGTTGTCCTATCTGCTTGTGTGACAACTTACAGTTAATCTCAACAGTCAAATTTCAGCATCTGACCAACAGTGTGCTGATACTAGGTCACAGACGGGCAGAAAGACACATCCTACATATGCCTAAGCACAATGAAAAGGAGCTACTGATAGAAATGTCCCCTTTCTCTGGTTTTGGAAGAAAGTGGACACTGCATAAAAAGCATCTGATTAATATTGCAATACTGAATATTCACATTTCTTCTCACAAACTCCTCAATTCTAGTATGTTTAATTTCAGACTGAATACGCTGTACAAGAAGGATTGGGAGGAGTCATGATATGGAGTGTAGAAACAGATGACTTCTTAGGAAAGTGTCATGGTTTCAAGTATCCTCTGCTCACTGCAATAAATCATGTACTGTTTGATGGCATTGTAAGTACCATCACAAATGAAAACTGACAGGAACATTTTTATAACCCCTGTTGTACATGAAGATCAACAAATCAAACTTCACCAACTGAATGTGATGGTTCAAGCAGTAATGCTTCTGACTTAAATCTGGGAGGTGTCTGTTTCAATTTGGCTGGGACACTGGCTATATGCAAATGCCAGGATAGATCTCCAAGATCTGGCCAATTTTCTGCTCCCTTCTACGTACTTTCCAATCCGTTACTCACCAATTACCCTCATATTCAACACTATATAGTATGAGTAACTGGCAGTATTGTTAAACAAATCATAAGTAAATAATTAAATAAATAAAATTTATCAACAAAGACTTGGTAATCACATAAAACACACATCTACTTGAGATCTACAACTTTTATCTAAAAATTCTTTCAACATGGTGAATATCTACGGTAATACATTAAAAAACAATAAACAATTCTGAGCAATGTAATGTCTGTACAGCAAGTACTTTGCATCAAAAGATTTGTATTTGCAACATATGAACACTAAGGTCAATGTGGGGTACAAAATACTTAAGAATTTCATCTGCAGAATGTTGTGTATCCCAGTGGAATATACCTTTCTGCCCTTATTTCTTACAAACTTGGTTTATGTTACTGATAGTAAATAACAGTTGACTGAATTTAAAATATAGAGTGTCTGAGTGGTGTTACAAGAATTTTCTTGAAGTGTATATCGAATGTGTTTGAACACAAGAAAACCTGGCTTCAGCCATTTTTCTGATATCGAACATGCAGCTCGGCATGATCACTGTATATTACACATATTTTCTGTAGCAAATAGGTACTGAATGCTCAAAATGGATATAACATAGGAGGGATGTCTGTATTTTTTTAAAATATGTATTTTATTTAATGATGCTGTTAGTAACTCAAAACTGTCTAGTGTTGAATGATCGGATGACAGTGAATAATGAAGTGGAAAGGATATGAAAGGACGAGGTCATTGCCTAGTTAGAGGTAGAACTCCATCATTTTCACGGATGGACTGAAAGCAAACATCAAAACCTCAGTCAAGACAGTCAGTGTTGCAGCTGAGATGTGAAGTGGGCAACTGCCAAATATGAGTCAGAAATGTCACTACTACAGCCAGCTTAAACTGTCATCCAAAAGGACTAATAAAGTCAGTTCTGGATAATAATAATGCCTAACTTCTCCAAATAAATAATAAAGTATTCTTCTACACATATTTTTGTCACATAATCACAAATCTTTGTCCAAAGTTCCACAGCCGATTTCACTGTATATTATGTAATGAAGATAGACTATTTACTTCAGAAAATTTTATACGAGGTAAATATACACATCACACAAGTGAAAAAGAAAGGCACGCAGACATTTCAGAGCAATTCAATTCAATTCAATTCAAGCAGAGATCCAGAGAGGACATAATCAACTGTGTAATAGGCACTAACTGAAATCATTTCCAATTACCACATTTCAAAGTAACACATATAATTATACAACAATCTTCAGGTCTTTAATTTGTAAAAGAATTTTCTCCCTGTTATCTCAACCAACAGTTCACCGAGATGCCTGTTGTGTGGTAATATAATTTAAATCTATGTCCTTTCACTCACATTTCTTAGGCTGTTTAGCCTCAACATCTATTCTCCCTCCAAGTAACACAGTTTTTCCCATCCATATAAGAACATTTTCATACACTGGGTATCAAATTTTAATTTTAGTTTTTAGAAAAAAAAAAATGAGGTGATAAAAGTTTCTGAATGACAACTACACATTCCCTTTCACTTTATTTTGCTCCTAATTTCATAAACATACCCCTACTGTTACCATTACTTTAACCTTACTACAGTTTCCAAGTAGTTGTACAACTGCCAATATATTGCCCCCTTACAATTAATCACAAACAAAATAAAACACCAAGGAAGATAGGCAGAAACACATAAGTTCCCATTTAATGTTCGGATTATGTTCTTGAAAATCACAACATAGAGCAACACTACACAATGAAGTATTTTTTTGTAAGAATTCGTTCAAATACTGTACCTGAGAGCCTGGCTGTTGAAAATCTGTCAGCTACCAGTAAAAACAAAGTTAACCTGGGTCTGGGCAACGTTCATCGCGTATCTGGTCACTAAAATTTGTTGACGTTAAAGTGAAACATAAAAGGAGGGTCGCTGCAGATACCAAACATCGGATTAGCTCAATAGAAGAGCATCTTTTTTGTGTCTCCCTGTGGACCCTTTCTCTTGTACATAACTGCTCTTTCATTCCTCATAATAATTTACCTTACAGTGGAATATTCACAACACTCTCCATGAGCCCTACAAATACTGCATCTTATCACTGTCTTTGTAACATAAAACATTCAGGAACCTTGAAACAATCAGCCCTGTTGATGAAGACATTGTGCTTCTATTTTAGGTTACAGAAGGAAAAACTACGACTACTGCTTCCACAACCCCGACCACCACACCAACAACTGCAGAAACCAGCCGTACTGATCCACCTAAGGTATGAATCAAAGGCTATGATTAATGAACCAAACAACCATCAGACTCATTACTGTCAGTCTTTCAGAAACCCCCTGGATATTCCTATAAAAGTGCTGTGGTTATGGAGAGTATATAATACTGAAACAAGAAATAATGTTTCATACAGACTCTTACAGTATTGGGGTAGTATACAAAGAATAGGTATCTTTTTGACTAAGCATCATAATACCAAGGCAAATAAGGGGCATGGAAAGGACACTTCATGCATCCTTAATCACAACAGTAGTTGGACGTGTATGGTCTTCATCCATTACACAGAAGCTGGTATCAGGCCCACAGCATTTTGGACATGGTAAAGGGAAATATTCCTATACCCCTACCAGCAATTGAACCATAACCATCCAGTCCACAGACCATCAATTTATTAACTAAGCTATCGTGCTTCATGGACTGTTACAAGAATCCTGAACAAGTATTTCTTTACTCTGAAGTCCCTCAAGTACCACATAAATACAGCACTTGATTGTACTATGAATCTAAATTACTGGTAATATGATGCAAACACATGATTAATTATCATAAAAAGGCCCCAAGATCAATGAAAGATCCAAGAAAAGCTTAGTGACAAACACGTTTTCAGAAGTCACATACTTAACAAACAAGGAGGACAAACCAAGTTTCACACCCACACAGAAAACAGGCAAAATTATAGTTCCGTACACCATAATCTTAATTTTTTTTTAGATTAACAGATGGGAAGACAATATTCTTTGAATGGGAGTAAGCTTTGCCCGAATTTCATATGATCGTAATTTCTTCATTAATAAAATGTTGATTTGTGAGTGTCATTTCCAACTGTTTGAACTTTGTCACATTTTCAACGGATCTATTTGATATACTTATGTCATAATTCATAATCCCTGCATTCTGCTGCCATTCAAAAATCATTATCTGGGCAACTTGTTCTAATATAGCACTATTTGACACAAACAGTACCAGATGCGAATACATGGGCCTGACAATGACTGATGAATGGCATTAGAATAGATTCTAGAATTTTTGCAATAGAAATTTCTATTCACACAATAACCAATTGTATATACCTCTTCACTGCAGTACTGACAACAAATAATCTCGCCATTTGGCATCAGAAAAGGGAATTCTGTAAGCCACTGTTAAATCAGCCTACTTTCCCATGTTTTTTACTTTTGGAATTGTAAAAGATTAATCAGAGAAAGAAAAGCACTTCTGATGCAAACCAAAGTACAAAATTATGCAAGTGGAAGACAGCACATGACCACTGTCACATCCTTTTCAAAACTGCAATGTAATTTTTACTGGTAGAATGATTGACAAAATGCAATCCAGCTCTCTGGAAGTACAATATAGTTAGCAAATTTTGGTACGAGCACAATAAAATATACTGGCCACAAATCCATTCTTTGATTGTTGTGCTGTAGAAACGAATACTGTTTCTAAAAAAAGTATGACACACGTACAAGTACAATTCAGAGGGGTGTCAAAAATGAGGTAAAAAAAACTGGTGTGGCTGTGTCGGGGACACGGCCGTGTGTTTTACGTGAATACGTGTACGTTAACGGGTAATATTTTCTTTCAGCATATTATATGTATGTCATAATCATTCCTTAACAGTAAGACGTCCTTCGGATCTCCATGTTTTATTTATGATGGCAACATTTTCCTTTCGTCGGGTTCAGGAAAGAAATGAAGTAAAGAAATAATTTGTGTGTTATAATTTTATTAATGATAGGTCAGTGATACGAAAAGTACGATACAAATGGCATACAGGATACATCGATGTCTATACAGCCCGGCGTTGATACAGAAGCGATTACATCATGCACTTGCATAGGCTCGGCCGCCCCAGCGGCAGATGTACTTGCGCCGTCGTTGATCCGCTCGGACGCCTTCATTTTTTTACGTTCCCGGCACCGCTTCACTCTATCATATGGTGTTTTATGGGTATCACTGGATTGCTCTTGAGAAGCCCTTTCCAACCGTATACGATTTCTATATTTCGATTTGGCTTTTTGACGAGTATAGGCCGACAATGTATTAAGTTTTCTTAATTTTGAACTTTAACACCATATATATTCACCATAACTATTCCACAGTAATGTTTTGTGTATGCAATCGATAAATATTGACGAGAGCTGTAAATTGAAACTGAAACGAGCGTCGTAGCTTCTCCGAGTCAAAATGTATACTAAACGGAAAGTATGTGACGCGGCGAAACGACCTCCAAATTGCGGCGCTTCCCCCTCCGCCGCGCGCGATGCGTCACAGTCCCCACTCAACGTAATGAATTCTTTGATCCTTTAACTATCGAGTGGTGTAATTAAATTTTGGATGTAGATGATAGATATGTAGCTGCAATGCCAAACTGTATCCCCCGATTTTGTTATCATCAGTTTTCTAAATTGCCTCCCACTACGGAAGCAAATTTAAAGACGTATTCACGTCAAAAACACTCTGATGACAAAACTTTTATGCTGACTTGGATACATATGTGTGGCACATGGGTAGCAGATGGTACACATCAGACCTCCACATAATCACCATTAACATTTAATCACTTGTTCCACTGCTGCATCAAGGCTTGTATCCTGGTGTAGAAGAATTCAATGTCAGTAGTCTGCAGCCAGGTGACAGCTTGCTTCACATTAGCATCTGCTGCAAATCACTTGCCAGACAGGTGCTTCTTCGAGGGTCCAAAGAGATGGAAATCACTGCATGCTAAATCAGGACTGTAAGGAGGGGCGGTCCATAACCTCCCAGCCATATAGACATAACCAGTCACAAGTCCTGCTGGCAGTGTTGGGCCCAATGATTTCCATCTCTGTGGACCCTTTCAGCAGCACCTGGCTGATGATATTTGACACTGATTTCTTAGGGGCCAGTATATGAAGTTTTGGTGCCAAGGTGGTACATATGCTTAAATATCAGTGCTGACTACAGCAAGGTCTTGTGTGTACCATCTGCTACATATGTGCCATTTATATATCAAAGTCAGAATAAAGTTCTCAGCATCAGACTGCTTGTTACCTTATTTCTTGAAGATTCCTTGTACAAGATCCATTAATTGTTTACAGATCTTCAGCAGCATTCTGAAGAATTTAATATACAGTAAAATACAGATATGCATTTATAGGCAATGAAATGTTAAGATAAGAACAGATGTACAAATATGCATTTTAGGCACTATAAAACTGAATCAGTTTCCTTGCCCTGAGTGAAACATACTTTGAAATTTTCTGCACATCTCCTCAGAAAATAAATTTCCATTCACCAATCTAGAGGACAATAAGAAACACTCTATATTACTACAGTGTTATATCACTTTTAAATGACCAAAATAATCACAACTGCTACGTTTACTACTGACAAATCTATCAGCCACTTCTAATACTGTGTTTATAGAAAAGAAAGCTACTGCATGCACCTTTATGTGGCACTTTCTGGAACTGCAACTACTACTCACACTGGGGCATACCTGTATTCTTGTTACATTTCACTGCTCCCTAGTTACTAAGGTGTTTGAGATTTTGTACAAAAGTTCCTCTGTTTACAGCACATGTAGTCTTTGACATCCTGAAACAATTAAAAATGACACCACATGTCAACAATATGACAAAGTACTTATTAATAAGGACTGACTTATTTATATAAATAACAAGTTATCTAGTGCAGAAAGTTTGCAGATGGTAAGACTAATGAAAATTTATGGTCACACCATGAAGGCATGTAGGGGTGTGGAGGTATAGCTCCACCAATTTTTAACCTTGCCACTAGATGTGTGTGAATGGTCAACTTCACGCACCAGGCCACTTTATACCAGGGGAAAGAGCCCCCATTACCCACTGATATGGAAGCTGAGTGCACCCCAGAGCTGGTCTCGATGTTTTGGTGAAGAGATACCTCTTGCCTCTGCAAGGAACTGAACCAGTCTTTAGCCTAATCACTATACAAACTACACTTTCCCAGCTCCCTTTGCAGGTGGCAGAATGACACTAAATGGTGTGTCCTATGTAGGAAGATATACAACACTGTCCTACATAGGACACACCACAACATGTCACAGGGACTAGATCCTTCTGGATTGAAGAATTCCACACTCAATGTTTGTATGCACACAACTACACACATTGCAAACAATGACATATTAATGAATTTTTAACAAATATATGTTAGGAACATAATACTTACACTGCAATATCTACAGCAGCTTTTACATTTTTAACACTGTATATACAAATCTTGACTTGTTAATTTTATACTTGTATACATTCCTTCATATTATTGTCTCTCTGAAGATGGTGTACATTTGCCGAAATGCGTAGGAGAGGTCACATGCAACTTGTAATTCTACAATTTTATGTGCATTTGTTGGTATATATAATATAATTCTCCTTCATGATTTTGAAGTATGCTAATCTGCTTGGTTTTGGATTAATGAGGTATTTATCATATTTATCAAATTTATCATATTTTAAAGTTGTCCATTCCATGCATTTTTTAGATCAATGTACTGAATTTATTGTACCAACTAAATGCAGTCTGGTTTTTAAATCAAATGTTAAGAAAGCCCATAAAAATAGTCTGTGCCATCTAATGCAAAGAACAAACAAAATCTTGTTTAAAATTCTTGAAGGATGTGACAGCTTTCTATGTTTATTTCACTTACGAAGTGTCTCACTCTCAACAAAATTATTATTCCACTGACTGTGATGTGCATAGATTCCTTTGTTCTTCTGGGATACAATACTGCATCACTGGGTAATTGGTTCCTGTGTTTCAATGGAACATAGCAACTTGATCAAGCATCTAGACATCGAAAACGATGAACTTCTCAAACCTTTAGGACAAAAGCACTACGTTCCTTTGAAATGTTACCCAGTCCTCAACTACACAGCTGTGAAAACTCCACAACTCAAGTACAAACATTCTACTTTTAAAGCATATATTACATCTTATTACCCACAAACATCAAGTTGTGTGGAGTTACTTCAAAGGTTCTGTTCTCATTTCAGACTTCAGATACCCCAACAACTGGAAACCCTTCTCCAAGTACCGCAACAGGTGGAGATGCATCGGATCCAAGCAGCCTCTGCACCCAAGAGGGCTTCATTGGAGATCCATCTAACCGGCGAGTTTTCTATGAGTGCCAGAAAGTCTATGATAAATTCGTAGCCTATCGCTTTGAGTGTGCTGTTGGTCTTGCATTTGACACCTCAATAAATGTGTGTAACTGGGACTATAATGTCCCGAACTGACAGCAATGACAGGCAAATTATTTACATAGTAAACTCTTGATGTAGTGAAATGGAGAAACTACTTTGAAATTAATTCAGAGGGAGTTCGTTACAGAGGGTTTATAATCTACATAAAGGAATACATACTGGAACATACACGGCTTGTGCTGTACTTTCCTACACAAACACACACACATATGGAAACCTTTTGACAGGTATTCATAGAAAAGAGGTTTCTCAAATGGTGTCTGTTCTACCATACAATAATAATGTAGAGCTAGTGAAAAGAATACAGCAGTTGTATATATTAGATATTACAAGCAATGTGTGACTCAAATATTCTGTAAAATATTTTCATGTCTTATTTACTGGTTACAGGGATCATATATCAGAAAACAGAGTACAAATACATTCCATTGCAATTATTTCATTTATTATTATTACATCAGGCAAGGGCATACTTCACCTTTATTCCAGAGGTATGATTTCCAAATAGTATTTAAAATCCTGATACTCATTGCAGTGATAAGAATATTAACGGGGCAAACACAGTGAAATTCCCATTTAACATTTTCTTTGAAGGAAAACAGATGTGAACACCAACACAATAAAAACTTTATGTGGAGGGGACTTAACAATAAGAAAAAGGAGTATGGAACTTGAAAATTGAATGTCAACTCATTTCATGTAACATATGACATATTCCACACTCTTAGTTCTTGTGAATGAACCTACTTGGCAGGACAAACTTATTGTACTGGGCTGAACAAACACGGAAAAGAGAAATCAGGTGAAAAGATAAAGAGATCTTTGGAATTTCATAAAGTTTCTGAGTAATGGGGAAGGTTAAATGTGCAAATAAGATTATGGCAAAATATTAAGTGATGATTTCACTGTACACACCACACAGTGACTAATGCATTCACTCTCTGGTAATAAGAAATGTAGGTTCAACACCAACAACACAAAAGTCTACCATCTGATATAGCCCTGACACAGAATTCTCATTCTCACAAACAATCTCCCTACATTCAACACCAACAACACAAAAGCCTACCATCTGACATAACCCTGACACATAATTCTCATCCTCACAAGCAACTTCCCTGCATTCAAGATTTATATTATCCTCACTTCTCCTCTCAGTCTTCAGAAGGACCAATTTATGAGGTTTTCACACCAAAATTTCATATGCAGGGCTCCTGACACCCAACTTGATCCACTTGCCTATACAGGCAGGTCTTGTTTTATGTGATTTCATTTTGCATGATTTTGCTTTAACACGACTTGAAAATTTACACCACTTTTCGAATTAATGCAACAATTTTCGGTTTAATGCGATTTGGCATAGGCAATCCATGGCAGCCCTTATCTTCTGTAGGAGGCTTGCAGAAAGTGACATCACATGCTGATAGAATTAATGCACAGTCAAGAGAGCAGTGGCAGAAGCTCATTGAGGAGGTCAAGTCCCACCCAGGGATGTAGCGCCATTGGAGGAGGAGGAGAAGAAGAAGAAACAAGAAGGCTGATAGTCTAATGGAAAGAATTCTAGAAAGAATATATGAAGCCTGCCTTCCTTTAACCAAGGGTCTCAAACGCAATGCCCACTGGCCGCATACGACTCATCTATTCATTGATATGGCCCTCTCACTGATCCTATTCCAATTATAGAACGTGACCCAGCTCAATGTCAAAGAATTTTCTGATTTAAAATGTTTCTTTGTTATGGGTCTGAAGGAACAGAAAGATATGAAATTCCATAATTAAAACATATTTTGAATTTCTTACTAAATGTCTGAAATATTCCTAATCACGTTTTTAAGTTTAATGAAAATGTTTTACCCTTTTTATTGTTTAAAATGACATGCAGCCTGCCTTAAATTTTAAAATTATCTGTCTGGTCCATGTATTACAGTATTTGAGTTTGGTATCCCTGCTCTATATGATGAAGCTTCAGAAATTATAAATTACTATACAAGTAAGTGATCCACTTATGTGCCTAATTTGCATATTCTATGTTAAATTTGTCAGATTTAACCTCAACATTTCACTGATCCACTGTATTTGTAACTTTTCGACTGACTATACAAAACCAGTACATATGTTTATGATTATTATTGTCCACACAGAGTATTTCATGTGCCTAGCTTCTATAGCCCATTTACCTGGAATTCTTTCATTACACATTCTTTCCCATATATTAGTTTACATATTTATGAAAACTTAAAAAAAGAAGACTTTTGGAATTCACTGCGACAGTGCTTCACTTTCCATTCAAAATAGTGACGAAAGCTGCTCAGTGCCTTGCACTACCATGGCAACTTTTTAAAAAATATTTTATACTTTTCTGAACATATTTTTTACTTTCAAGGTACATAAGAAATAAACATTTCCTAAATTTTAGCACCTAAAAATCCATTTCTTAATGATAATGGTGTGGTTGTAGCTAGTCGGTTGGTTGCCTGAGCAAGGAATAACCTCATAACTAACACTCAGCTTTATTTATACTTCTTCAACTATACAGAGTATCGGAATGAGATATTGTTCGTAAAGAGTTTGCCACGCACACACAATGCGTTTAGCGAAGTGCCGGGCAGAGAAGTCGGTCACATGGTTGGTGCGAGCTGACCGGCCGGTGGCCAGCTGTCCCACTGGCCGTGTCTGCCACTTGCTTGCTGCTTCTGCGGGCAGTGGAGACTGCTGAGGCGAGTGTACTGTGCTCCCCTTCCTCGGTGGAGAGCACAGATTATCTAGTAGTGGAGAGGCGGCAATGTACCGCTGATGGCCCGTGAGTTGGGAGCTGCTTGCTGTGCGTGGGTTAGACGTCAGTGCAACATATGATGGCTGATGACCGCTGGTTGCCGTACGGTTCGCCGGCAGAGAGGTCGGCCACGTAGGCGGCGAGCTCAGCGCATGGTGGCGCGATGCCATTGGCCGCGTCTGCCGCTTGCTGTACGTAGGTTGCACGTCGGTGAAGCGATTCATGCTGGTTGGCCAACCAACCAAAAAAAGTACTAAAGAGGAGACTTGCGCCGAGCGCAAGTCGACGTCCATTGGTCTGTTAGCCATTCCTGCGTTTTAATGTATCGCTGGGCTCTGTAAGGCCGGCTACACACGTAACTGCATACTTGAACGGTATGCATGTACACATTTATTGTACAAGTATACATGAACGTGTGTATGATAATATTGCACAAGTATTTTGACTGTACAAGCGACATGAAAATGTTAGAATTTCTATACTGTATACTTGCACAAGTCTCTGACTTGTGCAAGTCTGAATCAGTCGCGACGTTGGCGTTGTCAGCGGTGCGTGTGAGTGTAGCTGTGTGGCGCCATGACGAGCGACCTGCGAAAAGGTCATCGCGGTGTTCTGGAAGAATTCATTCGCATTTACCAAAGAGAGCCATGTCTTTGGCGCATCAAATCTAAGGATTATCATGACAAGGGGAAGAGAGATGCTGCATACAACTGATTAGTGGAACCGTTGAAGCAAATAGACCCAAGCGCGGATCGTGATAAAGTAGTAAAAAAAATAAACAGCTTAAGAACAAATCACAGAAAAGAAAAAAAAAAAAAAAATTCAGGAAACTCAGCACTCTGGGGCGGGTGCGGAACAAATTTATGAACCCACCCTATGGTACTACCATCTGTTTGATTTTTTAGGAGATCAAGATACTCCTAGAAGCTCATCATCCAATTTAAATGAAACAGACGTAAGTATTATTAATAATTTTATTTTTGTATACAATACCTTTACAAATTAGTGTATAAAGTTGTGTTGCCAGGGAACTTGCCCTTCATTTACAAAGTAATTCATAAATCCTTCCCTCGCTTGTTTCGCATTTAACGATGCATTTCCTACACGAGATCTCAGTAAAGGCTCCATATTTGAATCCTCCAATGTAAAACCAGTGTTAATAGTGCCATGTTCGATATCTTCAGAAGCCAAAGATTCTTGCGGAGCGTACGTATGACCCAATGCTGATATTAAAAAATTATGTAAAGCACAACTTGCTTTTACTATAGAATCAATATGTTCCAATTCTACATTTATAGCTGTATGAAAAATTCTAAAACGTGCTGTCAGGATTCCAAATACATTTTCAACAATTCGTCGAGCTCTTGCAATTCGGTAGTTGTAATTTTTTTTTTCGATGCAGTTTAAATCACTCTGTCTGTATGGTTTCAGCATGTCGGTTCTTAAGGGAAAAGCATCATCTGCTACAAAAACGTACGGCAGTTTTCTTAAACCATGTCTCACTTCAGATTCTCTGGGAATGTTTAATAAGTTGTTCTGTAGTTTTCTAAAAAACGCTGTGTTTTGTAGAACACCACCATCTGATACCCTTCCATTGGTGCCAAAATCCACTAGAATAAACCGATAGTTTGCATCCGCAATAGCAAGCAGGACCATACTGTGTTTGTGCTTATAATTGTAAAAATATGATCCGCTTCCTGCTGGAGGTGTGATTTCAATATGTTTGCCATCCAGAGCACCAAGACAATGAGAAAAATTCCACTTCTTTTCAAAATCACTTGCTACAATCTTCCAATCATCACCTGTGTGTGGGAACTGAAACAAAATGTTATTTGTTAATTTTCTGCTTTTTTCTCAGGAAGAAGCTGAGGAGCAGTCAGTTGAAGACCCTCATGCAGATATGGAGCAATCTGTTGAAGAAACTCAACCGATCCAGCCAACAGCACATGAAATATCTAATTCACCTGAACAAGATTCGATTCGATCATCAACACCAAAGAAAAAACCTCCAGCAAGACCCTCTAAACGAAGTGCATCAGATAAATGTGACAGTGTTCTACAAACTATTGAAGATCATTTTAAGAGACCTAAATTGAAAGATGACCGATGTGATATTTTTGGCAAAAATGTATCTATGAAATTGCGAGACCTAACGAATACTAATCAAAGATTGTTAGCAGAAAAGATAATAAATGAGGCATTATTTATGGCCGACATGGGCCAGCTCACCCTGTCTCATTGTATTAATGCATCTTCAACATTTAATTCACCTCAATATTCTAACCCCAATTTTATAAATTCGGCTACGCCTTCTGTTCAAACACTCAGACCTCAAGATAATATCATCACAGTTTCGACGCCACTCCATACTCCTGAAGGGAGATATTATGAAGCAACTAATTGCAATAATAGACCTCATTCTGCTCCTGCTACTGTTACTTCTCGAGCACACAGATCTTCCGAAATCTCTAGCGAGAGATATTATGAAGCAGCGAGTGATGATGTGAATAATTACAGTGCTAATGAAGACTCTAATCAGTCTGTTGCCTCATTTCTTTCCAACTACAGCGATTGTTAACTTCTTTTTTGAATTTGTTATTATCTAGTAAGTACAATAAAATTGTGGTTATACAAAATGTTTTATTTGTTTACCTTCAAATAATTTGGTTTCAGCACATCATATATTGCACGGCATGTTTCAGGAACTATGTAACTTAATGCTTGTGGTGAAATTATAGTTTAAAATTTCAAATCTTCGTAGGTTCTTCCCGTTGCAAGAAATCGCAAGGTTGCTGTTAATCTTTCATGTGGGGTTATAGCCTCTCTCATGATCGTGTCCTGCTTTCTAATTAAAGGAGTGACGAGTGATAAAAGTTTCAAGTACGTTTCTTCGTCCATTCGCAAGTAATTATGCCAATCACGAGGGTATATTGTCAATTCCTTTAAAAAATTAGTGTGTGAGTAACTTTTCCTTTTCATTAGCCAGTCTTTACACCACAAGCTACGTTTTTTCGTTGCTTTTTTTTTTTCGAACTAAAACGAAAGCAGCTAAAGCGAGCGCGTCGTCGTCGTCCGTCGACGACATGGTTCAAGCGTAAACTGGCACTGTTCAAGTATACTTGTGCCGTGTGGAGGCTATACGGCCGTCATGTATACTTGTACAATAAATGTGTACAAGCATACCGTTCAAGTATGCAGTTACGTGTGTAGCCGGCCTAACAGACACCTTATACCACAGATTATCTCCTTATACTATAACTGTGGATAGCGCTTATGCTTACGTTTTATAGTTCCGGTTAAGGGTCAGGACTTGGTATGGTAAAGGCTACAGCTCTAGGAGCGTATAGTCTTCTTAATTACGGGCGTATACTTTGGCTGGATGGCTCCCTGGGGTTTGAACCCAGAGTGGCGTTTTCGCTACTATAGTCGTGAGTCTACAAGCCGACAAAGGGGCGAAACCGCCGTTACCGGGGGGGGGGGGGGGGGGGGTGCGGGCCGTGCCACGATTTTGTATTATACCCTGGTATTCACCTTACAACTGAGGAGAAATCACGGAAAAACCTCAGTCACGATCGTCGAAAAGCGCCTAGCTAATCAGTGCTAGGCACGATTCGGTATCGTCTTGGCCACTGTTTTGCGGCCTCGACCTCAGTCCCCGTAGCTCGCACGCTAGGCGACGAGTGTCAGCCCTCGGTCAGCGTAAATATCTGCCGAGTTTCTGAACTAAGGGGTTCCCCACATCAGCTAACTCTGAGTCGTAACTCGCGGTTAGAGCTCTGATGTGTTCCGCAAAGAAAGGAACTCCCAAATCCTCGTGGATTTGCACATTACTAATGTACCAAGGTGCACCACTAGCAATGCGAAGACATTTGGATCGAAGAACCTGCAGCTTTCTGACGTGGCTGCAGGACAAGGACCTACAAATCGGGCACGCATAATCCATCATGGGGCGTATGAGCTGCTTATACAGCAGAACTCCGTTCCTGATGGAGAGACCGCTTCTTCTGTACAGGAGAGAGCAAACCAGACCCAGTCTTTGGGCACCTTTCTGACCTGGACGATATGAGGCGACCAAGTCATCCGTCAATCAAGGATCACTCCCAGATAACGGGCTGTATCGACCCATTGGATTGGCTCCCTTAGGAACTGCACCGGTCGAGTCTTGGAGATTCGCCACCCGGCCTTCGCGAAGAGCATTGCATTGCTCTTGGAGACGATGGCGATCCTCCAGTCTCTCAGCCACCGCTCTAGGTCGCTGAGGTATGCTTCTAAGTAGCTAACAAGCAGTGCTGGCTTGCGGGACGTGGCAATGATTGCCGTGTCATCCGCGTACAAGGCCAGCTTGACGTGGCGGGTTGGCATCGGCAAGTCGTTGACATACAAACTGAACAAAACAGGAGAGACTAATCCCCCCTGCGCCACGCCAGCCTAATAGGCATACTAATGAAACAAACTGACGCCAGCCTTGAGAATATAATACTGTTATGAACTGTTAACAATCTGAGTTAATCACATTAAACAAGCTGTTTTAATATTTGCAGATGATTCTGCAGAATTGCCAGCATAGTACACGTAACACATCTCTTGCGTACAGCACATTTTATCTACATACTGTCTTTACATACTGTAAGATCTTCAGTCAACACATTCATAACTTACCATTATTAAATCGTAAAACAAGGACAAATTTTATGTTACGTAAATACGCACTAAAACAAAAAGATTTACAACATTAAATACACATACGTCACTATATGTTCCTTTCTGAGAAATATTTCTACTTGTGGGATAAAGCATACACCGGGGGACGGGCTTGGAAAACAATAGGGGATAGACTGCTAAAACCATGCTACCTGGGTAGGGACGATCATAGTCGGAAAATTAGGATTAGGAAACAAAGAACAGATGTAGGTAAATATTCCTTTGTAAATAGGACCATAAAAAGCTGGAACCAATTACCTCCAAGCGTACTAGCGACTTTCCCCTGTAAATTAAGCACTTTTAAAAAATGGGTCAAGAAAGTCATTACAAGCTAAGGATTTTTAAGTGGCGATTAAATAAAAATAAGGGATGTGAAGTGAAGGGGTGTGAAGCGAAGTGCTTTGGTTTCGAAGTGAAGTGAATTAAGTTCTTGGGGGATATAATTATCATGTACTTTGGTCTGACTTTATACTGAGGATATTCTAACGCACTGAAATTAATTAATGTGTGGGTGTTTTTTGTAATGTGCGTGTGTTTTTTTTTCTTGTATTGTGTATGGGTGTTTTTGTAAGGTGTGGATGTTTTTGTAAGGTGTGGATGTTTTTGTAATGTGTGTACGGTGTTCTAATATGTGTACTTGTATTTACTGTATGTATTTTGTTTACTGTATGTAATTTGTTTACTGTATGTATTTTGTTTTGTATGTGTATGGGTGTTTTAGTAAGGTGCGTATGGTTTTCTAATATGTGTATTTGTATTTACTGTATGTATTTTGTTTTGTATGTGTATGGGTGTTTTTGTAAGGTGTGGATGTATTTGTAAGGTGTGGATGTTTTTGTAAGGTGTGGATGCTTTTGTAAGGAGTGGATGCTTTTGTAAGGTGTGGATGTTTTTGTAATGTGTGTACAGTGTTCTAATGTGTGTACTTGTATTTACTGTATGTATTTTGTTTTGTATGTGTATGGGTGTTTTTGGAAGGCGTGTACGGTGTTCTAATATGTGTACTTGTATTTACTGTATGTATTTTGTTTTGTACGTGTATGGGTGTTTTTGTAAGGTAACGGGGTTCTAATATGTGTACTTGTATTTACTGTATGTATTTTGTTTTGTATGTGTATGGGTGTTTTTGTAAGGTGTGGATGTATTTGTAAGGTATGGATGTTTTTGTAAGGTGTGGATGCTTTTGTAAGGAGTGGATGCTTTTGTAAGGTGTGGATGTTTTGTAATGTGTGTACGGTGTTCTAATGTGTGTACTTGTATTTACTGTATGTATTTTGTTTTGTAATTGTGTATAGTTTGTTTTGTATTGTTATTTTTATGTATATTTATATGTCCATTTGTATTGTGTGTACTAGTGTAAGGACTACTGCCACCGGGTGAAAACCCAATTGCAGTAAATAAATAATAATAATAATAATAATAATAATAATAATAATAATAATAATAAAAGAAGAATGGTACGTCAGGAAGGATTGAGAGGAAAATTGAAGATGCACTTGGAGAAGATCAGTTTGGATTTAGAAGAGGAAAAGGAACTAGGGATGCAATTGGGATGCTGAGAATAATATCAGAATGAACCTTGGTCATAGATGAGGAATTGTGTGCTTGCTTCATAGACTGGCAGAAGGCATTTGACCGTGTCAACTGGACCAAATTAATGCAAATCCTAAAAGGAATTGGGATAGACTGGCGCAAAAGAAGATTGATCAGCAAATTGTACATGGAGCAGAGGGTCAAAATACGCTGGACCAAGGGGAGACGAGAAGTGTTGAAGATTGGAAGAGGAGTTAGACAAGGTTGCTGCTTGTCACCGATTCTGTTCAACTTATACAGCGAGTACCTTACCAAGGAAGCTCTTGAAGGGTTTGGAGACTTCAAAATAGAAGGACAAGTAATTCGCACAGTGAAATATGCAGATGACCTTGTGCTACTGGCTAGGGAAGAAAAGGTGCTACAGGGCATGGTTGATAGACTAATTGAAATTGGAAGACGCTATGGAATGGAAATGAATGTTGCAAAAACTAAAGTAATGAAAATCTCAAGGCAACCATCCCCAATGAAAATTATGATAGATCAAAAACAAGTGGAGAATGTGGAATATTTCAATTATTTGGGTAGCATCATAACAAATGATGCAAGGTGTACACGTGAAATTAAATCCAGAATTGCCATGGCAAAAGCAGCATTCAACAAGAAGAAGAATATTTTCACCAGCAAACTGGACTTAAATTTAAGGAAGAAACTAGTAAAGTGCTACATTTGGAGCATAGCTTTGTATGGTGCTGAAACGTGGACACTTCGGAAAGTAGATCAGAAGTATCTGGAAAGTTTTGAAATGTGGTGCTGGAGAAGAATGGAGAAGATCAGTTGGACCGATCGTGTGAGAAATGAAGAAGTATTACACAGAGTCAAGGAGGAGAGGAACATCCTACATACAATAAAAAGAAGAAAGGCTAACTGGATTGGTCACATCTTGCGTAGAAACTGCCTTCTGAAACACGTGATTGAAGGAAAGTTAGAAGGAAGGATAGAAATGACGGGACGACGAGGGAGAAGACGTAAGCAGCTACTGGATGACCTTAAGGAAAATAAAAGATACTGGAAATTGAAAGAGGAAGCACTAGATCGCACCCTGTGGAGAACTCGCTTTGGAAGAGGCTACGGACCTGTCGTAAGACAGACTACAGAATGAATGAATGACGTCAGTATGCCAGTCAGCATAGCTGGTCTTTCAACCAGGGACATCCCAGATACAAAGCACAAGCCCTACCCACTTGATTGCAATACTCATACCAGTGATATAGCATTAATGTTCTACGCTTGCATCCAGGTCATACTGAATGTCTGACAGGTTACTACTATTTGCTAACTTGTCAGAATATTCTGTATGCATTCCTTCACTCTCTCCAGCAGAATGCTGCAATAGTACCTTAAAATAAGCCACAACAAACTCATATTAAATCCCTACTTCCTCTCATTCATATTCATCTACCCCAGTTTTTTAACTTGTGCACTTAAATAGTGCTGTTCAAATGACACAATAATCAATCAATCCCAATTATCACCAGATATTCGGACTCAAGTTCTGTACTATTTATGAGCACATGACAGGGCATTATAATTAAACAAATTATGAGAATAGCATGAAGTTATAAAATTACAGGTCAACAAATATGAGGACAGCCAAGGAGAATTTTTTATGCCTATTCTGTTTTTTAAGTTTTATTCAACAACACTACCAATTGCTAAGATTATATAGCACTGATGATAGATGAATGAATAAGTATGGAGCACTAATGGAATAATACTGACAGGGGAAATCCCAAGTACTTGAAAAAAACTGTCTCCATGACACTTTGTCCATCACAAATCCCACATGGACTGGCCTACCATTCTGATATTACAATGTGTAAACAATAAATGAAAGCAAAAACGTCATAAAAAAGGGATGTTAAAAGTAGGGGACTATGTGATGGTCATCTCCACTACGTAACTGTCTGTTCACTGCACTAAGAGTTGTGGTCTGGAGTGCTCTTCCACGGATGCAGAACACACCCAAAGCTTCTGAAGATAAAGAGTGAAAAACTGACAGAAGAACTATTAAATAACACAAGTAGAGATAAAACAGAAAATCTCCTCCAGCACAAATTACACATGGCACAACTGAGTCACAAATTTGGCATATTTTGACTGCTAGACTAGGGTGACTCTGCATTATATTTTCCAAGACCCTGTTTGCTGTGTATGTGGAGTGTTCTAGTACTTATTCCCTGAAACAACCAATTCACTTATTTTTTATTAATGCTTGGTTAAACAAGAGAAGAAAGATGTACTCCATTTTGAAGCATACATATGTTTCACATGCATCCTTTGCTGTTTTTTCATACATAACTGGTCTTGGAATTTTACTGCAGAGACAATTTTACAGTTGAAATCACACTGCATGAATAAAAACCGTTTTTCCTCAGACCGATATTAAATATTCACCATAAAAATGTTCTTGGTTGCAATATTTATAAACTCTATATTTTTTTGTATTAGTACCTATTTTCACAAGACTGATAACTTCTGATTTTAGCTTCATTTAAAGTATGGATTACACTTTACCAATACGAACTATAATTAATTTTGTCCAACAAGTTCTAATGCAGACTTCAGAACACCAACATTAACTTTACCAATGTGTGCAAAGAATGCATAAAACTAATTTCTGGAAATTTCAAAACTTAACAGTAAAGCTTCTGGATTTTATCACTTTGCATCTATTACAACAACCACAGTGAAAAGGTGTACCGCAGTAAGCGCCCACTTTCCAAACGTTTACTTTGTGTTCTGCAGACATCACTAATCCTGATGTTCATCTTTTGCCAGTACAGACTTACTGCTGCAACGCTACAAGTATTCAACATTCTCAATCAGCGAGAAATCATTTTTCCTCTTTCATTAAATATACAAATATCAGAAAATGTTTCAAATAAAAATTACAGTCTAATTGGATCCACAGTCTTTGTTCTGTGCTAATCATCTGTTTGATGAGTTACATTTTGAGAAAATTGACAAAGTCTGAGTTGAATCTCACATAACATACGGATAACACTTAACTTACAAAAACCAAATTAAAATTTTGTTACAAATTTTAGTACAGACCTTTCAAGAACAAATTTTATCAAAATCTGTTCGTTATTCTGGGGGAGGTTGCTGTTTATTTTAAAAATAGTACCTTCAAGACTTGACAACTTGTGACCTAAGATAACTCAATAACTTCACTGTAAATGTTTTGCGAGAACAGGGTTCGATTCCTAGGGGAGAACTTTTCTGACACCACCATGTTGGTGTTACTTGGAGCTCATTGAAGCCTCCTATCCAATGGGAACCGAGACCCCTTGATACTGACACATCTTTCCCCAGAATAATGCTGGGTACAAAATGAACCTAAGCGTTCAGTTTATTACAAACAGAAGATGTAGACTGCATTTAGTTTCCAGATGATGTGTACATTTACACAAAGACTTTTAGAATGAAATGTATAAGCCAGTGTACCTCAAAGAATTTAGCAACTGTCTATAGGCTAAATGATTGAGGTTTGGTTCCAGGTTACAGGCAAGGATGGTTTTAGGTACCACTTCTTCTGGCATGTGTTGCTCCATCAGTGGTTATTTGGCTTCTGACGTTTCAAGACAGTGTAGTAGTCTCATCAAGGGTGACACAGTGTCACATCCCTAAAGATCCGATAACTCATCCACATAACTGCAAAAACCTAAAAAACTTGTATGTATGTTTTTTTCTGTCACTGTCCCCAGACTGGCCTTGGGGTCCAAGGGGTAATGGGGCTAAAGCAGCTGGATTGTGAAGTCACTCAGGTCCATGTACTGCTAAGGTTAAGATGCCTGGAGCTATCAACCACCATTTCCCTATCTCCTCATAGCAGGGTGCTCAATTAAGCAGACAGACCTTACCCCTCAACTCAGTTGGAAGTGTTGCATCCTTTGAGTCATAATCTGAAGTGCAAATGCCTCACTGTTTCAAGTGATCCTCCATTATCTACATTTACAGCAGCTACACTAGTGAATGCTCAGAACATGTTAAGCCCTGTTGTCAAACCTAACGAGAGTATTTAAAGAGGCTGTATAGGATCGTTCATGCTTAAATCCTGTTGTGCAGTTTCACAGAATACATCTAACCAGGTAAGCCGTTTTCCACTCTGTATGAGCATGTCTTCAATCTTCTGTTAACACACACTTCATATTGTGCACTACATAATACGCAGTTATATTTGTGTAGTTCTAAAAACACTTTAACATAAAATATTGTAGGAAATTAAACATAAAAGCATTTAAATCCTCATTTTCTTACCTGTAGTTTGTGACTGTGTGTCTTACATACACCATGTATACAGGGCCTACATTTACTTGCTTGAATGGCAAAGCATAAATAAAAAACTGTTAAAAATCAAGACATATTAAATAAAAGCTAAAAAAGGTTAAAATTTATCTTGTGGATCATGCTGCTTTTTCTCTAAAAGAATAGAGATTGTGGGTGTCTGGAAACAAAGTGCCAAGAACGACAATGTGTTTGGAACTAGGAAGGCTGAAATAAAAGGGAACTAGAAAATTACACATTAGGTGTTTCATAAATCGACTATTCATGTAAAGCAATTTGGCAGCAGTGGAAAATCTGGAACACATACAAAATTTTGGTTGAAAGATCTCAGGGGAAGAAATCTTCTGGGAGACAGTGACATACACTGTACAATAATATTAAAAGAGCTCTTACAGAAACGAAGCCTGTAGGCTTAATGTGGGGTCAAGTGGACATTTCTGACCATGGTGACCAACCGCAATGTTTCAACAAAGCAGAGAATTTCTTGACCAGTTAAACAACAATTTGTGCCATTAGGTTATTTACTTAAAAATGTAATATATAATTACTGGAGACTATCAACTAGAAAATAGTGAATCATCTGTGTTTTATTTGATTTCTTTATGAATTTAAATGAAACTGGAAACAATTCTTAACACAGAGGGACACCTCCTTCTCCTTCTGAAGTGCTACAGTCTATTGTGGACCTTGTCTTCCAATACAATCTTCCTCCATTCCTGATTATCTCTGGTCATTGCCTGTCTGTTTTTTATTCCCTTTATTATTATTATTATTATTATTTACTGCAATTGGGTTTTCACCCGGTGGCAGTAGTCCTTACACTAGTACACACAATACAAATGGACATATAATATACATAAAAGTAACAATACAAAAACAAACTATACACAATTACAAAACAAAATACATACAGTAAATACAAGTACATACATTAGAACATCGTACACACATTACAAAAACATCCACACCTTAAAAAAGCATCCACTCCTTACCAAAGCATCCTACCTTACAAAAACATCCACACATTACAAATACATCCACACCTTACAGAAACACCCACACACATACAAAAAAAAAATACATACAGTAAATACAAGTACACACATTAGAACACCGTACACACATTACAAAAACATCCACACCATACAAAAGCATCCACTCCTTACAAAAGCATCCACACCTTACAAAAACATCCATACCTTACAAATACATCCACACCTTACAAAAACATTCATACACATACAAAACAAAATACATACAGTAAATACAAGTACACATATTAGAACACCATACCTTACAAATACATCCACACCTTCCAAAAACACCCATACACATACAAAACAAAATACATACAGTAAATACAAGTACACATATTAGAACACCATACACACATTACAAAACATCCACACCTTACAAAGCATCCACACCTTACAAAAGCATTCACACCTTACAAAAACATCCACACCTTACAAAAACATCCACACCTTACAAAAACACCTATACACAATACAAAAAAAAAAAAACACACGCACATTACAAAAAACACCCACACATTAGTTAATTTCAGTGCGTTAGAATATCCTCAGTATAAAGTCAGACCAAAGTACATGATAATTATATCCCCCAAGAACTTAATTCACTTCACTTCACTTCACTTTGAAACCAAAGCACTTCACTTCACATCACTTCACACCCCTTCACTTCACATCCCTTATTTTTATTTAATCCTCACTTAAAAACCCTTAGCTTGTAATGACTTTCTTGACCCTTTTTCTAAAAGTGCTTAATTTACAGGGGAAAGTCGCTAGTACGCTTGGAGGTAATTGGTTCCAGCTTTTTATGGTCCTATTTACAAAGGAATATTTACCTACATCTGTTCTTTGTTTCCTAGTCCTAATTTTCCGACTATGATCGTCCCTACCCAGGTAGCATGGTTTTAGCAGTCTATCCCCTATCGTTTTCCAAGCCCGTCCCCCGGTGTATGCTTTGAAAAGGGCGCATATTCGGGCTATCGCTCTACGCTGTGTCAATGTTTCCCAACCCGATTCATTTGTATTATTTGCAAATTGTGCCGCTCTCTTTTGCACGCGATTCAAAGCGCTTACCTGACCTTCTCTGTATGGGTCCCAACACACCGCTGCATACTCAAGTATCGGTCTTACTAGTGCCGTATAAGCTAAACTTTTCGTATTATTATTTGCCCTTTTGAGTATACGCATTACGAAATGAAGAGCCTTCCATGATTTTCTTAGTGTATAATTTACATGATCTGCCCAGCTTAGGTCGCTGCGTATAATTATTCCTAAATACTTAAAGCTATTTGCCTCTGGAATTAGTTGATCCCCAATACAATACCTCAGTATACCTTTCACCCTAGCTCTATTGAAGCTTACTGCTTTACTTTTACCTGGATTTATCCTCATTTCATTTTCAACCGCCCATTCCCCTAATATATTTAAGTCTGTCTGCAAATTTTCAATGTCACTACTATCGATTATCCTCCTGTATATTATACAATCATCAGCGAAAAGCCGTATATTTGACTCAATGTTTTTCCAAATATCATTAACATAAGCGAGGAACAGCAACGGACCTAATACGCTCCCTTGCGGCACTCCCGACGTTACTCTGACTTCATCAGATAGTTGTCCGTCTACTCTAACTCTTTGCGAACGTCCTAAGAGAAATTCCTTTATCCATACCACTACCCTCAAGTCCACTCCAGTTTCCGCAATTTTTGTAAGCAGCCTATCATGTGGGACTAAATCAAAAGCCTTTGAAAAATCTATTATAATCGCGTCAGTCCTGACTCCCTCGTCCAGTGAATCAGCAATATCTTGACAAACTGTGACTACTTGACTTTCGCATGAGTACCCTGGTCTAAATCCATGCTGACCCTCATATAACCACTCACTCATTTCCCAGACTTGCCTTAGATACCCTGCTATAACGTGCTCCATTTGTTTGCAAACTACTGAGGTTAAACTGACCGGTCTATAGTTTCCCACTACCGATCGATCTCCCCCTTTATAAATAGGAACCACTATAGCTTTCTTCCAGTCCCCTGGGATAGAATTGTTGTTCATCGTTATATCCAGCAATCTCGCGAGGTATGGAATCATGGCTTCCCCACCTAACTTTAAAATTTCCCCAGGAATGCCATCTGGTCCGACGGATTTATTTCTCCCGATTGCTGATAGTCGTTTCCGTAAAATGTTGATACTAATGGTGAACGGTTTTCCTGAATCCGTTGATTGGATCTGCGGGGTATTTCGTTCGCAACTGAATACAGACGCATAATAAGAGTTTAGGGAGTTGGCCTTTTCTATTGGTTCGGTGATGAGATTTCCATTAATGCCCTTGATCGCAGGAATATTTTCTCTATTACCTTTACGTCTTTTAACATACTTATAAAACTCTGCCCAGCATTTACCTTAGTTTTGTAAGACCGAACTTAAGAATGTCTCCTGAGCCTTCTTTTTTGCTATCAGTAACTCTTTGGATAAACGTTTCAGCTCTGCTTGGTAATGCCCTCCAAATTTTCGCTTATTGTAAACTCTCCTCACCTTTACCTTAAGTCGTTTTACTTCCTTCGTATAATATTCCGGATCCGGATTTTTACTCAGAATTTTATGTGGTACAAAACGTTCTATACCCTCAAAGACTATTTCCTTATAGCTTTTCCATATCTCCTCCACGCTACTACCATTTCCAGCCCATAAGCTAAACTTTTCCCGAAGAAAGGTTTGCAAACCTAATACATCTGTTTTGTGGTACACCGGGACTATCCTTTCAATTTTTGTCTCCCGACAATTTTCATCCCATTCTACTTCCAATAAAACCCCGCTATGATCGCTGATTCCGTGTACAATGTTACAAGAGTTAAGCGTATTATCAGGTCTGAGGAGGTAGATGTCCAACAGCGCGTCACCTCTCGTCGGGCCACTTACTACCTGAGTATAACCATTTTCCCATACTAATTTGTTTACGAACGCCTGAATACCGCTTGTTTTCCCTGCATCCCCATTCCAATTCGCTTGAGGTAAGTTCAAATCTCCTCCTATAATGCATCTCTTCGTTGAGTTTCGCGTAAGTAAGGTACGGGCTGCTAGTCTTTCAATCGCCAAAATATCCTCATTTGGAGCTCTGTATATACCTATAATTTTCCACGAATATTTTGGATCCATTCCTTTCACTTCCACCGCGATCATCTCAAAATCCTCATCCACCCACAGCTCCGTACAGGCAATGTAATTTTTAACACATATAAAATCCCCACCACCACGGGCAGCCCTATCTCTTCTGAAAATTGTAAAATCTGCCCTAAAAACTTCAGCATTGCTAATGTCTTCTTTAAGCCATGACTCCATACCTATAACAACATCAGGGTTGTACGTGTCAACTAAATTCCAGAATTCTAAGGCTTTATTATAGATACTCCTACAGTTAACCTGTAGCACCACTAGCGACTTACCTTCAACCCTATATGCAGATGCCGTACTTATAGATTCAACCCCTGACCTAGCTTCAGTTTCCCTACTCACCCATTTTTTCGTCTCTATCCCCCTTTCTTCATGTAAAGTCTTCTGTTTTTCAATTGATGGTTGCCGCGTTTCCCTGGTTGTCCTCGTTCTGCAAGTTCCATCCACCGAAGTATGTCATTCCTTCCTCCGTGAAGATCCTCCGCCATCAAGTCCACTAACCCTAGCGTACAGTTGTCCCAGTCGTTTCTTTCCTCTTCCGTTCAGATGCAGCCCATCTCCAGCAAAATCCCCATCCTGTATCCAGCTGTTCGGATCAACAAATGTAATTCCGAGGGCGTTTGCTATCCAGTCGAATCTATCATTAAGAGCACCAATACGCCGCCATGACACATCTCTACGTCGCAGCACTCCACTCAGGACAAGTCTGCAGTTCGGACATTTATCCTTAACCTTAGCCATAAGCGTATACACTTCTCCCATTACAAAATCCAGATTTCGCGTTGTTTTCAAGTCATTTGTACCTACGTGAATAATAACAGTTTCTGGACAACCTAGATCCCTCTTTTCTATCACTCTGCGTAGCTGTTCAGTTTTAATCCCCGGAAAACACTCCACCAGCATATCTGTATGTTCTGTTCCAACATTACGCACCACTGAATCGCCCACCACCATGCACTTTGCAGCCTTTTGCTCAGTCGGCACTATGTCCCTCTTCCCAGCTCCAGCCAGTAGTAACTTCTCTTCAAGCTTCCTGTTCCTAGACTTCAGTTCATCAATTTGTCGCAGAGCGTTATGCAATTCTTCCTCCAACATTCGAATCCTTTCAGTCCTACACTTATCACAGCTCCACTTCCCTCTCTCAGCCGCTTGAGCCTTCACATTACCACAACTATAGTGATACCAACGTCCACATAATTCACATTGGATTCCCGACCTTAGATTCCTGCCACAACCAGTACATAAAAGTTGCACAGTGTTACCTCCTTCCACAACAGGACCGGGATTTCTTTCCACTCCACCTATCACTAATAAAACAGCTAAAACCATTGAACTCAGCATCGTCAATCCCAAGCAATGTCCAGTATCTCGGTTAGCGTCACCACGCCTAGGCACGCCACGCCACGTGTACCTCCCGGCCCAGGTACCCACTCTCGCCCGGTAGTCTTCCAGGTAGCAACCCATAGTCTATCCTTACTCAGGAGCTCACCACAAACACGTCTACCCACAACAAATTCGCAACCCGACTCAACAACCTTCGCAATTTAAGTCCTCTCCATCTTCTGTGTGCTTGTCCTTGTTTTCTTTTTCTCAGGTTGAAACATCGTTCATACATTCCACGTTGCAATTTACATACTCATTGTTTTTTTCCTAAATCTTTGCCCAAGTCATGATCCTAAGCATCTGTCCGGTTTTGAACTTGATTGTATTGTTTTCTCAACAAATTCACTTTTTATGGGATTGGGATGTCAATCGAATGCCCAATCCCAAACCTGGAGAACCAGGATGTCTCTCTTTGTCTGGAACCTCATTCAACAGAGGGACACCTATCAGTACAATTTCAAGTTGGCTACTAAAGTACACTGTTTTTTTTTTTAAACTAAGTAACATTCATGGCTTGAAATTAACCAAGTTTCACAAAGTGTTGGCATAAGAAATGGACTATGACAGCCCTTGCAATTTGAAAATCTCTAAGCTGCAGTATCAGTTACAACTATTCGTTCAAGGAACCATTTTCAATAATCATCTGCATTACAATCTGCTGTTCATTTTACAGGCTCACAAAATGAAGTTCTGGTTGCTAATTCTTGGAGCTGCTATCACACTTCTTAATTATGCTGCCCCCATTGCTGCCAAAAGTAAGCATTTTAATGCCAGTATATAAGAACACTTAAAAAGTTTGGTTCGCAGAAGAAAGACATTCCTTTAACTACATTTTGCTTCTAACTGCAATCTGAAAAACATAGTATTGTACCTGATACTAATAATTGAGGCTTGGTGCTCTTAAACTGTTATTACTTCTTTCTGTGGGTATTTCTTACTTCTCCTGTTAGATACTAGAAGAACATACCACCCCTCACTGCTCTCAACATGACAAAAACAAAAGTTTTGCTTGCATCAAGTTTCTTCAGCACATTTTTAAAAGTGACTAACAGCATTCCACTGATAGTCCAAGTGCTGAATTATAAAATAACTGTGCATGCAAGCAGTATGTTTTGTAACTTATTTTGCTAATATGCATAATTATATATACATGTACATAACTGTTTGTATTGCTGACAAACTGAAGTCAAAATGTATCACAAGGAGTTTTATATGCAAAATTAATCTTACTGTGATAATAAGCATGTGACTTTAACATGAAGTTGAACAACTATGGCACGCAAATAATAATAAAATTGTAAATTAAATGAACTGGCCTGTTAGTGTCAGGACACAAAACATTTAAATTGTGTCAATTCAAGAAAGCAGGTTATCATATACAAAACTGCTGAAAGCTTAAGCAAACGGTTGCATAAAAGATCACAAATGCTTGAGATGCCCTCCCTACTGCACTCTGCTCTACTCTACAGTAATGGTGGAACATCAAGAATCTTGCATTCATATAAGTTTCCTCATTTAACACAGGTCTCTGCTTCTATGTAGATAAGAAAAGTACTGCACAGTGTACATATTTCACATAGTCTATTTATAAAAAGCAAAGCAATCCCCACACAGACCTGGACAGGCCTTTTGGGCTCCAGCAGGTTGAGGCTCCCACAATTTCTAGAAAATTGGCACATGATGGTGGCAGGTTGTCAGCCCTCCGCACCAGCCACCTTAATCCCCCTCCCCAGGAGATACCCCTGGTAGTCATTTCTGTAAGTGGCTGGGTCGACCCCAGGGCCATAGTACAGCCGGAAGGATTAATCGTACCTGCAACCTTCTGGCTTGTAGCGTAGTGCCTCAACCTACTGTGCCACCGCATGCCCCAGTCTATTTATGTATGTATAATTCATATCACTAGTCAGAAATTCAAGCTTTACATGTAGTTACCAAACAGTACACATTTTCATTTCATTCTTTCTTACTTCCTTCTCTTTTGTCACCCTTTTTCCAGTAGTCTTCTACACTGTTCTACATATTTTTGCTGCCATGTCAGCTTACTTACTTTCTGTTTGTGATATGAATGTTCCTTCTCTGATAAATTCCTCAATGCAGAGTACAGAGCAAAATTATATATGACATGGACACAGAACGATAAACATCCAAGCACACTGCAAGCAGTTTCCTGCTGCTGGAGTTAATTTAACATTGCGTATCACTGTATATTATTACATGCACAATGTTTTTCAATGAAGGCACATTCCCATTTAAAACCAACTTCCATTTTGAAGAGGTTTTACTGTATCAGTAAGATATATGTCATTCTGTGCACAGTGATTACTTCATATAAAACTGTTACATCACAAGTATGTTGCAATGTGAAACACATTCTTGCAGAGAGAGTGGTCTGTTACTATGGAAGCTGGTCAGCTTATCGTCCTGGAGATGGCAAGTTTGAGATAGAATACATTGACCCGAACCTCTGCACTCATGCTATCTACACCTTTGTAGGCCTTGAATCGAATGGAGGTATCCGAATTCTGGACAGTTGGAATGAAATTGACAAGGGTAAGTACAAAATGACAAATGCACAAAATAACGTGCAAACATGGTTACTTGGTACAACCATCTCAATATTTATACAGAAACTGCCTAATGATTGAAATTATCCACATTACAGACTTCTGGAATGTGACAATATGTAGTTTAGCAGATAGGTATCAAGATTTTGTACAAACCTGCTCCCTCCAGCTTCATGACTATAAGACAAATGCAGCAGGTTCCTCTGAAATGTTGGTATCTGTCTACAAAACTTTACAGCATCACATCTCTGAAATCTGGCAACTGCGTACAAGATATCACATTTCAGGAGGCTGTTGTCTTAATCTTCACACTGTCGGAACTTAAAATCTCACACAGTTTCTCTTCAGTTTCCTTTCTGTCATTCCCACAGACTCATCATTTGCAGACATTAATGTTCTGGTGTTTAACGTTACTGTTCACGCCTTTTCATCACGACACTGAACAACACTGGTGACAGAACATTTAAGTGTCTCACTCCACTAATTGTACTTATAGATTATGCAGTTTTGTTCAGTCCTCTGTTACATAATTTTTCACTCGTCGAAAATCTTCCTCTGAACTTTGTCTGTGACCATCATATTACTCTAAACGTTGCTCTTGAATATCACCTTCCCATCATGTGACAGATGTGTTTCAAAAACATATACAACAAGACGTAAAATTATCTGCAGTATTTCCTAAATTTAGTTTGTTAATGGTAACGTCCCAATACTATCCTGTTTTTGTTACAGGTGGGTTTAGGCGTTTTAATGAACTGAGGAAAAGGAATCCCGAATTTAAGACTTTGGCTGCACTTGGAGGCTGGAATGAAGGGTCCACCAGTTACTCATCAGTAAGTCATTTCCAATGTGTTTATATTAAGGTTAGGTTCAGCAGATGGTATACTGGTAAAGCTAAATGTTATGTTGTCCCTGTGAATATCCATGAAGGCATATGCTGGATGGAGGTATAGCTGCATGCATTCTCAGCCCTGGTGGTACTGAGCATATGACTGCAATGTATGCTACCATTCCACTTGTACTGATTTGCCAAATAGCGTAAAAGCTGAAACAGGGCAGAGCTTGACACACATATCTGTGACAGTAATGCACAATACTGCAAGATATTTACCATCCTTCTTAAACTAATATCCAACAAACATTTCTGGTTATGGTTCAGCAGAGTCAAAATTAACTTTAGAACTATGTGGCAGTAAGCACTGTTGCTGATTTTATGGGGAACTTGCTGCCTCTATCAGCAGGGTTGACTCCTAATATGGAGGTGATAAATTTCCCCCTGGATGTCAACAACACAGGTCACTGCCACAACGAATCACCAAGAAATCACCATAAAAACTTAAAATCAATGAAGTGAACTTCCTTACCCAAGTGCCAGAACAAAAGTCAAGTCCAACCTAAGTGTCTGTGTTATGGTAAGGTGCTGGCTGGTTGAGGTGACAAATATGAAGCACTGGTAAATATGATGCTTTACAGAGAAAAGTCAGACAACTCACGTGCCACTTAATCCAACATGAATCTCACATGGACTACCCTGCAATTAAATGTATGCCTTCACGTTAAGAAAGAAGCATCTAATGGTCTAAGTAACAACATTCTCAATATAGACAAACTAGCCACAACACCATCATATGACAAGATTAAGACAACATTCAAGTATATATTATAGTCCTAGAGGAATACTGTGAAATCACAATTTCACCGGATGTTCGTGCCATGAATTTGGGAAGTATCTAAGATTCAGCTTGATATGTGTTACCAGCAAAGCAAGACACTGTAGTGATGACTGAAGAATAGGTAGCACTTTACCTCTTGACTGCTTCATAACAAGAACTGCCACCTGGCATAACTATCATCAACTACTCACCCACTCATGCAATCAACACCAAGCATATTGTATGAGGCACATGGCGATGGCATGGCAAGAGACCACATGTTAGTTGCAGGCATATATGCTACGTTAACTGAATATTATATGAATCAGGAGACTGGATTCAGGTGACTGAAGGTAAGGTCAAAAGGCAGTATTTTGTGAACATGGTAATGAACCTTTGGGTTGAATAGAAGCAGTGGCCAGATTCATGTTAATGGATTTTCAAGGAAGATCTCCATCATCAGGACTGCAGGGACCCCACAAATGGAGGCAGCAAATTCCTCCAAAAGTCACTAATTATTTATATACTGACAAGGCGTCATATCCCAGACTTGCATCTAGCAATTTCCTGCCAATTGCCCGATAAGCTAAGAAAAACTATACACAATTTTAGTCAGTCACAGTAGTTTCTTGAGACCTGTATTTTACCTTGTGGATGAAGGGCTGTGTTGTCACTGTTTTGGATAAATTAACAGAATCTATCATCAGAGTAAAAATGAAAGATAATCTGGTAGTCACATTTATAGCAATGGACCATGATGCTATGGAAAAGTCTTGTGCTCTTATTCTTGACTGTTGGTTCCAATCCATTCACATATACAAGGCATGTTCAATAAGCAAGTTTCCCTAGCCTGTAACTTTTGGAGTTCATCATTTTATTTTTCGGTAGGTGAGGTCACACTTTTAGTAGGGGTAATGTGCAACAGATACTGTAAGAGGCACTCAGATGCTATTCATGGGATAAGTTGATGTGCAATGTCAATGACACTGGAAATTTGGCCTCGCAAAGAAGTTCAGTCTGTGATTTGATTTTTATGAGTAAAATTGTGTCCCTCAATGAAATTCAAGGGAAATTGATAGAGGTGTATAGTGGTGTAATGAGGGTGTGGAATGTCAGAAAATGGTGCAGAGTTCGAAATAGTTGACACACATCCATGATGATTATTGAACTAGTTCCTCCAGCACTTCAGGGACACAGGTGAACACATAATGACTGGAGGTATTGAATTTAGAAAACTGAGAAGTCACAATTCAAGGTTGCTGATTCCACAATTATGAGGATGTGACAATGGTTATTTCTGAATGGTAGCAAATCCAAGAGCCTCATTTATAACACAAGGGAATTTTTAAAACTCGTGCCTAGATGGGTCAAATGCATTAATGTGCTCCGAGATCATAAAAAGAACAATATTTGAGTGGAATAAATTAGCTACAGTTAACGTTACAATGACTTATCATTTACCTGTTATGACCTATGAAACATTACTGATTGAACATCCTTTGTATTTTAAAACCATCCAGCCAGAACATAAGATTTTTTCACATCAGAAAGGTCCAGTACTATGAATATAAAAACTGAATATCTGGAATTTTAAAGGTGGTGAAAATGCAAGTTGTGGTCAGGATCTTCAAGATGAAGGTAGTATGTTCCTCTCAAATATCGATATCCACCCATCAGAATGATAACCTTGAAGACTATAAGGGTAGGTTACGTTGGCTGTCAGGCCAAGGCCAGGCTGAAGACAGAGACAGCTACTTTCTGTGAAACAGTGAACACAAATAACATCAAAGAAAAAAGTTGGAATCACAAGCTTCAGGGATTTAGCCACACATCTCAAAAAGTAGGTCACAAAGCAAAGGGCATTAGGAGAATAAAGGCTGCTGTGATGAGGATTGTAAGTATGATGATCAGCTGAAGGAAGTTGCATAAATTTTCAATGAAAAAACAAAAGTGTTCAACACAATTATGTGGGGTGCAAGAAGGAAAAACACTGCAGCCACAACAGGGTGTAAAAAACGAGAGTTGAAATTTAGGACACAACAATAAGATAAGGACGGTAGCAGAATTAAATGAAGGCAAAGATCAAGGAGAAATAAACAGGTTTCAGGTTTACTATTTATTTGAAGGACGCCAAAATTATTGCAAAAGTTGCTCCAGTGACAGCAATCAACGTTCATATATAAGGGACAAGAAAAACCAACTAATGGCATGTATCTGTAAGTTAGAACATGCACACATTTACACATACTTCATTCAACAATGCTGTCAGTAACACAGACTATATAGTGTTGAATGATTGGGAAAACATGTGGAAATGGCTGTCATCTAACTGAAAACTGAAGGCATATCTTGAAACCTCTCTGGAGGTACTGAAGAAAACAACGAAAATTCCCATTGTTATTAAAGTCTGTGTCTTGGGAAAGATTTGAACTGGCATATTCTGAACACAAGTAAAGTGCTTCAGCAGTAACAACCAAAACCAGTTATTCACTTACTCTTTATATGATTACCACATACTAAAATGCATGGACTTGTGTAAGTGGTCATGAACTGCTGCAGCTGTCAGTTGCTACTAAGTTTCCAACAACAAAGTCTTATTAAGTTCATTCTACAGTTCAAGCAATCACATTATGCCAGGTAACTAGCCCCTCATCACCATAAAAATAAAGTTTCTATAAAATCCGAAATTTCACAGCCCCTAACAGTGAAGTTCTTGCTCTCTGATTCCTTGCTACCTGAAAAACATTCAATGCTATATCCCACACAGCTCCCAGCATGCTTTCTGTTTTTTTTAACAGACCGACCAAAAAAGCTCCCTTTTCACTTGGGTTGACACAGCACACCAGCTGTAGGGGTGTACACATCCCACAGGGCTCTACAAAACACCCTATAATGGGACATTCTTGCCATTGACTTTAGTTGACCTCTGGCATTTTCAGGAGCATGCTGCACATCAACTAGACGATGTTAGGCTCCCAAATGTTGCTACAATATGCATAAGAACACACTGTGTATGATATAACCCATGTCCTTGGAATGTTATCACAGTGGTTTATGATCGACAAAATTCCAAATGTATCCCATCACTGTAAATATACTCTATGGCACTGTTCCTAGTATCTTGGAAACACACAGTTTAACTTTCTGTACAAGTATCTTGCTAAATGAGAACATTTCAGAAGCAATACACAAATATTCCACATATAAAATTATAACATATTAACTGATGCATGGGAAAGCAACTGCTAGGCTGACAAATAATTGACTGAAAGTTAGTGATGCCTGAATGATTCACACTTCTATTCATGCAATATCTGTTTTCAGGCGGTGAATGACCCAACTCGAAGAGCTAACCTTGTAAACAGCATTGTTGAATTCGTTAAACAGTATGGATTTGATGGATTTGACTTGGATTGGGAATACCCTGCTCAACGAGGAGGGGCAGCAAGTGACAAGGTATGATGTTTACATCTATTAGACTACAGTTATGTTTGTGCTTAGAATGTGGAAGAAAATAATTCAGTGCATAGTATTACAAAATCCTCACACCCACAGATGTGTTGGACAATATCCGCTTGTTTGATGTACATACACACACACACACAATATTTCAGGCACTGCCTGTACTTCTGTGTTCAGGTGATCTGTCACTGTACCAATAGTACAATGATTTTATTTTTGCAGGTGTAATAGACATAACTATAAGAAGGCTATGAAAATAATTGATGCCTGTAAACCATATCACATATCTGTTCTATCAATGTAAACTGGAAGGCAGGAGATGCAGTAAGGGGGTGGGGGGGTGCTGGTTTTAGTGATGATTTTTTGTGGTTAGTGGCAACAGTCAAGATGAATCTCGTTGAATACTAATCTTGTATGCTAACCACTAGATCACTGGAGGTGCCTCAGACAATGGACAATGTCCAATATAATTGTAGTCTAACTGTCACAATCCGTCATAGCAGGGGTGTGCCATATATTCTGGCAGTGGGATACAGTGAGTTTGTTCCAGACCAATTTTAAGTATTGATAACAGCTGGAAACAATTAATTATAACATTTCCTATTCATGTAATGAAATTAATTACAACAATAAGTGAACTCATGTATATGTAGGCCAGATTATTATCATTCTCTATTAATGTGTATTAGGTACTTTGACCACAGCCATATATGCTCTTAGGTTTGAATTTCTCCAATCCCAAACAAACATCTATGTTTTTGGTGGTCAAGTAAGCAAAAGCATTAGCAGATACACATAGTTCTCATGTGACACCCACAGAGGAATACGTACTGTAAACCCTATGGCAAATGTGTATTTCAGTAAAACAAATGAGAAACCAATCAGGTATTTAAAAATTATAAC